>JBCEDN010000005.1:1382152-2073228 GCA_039880775.1 Diaporthe vaccinii | reverse complement strand
GTGCAGCACCAGCGCCGACAGGCTGTCCCTGCCCAGCTCCTCGGCCGCCACGCCCGTGAGCTCGACGTAGCGGAACCCGTGGAAGGTGAATCCGGGGCTCCACGATGCCTTTGCCTTCTCGTCGCCCGAGAATATGTACTTGTCCGTCGCCTTGGCGTCGCGTAGCGGCCTCGTGCCCAGTTCGCCGTTCTCGAGCACCTCGGCGTGCTTGATCTGGAGCTCATGTCCCTTTGGTTTCTGCAGGCCTTGGATCCTGACCTTGCCCACGAGGTTCTGCCCAAAGTCCACCAGTAGCTTCCCGCTCGGGCTCTTGAAGATGTCAACAACCCCCACGGTCTGCGTGATCCGCACGGGCGGCACGTCGGGCGAGAAGAGCTGAACCTTCTCGAGGTCGACGTCCAGGATGCGTGTTGCATCCCAGGAGCCAGCCGCGTCAAACTCCGGGCTGGCCCAGCCCGAGAGCTCCTCCCGGGCGTCGTAGACCTCCCCGTCGTAGATGGAGGAGCTCAGCCGGGGCGAGGGGTGGCTGACCCACGAGTCGTCCGAGACGACCTGGGCCGAGTAGTCGCAGCTGCCGCCGTCGTCCTGTGTCTCGAGCTGCGCGATGAACCCGGGCTTGTCGCCGTACAGGTTCCGCAGGCCGGGGATCCAGATGAGCCGCCCGGCGTACCACCCCTCGGCGACCTCGACGCCGATGACGTTCTTGCCGTCCTTTAGGAGATCGGTCACGTCAAAGACCTGGTACTGCAGCCGGTGGTGGTAGCTCGTCCACCCAGGGGCCATCTCCAGGTCGCCCACGCGGCGGCCGTTGATGGACGCCGCGTACAGGCCGAGGGCGCTGATGTAGAGCCTCGCGCGGGTGTGCTTGCCTTTCGGCTCCAGGGTGAACTCCTTGCGGTACAGCGTGGGCCGGTGGGGGACGCCGTCCTTGGGCGGCGGCTCGGTCGAGGTGACGAACCTGGCCTTCCAATCCGAGGTCTGGAGGAGCCCGGCCTCGACGTCCTGCCACTCGCTCCACGCGGACAGGTCGGAGTTCGCAAATAAGCCCGGGTCATCGGGCAGCGAGTGGCCCGAGGCGAGAACGCGGACGGATGCCGTCTCGCGGGATTGCAGGGGCTCGCCGGGCCACTCGTTCAGGAGGGAGCTGTCAGAGGGAACGCGCCATGTCTGCACGTCGGGCTTCTGGTCGGACGACGCCCTGCCCGAGTGCTTCCTCCTGATCTGGACCTGGTAGCTCTTCTGCATCCAGTTGTGGGGCACGGTGCTTGCTGACAGGCGCCATGACAGGCGGGGCCTGTCGGTTCCTATGCCGAAGCCATCGGGGTGGTGCTCGAAGCGGATGTCCACGGGCTGGACGGCGTTGCGCGACCTGGGCTGCACGGAGAGATCGACGAGGGTCATGGTGAGGGGGGGTCGATGCCAGATGTCAGATGTCAGATATCTCCTAGATGATCCAATTCATTTACCACATATGAATGAATGGCGGAAACACGAGCAAAGCAAGGGAGACCGAGTTGATGCCCCTCGCAAGCTTATAACCCCACCTTTTCGGCTCATGGGCTGGATGACGCGGGGTCTCGGGACCTTTGAAACAAGCAGCCACAACTCAATTTATTACAATGGGCAGAGGAATGATCACGCCGCTCTGTTCTTGTCGGAGATGGCAACGAATCCGCAGTCTGCTCTGTCCAGACTCTTGAATCGGATCTACGGTGCATGTATTCGGCGCCAGACCATGTGCACGTCTGGTGCCGTCTCCAGCGGATCGTGATGGGTCTTGGCCATCGGCTGGCAGCATCATGATCATGAGCTTGGGCGTGTCTGTTCATCTCCAATCTCAGACATGCAGTTTGCTAATGTCTCAGCGAGGGTTCCGGGTGTGGCAGGGCACTTTTCGTTCATGACACCCTCTCCGGTGCAGGCCCCCCCGTTGCGACCTTGAACGACCTCGGCTTAGACCCTTTGCCACGAGTGGTAGGTCAAGCGTTTGGCCTTGGGTCCTGGATGTCAGTGCAGAGACAGTGCTGGCAGGCGAACTCGAAACGGAAGAGCAAGTCTCGTGGACGTTGTTGCACAGCAGAAGCTAGAAATACTTGTTAGCATGACCTGGCCAAATCCGCAGGGCAACGTGTCGACGTTCATGCAGAGTGAAGGCTTTGCGAGGATCAAGTGAGTCTAAGTAGCGTCTCGAAGGATGGTGACTGGGTTGTGATCGAGTGTGGTTGAGAATTGCGGCTCAAACGTACCGTAGAGCAACATTATTCATCTGTAAGTCAGGGAAATCAGTAACGAAGTGAACACATTATGCGACACCAGTTGGTATTCTGGTCCCATCGCCCCTCCATGAACTAATTGTCTTGTTCAACGGCACCAAAATTTCGCCAATGCATGAGAGCTTCGCAATGTGACGAGCACGAGAGCCGGCCTGGGCCAACGCGACCAGCGTGACGAGCCGGGATGCTATCCCAGTAGTAGCATGCCACGAGGACTGCTGATAGCTGGACCTGAAAAGGCCTGAGCAGTGGATGAGCGAGTCGCGCAGGGAATGTGAAATGAAAATTCATGCACTGATGGGCGAGATACGTGTGTGTTGCCCCAGTAACGGGCCCGCCCCACGCGATTCCAAACAAGGCCGGCGGCCGTGGCCACGGGCGGGAACAAGGAAGGGTAGGCCAGGCCACACACACCTCACTGACACCTTGCGCGCCTACCCATTCCTCTTTTCCCTCGTTCCATCCGACTAGATAGATTATTGTGCACCTCCTGGCAGTTCCGGTGCTGCTGACTTGATCCGCCCAGCAACTCTAGCAATTTTTGTGTGACGGCCACAATCGCCGACCAGCTTCGGTTCGGAGCTCCAGGGATCGCAAAACAACAAACCACAGCATTGTTCCACCATCTATCTATCCTTGCCGCCAGCTTCAACATTGTGCCCTCGTTCCTACCGTGCGCACCCGAACACCCGCACGCTTCCTTCTCGACCTCCTCAACCTCGCTCAACAGAGACCACCGGCTCCGGCGTTATGATCGCCAGGCACACAACGACATCATGATAGACTCTGAAAACCTGCGGACAGCCTCGCTGTACATAAACAACCAGCTGCTATGTCGGGGCCTGCTGCGCGATGGCCGAACCATCGACTTCGCAGACCCGGGCTACAACGACCGTGACCTCGCAGACACCATGGGGCGCATCATGGGCGTGGTCAACGACCTGATCCTGCGCCGCGACGTATGCTACCACCCTGCCCAGAATAAAGGCCAACTGCCCACCGCTGACCTGACACAAAGCGCGACGCCGAGCACCGCGAGGCCCTCTCCACCACCCTGCGCTCCGTCCGCGCCGACTCCCTCCGCCAGACCGACAACCTCTCGCGGCTGCACGACAGGTACACCGAGGCAGAGCGCAAGGTGGCCCTGCATGAGGCCGAGGAGGCCGCCCTGCGTTCGCAGCTCAAGGCCGCCGAGGCCACCATCCAGAAGCTGAAGGAGGAGGCCGCGCGCGCCAGGAAGCTGGTCGCCGAGACGAGGGCCGCCTGCGCCAACGAGGTGCGCAAGCGGGACAGGCAGATCGACGGCCTCAAGAAGGCCGTCACGGACGCGGGCCGCGCCAGGGGCGAGCGCAAGGGCAACACCATCACGACGATACAGGTCGCGGGGGAGATTGGCGCCGAGGACATGAACGCAGGCGCCTCGACGATGGACCAGGGGTACAACCTGCGGCACGAGACGAACGGGTTCCTGGCGCAGCTGGCCAAGGGCCTCAGCGAGGAGAACGAGGCTCTCCTCTCCCTGATCCACAAGACGGGCGACAGCCTGAAGGATATGAGCGGCTGGGACAAGCAGCAGCAGCAGCAGGACGCCGCCGGCAAGAAGGGCGGCAGCAACGCCGTTGTGCTGGCCACGAGCCCCGAGGACATGGCGAACGACATGACCAGCGTGCTCGAGCACCTGCGGACCTTGCTCACCAACCCGTCGTTTGTGCCCCTCGAGGAGGTCGTTGTCCGCGAAGAGGAGATCTTCCGCCTGCGGGACGGCTGGGAGAAGATGGAGACCCGGTGGAGGGATGCCGTGCATCTCATTGACGGCTGGCGCCGTAGAATGGCTGCCGGCGGGCACCCGGTCGACATGGAGGACCTGAAGATGGGGCTGCGTCTCAGTCCGGTCAAGCTGCAGAATTTGGGGCAGATTGGTGAGAATGATCCGTTCCAACTGTCAACGCTCCAAGAAGAGGAGGAAGAGGAGCAGGAGCAAGGACAGGCAGAGGACGACGACGACGACGATGAGGAGGAGGAAGAGTACGCCCAGGAAGAAGACCAAATGGACTTCAAGCAGGCAGAGCCGCCGAGCCTGGAGGGATCGTTGCATCTTGTCCCTGCCCCCGGCTACGAGGACATGGCGCCTGAGTACGAGGAAGGCCAGGGCGACGTCGACGACAGCGATGCGGCGTCTAGTATCTTCCAAGATGACGTTGAAGACATCGATATGGACGAGCTGCAAGCATCGGAGCCAAACATCGAGATCCTGCAGCATTCCACCGGGCTACCAGATGACACCAACTCCATGACACTTCCGCCACCGCCAAAGATCACCCCTCTGGAAGAGACAGTCATTTCAGGGAACCGCAAACCATCGGCAGGGCTAACAGAGAAATCGAGAAAACGGTCATCAGAGCTCATGCGAGAAGCTTCGACTGACAGTGCCAAGGCACCGCCGCCACCGCCACCTCACCGCGTGAAGGAGGGCGAGTCACCACAAAAGAGGCTGAAGATCTCTGCAGAGGGACAGAATGACAAGCCAAAGTCGCGACCAAACTCTGCCATCTTCACCGATCCCGGGTCCTCACTGGGCAGCGACCTGCAGGCGAAGGGGACCCCAGAGTCCTCAGTCTCCAAGGCCTCGAGCAAGACTACTGTGAAGTCTACGCGGTCTGACGTATCGGCTAAGAAAGATACACCGACCCAAAGCAAGCCTCCCACGAGGGCCACCAGGGCGGCCCAGGCCCAGGCCCAGGAGAAGAAGGACACCCCGACGAGAGCAATCACCCGGCAAAGATCAACTAGGGCTGTCGCTGCCACGAACGCTTCGTCTGCGCGGTCCGCCGCCTCAAGACAAGAACCAACAAAGGCACGAGCACCTCCGGCACCAACAAGCAGCAAAGCGGAAATGCCCCCTCCACCTCGGCCAAACAAGTCCACTCCAAGCAATGACAAGCCCCTCCGCCCTCCACCATCACAGCACGACGAGAAAAAGCCGTCGCCGAGGGAGAAGCAGCAGCCCACACCCGTAAACACCTCCGCCCCCGCCGAGCCCTCGTCCTCGTCCTCGTCCTCCGCCACCAAGCGCCCAGCAGCCCCAGAGTCACCCACCCGCTCCCCGGGGAAGGCCGGGTCGTCGCGCCTGCCGCTCCCCCGCAACGCGGCCCCGCCGCCGCAGCAGTCGCCCCTGACCATGGCCCGCATAGCCGCCAAGCTCGCGGCCTCGGAGCGCGAGGCCGACGCCGCCCGCGTCAGGGCCAAGCTGAGGGCCGCGCGCCTGAACAAGGGGGGCGGCGGCAGCAGCAGCGCGAACAGCCTCGCACCATCGGCGGCGGGGGCCTCGACGTCCACGGTGGCGAGCTCGCGTGTGCCGAGCGGCGGCGGCGACGCAGGTGCGGGGGACCCCATCAAGAAGGACCGCGCCGTGTCCGGGGAGTCGGCGGCGACGGGCATGAGCGGCAGCGGGGCGAGCTTGAGCACCGACGAGAACGGGCTGAGGGGCGGCGTGTCTGTGCTCGGGGGCGCCGGCGACGACAACGACAATGACGAGTCTGCCTCGTCGTCACTCACCGCTGCTGCTGCTGCTGCTGCTGCTGCTGCTGCTGCTGCTGCTGCTTCTGCCCCCATCGCTAGGGACCGCAGCCCGCGCGATGGCGTTGCCCCGTCGTCTCCGAGGAAAGCCGCAAGCGCGACGAGCCCGACCAAGGCGTCTGCGGCGGCTGCTGCTGCTGCTACGACTAGCCCGGCTAAGCCCGCCACAAGGAAGCGCGAGGTGCGCAGCAGGGCGGCCAAGGCGGCCAACAGGCGGCGGAGCACACTCAGCCCGTGGGAGCTGCAGAGCCTCATCGCGGGCGAGGTCGTGCCGCCGACGCCGGGGGTTCCGGCCGTTGCTTTGCAACAAGGGGAGTAAATACTGATGGGGAGGGGAAGAGGTCAGTTTGTTGTTGTTGCTAGGGGGTGGTTGTTCGTGGGGGGGGGCGCGGAGAGGCAAGCTTCGGGAGATCTCATCTGATGCCTTGCCTCTGGCGCTTACGAATTGTCAATACGTGCGTTGCTTGAAACCCTCTTGAAAGTGGGGTTGTCCCCAACGTTGGCGTGTGTTTTCATGCATACGGCGCAGAGAGACGGTGTGGAGTGTCTGGTGTTTTCCATCCCCTTTCGGCGAACCAAATCTTGGGGTGTCTACCACACTTGTTGGAAACAAAAGAACGCTTGGTTTTCTTCATTTTTTTCCCCTTCTTGTTCTTGGTTTTTCTGGCATTGCGGATTGGAAATAATGAGTCACGTTCATGGCCTTGTCCTGTTATGAGTCCTCCATGTCCCCCCCCCCCGACGTCCATCACGACCTGACGACCTCATGAGTAGTGAACGGCTGTACGCTCTTGTGATGACTTGATGTGTTTGACGACATTATGATTGTGTGCGTGTACATGTATGCTTGATCGAATCTTTTCGTTGTGAAACGGTGAGGGCTGCCTATACCACCTAGAGGCGAAGAACGAAATGATGGAACCGTTTGTGAATTATGGGCGCGGGTGTGGACTCGGTCTAGGGATAGACGGTAATACACAATGGTCACACAATGCAATTCTAACGTTTTTAGTGGTGTCATGAATATCTTTACAGTCATTGGTTGTGTATCTATCTATAGTCGATTTGCGACAGCTTGTGCCTCCAGCGGTACCGTCTACACGAGCAAGCAATGCTCAAGCACTCGACAGCAGCACCCGCAGAAGCCGACCATGGAACTCCTCTACCAAACATGTGAAGTCCGAGCCTGTGACTATACTTTCCCTCTGGGGAAACCGTGCAAGAAGGTTTTCATTCCGCATGTGCGAATGCGGAGGAGAGAAAATAGAGAGAAATAAATATGGCAACATGATCGCATGCCTTCCGACGACCAGGTAACCATCCTGGCCGATTTCCGAGTAAAACGCCTGGGTATCATTCCGTTTCCTGGGCTATGCAGTTTTTGCAAATCATCAAGTCATGAATCCGTCGGAACCGTCTTCCCTAGTCATCCTTGCGTTCGACCGCGGCAAGTTTTCAAATTGATGGAGTCTTTGCGAACCTCTTTTATCATCCGGACACCTTTGTCGAGTAGCCCCCCCCCCCAGTTTCTTTTTTCTTTCTTTTTCCCCCCTTCGAATTTGTCTTGCTCTTTGCCTCTCTCGCATCTCCTAAGGACAGACAAGCCATGCCCTGGTTTCCCGGTCGGCATCTCTTCCTGGGACGGTCGTGTCCTAAGGGTTCATGTCCTTCAGCTGAATCCGTCTCGGGGCTGGAGGACCGGCTCAGGGATGCGGCTCGCCTCGATTATCTTGACGCCCTTCTCCTGGGCCTTCGCCAGGACCCAGTCTCGCGGCTGTCCAGTAAGAACATCGGTGTAGATGGTCTCGATCCTGCTCTCCCTGGCCAGCACCTTCGAGACATGCATCCAGCAGCCCTCGGACCTCTGCGGGAACACGCCCACCGTGGTGAGGTTGTGGAATCCTTGGATCCAGTGGACGAAGGAATCGCCGCACTGTGAGCCAGGTCCCTCGTCGAGGAAGTCAAAGCAACTGAGCGTGTGAATGGCGGCCTTGGTGAGGACCCTGTCAAGTTCGAATTGGAATTCCGGACAGAACGTGACGGCAAGCGAGGTGAGAGAGCCGTTGGACATGCTTGGCTTGATGAGGTCCATAAACCAGGCCAGACTTCCGCGACCGTGAACAGTACGAGCAAAGAGAGGCGAGGAATCTCTCATGTACAGATGCTCCAGTCGTTCAAGCTCCGTCACAGGTGGAAGAACATGGTTGTTGAATACGGCTTGACTGTTTGGGGGGTTTTGGTAATTGAGGGCATTGTCTGGATATTCCTGGGCAATTTTATGATAGTGATGAAGCACCATGAGAGCCCAATCGGGAAACTCCAAGGACCGAAGTGTGGGTCTCAGTGGAGGGAGGGAATGGATGCGATTTATACTAGACCTGCCGTGGAATTTAAGCATGAGTTCCAGTCGCTCTAGGGTCTCCCATGACGGTGTACGCCTCTCCTGGAATGGTACAAAGTTTTGAATGCGTAGATGCTTGAGTGAGGGGGTGACTTGAGCGATTCGTTCCTGAAAAACTATCAGAGCTTGCACAGCTAAGTTAGGACTGAAGGATCTCACCAAGTCAATCCGGGCGGGCTCTTTTGAGGAAAATCCCAACATAGTCAGCTTTATCAGCTTTGGCCACGTTGTTGACGAAAGCAAGAACGGGCCTGTGGAGTAAGATGTCACGTGGCTGAGACAGAGCTCTTCCAGGGACTGGGCCATCGGGATCGCTGAAATCGCTGAGCGTGGTTCAGGTTCACAGACAGGGACAAAGCCTCCCATGTGAAGTATCTTGAGGGATGGAGGAGCCTCTTCGAACAAGGTCCTGGACCATGTGTCGCTAGGGGGTGCCGCCTGCCAATCCATGCTCTTATCCTCAGCTACCATGATGCCTTTGAGCGAGAGAGACTCTAGCTGGTTCAAAGCCTTGAGTGTGGCCTTCAAGATTGGCAGGTCGATGTTGAGTTTGCTCACGCCACATAGAGCCAGGCTCTTGGCTTTACACTGTGCTCGTTTGGTGATGATCTTGTTGAAGACACCCTTGCGGAGATTTCGACGAGATGTCCCGATAAAGGTCAGATGCCTCCAAAGACGGGGATCCAAACAGGCTGTCTTCCAAGCCTTGGAGACTCTCATGGAACGACACAGATCAGATTGGTCCAAGTTTTCCAGGATCATAGTTCGCAATTCAGCTGGCACCAAGGCGATGACATCCATTCGCAAGAGATCTGCCATGATCTGAGATAGCCAATCAGCACGAGTCTGTTAGGAGTATCAAAATCATGTAGCAGCCATAGGTTCAGGCACAGCTAGTCATTTGTATGAAATACATATGGATGCACATCATAGGATGGCCAACATACCTTCAACTTGGGGTGGTCCTTATCGCCGTGTGTCTGCACGCTCTGAGTGGCCTGACGGTAGATCCACCTGCAGCGTGTGATTGTCTCTGGTGATTGCTCGGTATCGCCCAGGCGTAGAGCCTTGGCCAATCTCAGATACCCCTCTGGGGCGCGTGGGGAAGTGATGATGAGCAGTGTCGCATACTGGCGGGCCTTGACGGGAGCCTCCAGCTTTTCGTATGTCGCAATGACACCATCAAGGGCGTTCAGGTGGCAGGGTACATTGCAATGAAACACGTCACTTCCACAAGTGCAGGCCCTCTTGGCCAGTGTGTACATGGCGAGTTTGGGGGAATTCGAAGTTGACAATGACTCGAAGTCCTTGCAGTGGCATCGAGAGATTTGAATCTCCTTAAGATTCAATCCCAGCTTCTTTGACTGCACCATGACATCTCTGGTACAAGGACATCTCAACAGGGCCTTAAGGGAGTGGGTCAGCAAGTCGTTTGCCCTGGCTTCAGTGCATGTTTGGAAACTTGCCTCCTTGAAGGCCGCCAAGGCCGCCTTGAATTTGCCATCACTGTAGAGCTTTCTTGCCTTGTCCAGAAAGGCCTTCTGGCGGTCAGCGGCCGTCACCTCAGGCATCTTGGTGTGGTGCACTGAGATGTTGGCTGTTGTGGAGTATGTCGTAGCTCAACTCGTCGTTGGCAAAGTGTCGGCGATGTCGATAACGAGGTCTGAGTTGTGCGAGACGCGCCGGACGCGTCTGGGACCGATGAGCTCCCCTCCATGGTCCGAGCGTCCTTGCTGTGACACACGGTGCTCGCGCCGGCTGCCCCTGCCAAACGTGGGGCACCACTTCTACCCCTGCTGCCTTCTCCCCCACAATTCATTCACTTGCACAATCTCAACACGCCACTTTGTTGTGTCACCAACATCATGCTTTTGATGGCGAAATGAGCAGTGAAGATCCAACGTGTCAAAATCAGTACCTCCTGTCAATCCAGAGAACAATTCGATGCTCATTGGAAGGTCAGCACCGCAGTGTCCTCCTCCACAAGAGAAACAAGCCACGTGCTTAAGCCGTAATTGAACTCTATCACATATGCTTTCCCATGGCCAGGAACCTCAAGGATAGCGTCATCTACAATAATGGATCCACGGCCTCCCCGACATGAATCGGCACCGTGTTCCGAAACACAGACCCAGACGAGAGAGACAGACAGCCGCAATGAGCGATGCCTTGCACCCATCGCCGTACCCGAGCCCCTCCGCCCCGGATTGGGGGTCCGTACCAGCACAGCACAGCTGCCAGTGGCCCCGAAGTACCTCTCTCTATTTCAGCCTCTGCAGCCCTCCATGACAGCAGAGCCGGCCCCAACCTGAGACAGGGCATCAGAAGCGAAACAGCGCAGATATGAGCCGCCACATGGCGACATGGCGTGAGTGCCTTGCCGCAGTAAGCTCCTGCCTCCCGGGGCTGTGGCTTCGGTCAATCGAGGTAGCAGTGCTCTGGGCAGGTGCGTAGCTGAGACATGGGACGACATGTCGTCAACATGCCTGAGCAGAAATGACAGCCTTGGCACTAGTGGGTTCCGATTTAGAACTTGGGGGAGAGTGCAAAACGCTGCTGTCCGATAGATCCACGGTGCCAGCCACGACCTGTGCGACACAAAATACAGCACACAAGCAGGCAGGCAGGCCCGTGCGTCAGGCACAAAGGCATGTTGGTCACCGTTTCTGGCTCAAAGGCGTGACCGTTCCCCTGGGGAGGAAAAAGAAAAAAAACCCACAGATCAATGTCTCTCAAGACGCAGCCGGGGCTCAGGTTCCGGACATGTTGTGCAACCACCACGGCAGACGAAAACGTGGTCAAGCGTCCCATAGATTTAATTTTGGGGGCGGAACATGACCGAAACCAGCAAGGCGCGAGATCTTTCTTGGGACTGTACAGCCGCGCTGCAAGGGGGGAAAACAGCAGCATCAGCACCAGCATCAGCATCAGCAAGCAAAGCAGCAATCAGCATCATCAGCGCACTCTAGTCGCGGGCCTCGTTTTGATATTTTTAGGCCCCCAACGACAGATCCTACGGCACAGGCACCGTGGCCATGTGGCTGGACCCCTGTCTATATGCCCGGCTTACTGGTCGCGGTGCCGCTGCGGCAAGCACACCCCGTCGCTTGTCGCTTTCGCATCACCACCACACGGCACAGAGACCCCGAAGGCTGTCGGCAGCGCTGCAAAGGATCGTGATGGGTCTCGACGCTTGGGCTCCACTGAGGCTCGAGTGTGACGGTATAACCAACCGACCTGCGTTGTCCCCGTGTGTTTTTGCGAGTCGACTCGGGACGTGGTCTACTGCACCGCACTGCACCGCACTGCAGCGGGTGGGGGCTATTTTTAGATCTCGGAGCCCCGCTAGCTAATCTGACAGGCACGCTACCGCGACTTGGCAATCTTCGGGCCCCGGACGGCTTGCTGACCTGCCCTGACCTCACCTGCTCCACCCTTCTCCTTCTCCCTTCCGCTGCCGCGACGCTTTCACCTCACCATGTGAGGCCCTAATCTGGTTTTTTCCCCTCTCTCAACCCCTGAGATTGGGCATGGGGCATGGCCAAACGGTCACGGTGACCCACGGAAGGAAGACCAGAGATCTGACCAGCCTGGCAGAGTCGAGCTCCTTTGGCCGCGCCTCGCAAGCCCTGCCGGCCAATCACGCCGCCCAGCAACTCTGTCGGCGAGATGACGGCTTCTAAAATCCCTCCGGCGAGCGTGGCTAAACGTGCTGTTTCGCACATGATGACTGTCCGGCTTCTATATCCAGTGCACCTCAACAGCGTTGCGGCCACGAGGGAAGACCAAATGGCCCACACACCCACCCCATCTTCACACACACTTTTGTCGCACGCGCATGCACAAGATCCCCACACACACACTGGCTTCCACGATTACCCACGGTGGTTGCGTCGATGTGATGCATCCGCTGCGCAACACCAACAACGAGGCGTGGCAAAAATAACTGTACCCAGCAGCCGCCCGATTGGCCCATTAGCCGCGGGACGAGCCAGCACACACACACGCGGGCGCGCACACACACACACACACACACACACACAAACGCGGTTCGCGCAGCCTTGACAATGGATGTAGGGTGGTGGAGATCTGCCGATGGTAGGGCTAGGTCAAGATCCCCTCGGCTAGGTGCTGCATCTCTGGTTTGATGCCCTGTCCTTCAGATCTTACAGCACACATGGCACGACACCACTGTGTCATCTCCGTCTCCCAAGAAACCACCTCGCTCTCACCACCCCTCTTTTCCCCCTTGTCAATATGCCAGAGTGTCTCAAATTCTGGGTAGGATCGCTCGGAAGAAAATCATGCACGTGTCGCAATTGAAGACTGGGGAGGGTGAGATGGAAGGAAGAATAAACTGACGAACGCTCAGGGGTTGGCCTCGCCCGGCTGCAGTGATGGGGGTCGTGCGTGTTCATCTTCCGTGCGTCTTTTTCCCCAGCAACCTGTCAAACGCCATGCAGGCTGGGAAGGGTAACACGTCACGAGGTATCCTTTTTTTTCTTCTTTCTCTTTGTGCACATCTCGCTCTTGTCTCCCCTCCCTCTCTGGTACTCCTTGCCTTGGCGCGTTGTCGCGCTTATCCCGCAGTCCCCATTCGGCGGTCGGGCAACGGCACGGATAAACCAATCCGACGTCCAACCAAGCGAGGCACTGTCGTGCAAGTAAATTCAGTTTTCATTTTTTTCGCCAATTGGCTCGTCAATTTTTATTCTTTTTGCCAAATGGGGAATTGTTCCAGAAAAACACTTGATACATTTCTTTTCTCCTTGTCCCACCCCCCTTTCTCCCTTCCTGCGAGGTTCAATCAGCTTCGGGGTGGTTGCACGGCAGTCAGCCCGCAAGCCTCGCTTTTGCATTTCCATCCCTTGGCCATCCATACCGGATCACAAGGAAAGTGAAAACTGTAGCGCCCATGTCTAAGTAAAGCAGGAGCCTAACTGACTGAACCATCGTGATTGATTTCGACGAACCATCGTCTCTCCACGGCCCACAACGGCCCCTCCATCCATCGTCCATCCTCCCGCCCGCATCTCTTCCCCAAATAAGCCGAAAAGTTCAACGGTTCCCGTTGGTGGTGGAGCCCGGACGGGGGGTTTTTGGCAACTACAGCCTGTCATTTTTCGCATTTCTTGTATGTTGGGCCAGGTCGGTCGGTCCATCTGTCGGGGTCCCATCCCATGGTTTCCTATCCCTCAGGATCCTACCCGGCGATGTTTCTTTTCCTAAAAATGGCCCCCAAATCATACGTTGTCCAGTCCTAGGCCATGTACGTACCCTGCTGGGTCGGACTTGGCAAGTAAACAACCGACTAGCTAATGCGCCAACCAACCAACGACGCCGCCTGAGCCTTGCGACAACAAGAGGCGCACCCACTGCCCTGCCTGCCTGCCTGCCTGCCTGCCTGCCTGCCTGCCTGCCAGCTTACTTACAATAGACGGCACCATCAGCAGCATTTCAAGACAATACCCACCCTGGCATGTAAGGTACATTGCCAGTGGTGTCTTACTCGGGTTTATGTTTCAATTAGAATCAAATACACCCCCCCCTGCACACCCACACACACACACACTATGCACATCAAAGTGCATCATTTCTCCCACCCACACGACCCTCCCCCCTTGCACCCCCTGTACACCCCACGTGGGCTCTGCCTATTTTCGACAGGACCCACCATCTGCCGGGATACCTAAGCTCAGCGCGCGTGCGCCCGGCCCACCGCTCCCGGCTTCACATGCGTCACGGACAAACGACTGGTGGATATCAAACCAGCAGGATTTTGTAGAATGGGAATTTCATATCTATTTTCTAGCTTCTTTGGATTAATCTGGTCTTGTTGGTTGACTGATTGTGAGAGAAGGAGTCAAGATCTTGACTAATCCAGTTAGTCTGCCCCGGTGGCCCAGCCACACTGTTGTGTACATCGTGGCCCTGTAGACGATTCCTTCCCATCCCCATCCCACCTAGCCGCGCCGGTCCGCTCCCCCGTCGTGAAGTCAAGGTACCGGCCGAGCCAGTCTGCCAGTGTCCTTCAAAATTCTCTGCATCATCGTGACGACCCACAGCGGCCCGTGCGCAACAGAGGGAACGAGCCACATATCTCAGACCGTGCTGTGTGAAGATGGCGCGAACCAGCTCTGGTGCGGAGCGAGTGGCGGAGTCGTCACGGATACGCTGCGCAAGCAAGCCGGTTGTTTTTGGTGGGAAAGGGTTCTTCCCTCAGTTGCCGCAGGAACCATCCGTCCGGATATCTGTCCTCTCTTTCACCCGAGAACAGGAAGGGATGAGAGGCGGGTTGCCTTTCCCGAGGAGGGACGAACGAGCCGACAACAACCAAGCCATTCCCGATGGCCTGATCCGGCGCGGGCCCTCCCAGTCGAGGCCCAGAATCCTCCAGCGGCGGTGTCGTTCGCGGACCAGCTCCCAGAGCCAGTAGGTAGAGGGGAAGAGGGTATAAAGGAATCGAAATAGCGTGAAATCGGACCCCACGTCGTGATAAGCGAATGTCTCCATGGAGCCGCAATCGAGTTCCCAGCCTCGGCTCCTATTCCTTCCCAAGCCCCAGCAACTGTGCCGCAGTGTGATAGCTGCTCTCAGAGCAAGCATGTAGAAGGGAATGATGTCAGGGTTAGTTACAACACTGACACAGCCAAGTGAGTGAGAAAGTGAAATGTCAGTAGCAACTTGAAATTCGAGACCAGAGGAAAGACTTGAGCAGAGAAATCAGAAAGAGAACATGGATAAAGCGTGAAACAGAAAAGAAATTCAAACCCAACAAAACGCTTTACCGCCCTGCTCATTATTGTTGCCGGCTTTCCCATCCCGCCAAAACGCCTGGTATTTTCCCTCCGCCCAATGCAGTTCATCATACAGTGTGAAACCGGACCCCCAAGCCTTTGCCCCAGGGAATGAGAATGAGACAACGACACAGAGAAATAAAAAGAACAACAAGATGCGAACACCAGATGTGAAAGGATGATTCCCCAGGAGGATCACCCATGAAGAAAAACCCCCAACAAAATCAGAAGGCCGCCGTGAGGCAAGATATAGCCCGAACCCCAGAGAAGTGAGACAAGATCTAGCATGCAAAACGCCCCATGCGCTCCAAACAAAAACAGGCCGCTCCAAGCCATCGCTATGCTCGCTCAAGCATTGAATACACACAAAATTCAAACCAAAGTAGAAAATTGGAAGGAAGGTGGTCGCAGTCGCGAGAGACCGGCAGGGCGAGAAATCTCAGAGGTCCACAATGACGAGACGTAGCCGCCGGTATCGCGCGGGGGGGTTCAGCCGGGTATCGATGTAATTGAGTTGGCTCGTGTCGTGAAAGGTCGTTGTTGTGATTAACGCTCGATTGTTGGCTGTGGATGGTCCGTTGGATCGGCGCTTTGAAGTTTCCAGGCTCTGCGTCTTCGACAAGAGACTCCTGTGGTTGTGGCAGCTTGGCATCCGGCCCGCGGCCGAGGCTCCATCCGGGTTTTTTGTTGTCACCCGAGTTTTGGCGGCGCGGATGTCGACATCAGACTGTCGTGGCCGACGAATAGGTAAGACAGCTGGGAAGGTGGTTGCGCGAGAGACGACGGCCTCCGTCTGAAGGAGTAGAGATAGTCGATCCACAGTCCCATGCTAAATCTTTCCAGGGCCGGCGAATGCCATGCACAGCAGCCCATCACCGAAGACGTCACTTTTCATCGGTACTTGCGGTGCGAGCTCTTGGATGAACGGCTTGCATAACCAGAGTCTGCGTAGCTGTGGTCGTCGTACTGTGACGAGTACTGGCCCGAATGACTTGAGTGGTCCATGCAGGCGTATCCGACCAATATCGTCCTCTGTGTGATACCGTGGCCCCGTGTGCCGTATCTGGGGCATCGGTCAACGGCGTGTTGGTAGTATAGGCAGCGGCATGCCGAGTAGAGCTCCAGGACTTGATAACACATGATGACGAGGTAAAAGACTGAACTCCTGTTGTATGGTTTGATATATGTTGTGCGTGGGTTGGAAGCTCGAGGTCAGGTGAGATCGAGCAGGCCTGAGGTTGTCTTTGAGTGTCGAGTGTGTTGCTGAGCAGATTGTTCAGGCACTCTAAGAAGGCAGGAACAGATATAAGGAAGAATCGAACGCCAGGCAGACCGACGGGGGATAATACAGATGAGTCAAAGGAGAAGAAGAGGAACAGGCGACGAAAAGGAAAAGCCAGACTAGGAAAGCTAGCGAGTGAGAGCAGCTCAGATGACCCTGGGCGAAGAACGAAGGAGAAGATGATAGTGACAAGGAAGATTAGACAGCCGTCAAGGGGGAAGGCATCGCAGCCTTATAGGTTTGGAGCCTGGGGACCAAGGGCAGGGGAGAGAATAGGGAAAGGGAAGGAAAGGAAAAGGTTAAGTCATGGTACGAGGTACAGATCCGAGAGGTGTGGACTGCCGTCTAAGGCAGCAGCACGCACCAAGTCTGTCTAGCAGCAGCGCAGCAGCGCAGCAGCAGCAGGAGGACACTGACGCGGGTGGAGTCTGACCTTGGGGATGACTGATCCGACTAAGTTTGGGAATGCGCAGTCCAAAGGTCGACCAGTACTTAGGAAGGGGAAAGGAAGGACCAATGCAAGCAGATGCAGGTTGTGGACAAATGTAGATGAGGCGCAGGGCGTGTTGCTCTTCTGCAAGGTCAGTCGGGAGGGCAGGTAACATGGGACCCTGAAAGTAGACGAGCCCTAACATTGGGAACGGTACCTGGGGAAGGGGCAGCGTCCTGCGTGTGGAAGAGGTACGCAGTACGAGGTGTCAGGCCTGCGACTGCATGTACATCTTGTAGCATGGCCATGTGCCTGTGTGTGGCAGAAACAGGAGCGATCTGTTCTGTCGGTGCTGTCTGTCAGTTTGTCTGTGTGTGTGTGCGTTTCTCCGTCCTGTCAGAGATACGAGACTCCCCGTACCTCGACCGTCGACCACCAAGAATGCCCTGCGATCAAACCACCCCCAACCTTCTGCCTGCTGTTGCGGGCACTGGACAGAGGGCGCCCCCGGACGATGGATCGGGCGCAGTCCAGCAATTGGGGGTTCTGAGGGGCGTTTTGGACCACATCAGGAGCACTCTTCGACTTCGAGGTCGAGCTGCCGACATTCGCGCCGGGTGCTGTAGGTAGCATGTTTCGACGGGATGGATTGGGTGCGCTGAGGAACAAGAGACGGAGCTGCGGGGGGTGAGAGAGGTGAGATCCGACCGGATTGCCCAGTGATTCAGAGCGACAGACCTGCAGGGATTCCATAAATGGGAACCACCAGCTGTGCTCGCTAACTTTTGGGTCTAAGCCCGAAGTGGCAGTATTCTAGCCACTCCGTTTTAGCAACGTGCCGCACCTGGTTCAGGATTGTTTGTACCGTCCGTTTCTTGAGCCAGGGTGTGTTGACGACAGTCCTCGAGAGACAAACTCCCAAAGCTCTGCCTGGACTCGCTCCGGTCGCTGAGTATGGTTCGCAGATTTGCCACTGGGCGCCGAGGTTGCAACTAAGAAACGGCCTCGAAAAGAGGCCGAGATGCATGTTCAGCCCTGCTTGTGTCTCGTTGTACAGGACGCCGGGCATCGACGGTTGAATGGGACTAGCACATGTCCATCGGCGACTGAAGCAGGCGTCCGAAATCGAACGCGTGCAGCACTTGCAATGATCGTGCGCAGTCTCTGTCAGAGCCAAGTCATGGTCAGGGATTCGAGAAGACACGTTCACTGATCGCGGGAGGATAAGTTTGTTTGGCCTTATTGTGCCTTGCGGTAGAGTTGATCTGACTCCTTCCCGCTTGGCTTCCCAGGGCCGGTAAATCCAGCAGTGCGGGCCCAGCAGGTCACATAGGGTGACTCCGGTGACTCTGATCCAGATGATGATCAGGCCATGATCCCTGTGTACGTGTACGGAAACATTTGGCTTTGGAGGTGCGATCTCATCAAAGGCACTTTTCCCGCCCGTCGGAGGGGAACTGCCAAGCCGAGGTCTGGGATGCCTGGAATCGACGGTTGTATCCGTCGCCTGCCCAGCTGAAGGCATTAATCCACACCAAACAGGCACGGCGGCGAGGGCTGGCCCCAAGGGGAGAGGCCGAAATAGCAGACTCGGTACGGATGTTGGAAACCCACAGACCGGTTCTCAGTCCCGGAGCGCGACGGAGGCAGTTCGTGAGGCCCCCGCCTCTTTCGGCCCGTTATGGAGTACTTGGTGTGGCTTCGAATATGTGGGCGTGTCTGTTCCTTCAAGCCAAGTCTGGAAGATGCTCACATTTTTGGCGGGAGTCGTGGCTGAGGTATGGCTTTGGTCGGACGAGGAGGAAGCCAAGACTTTGTGCTTACAGCGAGGGTTCGGTGTGGCTGGAAACGAGAGAAGGTGGTGCAGGAAGGCCAATGCAAGGGACTTTCTCTGGGTTCCACGCACATTACCGTAATGCAGCACTGACAGCTCGAGCTGCCGTCTATTTGGTTGTTTGTTTGTTTTGTTTCATTCCTGTCACTTCGCAAGCCCGAAACGGCATCATCTACCCACCCTGGTCCATAATCACAATTGTTGACATGTCTCAGTCGCACTCTGAGTGCCTCGGTGACCCAGATCATGAGGCGCTGCACCATTTTTGTTTCCCCAATGTCGAGGAGCGGGAGCAACAAATACCATGCACATGCTACCGAAAGGTACAGTGAGGATAGGTAGCCCATTGTTGGACTCCCACCACATCTGGGTCACGATCTGGTCAAGAGGCAGATCGATTGGCGAGCTCGCTCACCTGGACCAGCCAGATGGGCCGGTGCCAGGGAAGCTAATGCGAGGGGGGGAGTCGAGGTGAGCCCTGCGTACCTGGAGAGGTATGGAGTAGTGGTGGTGTGAGCTGCAGGCTGCATCGCGGATCGCATGGCAGGCTCAGAAGAAGCGAACAACGAGGTCGGTCGATGGGTAGGGGAGCGACTCAGATTGGTGAGATGACGCAATGTGATCAGGAGAAGGATCGAGCAGCGTGCGTATACGGTGGTACGGCGGCACGCTGGCATGGTGGTACTGTGGCAGATACAGTCGTCTGCGCAATCGTGTATCCTCGAATCCTTGGGAGTCTGTTGCAGGAGGGCACCATGACTGCATAAGGCTGAGCCAGAGAGCTGGGTAACCGTGGTCTCAGACAGGCCAAAGCAGGTAGCACACGCCCTGTGCATCTCCAGCATCCAGGGTCAGTCAGACAGAGCTGCAAGGGCCACATCGACGGCTCTGCATGTAATAATGATGGGCTGTGGGCGACGTTGTGGGTTGTGTGGGTTTCTGGACGGTGGATTGCAGAATGGAGACTGATTTGAGATGGCCAGATCCTTGTCCAGTACATTGCATGTGAGCCGTTGCATTGGCTGTCATACGGAAACGGATGGGAACTTACTGGGTCTGGGATTGTTGAAGCGATGCAACCCAGCTCGACTCACGATTGCTTCCCCAGACGGGCTAGCTTGGCGTTTTTGGTCGACACGAGCGTTGTCGACTACTCGCCGACTAAGCGGAGGATGACTGCTGCAGCCCGTGCGTGGCTGGGTCCAGGATGCAGAGGTCGGCGGCGACGGCGACGGCGGCGGTGGTCATGATGGTGGTAGCGGTAGTGGTTGGTGGTGGTGATGATGATGATGACCATGACAAAGGCACTCTACCTTTTGAGATGGACCCTCATGGACACCAGAGGTCAAGCTGACGAAACATCCCAAAATGGCATCCCAAGTGATCCGAGACAAGACAAAGAAGGGAAGGAGCGGGCAGAGAGAAGCAAGAAATGACGCTATCATGCTGGCTGCCTGCCCTCGTGTGCCTGCCTTGGTGCCTGGACGCCTTCCTTCCCCCCACTTTCGAGCGTTGACCTTGATGAGTAAAGCGGAGGGCAGGAAGGTGAGAGAGTCTCTCACCTTGGCCTTCCTCAGAACCTCCACCTCGACCCGCGCGCCTTGCTGCTCACCATAACACACGTCGTCGTGCCCGTATGCATCAATTGCCATTCCAAATCCCGCCCCTTCAACCGTATTCGTCAGCAAGCAATCAATTGCCCCGCCTCGACGCCTATGGACGGATTACGTTACACGCTCACCATTACTCATATGACCGCCCCAGGGAACCGGACGACGAGTTGAACCGAATCGCGATCCTCCATCGGCTGACCGAGCTTGGGTCTGTAGCGGAGTGGCGGAAATATGTCACCGGTGCCAAGCAAGCTCTTTTGCTGCCGTGGATTAGTACTGCAGCGTTGAGACATCGGATCGGTCCGGCAGTGGCCAACTATCTCGACTTAACTCCGTCCGGTCGTCGTCCTCCAGTCCCCTCAGGACTGCACGACACTGCGTTGGCCACGCGAAGGTGAAAGCAAAGCCTCGGCCGTAGTATCCTAACAACCTAACTCCATGCTCACGGCTTTGACCATAGACCTCCGCAAAGACTTGGATGACTCTACGGACGGCTGAGGTAACACTGTTGCCTTGCGATCAAGGGCTCCAAGCAGTGCGCGGCTGCCACGGCGGCTGCGGCTGCGACTGCGACAGCGACAGCGACACCACTTCAAATGCAACATCCCGCAGAATGCAAGAAGCAGCGTCTTGGATTTCTGCGGCCAGGATACTGTCATGCTATTTCAAAAGAGAAGGACCGATGACGAGGATTACATGCATCGGCAATGCCAACGTGCTGAGAGCGCCCACAACCTCCGGCGCCAAGCATCCCTGGCCGGATCACACTTAACAGCGTAGCCGACGTTGCACCAAGCAGGCCTCGCCTCGATGTATTGACAATGGGTCACAATGAGTCTGACCTGCATCACTACTGCCGGAGCGGGCAACCTCCTGCAGCGGACCTCGACCTTTGATGAGGCTAGTCCATGTTGTTGACACACATACGGGATGGGTTGTGGGTTCCGCGCAGAGCGTCAATATGGACAACAACCTGAAACAAGCTGGAAAAAAATTCATAGACGCATCGAGCGAGGCCTCTTCAAGTTCCTCGCATGCAGTGGTAGCCCACCTGCGCCCAAGCTGCAAGGGACTGGGCCTCGGCATGCAGCTCGACTCCTACGATGCAGCGCAACTGACCGTTTAGGTCAGCCCTAAATCGCCACCGCTTTTTGGTGACGGCTCTGGCAGCACCAACTCCAGTGTGGCAGGATCGGTTGTTCTTGGTTCCGTGATCCAATGCCTACATATCAGCCGTGTGCCTTCTAAGGGAAGAGCAAGCAAGAGGAAGGGATACTGAGGTCTCCCGTAATCCATCAGAAATCCTCACCGAGACCAGGTGCCGCGGACCCACCGGAGCTGCCTCCCGGTTCCTGTCACGGAAGGCGTTTTACCCGCCCGGGCGGTCTCCGCATCATTCAGCTCCGATTCAGGGTCCCACCGGACCAAGATAATCCCATGGATTCGGGATCTCGAGACTCGACCTCGCTCCTTCAACCATCCACTCGAGCCCAGGTGCTGTGCAGTCAAATGGCCCGCGCAGCGCCATTTGCGGGGGATTTGCATCTTGCCTTCGCACACGGCCCAATCGCTTCCCTTACCGGCACATGTATCCCCTGTCCCGAGCTACTGTGTGTACTGCGGTAGCTGGTTGTTCTCCTGCGGCTTGCTCGCAGTGGCTGTGCTACGACCAACACCAACAGCCAACTGCTGTGCGCAACCAGTCACATCGTTGCGCTTATCTCACCGTCGCTCTGGGGCCCTGGCTGGCTAGCTACCCTTCTCTTCACCGCACAACGGTCTGCCAGTATCAGGCTTCCCACTTTACGATCTCACCCGGGGTCGCCGTCGATCGCGCTTTATCTTAGTATTCGGAGCAGCTTATGATTTCATCATCGATATTCTACTTCCTTCCTCCCACCCACAGCACGATTCATATGACCTGGATACCAAGGCTCGACTCTCCCTCCCGCTGCCAGGCATCCAGGCAGACGCCCGAAGATCCGGCAGTCTCTTACCCTGCTCACGCAAGCCCATGACAGATTGGGGACCCTGGCACTCCATCCGATTAGCGATGCCGTGTTTAGAAACGACAACAGTTGAAGCTCCTGGCCAACTTTCCCACGAGAGACCCCACGTGCGCCTTTCAACCTGTTTCTCGCGACGATGACACATCACATGGTCGCTCGCCGTGCTCAATCACCATACCTTTCCTGAAGAGGCACCATTGATGGTCCTCGTGGCTCCGTTTCGTCAGCCACCTGTGTCCGTCTGCGCCTCTCCTCCGTAACACGACCCACTTGGGTGGACTGACTGCATCTGGTCTACCGGCATACCAAGAGGTCAACGCTCGAGAACGAGTGCCAGTTTCCATTGTTCTCTCATGTTGAAGCTGAAACACTGAAACAAAGTCCCCCAACTCCTCCGTGCCAGGGGCATTGTCCCAGGCTCAGCCAGCACCGCAATCCCCACACGATGCTCCTCGCTGTGATTTGCGCCGGCCCCCACTCTGCTCACATCTTCTCTTCGTTCGAGCAGGTCCCCAATGGAATGATCAAGCGATCTTCTCAGATTTTCGACGGCCTGGATTTTCTATGGCACGCACGGACCGAGGTTCCCGGCCACCTAGCCACAGAGCTCAACCCCTTCTGTCACGCTCACCTCTCTGGGTGAGCCCATCCTCCGGTAGATCATAGGAGACCCAGAGCAGTTGACCAGAGGTCCAGCCCCCAAATCGACTCAATTCTGGCCAGCAAAGCTTATCAGCGATCTGGTCTGCGCCAGGGAATTTGCCACGCTTTCCATCGCGATCCTTCGCCTCTCGACACCATGGCGTTGAGCCGGGGAGCAGGCAGGCTTCCCTCATACTATTGCCTGAGACTTAGCCCCCACGAGAGTCATCGCCGTTGTGTCTTCGCCTACCCAGGGTAGAGAGGTCCCTACATCGTGCTCTAATTATGCCGCAATCCAGCATCACACCATAGCCGATGAGGCCAACGCCTGCTCCACAATCGTTCCTTCACAGTACCCTCGAGCTCAGCCAATCATCAGATGAAAGAGCAGCTTCAACGTCTCAAGCTCAGCCCGACGGATCTCTTAGTGCCACGGCGGCCGCCCGGCCTCAAGTCTAGCACGCCCACGTACCTGGACCCGGCCGTGTTCTTCCGCTTCTTTGTGGGGGATGGGCCGCAGTCCGCCCACCCTATATTTGCTGAAGTGATCGTACGGCAGCCAAATTCATGCTATCATGCGTCGCTGCCAGCATGACCTGCATCGTACATCCCGACTTAAGACCTTAGAATATGTCCGGCTCGCAGGCTTTCTATCCTGCTACACAACTTTGACTGCCAGCCAAGATGTCGGCAGCGACGTACTCGCCCCAGCCCCCTCCAATGCCATACCTCCTCGCCCCAGTTTGACTCCCTACCTCGGAGCACGGCCTACTAGATACGGGGAACTGGCTATGCCGGGCGCCGTCGCATTAGGAGGCTTACAGCTCTCGTGTGCCGTTAGACAGGATCGCACGCTCCACAACAATCTATAATGCTGTCCTGTATTCCCTTGGCCTGGCATTGCAAGGCACCAAGGTTAAGCCGCGCCGTATGCCTCGGAACGAAAAGACCAGAATCCCACCATGTTGAATCGACTGAGTGTGTGTGCCAGTCAATAGTTTATGGCCACAATCATATGCCAATGCTCGTCGACGTCGTACAAGTAGGAGCCCACACAGCGTGGCTATCGTTGGCACATTAGGGCTCTGCCTGATTCTCTCCTTTCTAAACCCTGACTGGTGTTGTAATGTACTGGCAATGTGAACCTTCGAGCTGGCCACGTACCGCAGGCAACGTACCCGCCTTTTCAAGCTGCCTGGAGAAAAGTGTTCCCGAAAATGGAGCTGTTCGCAGGTGACAGACTGCCAAAGTGTTACACAAAGTGTAACCTGACATCCAGGGCGTCGGTTCCCGACAATTTGGCACTCGATCCATCTCGTCAAGCATCACGCAAGCGCAACACTTTGTACCCCTTTCCACCCAGGCAAGGCGAATGTGACACAGCGCGGCTAAGCGGTTGTCTTAGCCCTATACAAGGCAGACAAAAGGAACAGAAGGAGCATGATATCACATGCCTAATCGCAATGGACCCACGCACCATGGGAATGGTCCATCAGAGACATTCGTCAGGGCAAGATCTCGGCCCCCAAATGAAAACACATGTCTTGGAACTGCCATGTACACCGAACGGTACATGCAGCCCAGCCCAGCCCAGCCCAGCCCCGGTCACAGACTGGGGTTCGCTGTCGGCGCTTGTCTTTTTCCGGAGCCAGGCCACAGCCGCGAGTATGCCTTGCCGATCAAGGCAGCCTAGAACCTGGGATTTGACGACATGCATATCACGCGCTTGTGGGTACCTCTGCACTCCTGAATTGCGAGTTTACGATGAGGATTGACTGTGGCCGACTCTCGCTTCCTATTTCGGGAAGTTGTCGAGTGACTCGACCATCCTTCTTGGTTTCTTGGGGCCTTCGGGCCGGATCGACGACGGCCTGCTGCCACACTCTGCTTCGTCTCTCTGCACGTTCTTGCATGGCGCGCATGGCGCGCTTGTCGTGTCCTTTACTGGTAGTATTACTCGAAGAGTGGGCGAGTTATCTTTTCTTTGCTACCTGCTGACCAAGGATTATTTGGGGACTGCTGACTCGAGTAGGGTGTGTGACCCCCTTCCAGTCCCCAGAGCACGCCCATTCTCAGGCCGGCCAGCGGAAGCGACCCCCAGGCAAACAAATAAACAACAAGGACAGATGACAGCGTGCCACAAGGCAAGAATCTAAGGCGCAGCGGGCCGTGCCCGAACCTGGTCGGCCTGGATGATCTCAATCGACACCATGTCCCCTCTGTACGCGTTGCCACTTGTTCTCAAGAGAAGAGGGTGTGCATATGTGTTGGACCGGCCCAAGTTGGGGCCTCGTCACAGCATACTGCCGGGCCGCCTGCACGGACACGCCTCACCACAATTTGCCGGCATGGCCAATCAAGCGGTTGCCACCGGTCTTACCTTTAGATCTGGAGCCTGAGGCGGAGGGAAACAGCTCAGGCATTCACTGCTCATGGTGGCAACGAAATTGAGGGGGCATGGTGGTTGACGTGCCCAGATCCCGCTCACGCCGGAGGGATGCGAGCCGCTCCAGGCCACATTCATGTTCGATGCTGAGTCGGGCCGGCCACTGCTGAGGGATAGTCGTGTTTTGTGTAACAGAAAACTGTGGCCAAAACGAGAAACTAACAATGTCGGCTGGGCCACCTGTCACGATACCAATGTTTCCGCCTGATCGGCCACAATCGTGTCGCACAGCGTCTGTGCCGGCGAAAGGATTCATCCCGGACCCCCACTGGCATCGCATGGCAGAGCGAGGCAGGGCAGGCAAGGCAAGGCACACACGAACATCCGACACCAAAAACAAATACGATGCGGCAGCGGCAGCGGCAGCGACAGGAAGGATTCAAGGTTATGGGATTGAACTGGCTCACCAAGGGCCCCACGCTCATCATCCCCAGACTGTGGCTTGAACTGGTGCTGCTCGAGTCGAACGAGGAATGGCTTGGGGTATGGGTGAGACCCGCGGCCGGCTAGCATGAGGACGGTTGAGGGGAGGGCAGAGGCAGGTATTTGTCCCGTCGTGGTGTACATGGCCGGCCGCCGAGATGGGGGCCCGCTTTGTACCCGCGCCTGGCCGCCGAGGTACCCATTTCCTTTACCTGTCGCCTGCCGTTCTTGACCGCAGGCAGGCATGGAAGGTGAGCAATATCACACGTCTGCTATCTTTTCCTCCTGCTTCTTCTGGGTAGGAATGGGGCCAAAAAACTTCGATGGCAAGCTGTCGAGCTAAACTGCTGGCTATCTGTCAGGCAGACAGGAAGGACAGCCTCTAGCATCCCCTTCTTTCCTTGATGCCTTGCCTTTCTGCTGCGCCTGTGTGAGGTGTCTTGAGGCGAAGTTGATTCGGTCGCCGGCCACGGCTGGGCAACATGAGCTCTGCGCGGTCTGAGGGTGGAGGGGTTGCAGGCAGGACGGACAGACAGTCAGACATCATTGCCTATGATTTTGGTTCCTGGGACGTCGGACGGTGGCAACGGCCAATACAGACGACCTCTGGGCCTTCCAGCCGGCGTGAGTAGCCTCACCGGCGTGTATCCGCCGGCTGTCTGGCGTCGCCGCTGGCTATTTCTATGGGCATGGTCGCTGCCTACGTGTTCAACCCTTGGGATTACCTGCCGGCCCATCTTCCTTGGCACATGGGCACAGTTGGCGGCATCTTGCCCATCTCCAATCCTCATTGGCGTCTGTTTCTATGCTGTAATATAGGCAGGGATATCACCAGCGTCAACACTTCAGTTAAGGTGTATGGACAGCAGGTGCAGATGGATACATATGCCCCCTTTCAGATTCTCTTTTTTCGACCGATGTCATGAAGACCGTGGCAGGTAGTTCAGCAGAGGATACATAGACAAGAACATCATGTCCCGAACCGCATTGATTCTCCCACTTGTCTCTCCTACGCTCCAACTTCGAGTTGATAGTAGTCTTCCGGTGTGCTTGTTCTCAAACTCAATTACCAGCACTTGGATGTCTCAGATGCCCAAATCCAAACTCCAGAGCACACCGACAACATATATAGACAGTCACACACGGGGCTCCTGAGACCGGCTCGTCCCGCTGGTCGCCGGCCACGGATAGAGAGCGCATGGACATAAGGACAAAGATTAGGCATATTCTCATGATAAGGGACCATTTTCTAGTCCCGTCATGTGGGCCCACCCATCCAACGGCGCCCTCATGTCTATCTACCACTGTACTCCGTACTCCGCGCGAAACAGCCAGATAGCCGTTCCTACTCAACAAAGAGCATGTGCAAGCTCTCGTCCACACCTTTCTCGCACCTGTTGCATCGTACGCAAATCCACCCGCCCCCGGTCATGCGACTTTCCACCTGACCTTTCCGTTTTTCCCTCGGACCGTCAGTCTGTCTATACACATTTGACTGGCTGACCCGTTCCACCTCGCGCCTGACCCGAAGCAAGGACACAAGAAACCGACCGCATGTACAAATGAAGCACCTGCTCAACGGATGAAGAGTATAGGGACGCCAGAGCTCCTTCCGCCCACAAATTTGGCTGGAGCCCACTCGAGGAATGCATGTCCTAGGGAAGAAACCCGAAATCCAACAAGAGAGGAACTGAACAAAAGCCACACAAAAAGAAAGGTCTTCGTTAAAGTGAAATAGGTGGGTAATAAGCGAACGGTAGTAGAAATAATAAGAACAAAAGAAAAGAAGAGAGACCATATGCGAAAAGTGAGGCTACAAAGAAGTGGTATCATTATCTTTCAAGTATGTGGTTGTAATGCTTTCTCTCTCTCTCTTCCTGTTCCGCTCGCTCAACATGAATGCCACAAGTGTATGATGCCTGGCTGCCCTAGTTCCGTTCCCATCCCTCTTGACCTACGACTAGCCGCACTCAACTTGACCCTGTGCTGGTCCGCTCTGGTCCGCTCTGGTCCGCTCTGAGTGCCCTTCATCTCCCCAGATATAGTGTCCCTCAACAAAGGCAGGTTTGGGGAAGTATGGGGTGAAGAAGGGTAGTAGTAGTAGTGATGGTGTAGTGCATAGTATGAGTATGCCATATAAACAACGAAAAGGTGAAGGAGTGCCAACCCGGGAACCCTTCCCACATCGTTTCTCTCCTACATGAGACAAACGTGAATATAATCCAGCAGCTTCTAATTCAAGCGCTTGGCGCCCTTTTGCTCAGAGTTGAACGCCTGTGCTTCCTTTGAACCCATGCCAGTACTTCCACCCACAGCATATAGAAAACAAGGCCAAGCCTGAAGCCCCAGCAAAAGTGTTTTTTCCGAAAGTTGCGTTCGTCTAACGGGACGGTATTCCCAAGCCATTCGAAACGTCTTCAATATCAGCCCTTTCCAAGCGTGCCCTAGTATCTCCAGAGAGGTACGTTCAAACCCCAGCTCTCCGACTCATCGCGGCTGTAGCTCCTGCGCTCGCAAGATCCTGCTTAGCACTAACCACCCGGCCCGCAGCGCGTGGGAGATTGCTGCCCAGGGGTCCACCATTGGAACCAGTCGTGCCAGTGCTGGTCCGCTTGGGAGGAACCCCAACCGCACCTGACGTTCTCCTAGAGCCTGGCACGGCGCCCGCGCCTGGTTTTGCAGGCGAGCCAAGAATGCTCGTAGCATCCTTGGGGCGTATGCTAGAGCTAACCCTCATGGATGTGGCTGCCGCTGGAGGTTCTGGGAGTGGGCGTGGGGTAGAAATTGTGTTGTGGCGCTTGATCGGGGACTGTTCGCGGTTCATAACTCGTGCGACAGGTACAGAGGTCTTCTGGCCGGTGATAAATTCGTGGCGGATAGCCTCGTCAGGCTTCATTCGTCGGTCTGGGTCCCACCTCAGACATCTGGCGAGGAAATCGAGGAACGCTTCGTCGTCACATTTCAGCACCTGCTGCAATGTCTTCGACGAGGGCCGTCTCCTTCGGCCCTTGGACGAGACTGTCAGACGAGGCTTGCCCATCGAGTCAAAGAAAAGCTTCTTCCGTGTGCTCTTCTCGATGAGGTGCTTCTCTGGTGGCCCAAACACCTCCATAATGCAAGCCAGTTGCTCCTGCTCGTTCTCGCCCGGGAAGATCGGAACGCCAGTCAGGAGCTCAGCCAAGATACAACCAAGACTCCACATATCGATAGGCATTCCGTAAGACATGCCCAAAATGACCTCAGGCGATCGATAGAACCGGGACTGGATATACGTGTAAACCTTCTCGTTCTCAAAGCAACTTGACCCGAAGTCGATAACCTTGATCTCCGTGTGCATGGGATGGCGTAGGAGGATGTTTTCAGGCTTGAGATCACAGTGAATGACCTTGTGCTGTTTCAGCAGATTCAGGGAGCTGAGCATCTGCTTCGTAAAACGTCTGATCATCTTCAAGGAGAAACCGCGGAACGCGTTCGCCTTGATGAACTCATAAAGGTTCATATCCAAGAGCTCCGTAGAAATGCAAAGATGCCCACGAAAGTAGAAGCTGTGTGTGAAGTTGACCATGCTGTGCTTGTTTTGCGGGTCCTACGGGAAATGTTAGCAGACGACTCCACAAACAGCTCAAGAAATACTTGCCCATTCGCGAAGCTTTTGTAGAATGTTGACTTCGACGAGAGCTTGCTGGTGGAACCGCTTCTTGTTCCTAATGATTTTGACGGCAACAAGAGCACCAGTCTTGTGGTCAATGCACCTCACAACCTGGCCAAAGCTTCCCTTTCCTAGAATATCGATTATCTCGTAGCGGTAGGACAGGTGATCTCCTGTGACGATGCTGTAATCCCCACGTTCATCATCATAGCCAAAGTTTGGCACATCTGAGTTGAGGTCTCCAATAACCTTCTGCGCATTTTGTGTGCCGCAGAAGTAGATGTCGTTGTAGTCGATGATCTCGCCTCGTTCGTAAATGTTCAACATCGCTATTCGAATGGCGTCTTGAGGGCTGACGCGCTCCTTCGGCGTAGCACGTTTACGCAGAGCGTCCAAGGTCTTTGCGGCAAGCTCTGTTTCCTTCCGTCGACTGCCTAGCTTCTTCATCTCCTCCTCTGCTATCAGGTCATCCTTATCCAGATCGGCGGTCCAGACATCCGCATGTCGTACTGATGCCGTCGATGGCTTAGATCGGAGAAACTTGTGCATGACCGACGAGGAATGCGACACCGCTGGGCGGTTCCCTGCACCGTCAGCAGTGTTTTTCACTGTCCTGACCGTCGTGGCCTGCGTAGCATCGCTCCGCTTCCTTTCATGAGCCACAACAGTGTTGAGGCTCGACCCAGAGCTCTTCCGCCTCTTTGAATCGAGATAAGACGAGCTCGGCTTCGATGATATGCTTGGGCTCCCGGATTTGTGCGTCATATTCCCCGTTGTGGCTGAGATCGGAAGTCGAGGGGGAGGCATCGCGTCATGCTTTGCGTTGTCAGCCGCCTTCTCTTGCGCATGAGTAGCCGCCTTAGAATTGCTGCGCTTCCAAGATAAGCTCAGCTTCCTCCGCAAAGACGTCATCGACGACGGAGTGGCCGGCTCCTCAGGACTGGACTGTTGTGTGGGCGACTTCGGGGTCGCCTTGATCGGGGGTTTCGATATGGACTTGGATGGCTGTCTCTGAGCTCGAGGCCCAGATGGTTTTGACTGGGCAATAGGAGGGTTGCTTGGGGCTTCTTCTGCGTCGCGGATTTCAGTGCCGGTCTGAGACCTCTTGAAGTATGCTTGTTCGAATGCTCCATCTTTGGGGACGGACGAGGAAAGGTAAGGAGAGACTGAGGGTTTCATCATACTGCCGCTGATGGATTCCGAGCTACTGGTGTCGGGGACCAGTGGGCTCTCTATCCGGCCTTGATGAACAGAACTGCTGCTACGGAAGTGGGAGAGTTCCTTGTCCGCCCGATTCTTGGAGAAGAAAGTGCTCCTCGAGGCCGTCATTGGCGTGGTCGGCGTCTTTGCTGTCTGCCGCGCCGGCGGGGAGCTGATGTTCCTTGGAGCCTGACCTTGCTGGTCATTCTGTAACTTGGCAATCTTGTTTACAGTCGGGGTGCTCAAGGGTCCCACGGTAAGTGGTGGCAGGTTCATCGATTTGAAGTTTTTCCTGGGCTGGGCGGCTTGGGCGGGCTGCGCAGGTTGCACAGGTTGCACAGGTTGGACTTTCTTCTCCGGCTCTGGATTTGTTCTTGGAGCCATCCTCCGAGCACTCTGCTTGCGCTGCACCGGCGTTGCTTCTTGGACAGGCGCACCAGAAAGACTTCCTGTTGACGTGCTGCGAATACTACTCGCATCGAGTGTGAGGTTGGACTTTTTCTTGTCCAAGAAGTGTAGCTCGGCAGGCGAGTCCTTCGGCGACTCGTATGCTTTCGGGATCGCAGGGACTGGAGGAACGTCCTCAGGCTCATCTTGGCTGGGAGTCGGGAGGTTGTTTACCGACTTGGGAGCCGGTAGACGGGAGCCCCCATTCGGCGGAGCGCGAGGCTGCAGTGAGCCTGTCGACGTCCTCACAGTATTGTAGCTTGTTGTTGACCCGACAGACATGCCGGAGCTGTATGACTTTCTGTTGGGATCGGGGGTCGTTCTTTGCGAGGAAGGAGTCGCTGTCTTCCGCGGAAGCATCGAGGGCGATCGTGAAGACGGCCGGGGCTCGGTCAACGGGGGAGGAGGCAGGGGCTCCAAGATCATGGAGCTGTTAGCGGAATTGGGCATGGTGGACATTCTTTTCATTCGTTGCGCATCAGTGGGGCTCACGGTTCTCGCACCGAGTCCAGACGCATGGAGGCCATGTGGTTGTTGACCCGGCATTATCGACATCCGCCTTGATCCGGACCCTGGAGTGCTGGATCCCGGTTTGTTACCCCTGGGGGAGCTCGGGAATCCTGTGGAGGCTCTGTGCTGATCGACCGACAAGGTGTTGCTCTCTGTGGACGCATTCGTGTGACCAGAGCGAGGCGGAGGGGGCTGCGAGATTGTCTTGAGCTTTGCGGCTCTCGATGCGGTCATATTGCGAGACGTATCGACATAATGATTTGCCCCGTCCACTGATGACCGCGTAGAGTCCAGCCCATTCCGGTCCACATTTGTCGTCTGGCTGGGGACTCGACGCACAGAGGGGCCATTATTCGACTCGGATGAGTCAAATACGCCGGGGCCGATTGATTTTCTCGGTTGGTGTTTTGGAATGTGACTGTTTGAGACTGGGGGGTATTGGCTTTGGCGCCGTGGGCGGATAGTGCCCCCAGCCCTGGTGTTTTCGCTGGCGGTGGACATGTTGGACGCGGTCGAGGAGATGCTGGTCTGCCGGTTAGACACGCTGGGCCTCCTGAGGATGGAGCCGGTGCGTGACCGCGCCGTGTGCGTCTGGGCCGGAGCCGGGGCCTGGGGCTGCTGGTTTGGGTGCTGGATGGCAATGCGCGTCATTGTCCCGTGGTGTGAGACGTTGGGCTCGTCCCGCACGCTGGTTGCCGCTGCCAGTCCCTGGGACTCCAGGATGCTGCCCTCACCGGTGGGGGAGGGAAACTGGGTCAACGTGAAGTCGCCCGAGGCGGATTCTAGGCTGCTCTGGAGATCATCGAAGCTGACCTGGGGCAGGAAGTCGTGGTGGGCGGCTGAGGGATCCTGTTCTAGCGGAGCAGGACTGGGAGCGGTACCATTGCGTCCAAAGGAAAACAGAGAGTGGTTGTTTTGGGAGGAAGCGCTGAGCATTGGAGCGCCGCTGATGGAGGAGCGTTTCGAGTGGAGGCGTTTGGTGGGACTGGGGACTTCTCTGCTGGGTTGCCTGCTCCTGAAACAAGAAAGGGCAAGCTTGTCAGTGACAGGTGCCATGGTGAAGGGGCGGAAAAGGGTCGTGTCATGTCATCGCTGCATGTCAACCAGGTGGCGAGCGGGTGGACGGCGGCTTGTGCAGTGAGCTGCCGGCGCTGTAGTCTGCTATAGCAACCGACAATTGACAGCGAACAAAACACACCGTACAACTGCAGGTGCGGTGCAAGCGCAGGGCACAGGGCAGGGTGGGCTGGGAGAGTGGATTGAGTGCGTGGATGTGTGTGCGTGCGTGCGTGCAGAGAGGGAGGCTGGCTTCATTCAACCACATACCGCGTTGGGGACTGGTTGGCAGTTGCTGGTCGCGGACCAGCAGGAACCTTGTGCTCCCGTCTCATGGGGATGGAGATTGAGGGGGCAAGTCCTCGCTACTGTATCGAGACAGTCGAGACGAGTCGAGGCGAATGGAGGCGGTCGGGCGACGGGCGCAGAGGGAACTGCGCTGCACAGAAGTGGGCGGGGGCCACGCTGCCACGATGGAGTTGAGCTGCTTCAAACGACAGGCGGGCGGCGGTCAATTGAAGCGCTATGCTCGTAACGATGCGACCCCGGCAGGGAAGTGTGGGCTTGGATGGGGAAGGAGGCGATATTTTCCTTCCCTCGTCCCTGGTCGCGAAAAGCGGACTCAGTCCGATGAGGATCTGAGTGTGAGGGCAGCGCTACCACATCCCGTCCGCGTTCCTTGTTCCGTATCCCGTGTATTGCGTCGATGAGGACGAGGAGCAGGAAAAGGAGGCCGGATTGTTCATTCACGCAGAGGAATAATGAGGAGCAGGACAATTGAGCGGGGTGTTGTTGGTGTGGTTGGTTGGAGAGAGGGAGATTTGGCAGTCGACCTTGGTTGCACGTCAGTGTCGGGTGTCTGTGCCTTTGCCCAGTAGTGGGAATGAGGGCAGGTGAGGTAAGTCAGGCTGGGCACACACAGCAAAGGTGAGATTGGACGCTGGGGAAGGGTAAGGTGGATGAATGAATGAATGAAAGGGTAGGTGGCCTGCTGCTTCGGTTGATTAGCCTGTGCTAGTAGACTGCAAAGCGTAGACCGTGGTGCACCAGACAGGCGGGTGTCAGGCACGCTAGGTACTTCTTGGCGCGAGGCACTGAGCTCTGGTCGTGAGCTGCTGTTGGCTGTGAAGAACCTAACGTTGATGCACATTATAGCTCACATATAAGAAGGGAAGGCGTGGCGAAAGGTCATACTGCACTGTTCTTCACTGCACGCATCCATCTGGTAGCCAAAGCAGCAGTAAGAGGCTGGGGCTGGTGTCTTGATACCTTGGTACCTTGGACCTTCCCAATATGCCAGTCCAGCACCAGAAAATTGCCCGACCAACTGGTCCCCACCCCACCTGCCTCCACCTGCCTACCTATCTAGGTAGCCTACTAGGTACTGTGTGTACCTAGGCAGAGAGGCTTGAAAGGCGGTCATAGCAAGAGGGAAAGAGCCATCATTGGATTGCCAGCAGGCAACTAACAGATACCAAACCTAAAACCTCGGGCCTGACTGTTCCCTCAGAAACTGGACCCATTATGCGGCCACTTCGACCATGCTCCAGCCATTACAACAGGCTTGTTGTGGTGTGTTGATGGGTCCTACGGCACAGGATGAACGGATTGGGTGCACATGGCAACCAGCATCCTGCCCAATCAATCAAGCACTTCATGCTCCTTCAGTGTCAGCCTTGCCCAATTTGCAGTACGTGCTTCGTACTCTGTACTCCGTACTCCGTTCCTGCACCTGCACCTGCACCTGTCATGCCTTGACGACTTATCTTCCGAGGGACCGACTGTCGTTCTTTGTTCCTGCATACGAGCGGACAGAACGGACGGACTGACGCAGGGGCACTCGAGCACGCGCCCGAGCACGAGCATGCGCATTGATTAGTCAAGGCTTTTCTATAGGTCCCTACCTAGCTACTATCAGGTATTAATCAGTAGATATTGTGAGCGAGACCTAATACGAAAGAAATCATTTCATCAACCGGGGCATTCAGAAATCAACCCAATCCTTCACTGGCCTGCAGCACCAGGGAACAACCTGAGAAGTCGCGTAGACATGTGGCAGGCCAGAGACCAAACTATGAACTTTGATAATGAGCAGCATCAGAATGTCTGACGGGCAGGGGGCATGGGTGTCACTGGCCCCCACCCTCATCTGAGCGGGATCCGATCCAGTAGCAATCAGATGCCCAAAGTCAACACACTACTGCACGCAACACACGCTGCAACAACAATACACGAGACACCCGAGCCTCGATGACGGTCAAGGATAAGCGTGACAACACATTGCCTATATCAGAGCAACATAGTGTCCGGGTCCGGCGCGGCTTGTCTTCCACTGCTCTGGGGCATAAACAGCGGCATCTGAAACGGGCCGCCGCCGCCGCGACTGGCAGGACCGCGTCTCTGTTTTGGTGTGTTTTGGCATGGTTGCCGTGTACATAAGAGGGCTGGTATATACCGCCAACAATACGCGGGCACGACGGCACGACGGGGTCCCTGTTGGGCATCTTCGGGGCAACAAGGCCTGCAAGTTGCAACCAGTAGTGGAGACGCATTGCGAACCCGTTCATCCATCAACCTGGATCGTGCCGGACATCCACGGCCAACCAATTCTTCCAGAAGAGTCAGGACCCTTTTTTTCTACTTCCAACAGACAGCGTCCAGCCACCAAAGATCCGGAGCAGATCCTCGCCCGTCGCGAACGGCATTCCCAGTGCCTAATCCCCGGACACGAACGAGAGAGAGACACTGGCCGTGGATCATTGGTTGGCTTGAAAATGGAAAAGGCGCTCACTCTCACATTATTACGCCGGCGTCACGTCACATCGTTCAATGGCCACGCGCAATTTAGGGCTGTGTTGATACGAATGACAATGGGCGGTTGAAGTTCTGTCCGCGGGTTCGCAGACATTGCGTACCGCGCACTCTTGGTTAATTGCCACCAGATATCTGCAGTTTTTTTGATGCATTGTGGTCCATAAGAAATCTCGTTGGCAATTGGGCCAGGGGATCACCGAAATGGCTTGGCCTGCTCGGAGGGTCTTCTTCCCCAGATTGGGAGATCAAAAGGGGGCTAATAACATTAGAGGCGGGCTTTCTTTTTCCTTGAAACATGGGCTATCGCAGCCTGTGCTGCTGGCATTCTGGCATTCCGGCGCTCTGGCATGGAAATTGGCAATCTCGTGGACCGATAATGCTGACGGGTCAGCTTGCCATCCTTCATCTGCCTCGACACATTGTCCGCGCCCGGTCTACGTGCTGGTAGTAGCTTGGTCCGACCTGCTGCTTGTGGATTTCTTGCCCGCTCACCCACCGTTCAGTCACTGCGATCTGATACTCTCACGATATTACCCCCGCAGTCAAGGCCAGCATGACGACATGGCAAGGGTCTCACAAGCCGTGTGAACCTTAATCGCGGGGTTCACATTGCCTTCGGTTTCGAAAGTATCGACATCCGATCTTGCGCAGTCCAAGGGCTGAGTGGGCGGCCGTGCCATTGGACCTGAGGCTTACAAGTGTAAACCGGATGTATCATGCATCCGTCCAGCTTACTCTAGGTGGTTCGCATGCACCCAAACGGTACTGAAGAGTACTCACCTAGTTCACCCCGCGCTCGCTCATCAGGCAAGACGCCACCAAGCGGGAGCGGCCCGCGGTCGTTCGTCCCCTCCACCAGCCCAGCCTGCTTGTGTTGCATTGCACAGGCACAGCGGGTAGGTGGGCTGCGTCACATGCCGGGCTGGGCTGCACTGCACTGCACTGATCAAGCTCAGACGTCAGCTGCCCAGGTCTGAACACGCGTCTCACCTCCTCGCACATCAACCACCGGCGCCTACCCAGTAGATACAACCTATCGCATTGCATCAAGCAAATCCGGCACACACTGACTCAGAATGAGATCCCGGCCAACAACAGCATTCTGAATCCGGAGAACCCGGGTGGGCCAAGATGGACAACTTTACCGACGACCTACTCTTCAACGCCGTCCAGACCGACGATGACGCCACCGGGAGCACTCACACCGATGCCGACGCACAGAATATCTCCTCGCCAGAGCAGGTGAAGAAGGAGAAGACCAAGGGGCGCAGATGGCGCGGTCTGTCTGCGCTCTCGGCCTCAGCCAACATGCAAGACAAGATGCTAGAAAAGTAAGGTCGTGATGGCACTATAATCATCGTCACCAGCCTTCCGTGCCGCCCCTCTGACCAGACATGAGCAGACTCCTCTCCTCGATGATGCCGACCGACCTCGCGCCCGGCGGAGAGATCCAGAACACACCCATCCCCACCGACTCCTTCAGCAGCTATGAGGCCTCACGCCCGCCCTTCACCCTGCCCACCATGTCCACCAACTTCCGCCGCTTCAACGCCCGCATCGGCGTCGTCTTCAAGTTCCAGTCGCGCGCCATCAAGCTGCTCTCCTGGCGCCGCCCGAGCCACACCTTCTCCTTCCTCGCCGTCTACACCCTCGTGTGCCTCGACCCCTACCTGCTCACCGTCCTCCCCATGGCCCTGCTGCTCGTCGGCGTCTTCATCCCCTCCTTCATGGCCAGGCACCCGCCCGAGGTCAGGGAGCTGGGCTACAGCCCGCACGGCCCGCCGCGTGCCCCGGCCAGGACGGTCAAGCCGGTCAAGGAGCTCAGCCGCGACTTCTTCAAGAACATGCGCGACCTGCAGAACAGCATGGAGGACTTCTCGCGCGGCCACGACCAGATCGTCACGGGGCTCGTGCCCAAGACAAACTTCAGCGACGAGGCCCTCAGCTCCGCCCTCTTCGTCGGCCTCTTCGCCGTCACCCTCTTCATGACCATCGCCTCGCACCTCCTGCCCTGGCGCGCCATCGCCCTCTGCGGCGGCTGGGCCGTCGTCGTATCCTCGCACCCAACCGTGGCAAAGGCCCTACAGGACCAGCAGCGGGCCTACTTCGCGCCGGGAGGCGAGGCGGACCGGCAGGGCGAGCGGGCGCACACGGCCCTCGAGGCCTTTGTCGCGCGCGACATCATCCTCGACAGCGCCCCCGAGACCCGCGAGGTCGAGATCTTCGAGCTGCAGCACCTGGACGCCGCGGGCGGGGCGGGCGAGTGGGAGCCCTGGGTGTTCTCCCCGTCGCCCTACGACCCGCTCTCGCAGGCGCGCATCACGGGCGAGCGGCCCTCGGGCACGCGCTTCTTCGAAGACGTCCGCGCGCCCGAGGGCTGGGAGTGGAGCGAGAAGAAGTGGGCGCTGGACTTGTGGTCTCGCGAGTGGGTCGAGGAGCGCATCATCACGGGCGTCGAGGTCGAGACCGAGGGGGAGCGCTGGGTCTATGATATGTATGACGAGAGCGAGGGGGCGTCTGGCGTGCGGGAGGAGCAGCAGGATGGGAGTGAGGGTGCTAACTTGCTTAGGAGGAAGAATCTAAGCTGGGAGGAGGGCGAGGAGGGCGAGGGGAGGCGAGGGGAGTGGAGGCGGAGGAGATGGGTTCGGTTGGTTAGGAGGAAGGCCCAGACGGTGGCGTCGTAGGTGCATTAGCCGCGTGACTTTGCTAAAAATAGAGAACTGGCATGTACGTCGTGAGATATGAGAATGCGATCGACTCCAGGCAGTATCAGTTGTCTCCGAAATAAGATGTACGGTGCCGGGCAGCCAGGAAATCGACGCTCTCTGCAGTTAATAACACCGATCCCAGCCCCATGTTGACCTTCGCATAGCTGGCGCCTTCCAGCCCTCGTATGGTGGACTGGTGGTATCTCTTTAATAGAGCAATGGAAGTGTCTTCATGCTGTACAGTGGCTTCTCTCATCTCACACGCCAAGAACGTTTTACTCTCCTCCATTCACCTTTTGAGGGGTGTCATCAGCTGCTGCCAACATTTGAATGCGCCTGTGATTTTGGGTGTTACGATACCTTCTTGATATTCCAATAGCAGCTCGCAAGCGGCAAGTTCATCAAAACATCCCGTGTCCCTTAAGTAGTCCCTGAAGCCGATGCTGGAGAATGGACTCCTCGTGACCGCCTCTCTACAAGCGGTTTCCAGGTCATTTCTACTGTAATACTCCTCAAAGATACATTCCAGGGCTATATCCATAATATGTGTAGAGTCCTGGTCACTAACTTGTCGATATGGCATGTCAGTAAAGTTCCCGCCTGGTTGTAGGAAAGCAATTACGCGATCATTCGCTCCACAATTGTACTCCTGACACCGCTGAGATAGAAAAGATTTCGCCGTTTCGAGGTCCGAGGAGCTGTATTCATCTTCACTGGGACTGTAGTCCTCGTCGTCGATGCTATTGTGACCATTCTCTATCATGGCCAAGCTCTTTAGCATTCTTTGAATGACAGTTGTTGCCTGGACGGCCACGACACACAGAACACTGTCGTCGTTATGGACTGCATGGCTGAAGATGGAAAAGTGGAGTGCTGGAAACTGAAAGAATCTGGGAATGACATCTTGGCGACCCGGCCTGGGTCGTGTTAGGTGGCCCAAAGGGATGGCCTACAATGTTGTGCTGCGAAAGTCCGCCCCCCGGGATGCGAAATCAGAGACAAGCCCTAAGAATCGGTACCGCTGCCAACTTGATTCGGCTGGATCCCGATCCAATAGTTCCAGGCCGGTGCGTAGGAGCACATCAAATGGTGATCTCTTGATGTGTTCCAGCGGACCTGGTGCTTCTAGATCGACCCATTGTCGATACTGCTTTTCAGGAACAAAAGATGGAAGCCCAACCGCCACCAGAGGGCACTTCAGGTTGACATCGACCTCAGGTAGGCTCAGCAACCATCGAGCGAATTTAGAGGCTTTTGGAGGCGGCGATACCATGGACAATAAAACCGATGACCTGATATCACCTCCAACAAGCTGCTTTTCTATGATGGAAGTTGAGTAATGATATAGATTAGGGTAAAGTGCAGCGGCTCTGAAAAAAGTTGCGATGCGTGTGGGGTAAAAGTTATGATCTTCACCTCGGATGCGTGATGAGCGTTACAGCTCATAGCAAAGCGAGACGAGTTCTCTCGCAGCGCCGTCTCTGGCATCTTCAATGCCAGAGAGATCGGCAAGGTAACCCTCAAGACGTTGCTGGCTGTGCCAAACGAACATCGGCTGTGCTGCATCTCCCAAAATCAGGTAAAGGTGTTCGACGGCCCTGAGATGCGCGCCGACGATGCGTATGTTGATATTTTCTGAAGACGTCCCGTTATAGCCCAGAATCTTCTGCCCCTCGTCAGTTTCGACCAGGAAGTCAAGAGCACTCCGATGAATGAACCGAAATTCCACATTTCGATCTCTATACGTGATAAGTGCCCTGTCCATGCCTCCCAGGTCTTTCAACAGCCCCATTGGGAAGTCCCCTGGCTCTCCGTACACACCGAGAAGCCCTGCGCAGCGGACCGCGACTTTTTGGTGGAACGCCTTGCACTCTTGCATTAACTGGCTTCCTAAAACTGGATGCCTTTCTGCAAATGCGTAGTGAGGCTGGACGAGTGAAGCAAGCATCATCTCCATAGTGCTTAGCCCATACTTCAAGCAACTGAGCTGTTTGTCATGAGCAGCTATGACGAGCTTGAAGTATAGAGCGGCGCTCTCTCGGTAAATATCACTGTCGTCGTTGAGGCGCTCCCACATGTCCTTGTACAAGTCGTTCAAGCTCTTAGGCAAGCTTTTGACCCTGTGTTGAAGTTCTTCGAGAGTGTCCTCGTTGCTGAAGCCTCGATTGATACTCTGAACCGCTAGGACCAACCACAGAAACACTCCTTCGGCTTTCTCAACCAAGTCCTCGCAGGTTTCATCTCTAATCTCTTGGCAAAGCATATCCATGGCGTAGACACGTAGGTCCTCAGCTGTCAGGTCTTGCACACGAAGTTGTGGCTCGTGCCTGAACCGCTTTTCAAACACTGGTTCGTTTCGGCTTGAGACGACGATCTTGACACCTGGTGTTCTGATCCTGTCCAGTTCATCCAGAAGTTTCCGATGGTCATCCTCGGGGCCGCATTCATCTAGCCCGTCGATAAAAAGACACAGCGGCTTGCCACAATATTTGATCAGGCCTGAACACCAATGCCGCAATTCAAGGACCGACCAATCTGTGCAGGCATCTTTCTGACTCAATCCGTTGATGTTGGCCGAGGCATAATCCAAGGTGTTTGGAAGGGTGAGTAACAGCTGGTATATGATTGAACAGAGCATGCCTTTGATGTTTCGCTGTAACATATCTCCTGGGCGCCAGAAATAATGGCTCGCTATGATCGCACCAGCGCGCCAATTTTCTAGAGCCATTTTGGTGCGAGGCTCGGACAAGATAAACTTGATGAGAGTCGATTTTCCTGACCCTGGCTTCCCCATGATCCAGTAGATGCTGTGATCTGACTGCAGCGAGTCGGTGAAGCTGCTCCAGAGCATCACGGGCCGCCTTGACTTGGACTTATAACCCTTAGAATGGTAAGAGAAGTCACCTTGGCTCCGCAAATTTCGGTTTCCCATCCCCTTTGAGCCACCGGCACGGTATTGGTGGTCATTACTGTCAGGGCAGCTCAAGTTGTCCGCATCCGCAAACAACCAGCGGAAAGTATGTGCACGGGCGTCCTCGACCTGGTTGGCGCGCTCGTTCATGCGTACTTCAGGCTCTTCAGTAGACTATCTAAGAGCCATTTTCTGCTATCTTGTTTGATTTGATGCTCGAATTTCCGCTCAAGGTTTGCAGAAGTTCGCGTGACGTGGGCCCGAAGAGCCTCCTCAGTCTCTCCGGACTGTCGCACGACAACCTCCCGCACTTTGAAAGCCTCACTGGCTACGAGCTGAGAGGTTTGTGTGGACCCATGCTCGTACTTGATCACGAAGTCCCGCAGCTCATGTCCGAGAGAATGGATGTTGATGCTAGCCATGTTTGCTGACTTACTAAGAAGACACATTGTCAATCGTGTTACAATGACGCGCAAACTAGGAATGTTCCAGAATATGTCCAGTGTCACCGCTCAAACAGGATCATCAGGCCGCAACAAACACGTCCTTGACAAAATCTTGGTTGAGCTTGGCTATTACCATGCGCGATGGCTCGCATCATACAGTTGGGGATGGCCACTCTCGTGATAGTATAGCCTGGGGAAGGGACTTACAATATCCAAGCCATCAAAGTGGATTGCATCAGCTGCTCAGCGTCCGACAGAGCCTTTTCCATTCTGTCGAGGCGACGTTTACGCCAATTTGCCTTGGCTGCGATCTTCAGAGACGCACGGAGGCTGCCCTGCCCGTTCTGACCAACGAGAAAAGCGATCTCTTCTTGTAAGTCTATCATTTCTTGTCAGGGAGGCTTCAGAAATCTCACGCCATTCGACTTCATACCTCTTGCAACACCAGTGCATTTCTTTGTAACGTCAGCAAGCTTTTTTTCCCCTGGTTTCCCGACTGCGGGATACTCACGTCAATGATGTTGGACGCCACACCTTGTATTGCGGTGATCTTGTCCATGAGTGAGTCGTCGAGTGTGCCATCATGATAGACACTTTTGACTAGACCCAGCGTCTCGCGGCCGAAGCTGATGACCTGGAATATGTTACATGCAAGGCCTAAGGCTGCGAGCGCTTCAAGGCCTGACATGTTTAGTGTATTGCAAGAGGAAACGTTGAGTTCAAGCTGTGGTTCCTTGAGACTCTTGAGTGTTTCGAAGCATGTGAGTCTGATTGATGAGCGGAATGATGGCCCGCAGAAAAGACAAGATGGAGTCAGGAGAGGGGTGAAGGAGGAGTTCAAGATCAGTCAAGGGGGCTGTGGTAGATCGAAGTCAACCCAGGCGCCTGTCGAACCATGCAGGTTGTCAGCAGGCCTAACCATACAGTGAGGGAGCAATGCGGTACTACACCTCGGTGGCCAGTTAGAGCCTGGTTCGCTGGGTGATGGATGGTTGCACAGGCACATGCAACCATCTTGGGCTTAGCGCAGGGCAGACTTGTAGATCTATAATCGGCAGAATGAGAATGACCAACGTTCATGTGGAATCAAAATCAAAGAAGCAGACTTATTACTTAGAAAAAGCAGGGTCTTACAATGTTTGACGGAAATGGTTCGCCTTCAAGAACGGTCAAGGACTTCTCACAAGAAGCTTGCAGGAAGCTTCAGCACTGGAAGCAGGTCAATGGAAGCAGGACAAATCAAATGAATACAATTTCAGGGGACAAGAGCCGGAATATATGCATATACGCTGTACCTGACCATAGTGATGCTCCTTTGAGACCATTCCTGCCTGAAGAAGCTCTAAGCGTCTTTTTCTTTTGGCGTCAGAAATAAACTTCCAAGTCGGTGTTTGGATTGGTGAAGTGACGCCTGAGAAGGAGGAACAAGAATTAAGCGAGAGGTCGGTAAGCCGTGCTAGAGGTCGAAACGGCCCACGCGGTGGCTAGGTACTTGCTGTGTTTCCAAAGGTCTGAAAGCTGCCTTGCGATGCGGATTCGTGGTATTATTGGAGACCTGCCCCATTACTCCAGTGGTAAGGAGGGACTTTGTCATGTAACTGAGCGTTGTGCAAGATCGATTATCCGCTGTTGTGCGCATGGAGAACTGGACATTTTCCTTGGCCCAGGGGTTGTCAGATTCTCCAGACGTCGTCAGCTTCGTATTTCGGCGGGTCTGCCTGTATGCGTGCGGGCATGTTCGTTCCAAACCTCCAGATTAGACCCGAGACTGTTGGTACTAAAGAGGCCTCGTTTTGGGTCGTATTGGTGTGACCTCCCATGGCCCGGCCCAAGATGTTGGCCACGAACAGGAACAACTTGTTCTCCTGCGCGGCGGCGTAAGCGGTCTTTGTTCAATTGACCACCATGTGAAACAGATGCGATGTGGATGCGACCGCGCGTTGGGTTTCTAGTGAGTCGAAAAAGTCACCCATCATCCATGTTGGTGCCGTATGGGGCCAATTTGAGTGCATGTATATAAGATACATGTACGATCCGCCTCTGCGTGGCACAGCGAGCACAATTGAACATCATAGGACGATTTGACCCTTGCTATATATCCAGTCATTCAGAACCAGAGCAGTGGATTCTACTTGTAACAGCGACAACGACGGAGATTTCAAAGGGCGTCGGCTTTATAAAGACGAATTATCCAGGCTTAATCTCCCAATATCATCGTCTACTCAGACCACCTTGCGGGCCCATTTATGAGAACTAGGCTATAAAAGTCCCTGACTCCCAGTTGGAATAGAGATGAGACGGATTAGTACTTTTCACATCAGGTGCAACAAATGTAGGCCCCTGCCCTGCCCTTCTACCACACTGAGGGTCGCGATCGCGTGGTTGATAAATTCCCAGCGACAAGCATGCACACCCACAATAAATAAGAGAGTTTTCCGCTCTAACAGTTCTGGGTTGGAAATGTGGATTTTGTATTAAGCGTTGGGGGAGGGGTAGCAAGACTACTTCTAAACAGCAGCCTAACACGTGGGTGAGACAATGTTTTGGAGGTGATCTTGAACTAAACCAAAATCACTTGTCGGCTGAGGGGGCCTTGGGGAGCAGCTCAAGAGTCAGACCTGTAGAAAAGTGCATATACATGTTGAAAGTGGCTCCGTTTCCCGAAACTGAATGCTGTCTGAGCCGTTCCTTATAGGAGCAACCGACACGTTTCTCCAAGCCCTCGAATGTAGCTATCTCGTGGGGCAGTGATATTATGACAACGAAACATGCGTGTCTTAGACTAAGCTTAGAGGCGAGTGCCAAAGTAACTGCTAAAGAATATTCCAGACACCAGCAAGCTTTCGTAAGCTCGCCTGACCTTGGTGGCACTGATTTGTTGGATCATGCATGTGATATCACAGTATCTCACAAGCCCGGAAAATACGGTATGAGAAGCAGATTTATATACGCTCTACTGTGCGTCTAGCGTTATACCGTTGAGTCTGAGGGGAGCTGCCGTGTGTGGGAAGATGGAGAGTACAATGCGACAGGTCGGATTGCCAGGCTGTAATTTGAGGTAAGCTGTCAAAGGTCTGTAGGGAGAACTGAGGCTCAACATTAATCAATTATCAGGGTCCAGGATTGTAAAGCGAACAACAAGCTACATAGCCCACGTCCTATCACGCGACTTGGAGGGTCGGGGCTCAGATTCCACACTGTCCGAATATTTGTCTCTCAGGTCAAGTCCGAATGCAGTGACAATTCCACCCAGCTAGTCGGAAGCTAGCATCGTCCATCCAATAAGCAGCTCGAGACCCAGCCTTGGAAAAGTCCTCACTCTTATCTGCAATACCTGCAATATCGTAGCAGATCGTCTTCGAGGCAGCGTAGGCCACAACATGTAGAGAATTTTGTCTGTGCCGGTTTCCAGCTCCGATCCTTTAGACTACTCCTTTCCCAGCAGTGCCTTGAGCATGGTGTACGGAGGAACCTCGGCCACTATGCCACAAGTTGAGTACATTATGGCAGTCTCGGCCTCGTTGCCATACTACACGCGGGAGGCAGCCACAAAATCAGCAAGAGAACAATACACAAGGGAGAAGTCTTGTCGGATATAACTTACAATCCCATAGGAGATCTGTGGCTCCTTGTGGATCCCAGAGTGGTTGAGCCACGCAACCTCCTCGTAAAGCACGCGCTCCGGCTGCTTCGCGGTGACCTCGTCTCTTGATGCCTTTTGATCAATCCAACGATCCAACACTTCACCCATTCCCACATCGCCATCAATGAGATCGGGATCAGTGTGGAACGATAAGCCATCGCCAAGGACCAGGCACCCGCCTGGCAGTCCGATCCTTTCGAACTCGGCTGCGGCGACCTTCTCGACCTTCTTGTCTATATTGCCTCTTGGAACGAGAAGGTCAGCGGGCTCAAGCCCATGAAAATCGGTTGTGGGCAGAGACTGGTATTCCTTGAGCTCCTGCTGGAGAGCCTCCACCTCATCCGCGACAATCATCCAGCGTTCAGGACCGGTCGCGGAGACTTTCGGCACTACAGCCATGGGTTGGTCACCGTCGTCTTCCTGTACGGCTTGCGCGTCGTCCGCGTCAGTCGCCAAGTGATTTGATCCGCTCGTCGGCCATAGGCTGATCACCGTCATCTTGGTCTGAGGCGCGCACGGCGTTCGCATCAAATCCGCTGGGCGGAGGTCCACTATCAGCCATGGGTGCGTGAGAACAGTGAACGCCCAGATAGCCGCCGTCGGGCATGAAGTTCTCCTGGAGGAAAAGCGAGTGAAGGATGTCATAGAACTGCAGCTGAGTAGGATCCATAAGGCCATTGCCAACCTGCTGGGAGCCGGTGAATGAGCTTGCGTAGAGGTTGTATGTCAGGGTGATCCGGTGGCCGGAGGTGACTTCCATGACCTCGTGTTCACAGTCGCTGTAGAAGGCAGCCCACTGGATCTCAGGTCTAGCAGTCTCAGGCATACTCCAATCGAAAGTCATGGTTCGACCCTCATGGCGCACCTCCAACTGGCCGCCCTGGTGAACACATGGAAGGCAGACAACGAGGGATCTGATCTGCTCGGTCGGCCGAGGCGTATCGACGTGGGCCTTGAAGTGCCCAGGTGGCCCGATGGCCCAGCGTACACGTCGAAGTTGTACAGCTCAGCTCGCATCACGGTAACACGCTCGACCTGTGGCTCGCAAGGCGTGTTTTTCTTCGGTTTGGTCTTATCCTCGAATCCAGGCAGAAGAATCCTCGCAACCTCGTCGATGATGCCTATCTCGTGGGGACTGAAGGTGCAAGCAAAGTGAGAAGGGTCAAGCTTGGAGGCCTTGCGGCAGGACTCATCCAGCACATCCTGGCCTTTGTATCCAAACGTGGCAGGCTGCATATCCTGAAGCAACTGCTGCATGTTGAATACCATTGTGTAGTCAGAGTGGTCCAGAGGGAACTTGAGCTTACACTCCGCGGCTCGGACAGATCTCGAGCCGGGGTCCCAGCGAAGAATCACTGGCGGGCAAATTGGTGCTGGGCCCACGCTCATTGGGGTTTGATGAGTCGTGTTGTTTGCATTGGGAATGGGGACTTTTCCACCGCAAGCGAAGAACATGCTGCTCTGGCCGTTTTAAAATGATCGGAGAAGTTGGTGCACGAGGTTGGGGGTCTGTTGCTCCTCAGCAGGCACTGAGGCCAAGTCGCTGTCAATATCGGACATCCTGGCCGGTGCGGCAATGTTCTTGACAGTGGCCAATGGAGCTTGTCATCAAAGGTCTGGCTGAGGAGCAAGGGTCAATAAAAGACTTCGACAAAATGCGAGAGGTCAGGTCTCTTGCCAGTTGGTCCAGGCAGGAGCTTCGCAGCAGCTGTGTTCTGTGTTGACTTGCCCGTGCCGCTTGTGTTGTTGTCGGTAGAAAGGTTAGCTCCGTCTCAAAAGAGGGGTTAAATAGTTTGGGAAGGGGTGCCACAGGTGAATTCTACGAGTGACTGGTGCTCAGTGAAAGGGTCTCAGTAACTGGCGGCAAAGTTTTCCTCCGTATCCAACAACTCCCATTCAAACCCCCAAGGTCGATTGTAAAAACCCTTCATTACACACTGTCATACCTCAGGAGCATGAGTCTTCATATATCCGGCCAGTGCCTCATCCTCCGGGTGGTATTTCTTGTTCTGACTCGGCAGTGAGATTCATCTGGTTCCACTCGAGGCCGGGGACAGATGTAAAACCCAGCTCAGGTCACTCCAACTCACTGTGTGTGTAGCCTGAGTAAACGGCATAGTCGTAAAACTCCTGTCAGGATCGGCTGAACCAGCTCTGGGGAATTCTGTCCTGCAGAGCGTTGAACATCAGTTGACCAATTTCAAAGTGGGTAGGAACTTGCTGAATCTGGCTTTTGTATGGTGTACTCCGGAGGAAAAGCGACTTATCTGAAGCACTGGTGACGCCCGAGGCAAGAAGCTGGACAAGTACTGAGGCCCAAGCTTTCATATTTCTTTCTCAAGGGTTGAAACGGAACGGAGTTACTTGCTCAGAGGGTCACCCATGATGGTCAAACGAGCTGCGAAAAAAGCAGGGACGATGTGGGAGCCACCTGACGGTGAGCACAAGACAGCGTGGGCGATAAAAGCGCTTTCGCCTCGATACCACCACACTCGACACCGAGACCGTGCTGCATGTGAAGGTTCTGCATGGTTTACAAGACGCATGCCGACTTGCGTTCTAGGAGGACCATGCTCGTGGCTTCAGTGGGGGAGGAGATAGGGGCGACAATGGGCAGCAGCAGCAGCGGTATCTCGTGTTTGCTCATCTAGACATACTTACGTTCAATAGGTTCATCATGTCTATAAGGGTTTTCATGTTAGTGGTGCACAGAGGGCGTTTGCAATGCAAGTAATATCACTGGTACATGATGATAGAGAGAGGAGGAAGAGCAAACTTGTGCAAACAACATCAACGAGGGCCTTCTCTTTGGCCATGATGGATGTAGTGGCCAGACAGAACATCATTAAGTGGCCATGGAAACGGGACTGTTGGAAGGGTTCAGCAAAAGTAAAAACTAAAAATACGAAAAATGAGGCGTACGCCCGGAGTTGAACCGGGAGCTCCTGTAGTATACTGAGATAGCCAGGCCCCCCGAAAGGTTTCTTAGACACTACCAATTCAACCACGGTGGTTCTTTACCACATACGCAATAACAACTGGGTTGGGGCTGTTTATAACATGGTACCAAAGTTGTTTGTGCGGGCAGCAAGGTTCTTAGGGAGGCAGGCCAGGCGAGTAGGGCCCCCAGTCCATCTATTGCAGGTCTCGCTAGTCCATCCGTCCCGGTGCGCCAGCCACTAGGCGTGGTGATGCTCAAGGTAGATGCCCATCCAGGTCCACGAACACAGTGCCGCCCTCACACGGCTCGTCATTAGTCCTCTCCCTCTTCGTCCAGATCATGCCTTCTTCCTCAAGGAGTTGTAGTGCTCTCCCAGCCCATACCCATGCCGGTAGTATGCAAGCCATATCTTCTTCCTGTCAGTGCCATCTTGCTCACCACCGCCACTCGGTCGAATGACCTCGGTCCGCCCGTCCTGCACGACACACACCTCAACCCCATACACGCTCGCTAGCGCAAGCAACTCAAGCTGCCCGCCCCACTCAGCAGTATCCCTGATCTTGTGCACATACGAACCCATGTCCTCCTCCAGGAACCCAGCAAACTCATCCCCCCGCGCCTCGATGTACCCAGCCGCCGCCCGCCGCACGGTCTTGTACCCAGGCTCCTTCCCGTCTCCCACCTCCCCGTCGGCCCCAGAAGGCCCCAGCGACACCCCGGATTGGCCGAGCTGGTCCGCCACCGCCGAGAACAGGCAGTGCCCGTCCGGCCGGATCTCGTGCTCCTCCAGCCCGTGCCGCGTGAACTCGGCCTCCATGCGCTCGCGCTCCTGGCCCCTGTGGTCCGTCATCCCCGCGGCCTCCTGTTCCGCCGCCTCGGCCGCAGCTTCCTGCTCTGCGGCGCGCCGCGCGAGGCGCTCCTTCTGCCGGTTGCGCTTCTTGCCTTGGCCTGCTCCGCCCCCTCCTGCTGCTGCCCCGTCGCTGCCCTCGTCTGGTGGTTTCGACGGCCGCTGAGGCGGTTTCGCAGCGAGTTCGCCCACGCCCATCGCCCGCATCTTGGCAGCCAGCTCGGCCTGTGTCGTGTCTTCTCGTCCGTTATCCACCTCATCGTCGTCGTCTGCGTGTGTGTCGCCGCCGCCTTCTTTCCCTCCGCCAACCAGGCCCTCCAGCTCCTGGGCCTGCCTCTCTTTCATCTGCCTCTCCAGCTCGGCGCACTCGTCGTTGACCCCCTTGCGCGTCTTCTTGGTCGCGTTCTTCTTCTTGCTCGTCACCCGCCCCTGCAGGTCCTTGGCCTCCTTGCGGTGCCGGGCCTGCATCTGCTCGACCGTCTCGGCGGCGCCGCCCCCGCCGCCGTCCATGATTTTTGGTGGTGGTGTGGTGTTGGGTTGGACGCGGCTTGTGATCGTAGAGCTTATTGGGGGTGTTTCGGTAGGGATTATTTGTACGGGACGCGGTGGGAGGAATTGTGTTTTCGTGGCTCCGAGTATGCGTGTGTGAGTAGCCTTGTAGTCAAACTCGAAGCTCTTTCGAGCTGCAAGCAGAGTCAGGATTCTCGGGCCGGCCTCGGCAGACTTTCAACCGCAGCCCACGTCGACAGCTGCTGAGCACACTAACACATCATGCATGAACCTTACTCTTTATCCATTTCACGGGTAAAATCGAGACGCATGAGTCTACTATTTTGTTTCATCAAGGCGAACCAAAGTTTCTTGGATACCAAGCATTGACAAAATACCATGACAGTGTCGATTTGATCGAGCTACCTGTGCGTCCCTTCGTCTCTTCCGGCAGTGTGGTTCACTCCCTTCGAATGACCCATTTCCCTAGAATATACAGCAGAAGCGAAGAGTATACATGACGAGCCCCGAGCCCATGCCATCCCAAATTACACTATGATTTACGCCAGCTGCATCGGAAGCCATGGAGAGCGAACCATGAGAGCCATTCATCCCGGTAGATAGGCCTCACTCACAGTCCGTGCCTGTCTGCAGCCACTGTCGTTGATGTGGTCCTGTCCTCCCACCCAAAGCTTTTCCTTGCTCCGTGCTCCAATTTCGGTTCTCCCAACTCCCTTCACCCCTCTTTCCCTTCCTTCTCGCTATCCTTCCCAACCCTTTTCACAATTCATCCCCTAGCCAGGTCTTTTAATTCAATAGCCTCGCAGACTCCCATTCACCAGCCTGCAGCCCGCCATGAGATAGCAAGAATACTCTGGTGACGAGGCCAGGCCCACACGGGTATAACAACATAATTATAGTCAATAATCCACGGCACATGATAGGCCTAACCAAACACAAATGAACCAAGGTAAGCAAATTCGTTAGAAATATGACACAAGAAGAGGCAATATATATGTAACAATAACAAAGCAGAAACGACTGGGGTATCCCGCGAGGTGTGCGCATAAGCGACTGAAAATAGGTGCGTCAAGAAAATACGCTAGACAGCAGCCACAACCGGACTGCGAGGTCGGGCGGCTAAGACGAATGCTAGCTGAGGAGTAGAATGCAGGAAACAAAGAAGATGAGATCGACGCGTAAGATCATCATAGATAATGCGCGCAACGCGGCGCGACCTGAGAGGAGGGCTCGAAAGGGGTGCCTGGAGGCCCGGGAGGGGGTGGGGGAGCGAGGTACGGCTGTAAGGGCTGATCAGAACCCCTTAAAAGGGTCGTCCCTCATGTACTCCTCCTCGCCCGCCGTCCTGCTCCCGCTGTAGTAGTCACTCCTTGCACCGCGCGAGGAATAGCTGTCCCTCTGGCGACTCCTGCTCCTCCGCCGGCGGATCTCCTTGGACCTTCTCCTCGCCCGGTACCTCGAATCCTCAAAGGGGTCGGGCAAGTTGCCGCCGCCGATACCGCCGCCGCCACCGCCCCCCTCGGAACCGAATTGGCTGAAAGCCAGCGGGCTGATGAATGCCTCCATCCTCACCGTGCCGATCGCGTCGAAGAAGTTGGCCCCGCTGGTCCTGTTGGATGCCTCGCTAGTCCGCCCACTGACGACGCTCATTCCGCCCCAGCCCTGGCTGCTGAGCCCCGCCGACGCCGGACCCGAGTACGGCGTGCTGTGGCTATTGTTGCTAGGGTTTGAGTACACCTCCGAGGAGCCCGTGCCCGTCGATTGGCTGTTAGTCGGGGCGTGGTAGCTAGTGGGCCCGGAGAACCCGCGGAACGAAAGTGGTGGAGGCACGTGGCCGCCGGTGTTGCTCCTCTTGCGTCCGTGGATAACGGCGCCGCCGCCAACCTGCGGGCGGTCTCGATCTTGGAAGCGGGGTATAAACGGTGGTTCCGCGGCATCGCCGGACCAGTCCCGGCTGTGCTGGCCCGGGTTGGTGTGGTTCGACGGGTTCGAGTATCCAGAGGCGACGCTCTCGCTGGCTGCTGGCGGGGGTGGGGACCTATATCCTGGGACGAGGCTCGATGGGACATCTGGGATACTGGGCATAGGCGCCGGTTGGTGACCTCCGTTCGTCAGCTGGGATGTCATCACTCCTCCTAAGCCTCCACTGGGATGGGCCGCGGCAGCGTTGTTGGCTGCGATGTTGGTATTGTGGCCCTTGGCAAGGCGGATGGAGTCGCGGATGCGTGGTCTTCGGGATTTAGCCTTACTTGGGGGGATCTCAAAGTCTGGTGTTTTGGCCGGAGCTGGCGCTGGCGGTGCTGGTAAATCAGGTACTTGCTGCTGAGAGTGAGCGAGGAAGGACAGCGAAGTCAGCCACAAGTAGTGACGTTCGGCGTTCACTGCGGTGAACTTCAATGCTCGCTGAGGGGTTAGGATGAGAATGGAGCGGTTGAAGACAACGGTATGGCCCTTTGGTGGCGGGTTGTCGTCCTTTACGTCAAGCACGGACTGGATGGTGACTGGAACACTGTCAGCGAGTTACATTGTCATGGGAAAGAGCCAGCGACCTACGTTTACGACCGGACTTGCCGAGCAGCGCGCTGCCGCTAGAAGGCTGCTTGCTGCTCCAAAGAATCGCTCGCTCGTATGGGGCTAACCACACCCAGCGTTTGTGCCTGTCATTGCTCGAGTCATCTTTGCCGACATTGTCGCTCGCCACGCCAAAAGACTTCCTCCGGCGGACGTACTTGAACATCCACTCGCCAACCATTGTCTGAGCGATGGCGTCTACAACCGTGGTCGCAGCCGGCTGCGTGCTGGCGTTGGACTGGAAGCCGGTTGCTTCTGTCGTCGCAGTGTTGGTGGAAGGATGGTGACTGTGACCTCTGGCCCTACCACGATCGTTCTTGGGTGTGGTGAGCTGATTGCGGGGCAGAGGGGGAATGCTTGGGTCATGGGCCAGGTCAGGAGTGTAGGGGGGTGACCTGCTGTTCTGCCTCCTGCCCTTGCTCTTGCTATGCCCAGCAGCACCCGACCTGCTCTTACGGAGGCTGTTGGCACGATGGAGTGGCATACGATTCTTCTTCCAGGGCTCATTTCTTGTGGGGCTTCGGTTGCCATCACTGGGCGCGCTGCCATTTAGAGGCTTGCGAGAACTAGCTCTTGTCGGAATAGGGAACGGTGGGTCCTTGGCATCTTCCTGATGCGTATGCGTCGTGATGCCATTCTGGATCATGGCGGCCTTTCGCATTCCTCCAGACTTTCCGCCCATGCCCGAGCCGCGGATGTGGCCCTTTGACCCCTTCCTGACTGGCCCAAAACCTTCGGGGCTGTCTGCAAGTCTGGGAGAAGCCGGAATCTCGTTCTTACCAGTTTGACGAGCAGAAACTTTGTGGGCAGATTTCTTCGGTGCCACCTCTTCCGGCGATGACGGCACGGACCCCGGGGTGCTTCGACCAGGTTCGGGTGTCTTGACCGGCCGAGGGGCCGAAAGAGCGGTCCTGTACTCGGTGTCGCTCATATCGGCGTCAGCGAAGTCGTCAGCCTCGTCCGCTGAACTGACAGCATCGAAGCCAGCAAACAAACTGCTGATCCGATGAGGTCTCCGCACTGCCGCTTTCTGAGACACTGGGCCATCGTCATTGTTTCCCGGATATGCATCTTTCGTCTCGGATTCTATTGACATGCGAGCCGAAGTTGCAAGTTCGCCGATGCTTCTCTGATTTGTGAGCCTCCTTGGGTTACGAGGCGGTAGATTGCCAGGGACTGGGGTAAAGTGGCGGTCTGGGTCGTTCGGGATCTCAGTCCCCTGTGCTGGGGATGTTGGCCTTGAGTTGATAGCTGAGGGGTGTAGGTGAGCAGGAAGCCTGTCTAGTCGCTGATCAATTCGGATTTCTTCAGTCTGCACACCACTGGAGCTCATCGGCACATTCGACATGGATACCTGGCAACCGAAGTCCTTGGAAAGCTGCGGCAAAAGCGACTTCTTGGGCGTCGAGGGCCGACTCTTAGGAGGATGTATGGCGATGCTGGGAATAGCTGGTACGGGAGGTGTCGCTGGCCGAAGCAGAGGAGGCGGGACGGGAGTATCCGTTTGGGTAGCAGCGGAAACCAAGTCTGCTGGCTTTGGCTTTGGCGTTTGCGTCGGCTCCAGCGACTCAATCTTGGGCGTTTTAGGAGGGCTCAGAGGAACGTCGACGGTCTGCGCAGAGGAAGAGACCATTAGGCTCTGAGGCGCCGCGGCTTGGATCGATAGTGGCCGGGCAGCAGCAGCGACACGCTTCCTCCTTTGATTCGCCTCAGTGGCCTCTGCCTCATGGTGCTTCTCCCATCGCGCTGCCAGTGCCGTCACCCCACTGGGCTCCGGTGTGGAAGGTTTGCCTGGCTGCAGCTTCGGCGACGGCGGTGGTGAGTACTGCACCCCTGTGTCTGTGTAGCTGACCATTGGTTTCGCGTGTGCAGGTGATGGCGGTTCCTCGATCTCCTGGATGATGCCATTTGCGAGATTCCCCTCAGCCTGCATCTGCGGCTGGAATTTCCCACGCGCCACGCTGCCGGGCCTGATGAAGCTCTCGCTGCTGCGGTGGCGACGATGGCTCTTGGACAGGATACTGGCACGGCTATCGTTCCGTGCATGCTTGCGAGCTGACATGACGCTGTCTCGGCCGTTCGGGTCCGTCTGGTAGTCTGAATCATCGTCGAAGTCGAGCTCGTCGGCGAGTGAGTAACCGTTCGCCTTGTTCATCAGGGAGAACCTCAAGCTTTCCCGGATGCTCATCGAGCGAACGCTGCCAGCATCGCTATCCTTGTCCTTGCCCTTGTCCTCGCCACCACTCTCTTCCTCCGCATTCGCTTGAGCATCATGGAATGCTGCCACCTCTTCCAGGATGGTCTTCAGCCGCGTCTCGGCGACATGGAGCTTCCGCTCCATTTTCCGTCTTTCTTCATCCCAGTCATCTTTTTCCTTGGCCCACTGATCATGCGTCCTTCCCGAATCGTCCTCTTGCGTCTTCAGCTTTTTCTGTGCTGCTTCTAGCCTCTTTCTTGATTCTGCAGCTGCCTCGACCGCCTCATCTCGTTCGCGGGCGAGCTCGCCCAACGCTGACGATGTGCCACCCTCAAGCAGAGCTAGTTGGCGCTTCAGTGATCTGTTCTCCTTGGCCGTGCTGACGAGTGTCGTTTGGATCGAGTCCTCCTCATCGCGAGTCGTTTGCAGCGTGGACTCTAGGCTCTCAATAAGTTTGAGCTTCTCTTCCTGGTCTCTCCGCAGGTTCAATATCTCAGAAACCAGGTTAGCATGGAGAGTGGGTGTGAATCTCCGCGGATCCAGGATGCTAATATTATTGTCAGTGGCGATGTCCTTTGAGACCCGGTCACTCTTGTCGGTCTTGTCGCTTCCGGGCATTGGTGGCGGTGACGACGAAATCTTGGCTGGAGGGGTCACTGAGCGGCGTGAAGATCGTTTTGAGCCACGCGACGGCGTCCTCGAGCTCCTCGGTCGCTGTGCGTCCATGGTAGTAGACAGGACTGGCCTAGCTGGCCCGCTCCTTTCGTCCTCGGTCTCCCACATGGCCATGTTGGTGGTGGGTTCTTGTGAAATAGAGATTAAACAGAAAAAGGAGATATGTTGTAGTTTAGGTTTGACCTGAATATGCGTCGTACCCTCTCTGCTATCTAGTGATGGAGGCGAGGGAACCAGGTCCAGATGGGGCACCCCTGTCGAGATACGTAGCGCGGAGGCTACTTCGAATGACGCCGCATACAGTCGCAGTCGCGTCCTATACCGTCGTGTCCTGTTGTCGGTCAGTAGGGCCACCGGCGAACAAGAGTCACGCAATGCCAGTCATTCAATAAATGAAATGGGGGTTAGAATCCAAGGGAGGCGGGGTGGAGACCGAAGCCGACGTACCAGAGGATGAAAACCAGTGGCACGGCGCCAGGGTCTTTGCAGTTGCGCTCAAAAGTCAATCAGATGAATTATTTGTCAGGGAAAAAGAATGGAGAAGATTGCGCGCCCAAAGGGTTGGCATATCAACTTTGTGTCTGGGGTTGGCCGACAAAATTAGCTCGGGTTCTCATCGCCCACGCAGAGCCCCTTGCTATCCCCTGACTATAGCGGATCGGATTATGAGCCAAAGTCTGGGCCGGGGTAAATTGGAAACGAAAGTCAGCCAACCTTGAAATCTCTCCGAGGCCTCACAGGCATGAGCTGCGGAACGGAAGATCAAATTCGAGTCATGCGTTAAGTTACCGCCCGGTTGACAGTTTGAGAATGTGGTGTGCCAGCGGGAGCAGGTTGCGCAACAATTGCTTCGTGAAAGGAAACGGGCGAGACTGTTGAAAGTGCCGGCGATTGGACTCGTCTCCGGCTTATTAGCCTGTGTGCTGGACAGGCGATACGGCGTTCCCAAACAGTGCAAGGCTTCGAGATTGAGAGACGGGACGGGATCGTGACCAAGATATGCCAGTGCGATGCAAATATGATATAGAAATGCCCCTATAAGCTGGCACTGCAGCAGCCCATCAAATGTCGATCACGTCTGCCGAGCCAGATCAGCATCACGGAACCAGGCTGATCACGACATGTTCCTCCTTGACAATATTCACGGACCTGCCGGGAATGGGAAACGATAGCGTTGGCCGTCTGGTCCCCTCTCAGGTCTTGAGTGATCACACCCGTTTGTCCACAGTGAAGGATATGGGGAGACTGCAACCAGGGGAAACCACTTACTCTAGACAGAAAGAATCCAAGTACCAACAAAGCCGGCTTGGGATTGGAGATGCAAAGCATGGACTGACGTTGAATGGCATGTAGTTGTAGAATAGAAACACGGGCACAGGCACAGACACTTGCACAGCAGACGGGACGGATGTAGCCGAGTCGAGGTCGAGGCCGTGGGCGGACTGCCTTTGGCTGGGCGGACAGTTGAGACGAACGGAGTCAGAGCGACGCCTCTCGACTTGGATATCAAGGTCGTCCGGTCACAAAGCAACACAGTGACGACGCTGGAGGTGCAAATGCCGGCGGTCGTTGGTCAACGGCGACGAAGACTCGGGGGCCACGGAGAGCGGGGAGGACGGGGGGCCGGTATATGGAGGAGAAGAAAGGAAGAAATCGTGGGAGAACAACAAGACTCTAGTCGACCAGGCCCACGGACGATCGAGCGAGGCCAACCCCCAAAGATGGATGATCAGCAACGGTGGATGGAAAGACCACGAGGTTTAAGATTGAGAGAGTGGGTACCGTCGTAGCGTAAAGGTACGGTTCTGTAGCAGAATGGGAGATGCAGGGTATCGTCCTTGGCTGGACCGGGGGGCGACGAGCACAGGCCCAGGCACAAGGGTGCAGGGTGCAAGGTGCAGGGTGTCTGACTGTCCGGCTGCAAGGTGTGAGTGAGGTGTAAGGCAGGCTCGCAGGGTGCACAAGCCTGGGACCCATCATACGCCATGTCGTCGCCCCTGCTCGATTATTATTTAGCCCTGGCTGGCTGGCACAAGCCGAGATCAAGCTTGTTAAAAGGAGGGGAAAACCCGATGCTCGCCGATACGGGGGGACAGACGTCGAGTTAATTGGGCAGCAGGGCATGGGCATAGGCAGGGCAGGGCAGGGCTTGGAAATGCGTTGGATGAAGGTGACATTGGCCGTGACGAACGGTTGCTCGTCTTTTCCCGTTGTGTCGCGTCGTCCGTGTCATGCAGTGCCTGCTCGTTCTGCTCTACAACCAATGCAGCCAGTGGGCTGCACTGCACTGCGGCGCACGCATATGCAAGTAGATGGGAGAGATCGATTGCCGCTGACTAGTGGATGGACGGCGCAGCCTCGGCCTGGGAGCTGCATGGAAGGCACCTGGGCTGTGTGCAGAATATCTGAGATCCGGTCTGGCTGGCTGTCTCGCATCTACTGGGTACGCGGTTTGGTACGAGGAAACCCAAGAAAGGGGCTATATCGGTGACTTGTGGCCGGCCAAGGAGCGAGGAGGAAGAATAAACCGCACAGAGAAAACTGAGTCTAGTCTATTGACGGGTACCTGGGTACCGTGCAAGGCCCAATCTAGCGGATGGGCCAATCTTGGTACGGAGTGCGGCTGGTACCTGCCGGTGCGAAACGAGGCGTCGCAGGTACAACTGCAATCTCCAGTAACACAGGCCGCCCACTGCACACACAGAGATCCAGAATCCAGAATCCAGGCCGGCCAAAACGGGCCGTTCCCGGCTCGGCTGCCTCGGTTCAGTCGACAGCAAGAGACTAGGGACCACAGTCGTGCGTGCCTACCTGCATACCTCCTTGACCCCGGGAGATTCCAGATTGCTACGTCACGGCCGTGCTGGACGGCACAAGACTGTCTGGTTATGTGGAAGAAGCCTCCGACGATGCGAAGGTGTGCACATGGTACTGGGGATTGTCTAGGTATGGCAGGTGCCCACTGGCCGGTGCTGCTGCACCTGCAGCCTGCAGGTGGGGTGGGGTGGGGTGGGGTGGGGTGGGGTGGGCACGGAAAGTTCTTTCCAGGTTCCTCGTGCATTGCATTAGCCTCGTGTACCCAGGTACGGAGCACACAACATGAACCAGACAGAACCGGGCACGCACGGGCGCGATGTGGCAGTGGCACCTCCCCAAAGGGCCTGGGCTGGATTGGAGGACACTAGGGAGGCAGGAAGGAACGCTCGATTCCAACTTGCTCCTCCTCTTTGGGGAACGCGCAACGCCCACAAGCCTCTAGAACAGAAGGGGCCCGCTAACCAGCCGGGGGCACGAGGGGCACGACGATGGACCAGTACGGAACAGGGACCCTTCATTTCCTTCTTGAGCTTGACACGGCAAGCCGAAGACGCCCCGATGCTCTCAAACTTCTGCACTGCCCTTGGCTGCCATCACATTGCAATTTCCCACATCTTCAGCAACAGAATCCAACAATGCCGTGCATTCGTATTCAACCACAAGCCCGGCCACCGCTCCTTGCTGTGTTCCTCGACGAGAGACTTCCCGTGTCCGACCCGAGCCCCTCACTGATTAATTGGATGACACCCAGGCACTCTGCTCCTATAGTCTCGTATTGTCCCGACTGGCTGCGTCTCCCAAGAACAAAACCAAACAAAAACAACAAAAAGAAAAGAAGGGAAAAAACAAAAACCGCAGACCCCGTTCCCTCTCCTGCGGCGGTCCGACGAGCCTGGTACGACCCGTTCTCGGCCTCGATTGGTGTTCCATTCTTCAGCAGAGCAACACATGCTGCAGCATGCAAGCATAGCGTTGGTCGAGACGGAATGTAACGCTGGCCCAGGGATGGCTGGCTTCCTGCAACAGTCAACGTGCATGTGCCCACCGGTCGCAGCAACTCGAAGCCTCTGGCCCTCTGCTATCTGGCCAGTCTGGCTACGTGCCTCTTGTCCATCTGCAGGGATTGTTGCATCAGACGCGCCCAATTTCCCAGATCCCCATTGATCACCAACGTCGGCGGCTGCGGTCGTCAATCATCAGGTCATACCCCTCCTCGGAGACTCATGCCTGACCGGCCTTCTTCAGCATGTGTCAATTTGAAACCCATCGAGTCGAATCTCAGCCTCAGCTTCGAGACTGCCGCTCCCACAAGAGCACGGCGTGACACGGGACTACCTCATCTCGTCGCACACTGCGTCGTCACATACACACACACAAACACACATTCCGGCAGTATACAAGCTTGGCCATATCAAGCTGCGAGCTCCGGTCTCTGATCCACTCATGCAGAGACCGATAGGGCATCTGACGCGTATGGTGACGCCGCGTCGCGATTGAATCAATGACTTGCACTCTGCCCTGCACTATCGAAAAACAGAGGCCCCCACCGCGGCTGATTCCAATACTTCTAACTACTGTTTTAGCCTTCGTGACATGGTCACCGCTGTCACGTGTGCACGGATCGTCTCAGGCACAAGGGCCACCCAAGCGGATGGATGCCGCTCTCTCACACGCCTGCCGACATGCTTTCATGACAGGTGCACGCCCGCCGGCCCCAGGGAGTGCTTCGAAAACTCCAGTGCCCACAGACTACTGTGCCCATCCCTACTTACCGCAAGCTTGCTCTAGTCGAGTGCCCGAGCGCGCCGCTATCTAAGGCCCTTCTCATAAGCTACAGTTAAGGAGAGAAGTGTCAATTTGGCCAAATGGGCACGGACGTTATTCGATATCCACCTGGTTTTGGCTTGAGAGACGTCGCTGGGCGGGGAAACACTGGCCTTGTTCACGAAAATTCGTCTGACACCGTCATCGAGACTTGCCTTGATGACAACACTTCACCTCACGGAACAGATCTACTAGCGGCTTGCCAGATGTGGGGGTCACGGGATTCTACGTGACCATGATACCTCATCTGGGAATACGCCTGGAGCACGCTCTAAAGCACCATCTCAGGACGCTTAACGAGGAGCAACAATGACTTCGACAGACTGTCTAGATCGCAGAAGCTGTCATTTTCGTCCACATAATTGGTTTCTTAAAACGGGAACCTGGATTCGACGGATATTCTCGTGGACAAGGATTAAAGTGCCAAGCTCGCCGACTTCGCGGGGTTGTCAATCGACGGCTCGTCTCTCCTAATTGCAGTCACGGCCATACATGAATACCCTGGGCCCCTGCTGTCCTCCCAGGGCGATCTTTTCGCCTTCGGATGTGTCTGATACAAGATATTGACTGGACACGAGAGGCAGATCAGGAGATAGAAGAGCTGTATGTGAACATTGTGTTTCCGGACACTGCCTCTTTAGGCGCTTGCGGCCGCGTTCCCACAAGGTGTTGGCAAGGAGAGTACGTCGACTACAATGGAGTAGATCGTACTCGGAGCATTTAGCCAGCCTGCGCGGCAAAGTTTGTCTCATGTGCAGAATCCTTCTTTCCTCCGTTTTAATCAATATTGATTATCGGCATCATGGCAGTCGGACGCGGCTGTGGAGGGGTGCCTTTAGAGGCCGGGCGGCTTTTACAACCCGTCCAAGTTTCGCACACCCGATGCTAATGCTCAGTGCTTTCCCCGGAAACTGTCGAGGCACGCATAGATACGAGTCTTTATTGATACAGACAGGCTGCGGCAAAGTCGAGAGATCTCAGCGTGGAATCCCATCCATTCGCTGTGCGACAGGCCGCAGTCGGGTCCAAGCCAGGCGTCCCTTGGCACGCGCATGTCATCGAATCGCGCCGCTGATCAGCAACCACTGGGACGACATCCATGGCTGTGGGCCGTTAACTTGCAGCCCCGCTCGAACCTCAGTAAATGAGCGATCACCTTGAGCTACTAGACCAGATTGGTTATCGTGCAGGCCGTGGTAATTTTCGGCGTCCCTCGACAAGAAGCCAGCTGTCATGGCGCCCAGCAAGCTTCAAGCTATCGGTGCTCCTCCTCGGCGTGCCTGGGGCCGGGCCAGTCCCGACGACCAAGCGTAAGCCGCTTCGTCCCTTTCTCCTCCGAGTATCGCCGTCAAAGCCTGCCATTGTAAACATATAGGAGGCCACTTCGAGCGCAATGCCTCTGCCCTGAATCGCGAAGGCGTCCGTTCGGATGCAAGCCCGACCCTGGCTTGGCGGATGTTGGTGAATCCTGCAGCTGAAGAGCCCCACAGACAGCCCACACCACCCAACTGCCTGGGTTGGGCGGGGCGGATCAAGCCATGGCGCCGCGGTAAGTAGCTGCAGGACGCGACTTCTTCCAAGCGAGGGACGCTTCGGGAACACTTTTTTTTTACAGTTCGAGTGGCGCCATCGGCTTGTCGCCCGGCAGTGTCGCTATGACCTTGGTGAAGCACCAAGTCTGCTGTGCGAAAGCGGGGCGTCATGGTCGAGAAGTCGTGAATAACCTTCGTATTTTGCAAGGGAGCACATCTGGGCAGATCCGTATACGACAGACTCAAGGAAGTTGACGGTGTCCTCAGGCCCGCCGCAAAACTGCGCGGAGCATGCAAACCACCAATCGAGGATCGGGTTGCGACGTTGCCCTCACGGGCTTGAAATTTCAACCAGTCGGCATTCATCCCCTCGAGAAGGACTACAACGGACTTCATCACAATCATCGAGTGCCTGGTACATGGACAGACAGGCAATTTACAACAACATCAACATCATCAGACCCGTCAGGCCGCAATAGAGATGAGGTCGCGTCCATCTCGTGCCAGCGCTAAGGAATGATTAATTGGCCGCCGGCCCGTCCCCCGCGCACCAACCCATCCAACGATAAACCATGTGGGAGGATGTTGGAGGACCTTCTTCAACGGCTCGCGGCTCAGAGTCTGACATCCGGCCGAGTAGCGCCTGAGCTAGCGCACGCCGGTGTTGCGGCCCATTCCCCAGCCAGCTCATCCAGAGCGCTGGAAAGCATCGCTATACAATACTTCAGTACCGTGCGTGCGTTAGTAGTGAAAGCCCGACGCCATGGATACCCAAAACCACATGTCCGAGCGATCGAAGAACACTGATATAACAGTCTGAGCTCTGCAGATCGGCAGCCTCCATAGCGGGATTGGGGCATCGCATAAGTACTGGGTGCTTTTCATATTGTCACGTTACGACCCTAGCCGGTCGATCTCGAAACACTTCTAGCACACCGGCACACATGTGTGCACAGCCAGACAGCACATGCACATCTGCGGCGAATGCAGCATCGTTACGCAGTGGTGATTCCCGCAGACGAGGGTCTTCAACATTTGCCGGATACGCCGACGTTGTTTCGACCTGAACACTTCGGCACGCTGGTGCTCAATTCCGGTTGTCAATCTCAGCGAAACGAGGTGTCAGCACGAGCCAGCCAGCCCAGCCACCCTTGCCTCATGTAATTGCCCTGCACTCAGGTTCTCACGGCTCGCGGCGGGTGTTATCCCCGCTATGGAGCTCCAGGCTACCATGCCGGTTCGCTCATTCACTCACACCTGGAGGCTCGAGCCCAATGGTGTTCATCGCGCCGCGGCTGCGTCCCTGCGGAACTCAAGGCCAGATCTCAACGATCGGATGCCGGAAACTTGCTCGCTCGCGTTGGCTGTGGGTACCGTCAACCTTCAGGCCCTGGTTGATGAGTGTGGATCTGAATCTACCGTCCCTCGTTTCCTTGTCGGGTGTGGTGCAAGGCACGCACCTCATTTCGCCCCGGGGGTAAATTGCACAGATCGCCATGAAGATAGGCAAGCGCCTGTTGGATATCACAAGTGTGAGACGGAATCTAGATTCGTGTTCGTGAACTCGGCGGGCTGGAGGTCACTCGGCTGGGGTATCCGATGTACCGACGGATATTGGACGCGATCACGGGGCTGGCTTTGGCAACAAACACCTCGTGGTGGCGAGGAGTTCGTTGGATGCTTCTGCGGTCTCCAGGACTCATCAGAGGAAGCTTGCATCCAGGCAACTCAAAGCCAACCTTGCGCACCATTTCCAAGTCACAGCATACGTTTTGCAGATTCCTTCGCTTCAAAAGGGCTGCGGGACTTTGGGCTGCCAGCGACCAGTGGTAATTATCCTAGACGGGACAGGGAATGGTCCTGCTTCTGTTGGAAGCTGATTCATCGGCCACATCTTGAGCGGGCACGGTGGGCTGGTGGACATCTGAAAACTAGCAGCGCCTCCTTGTGGGGGGCCGTGATGGCTTCCACTGCCATATCACACCCATATTGCTCATATCCCGTCAATATCGCGTCCCCGCCCACCTGCCCCGGGCATCGGCAGGCGGAAGACGGCAATTTCGCTCGTGTGAGTCGACCGATCGGAGAGACCGTGTTTCATGGCTGCGGTTGCGCCTACCCAACGTCGCATCCCATGCAACCTCGGGCTGGGAGCCTTGCAAGGTCGCAGAACGAACACAGTTTATTGCCTTTATTCTCCGTGCGTGTAGCGCCTATCCACCTCAACGGTAACCCCCAAAGAAACCCAATTCCAGCACCGCGCACGGATGGCACATGTATGGTGGCTGATGCAACGCACGCGTTGTCAAGAGGACTCGGCGCCGTGGGCGAGAGGGCTAATCAGATCGATGGACGCTCTTGAGAGGCCCTCTGCCCATGTTAGTAGCTGGGTATACTATCTTCCTGGCGTACCTGGCGCAAACCTCAGGCCTTCTCCGGCGAGGATTATACGCATCCGGCAGGTTTCAGCTGGCTGCTGCTGTCAAGATGCTCTGCTACCATGAGGGTTGGTGTTTGGCAAAACGTTCGACTCTTTGATGGAATGATGCTACTGCCCGGGAAGTCTCGTGGCCTAGTTCTCCGTATAAACTTCGGCAATTGGGAAGCCAAACGGTTAAGACTATTTTTATGACAATAATACCACCACGGACGACTGTGTACATATCGAATACGCATTTTCCACGGGCTAGCGCGCGCGCGCCAGCCATATTCGCAGAACCTCGGCATCAAGTCTGGCTATGCGTATATGCATCTACCCGATCACCTCCGGGCCAGACGTCGCATTTGGGGTTCCAGCGCAGCGGGGTCGGCTCATTTCAAGAATTCGGAATAGCATGCTCGGGCCGCCAGGATACGTAAGAGATATTCAAATGGAAAAGAGAGGCGAGGCGCTTGCCTCTCCAGCGTAGCAGGGAGGGAGGATCACTGGCGAGCAGAGAGGCTGACGACAGGACGTGTCGCCTGTTTCGGATTAACTATAAGATACCAGCTTTACACTGCCGCGGTAGATGGCCCCTATAGGCAGGCTGGATGTATAGAGATAGCGGCATATAAGCTGAGAAGACAGGTCTACCTGCGAGTCGCGAGTGGACTCGTGCGCCGCCTCATGTTGCAGGCAATCTGTGCGAAATGCGCTCTCTGCATCCAAGGTCCACCACATAGCAGGACTGGATCGCTCGCTCGCTTGCTTGATCGCTGAACTGCGCACCGGGTGTGGCTGCCTCCTGCCTGATCACCAACGGGGGGATTGGCTACGGGGTACAGAGATTTGGCAGCTTTTCTGTTGGTCTCGAGGAGGTTCAGAGGGATCACGGTTTGTGGGCCCGGTGGAGGTGACCACCAGCGAGAAATGCTGCACTCCTGCAACGCAACGTCTGGTCTGGCATATTGCGTCTGGCGTCTCAATCTGCCCGCATGCCTTGGAAATCACGTTATCTCCACACGCAGTCGCCCAATTCCAGGCTGCGTGATTGGACATGGGGGCTGTGCCGCAGCCTTGTCGACGATGTTGGCTCATACGCCAGGACCAACAAGCGAGATGTGATGGCGGGGCGGATGCGAACTCGTCGTGATCGATCACGAGCGCCCGTTCCTGCGAGTTTTTTCTTTTGATGAAGGCGCCACTGTCGACGTGATGTGATGTTTTAGAAGACACCGCATGAGCGCCCGCCCTGCACTCTTGGGGGTGGTCGGGGGGCGTCTTAGTACTCGGTATAATAGGCCGGGCTATTTTCTTGCTAGGAACTACGACTGCATATGGTGTGGATAGAATTGGGCACCCACATCGTTCATCAGTTGAGAGCACCACCATTGGGCGCGGCGGAACGAGGGCAAGCATTGCGTTCGTGGTGGGTTTCTAATTCCCGGGTGTTATGAACAACCCTGTCCTTATATCGTCTTGTCCAAACCCCCAGACGAAGATGACCCCGGCCACGCCATCGCCTTCCTGTCGACCACGGTGACGGGGTACTTGTCAAGGGACTCGTACCATTGTATAATGGAGCCAATCTGTTTCGAGATGAGAATATCTGTCAGCAAGGTTTCGGCACGTTCGTCGCAGGATTCGAGCTTCGGTTGATGGGCCTTGCTCGAGCCCTGCCTCGCGAGGATCGATCGCCCGCAAGGGCCTCGGACCACACACAATCTTGCCCACCTGCCCAGCTGCCCATGGGACAGGGCTGTTTATGGGTCTCCGCTTCGCCCCTCTCAGGTCCCTGGGGCTGAGCGAACATGTAGGCCAGCTGCGCGTCCCCACATGCGGGTATATCTTCCGAGATGATGATGACAATGACGAAGGGAATGGGGGTTGGGGGGGGTTGCGTGGGGAGGTAGGCACCTGCGCGAAAAAGTACGTACCAGGAAGGCCCACGACCCGATGAAGGTCGACCACAGCGAGGCCGTCTCGCAGGCCTCCGACGAGCCGCTCGCGAAGCCCAGCGCGCCGCAGAGGGTGAAGCCCAGTGCGCCGATCAGGTTCCAGAGCCCGATGTGCCACCCCAGTGTCTTGGGGGACGGCGTGTGCCAGTTTGGCTGTGTCTCGAGCATGAAGAGCCATGAGGAGATTATGAAGCCTGTGCCGCCGACGACCTGTGGAGAGATGTGTCAGTAAGTAAGTGGTCTTGTTGACTGGCGGACTATGAAGTGATTGCAGGCGTGCGCGTGGTGCTATGCTCCTGTGCCATCTTCCATGATTCAACAAGTGAAAGGTACTTGTTGGTCATCTAGCAGCGGTAAGACTCACCTGTGGCAGCCAAAAGATGCCATTCTCAGCAGGCACGCTCAGCACGCCCAGAACCTGTGGCAAACCCGTGAAGCCCGAGATCCAGAAGATAGTAGCCCCGATCATCTGTGACAGGCATGCTAGGAAGCCAATGTCGCGGAGGTAGTGCGTCCTCAGCTCGTGCCAGGACGGCCACCACGTCCACCTCCTCGCCGCCTCGGTGTTGCCCACCTCGTCCTGGCTAACGCTGGCGCCCCCATCGACGCTTTTCCCCGCCAAGAAAACCCTCTTGTCCCGATGGTGATGCCTACACCTGCTCTTCTCCCTGCGCAGCAGCACGAGCCGCCCCTCATCACCATCGCCATCAACATCACCATGGCCACCGCCCAGGCCCTCCTCGAGCGCCCACCCGAAGCAGTCCGACCGGTTCTCGTTGACGGCCTCGAGCATGAGCAGCACGCTGCCGACCTCGAAGATGGTGGCGCCCACACAAGCAGAGACGCCCCCGCCCCACTCGCTCTCTCCCTGCCACGCGGCCGCCGGCCTCACGGTCGGCAGCAGCACGAGGAAGCCGTTGAGGACCCAGACCGCCGAGCCGAGGGTGAAGATCGCCGCGACATCGTACGAGACGTCCCAGACCGGGTAGCGCAGGAACATGCGCGAGATGCCCTGGAGGGTGGCCCCGATGGCTGTGGTGGTTCTGAGGGTTCTGGGCTGATGCGCTCCCGAGAAACCCGCCGAGGCCTTTGCCGAGGGGGTTAGTGCGAGCGCGTGCCGGCCTTTGCGGTTGTCACGGGAGCGCCAGATGTGGTAGATGCCGCCGGGGATGGCGGTGGTTGCTTCCCCTGGGGCTGGTGTGGAGGAGGGCTGCTTCTGTGGCTCGGCTGCCTCTCCGTCCCCATCGCCGCCTGCTGTGAGGGGCTGGGGTGCGGCCTGTCCGTCCCCGCCGCCCGGGTGTTGGGGCTTTTGCAGCGGGAGAAGGCGTTTGGTGGGATTCAGGAAGGGCACTGGGCCGGTGATGTGGTCTGCTGCGTAGTGCCGTCCGCGGAAGTGGGTGGTGTTGCGGTCCGTCATCGTGTCTGAAAGTCGCCGACCTCGCGTGTAAGAGGGCTTGCGCGGCGGGGCCGGGCGAGGCGGAGGTTGGTGGAGTTAGAGTGGGCTCGATCTCGGTGCTTGGCGTCGAAGCCAAGACGGCTGGACGGCGATTGATGTGGATCGGGGCTTATGTGGACGGGCCCGGAGTCCGCTCTTTGATCTCGGACGGAAAAGCCAACAGGATGAGATCACAGGTCTCCCTGCCGCGTTCCCGCTGACGAGTGAAAGAGGCGATGATGGCCCCACTGTCTTGTCTGCGAGGCCTTCTCAGCCCTGACCTCGCTGGATGAGATCCACACGGCTGGCTATATTTGCCAATGTCGCGTTTAGATCCCTAGCAAGGTCGACACAAACTGGAGCGGAAACGGAACAGAGCGTGAGAGGAGGACGTCTTTTCGACACTCATACCCATAGACTAGGAAATGTCCACCTTGGTGGGAGGGGTCGACTTGGTACCGGTAAAGACCCGGAAATGAATTGACGCGCATTCGACCCGTCATGACGTGTGGAGCATCGAGCATAACTGTTTCCTGCTCCATGTCTATTGAACATGGTTAGCTCAAATGCCCCTGGAATTTCCAGGGGTAAGTTCGTCGCGCCAACCAGCTTCTGTGTGCTGCCTATTTCTCGTCTGAGAGGGGCTTTGGTCCGGGACCGAAGAGGGTTAAACCCTCGAGGCTGTGCCGCAGTATTTTTTGCCTTGCGAGCATATACCTCATGCATCAGGGGCCAACATCCTTTCAGCTTCTCGACGGATATGACTCTTGAGGATGCCTTATGGCTTGAAGAATTCAAGCTCTGATTTACCCGCGACATGGCGTCTTCCCGATTAGGAAGTTTATATCACGTGGTCTTTTCTTGGCGCTCGCGGTCTTGGCGCTTCTCTGACTTTGCTTCGCTATCGCCTCCCAAGTTCCAGCTACCGGCCTCAGGTTGCGACCTCAGCTCCGGCCTCAACTGATGATCGGCGAATTCTTCAAGCAGATTCATGAGCCGCTTTAGCGGCGCTCGGGAATTCCTTTTTAAGTAACTTACTGATCTTAGGGTCTTAATGAGGTCTCCCTCGACGAGGTCTATCTGCCCTTCTACTCTATCAAAACTTGTATCACTTGCAAACACAACCAATCACCAAACCCATGCTCGTATACCATTCTGAATCGTCCAAGTGAATTACATGTATCGAAGATGAATGCTTAGGCCTCTTTGTATTATCTGAGTCAGGGTCTCCTGAACTTTCACTTGTGGTTTCAACACCCCCTTCCTGCATATTTAGGACACTTTCAGGCAGTCCAAAATGGTAGTGATCGCTGTCGAAGCTCCCGAATCTGAAGCATGCTACTCGGTCGACCATCTCTTCGTACAGACCGGCCGCCCTGCTGTAGCTTGTGCTGCCCCGTGACGTGGCCATGACATGGACTGTTTGTCCGGCTTCGAGACCCAAGTTGTCGTCCATTGACCTTAAAACCCCGGCCCAACGTTGTCGGCCATCCTCGAGCGTGATTACAGGGCAACATTCTTCCAATTCGGGTTCCTTGCTATACAACACCGTTTCCAGAACGGACATATCAAAGAAACCTCCCGCCTGCTCTGGAGGTGTCACCCTGATCTGAGGAACGAGAACTCTCCGGACTTTGAATATGGCCATGGCTTGCCGTGCACGAGAGGAAGGGTGAATTGTTCTGACTTCGAATGGTTGATTGTGGGACTGTCGTGGGCAATGGATATCGATAGAGGGCCGTAGTCTCCGACCTGTGGGAGTACCAGTTGCGCTGCCTTTGTTTGAATGAGAACTTCTTCACTCTCAAATGCGGCCTGTCTGGGTCGCTTCCAATACCCATATATTCTATCGCCTCGTAGGTCTCTGTGCCTGCTTTTGGAGACCATCCTCGAGGAATTGCCGCGCCACGAGAGTCGCCTAGAAGCTGCTTGCAACGCTCGAGTAATTCAGGCTCACGTATGTGCACTTCGCCGTCGGTGGTCAAAGTGTACCAGTCAACAAGCCCCCTGGTCGTCAAATAATCCGGCACAAAGTACTGGTTAAGTTTCTCGTGAATCTCATAATCAAGGCCGCTTTCCAGGCTCGCTGGGTCAATCAGACATTGCCAGCCGGCCCAAGACCAGGATGGTAACGCCGAGTTTGGCGCAAAGTTCTCGACGGAAGGGACTGCTATCCGCCTTTTAGCCTTGTAACGAGGCTGCCCGAGAAGGCTGGAATCAAGGAAGACGGCCGGAAGTCCGCTGATGAAGCCTCCCGGGAAGCCATGTGTGAAGTGGCCGAGCACGCCGGAGATGGCTGGCAGTGCATCCTGAGCATATGTGAGATTTCGATGATTGTACCGACATACTAGCTCCATGTAGAGTCTGAAGTTGGGCATGGAGAGGGCAGCGAGGTCCTGTGATAGCTTTCTGTTTGCCTTGTGGACTCGTGATGCTCGTCTGTCTAAAGACAACCTGGAATTCTTAGAGATGGGTTCTGAGAGCGCTTGTCTTGAAGACTCATGACTGTTGTCGTCTGAAGTATTGAATTCGCCAAGATGTGTCGTTCGGGAACTAATCAAGGATTCGGACCACCACACAGCCGCTTGGCAATCCCAGAACGCCGTCGCGTCAAGAAAGATATGTGACCGTTTGGAGAGCACCTGCTCCTGGAAAGTCCACCCACGTGTGGCCCAATGCGATGTGAGAAGAGCTCCATGAAGACTACCGGGGTCTACTTTGCCATTCTCGTTCGTAACGCTGTCAAGATTAGAACCTGATCCGTATAATCCTGCCGAGTTTGCGGCCGCTATGATCGTGAAGTAGGCTCCAGAATAGATCCCGCGCATAAAGGAGACCTGGACAGCTGTGGTCTCATCATACTGGGCAATACACAAGCAATCGACCCCAGAGATACCGCACACCACACAGTCGCACAAGCTCCATCGAATCCCGGATAACCAACGGAAGCTTTTCCATGACCCCGGTCTCAGGAAATAGAAAGCCCGATTGTCTGAAATTGAATAGGTTGTCCCGTTGGAGCATCAGCCTGTCGGTCGAAGCCTGGTTGCCGCTCTTACTCAGTGCAGAGCTCCAAACATAGCTCAGGGCTGCATGTCCATTGATCGAACCGCCCGGTACAATGCAGCCTTCCTGGGTGTCGATGACCCAATCTGGAACATGATTTGGCGATCTGTTCGCTATTGGCGTGGCTCGACATTTGCTGCCGAGCTCGTCACATTTCTGAAGTGCCTCTTGAAGTAGCGACACAAGATGTGCAGGTGGGCGTCTACTAGTAAGCCCCATGATCGCTTAGGCAATGGTAGGATCGAGGACCGGTGGACTCGTGGTAGTGCTGTCCAGCTGAGAGCAGGCAAGATGACACACGAAAGGGAGCCAAGTTGGTCTCGACCGTAAGCCGGGGCATATGTACTTATATACTTTATAGAGCCAGTAAACTCAGGGTGGAGCTCGCAATTCCGAACGGTGGGATTCAGAATTTCTCACAGCATTGTGGCACGCTTTTCTGGCTGCCTGCATCAGTCTCGCTGCTTGCGGAAAGTTCTATGCTGTATCACTGTGATATCAAGGAATCCAGTCAGCCGCAATTCTCTTTACGGCAGTCGCCACTTCGACCGGTCAGAGAGCCAAGCACACAAGAATTCGAACGGCAAATTTGTGCCTTATTTGACCGAGGTGCAGAAGACTGAATGAAAACCGGGCGTGCGGTGCCAGTCATGGTGTCGCAGCAGTACTCAGCTCATGTGTGCTGCTAATCCCGTAACGAGCCAGCAGAGACCAGGACGGCCTTCCACATCAGTGCTTTCGAAGCCGAGTTTCTCTCACGAGATTGGGGGGGACAGGTGGCCGCCCCGCCTGGCCGAGATACTGGCCCATTGGGCATCGCTCATCGAGTCTGGCGCGTGGACTGTGGGTGCGGATGGGGTTGCAGACGCGGACGACTAGTTTGACCGCTACCTGGCCGCCGCCAAGCTGAGCTGGAATGCATTGTAGCAAAACACGTCCTTCTGCCTTTATCCCAAACTAGGAGACTGATATCTACCACATCAAGGGGCGGGGGGGGGGGGAGACAGGCTGTAAATAAGGTGTATTAATGATTCTTCCTTGTACCCATAACACGGCAGTCCAGAGGCGTTTTGTTCCAAACTAGGTACTCATTATGATCTGGCTGTCTTGATTTATAAGAATTTACTTCAAAGCCAACAGAGAAGTCCCACAAGTCTTAGCATCGCAATAGTTGACGTAATACGACCTAGTGGATGAGTCTTTATAGAACGCCCCGCCGACCCCAAATACATTCATTCATGTATAGCCTCGGCAGTCGGAGACAGCACCAGATAACTATTTTCGCGAGTCCATGCGTTAGCCAAAAGTAGTGCTAACATACAAATTCACCACCAAAATGCCAGACCACGGCCCACAAGCCCTCAAGGGCATAAAAGCCCTAACGTTCGACGTCTTCGGCACAGTAGTAGACTGGCGCCGCCCCGTCGAGGCCGCCCTATCCGCAGCCCTCAGGCCCACTAACCAGCGATCGTATTCTTCGGTCTCGCCTCCCTCCACTGAAGACGAGGCAGCAGAAAGGGCAGAGGCAGAAGCCCGTGCCCGAGCCCTGACCGACGCCGACATCGCCGCCCTCGCGCAGGAGTGGCGCGACAGCTACAAGCACTTCACGCGCGGGTTCCGCCCCGGGACCGACCCGTGGAAGGACGTCGACGCGCATCACCACGACAGTTTGGTAGAGCTGCTGCGCAGGTACGGGCTGTCCGGCGTGCTGGACGCCGCGGGCGTGCGGGAGCTGAGCCTCGTGTGGCACCGGCTGAAGCCGTGGCCCGACTCGGCAGCCGGGCTGCGCGCGCTCGGCAGCGGCGGAAGCGGCGGGAGCAGCGGGAGCCCCGGCCTCGGCCTCGTCACCGCCACGCTGTCGAACGGGAACCGCGCGCTGCTGGCGGACCTGGACGCGTTCGGCGGGCTGGGGTTCGGCGGGCTGTTGTCGGCCGAGGACTTTGGCGCGTACAAGCCGGACCCAGGCGTGTACCTCGGCGCGGCAGAGAGGCTCGGGGTCGGGCCCGGGGAGGTCGCCATGGTCGCCGCGCACCTGGGCGACCTCGACGCCGCGAGGAGGCTGGGGCTGCGGACGGTGTATGTGGAGCGGGACGGGGAGGAGGACTGGGAGGTTGGGAGTGAGAGGCACGAGGCTGCGAAGGGGTGGGTTGATCTTTGGGTTGGGGTGGATGAGGGGGGCTTCGTTGAGGTTGCGAGAAGATTACGCGATGTTTTATGTTGAGGGGTAGCTTTTGTTACGTTTCATTGTCTTCTCTCTTCCAGATATCCGTTCAAATTCTGCTTCTGAAGTTGCTATTCGCGGCCTACTCGAGCACACTCGTCCCAGGCATCGAAGTAGATAGGCACCTTCACGCTGCCTCGCGCGAGACAGCGTTAGGACATGACTGCGACTTCACCCCAAAATAGCGATCGTTTTGCGTGGACTTGTTCGTCAGATTCGGTGAGATAGACGCAAGTGATTGAATATGGCCAGCGAAGGGTTTTCTGCAAACTTGCTAGGCCCGTAGCAAAGACCATATTACCACATGCGAATGAGAGGTCAGTTCAGATATCAAAGGACCTGCGGCTTGAACGCCTGAAATGGAACATTGCCGGATTGTGATCTCGGGTGAATCGCCAGGTCCCTGTATACTCGCCCATTTACCGCCATGTACCAGCAACACACCCAGGATGGATTGTGTGTGTGTGTGTGTGTGTGTGTGTGTGTGTGTGGGTTTGTGGGGGGGGGGATGGTTTGGAGGCCAGCAAAACGTGACATGAGCAATTTCTACACCCTCAGGTATAAGTTGTATTATTTACGCAAGCATCACGGCCAAGATAGAAGAAAGGACTGCTAGCGTCCGTCTCGTCTTCCAACGGGACGCGCCACATCCACAAGGAAACGCCTGTAAACTTTCATCCTCCATCGGCATGTTCCTCGATGAGAACAGACCTTCCTTGGCGCCTTCCCGCCTTGGAATGATCACAAGCGAGCGAACAACAGCTGGGAAGCGGTGTCGAAATGATATCGGAAGATTTAGTGGTCACTATTTTGGTATCGAGTCATCAAAAGCCCCCCGTTGCGGCAGTGATGCGATGCACAGCTACCCACGCAAAGTGGTCCCGCGCCGGCGTTCCCGCTCAAAGTGGTCCAGAGATCCGGGTGTTCTGGACCCAGGTCTGTCTGGGGGAAATTCCCACGACCATCCTGGGAAATGACTTGTACACCAAGTATCAACGACCACAGCGGCTCGGGAACCTTGGATGCCCGCTCCGGGTTGGGATGGACATATTTGTGCGGCCCAAGGAAAGGACTGGGAAACCAGGAGTTTGCTCTCGCTATCCGCATGCCTCTGGAAGTAGGACTTTAGGACTCGTGGAGCAGTGTGACGTCCAAGGGGTCCTTTGGAGCCTCGCAGGGGACAGGGATCGGACTTTCTGCGCGCCTGTCGTTGATCGGGCCTTGTGCTGCATGAAAAGAGCACCGCCCAACCGCCGTCCAACGACGCCCCAGCAGGCCTTTGATGACATCTCCGGCGACAGCACCCCACTGTCCACTGCACAGATCGTCCTCACTGCGCACTTGCGCCACCGTCCACCTGCACTCGCGGGACTAACCGATGGGCAATTGACAGGAGACAAATCCTGAACGAAAAGCCAAGCCGCATCTATTACACGCACACAACAACGCACAATCTCTCGGGTGGGCTGCAGCACATCAGCAGACCGCCTGGAGGGGGAGCCTCATATAATAAACATCCCACTGATCGACGGCCACTGCTGCCTGTCTCGCATGCTGTGCTGGTGGCACGCTTACACACGGGTGAGACTTTTTGACGGGTGCCCGCGCCGGCACTGACTGACTCGATGACAGGGAATTTTCCGCCGGGCAATCTTGACGTGTGATAAGCAGGATAGTCCTTCTTGGGACATGGGGTGACAGTGGAATGGGTGAAAGATAGCCAGACAGCCAGACAGCTACACACACGTGCACATACACAAAAGAATGTGTATCGGTGTAAGAGAGATATTGTGAGGGTGGAGAAAATCTCGAATCTGCCCACCTCCGGCATCAGAAGCAGTGCATGCGTCGTCCTTCCTGGGCCATACTGGCATATCGCATGGTCGTTATGCGCCCGGAAGCCACCCCCACGCGCCCATCACCCACGGAGGCCAGTCGTCGTCGATCTATTGACCATCTTGCCTTACACGGCAGTGTCTGCGATATAGCATGCAGTGCCCGGGTCAGTCCATCAGAGTCCTTCAGAGGAAGGATAGACAAGGCAACCAAGCGGGCTCGAGGATCAAGATTTCTGTGCTTGGTTCGCACACGGGAGATCGGTGGAAGACAACGACGTGTGTGACGGCCGGCCCAGAAGCAGCCACCCGAGAAGGAAAAACCCCTGATGATGAGGAGTCCGGCCGGCCGTCCACCCAGGCCGTCTACGCACACAAGTATGGTTAGCTCCGAGGTGCTCGAACGTGGGTTCTCGGTCAGGACCTCGTAGGGGGTATCCGGCCGGTCTTGAACACCCGCACCAGGCTTGCCCAAACAAAGTGGGTGTTTTGATGATTATTCGGCCTCAGTCGCCCTGAGCGCCTGTTGTCACTTATGAGCATGTGAAATTGATCATACTGACAGCATATGACCGAGGTTTGCAACAACATAGACCGCAATGGTCGGTCGCCCGCGGGCCAATCTGCGGAAGAGGAAGTAGCAAGAGTAGGAGTGGATTGCGTAATGCGTCGCTTGCTTTTCCTTACCCTCCTGCCTCGTAGCGGGCTTAACCGCTCGGTCGATGCTTTTGGACGAGTCGCCGGCAGCCGTTCGAAAGAAGGACGTGTCACATTTGGCCACGGCAGTCCGGCCAGGCTCAGGTAAATGGGCGTCTTCCAGAAGGAGTCCGTCTCGTCTTCTTTGGCAATCTCTGCCTTGTCCTTCTTGCATGCTAATCTCCGAGGCCCCTGGCCCCTGGCCCCTGTCTCGGCTCGAGGTTTGGCGCCGTGAAGGGTGCTCCCCACGTGACATGGCGCGGCTGCGTGTGTTCAAACCTTGAACCGGACGGTCGTGGGCGTTGGCATGTTACCCCGTGCCAACGTGGTGGCTGTGCGTGTCGACCGGCTGTGCGAGAAAGGTCGAGACCACCGGGCCGATGAGTCGAGGTTTTGAAAGCCAGGGCCGAGAACACCGTCGAGGCTGGATGGAATGAGAAGTGCGACAGGCTGGACCGCAGGGTGCCGGCGATGCGGTGGTTGTCATTGTTCTTGTTGTTGGGAGGCATGCAGGCATGGTTCTTTTGCCGAGATTGACACCACCCCTTGCTTTTCGACGGCAGCCACGCCTGATCAGATCTAGCAGCCAACACTCGATTGGAAATGTTTTGATAGATCCGGGACAATCGGCCAAGGTCCTTGTGTGTCTGCCCTGAGCCCCGGTGTGTGCAGTACTTCAGCAGGCAGGCAGGCAGTGTGGCCGTCTCGACAGCGCTGGTTTGGCCCTACCTAGAGCAGCAAGCGATGCACCCGTGTTGTTGACGACGGTGGCGCCGTTCATCTTGGCGTTCTGGACACAAATCACCCTGCATCCGGGTTGGGGGAGGCGCACGGAGGGGGGGGAAGGAAGGGGGTGGGAAGGTAGCCGACAGGGAGGAGGTCTGAAGGGACAGGGAGCGACAGATGCTTGATTGAGGACATGCGATTCTGCGTGTGGAGAAGGTCGAGACTGTGTAGCAGTGGTGATCAAGGTGTATCCAGGTCAAAGCAACGTGGACGATGCTACGCTGGGCCCGTACAGACCCGCGCCGCGTACACAGTAGACTGCTACTCCGTACGGGTGGGCGGAAGGCGGAACATGGCGCCAGTTCCCGGTATTACTATTATTATTATTATTGGTGTTGGTATTGATAGATCGTGATGGCGTCCGCGGCGATCGCTAAACGGCCGATGATAGCCCTGAAAGAGGAGAGGAGAAAATTTAGCACGAGATGGCGGAGATGGACGAGGTCGAGAAATTGATGGAGATTGAGATGTCGTGATTGCCTCGTGTCCAGGCCCAGCCAACGGTCCTGACAAGACACGACAATCAAAGATCATCACCCTCCGTGGGCTTCGATTCATTCTGTCATTCCACCCGGCGGATTTGATTATCTCACTGTCTCCCCCGTCTGTCCCATGTTTCGCGATGCGAGGGAGAGCCCCAATTCCCACGTGGGCGGCAGGGTCTAAGCTACCTCGCTTGGGCTGGCGGTGGCACCTTGCGCTTTTCCTTCCTTCCTTCCTTCCTTCCTCTGCGCGGCCCGCAGCTTACTTCCCTCTGTCAGGCAATTTAGTTGTTTCTGTTTCAAGCCTGGCTGCCTGGGCAGACCTGCCTTCTGTGTTCTGCTGGACGTGCGGTGGAGGCGTCGCCGTATCTTGTGGAACTAAGGTTGACTGGAATTGGATGTGCCTATCTATACATGTGTGCGTATGTGCGTGTGTGTGTGTGTAACAGGTATGGATGTCAGCATCCATGCAGTCCCTCGGTAGTTCGGCAAGATCTTGAAGAAAGGTGAGGTGCCGAACTCCAAGACGCCCAGATTTGTTAGATAATGTGTGGTGGTGTTGTTTGCTGCTGCAGTACTTTTGTATCTTCATTTAGTCCCTGCGGCAAGCATCACCAGCGAGCAGCCTCCATCCCTGCTCCCTGCCAGATTGGGGACCCAGCTCCCGTTCCCCCCGCCAATGCAGAGCAGCACGGAGTGCAAGTGCAAAGTGGTGCATGGCCCACGCTTTCGACGGCGCCCGCGGTTTTGAGTGCCTCTTGACAAATATCAGACTGTGCTGCCCAGCTCGACTCGCCCGTTGTTGGGTGCCAGTCAACGTCTGCCTCACCGTGTCCACGTCCACACATCTCGCTTTTCTGCACCGTGCACGGCATATTTCGTTTTTTTTTGTACAGCACGCAGCACACAACTCACACTCATCAACCCCTATTGTGACCAAATTGTACCGAGACCACGCGGCACTCTCTCCTCACCTCGGGTGCCAACGCCATCCTCAAACAAGCCAGATGAGGGCTTGGGCTTGGGACAGGGCTTATTATTAGGCTTCAACAGCCTGGCCAGCCCTCTCCCCTGCCAGGTGTCGCAATCTTTGGGAGAGAACTCGGGTCCTGCAAGCGAGCCCAGCCCTGCCCATCCCCATGCCACGCCCACGAGGCCGAACGTAGTAACGATCCCCGAGTCTGTCGTGCCAAACACTGGAAGCAGCCGGACACGACAAGAGACCAGAGCAAGACAAGACAAGACACGACAAGGGCCCTCCCACTTCGCCTGCACGCCCGGCCGCCCGCCCACCTGTCAACTCGCACCTTGCTCCCGCCTCCACTTGCACCTCATGTCCCGACGGGGCGGGACCACCTCATCATGGGCCCAGTTGGGGCTCATCAAACGGAACAGCTCGCCTAAGCTTGCGGATCCCTAAGGAGCGTGGGTCTCGTGCTGGCTCCCGCCAATACCATTCTGGCCGCCGAAAGAATCTGAGCTCTACCCCTACCCTTCCGGGAGGCGCTCGGCGCCCAGGGTCGCTGGACGGGGGGAGTGCTGTTTGAATGCTGTCATCTTGTGATTGTGACTGATGCCGGGATGAATTGGAATGGGTACTGACTTTACTGTACATATGCCCTGCCCCTACCCACCCATGTCGACGCCCATGCCAATGCCATGCTGTGCCCATACCCCATCGTGCCCATAATCCCAGGGTGCCGGCTGTCGTCGTCGAGCAGGCCAGGCAGGGCGAGCTCGATTCAGGAGACGATCCATGGCAAGGGTCGAGGTGGGCATCGACGGCTCCCTCTCAGCTCATCTTGGCTGCCTGGTCGGGCTCTTTTCATCAAGCTGAATATTGGGATTGACTTGGACAACCTCACAACCTGACCTGATCTGACCTCCTGCAATGTCCTGCTGTTGTGCATACGGCGATACGGGGTAGACCATGTGGTCTACTGCCCCACCGGCGAACGGGTATCAGAGCAGGAGCGCTGCAGTTGGTCGGCCACGGCCACGGGATACGGCCAGTGCCAGATTCAAGACGTGCTCGTGCCGTGCCGTGCGCTACCTAGGTACCGTGCCGTACAGTACAGTACTCAGGTAAGGAGGTAATGGGCTCCTCCGGCCGGGTAGTCTACGTACTTGATGCTTCTCCCCCAAAATAGGCCATCCAGTCCACTCCACCCCACATTGAGACCCAATCCAAGCCAGTCAGTCAGGCTGGAAGGCAGGTGTGCCTCAAATAGCCTCTTCTCGTTGACGGAATTCCAGTGAGAAATTCCGAGGCAGACATGGCACGGCAATTTGGTCTGAACCCCCGGCCCACGACTGGGCCAGAAGCTCTAGCAGGGCTGCACCACCGCCTCACCAGGGCCACTGCGAGATTCGATGCCAAGCTGTTAAGGCGGTGGCACTGACAAAGAAGCAGTGGGATGTGAGTGGGGATTAGGACGAGGAATTGCTTCTCTGCCGTCTGCCGCAGCACCCAACCCTACCGTACTCAACAGCCCTGGAGTGTTGGTGGACTGACTGACTACCTAGACATGTAGGGTACCTCACGTCTTGCCAGTGCCTACCCGCACTTCTGCGCCTTGCTTGAGTGGCCTGGGCCCTTTTCTTTCCCCTTCCCAATTCCAATTCCACATCCGTTTCGATTTCCCCTAGGTTATTCCGGTGGCATAGCGTTTCCCACCCGCAGTCCTGGTGCCCTGGTCCTGCCTCTCAGGCCCTCTTGTCTCTCGCATCCTAGTCCTAGACTGACAACCCCCCCCCTCCCAAAAGCTTGGGCCTGGCCGCCCGCCCGCCCTCTTCCTGGGTTCTCCACCATTCCCACACTCCTTCCCACTAAACAGGCACAGCAGCAGCGCAGCAGGGTGGCAGAGAGGCAGAGAGCACAGCAGCAGAGCAGAGTAGAAGCACCGCTTTATTATTGCTTATTACCCTGCGTGGGCTACATACGGTACGGGCACACACAGACAGTCCCTGCCCTGCCACCTCTTGACGGAGCAAAGCAAGCAAGCACTTAGTCACTCTCAGTCCGTCCGTCCACCCGTCATCTGGGTCATCAGGTCGACCAACCAGTCAAGCACTTCAATCAAGCAGCAATCGATCGGTTCATTAATCAATTCATCCGTCGCTCGCTCGCTCACCCAATCTCTCAGTCTCTCGACCACTCATTCAAGCAATCCATTAAGCGGGCTCCTGCTCCCTTCATCCCAGCCTGATCTTTTTCCGCACTGCCCGCATCTTGCATCTTGCATCTCGCACCTCGCATCAATCCAATCCAATCCAATCCAATCCGGCCCAGTCCAGTCCAGTCCACCACCCCCCTCCCCCCCTTCTCCCCCAAATCAATTCCTTAAGGCAAGCCTTGCCCAACTTCCTACCACACACACCACTCCTCCCTCCTCCACCCACCGGTCCATCACCTCCCGACCCCGGCGACAGACACTACAACAAGTTCGAAAACAATCTCCAGCCCTCTGGATCGCCTCCGACCCATTGTCTCGAATATCTGCGCGACCACGGAAAAGCCACTCTTTGTCTTTCCGAGAACAATCCCCCCTGGCCACCCGACGCCCCTTCCAACCTGGTACCTACGCCTGCCCTGCTAGCTGACCCGGCCGTTGATCTCCACCTCGCTCAATCTACCGCGAACCCCTCCTTCGCAGCTACCTCCTGCTTTGTCGCCCAACAACTCTGCTCCTCACACACACATCCTCACAACTTCTCTCCCTCCCACACACACAGACACAGACACACACACCCACACACCACCGACGATTCCTGCAGAGAGCCTCCCTGGTTCGCACGACCAAACGGCCACATCAGGCCCTCGCGCGCTTCCCTCACTACGAACACCCCTACAATGGCTGGAAGATTCACAACGCCGCACAAGATCGTGGTGCTCGGCGATGGTGGTGTAGGAAAGACCGCCCTGACCATTCAGCTGTGTCTACAACATTTCATAGAGACTGTGAGTCGTCCTCCTCTCCCAATCGTGCCCCTGCCGGCAACATGCATCTTCCCTTGCGACGGGCTCTTCGTGTCCGCCTCGCCATCAACCATCAGGACTCCTTGATGCGACCTTTCCATTGTCAATCTCCACCACGAGGTGTCCTGGCCTCGATAGACCCCATCATCGCCATCTCAACGCTCCCAAAGTCGATGAACAAGCAGTCTAACAACACCTTCTGCCACTTTAGTATGATCCCACGATCGAGGACTCGTACCGCAAACAAGTCGTTATAGACGGCCAAGCATGCATGCTTGAGGTTCTCGACACAGCCGGTCAGGAAGAGTACACTGCGTTGCGGGACCAATGGATTCGAGACGGCGAGGGCTTCGTTCTGGTGTACAGCATCTCCTCTCGGTCGTCCTTCTCGCGGATCAAAAGATTCCATCATCAGATCTATCGAGTCAAGGAGTCCACAGGGGGCTCGTCATCGTATCCTGGCTCGCCGATTTCCGCCGCCGGTGGCCCCATCAATGTGCCCATTATGCTGGTTGGCAACAAGAGTGACCGAGTGACAGAGCGCGAGGTATCCACGCAAGAAGGCCATGCCCTGGCGCGTGAGCTCGGGTGCGAATTTGTCGAGGCGTCAGCGAAGAACTGCATCAATGTCGAGAAGGCCTTTTTTGACGTTGTAAGGATAATAAGGCGACAAAACGCGGCCTCATACTCCTCTGGCGGCGCCTCCAGGCCAGCCAACGGCGCGGCGCCGGGCCGTCGCGATACCATGCCCGAGGATAGGCGATACAGGAGGAAGGGAGACAAGAAGTGTGTGATATTATGAGCGCATCCCTTGACCAACACGGCTCCACACCATCCACTCCCGAGCCACGGCGATATGTCACAGATTATGCTACCGGAGTACGAGAGCGCGAGGACAGGGGTTCGCTGGACCAAGAAAGACCCGATGAAGAAAACACGCTGCAGCACTGCAGCGCCTTCTCCGAAACTTTGAATTTTCGATTTTTGTCGCAGCCGCCACAGACATTCCAAACCCGAGTCTGTTTTCTGCCTGGCATCTATGTTTCGAAGGATACACGAAGTATCCAACCACCACTTTGACGACCTGGCGAACGGCGCACGATTTAAAAAGAGGCATTGCTGGGGCGTCAGGATCTGGTTTGACCAACCCAGGAAAGAAAGGTGATCATCTATCTCAAGATCTGAAAAGGACAGCTACTGGTGTTTACGGAGTTCATGGGTCTGGGACCCAAAGTGCGACGACATGTTGATGATGCGCTCCCCCACGCAAGGAAGATAAAAAAAAAAAAGACCAGCCTGTCGAACGACCCTCAGCTCCTAGGCGATCGGTGCACAAAGCGGCGGATTGGTTCTGGGCGAGCGAGGGCGAGCGAGGCAGACCTCGGTAATTGTAGCGTGGCGGACAGGAAGCCAAAGCCTTGTCAATATGGACGGGCCAGCCTCACCACCAAGATGAAGCTACGGAGGAAGTGCATCCACAGAAGACGCGCGGAGGACTGTCCAACCACGGGACTGCAGCGAGACTACCATGTTGTTCATGCTGTCAATACTGGGATTCCGACTTTTCCCACAGGCGACACTCAATAGACGGTTTACCCAATATCAAAATTCCAGTTTCTAATCAGAATGCTGCCGCCCTCTCGCAAAAATTCCCACCCCTCCATAATCTGCAGCCACAGAAATCGCTCGGCGGTTCAGTCTGCACACTTGACTATCTTGAAGCGCTTAGAATTGGCAAATTCCAGTGCCCCATGGCTCCATGCACTGAAGCTCTGGACCAGCCACAACTACGCAGATGCATGGTATGAATAACATATCTCCTAAAACTCCCTAAAACGAGCTGATGATTGCGAGTCCACTTGACATCTCCAGCATGGCGCATCAGGCAAAACCACGACGCGCTGCCAGGTTGTGGTGTCGACAGCGATGCCGAATTTGGAAATTAGACGAAAGATATCAAACCCAACGGTTCTGAACTTTAGCCCTAGCGACTGCGCCTCGATCGCTTTCCTCTTCCAGGATACCGTGTGCTGCTCTTTTTTTACTCTCGGGAAGCCAACTAATAAAGCATACGCAACTATCGACAGCGGTTCAAGCTTTCCGAGCTTTGAAGCCCAAGCTCTTGTGGGTGACCACCTTTGAGGACTGATCGGACGGAAACAAGAAACCGCGGGCGGAGGAGGGCAAGCCTTGAAAGTCTGTTGCGCTCCCCGCCTCTCCGTCCGCCCACCCCCGTATTCGAGTTGCAGTTTTTTGTTGAAGGCGGGATATCGCTCCCTCGGCCTTTCGTACCTTTGTTGCTGGCGCTAGCTCGTTTCTACTGTCGCAATGCTCTGGGGCTGGGGGTAAAAATTCCCGACCGTGGATGATCATTTCCCACGCACTTCCTCCGCATTGTGCTCTGCGGTCCCGGGTTTCGCCAGGGGGTGCCGAGGTGAGGGATGTTGTGCCCCAGATATTACACACCGCACTAACTACCATGGTTGAGTGATGGTCACATCCGAACGAGTGCTCAGACTGTGGGGTTGCGGTGATCTTCTCTTTTTGTTCTGGCCCTGCTGGAAACCCAGGCGTCAACTCGACTTACCAACAGGCGAAGCAGTCTACGCACTCACACAGACTCGCAGCACACCTCCAAACCTCATACAGAGCCAAGGGGTTAGTGATCGAGCCAAACACGATGGACGACCTCGCGCCGCCTCAAGGTCCGGCAAGCCTGATGCTGCGCGCGCACGCCGCACGCGCACGCACGTGCTCACATGAACGAGGCTTGCTTTGCCTTGCAAATGGCTTCCCTGCGCACGCTGTCTGTCGACCTCTCAGGCAACGACGACAACAAACTCTAGCCCCCGGTCGTCCACCCCCCGTGAAGATCATCCCAGTTAGCTCGGTTGCTTCCCCCCGTTTTCTTGGCGGCCCGAGTCTCGAACCCCCGGGCGGGATCACCCAACCCAGCTGCCCAGTTGGGCACTGCGCAGATCGTTCTTCTTCCTCACTTGAGAGTTCGGCCTTCACACGCATTCTCACAATGCAGCATCTCAACTTTGTTGTCGTTTGTTTTATGGGTCTGCAACATTCATCCCAGCCCAACTCGAACTCGACTAACCACCCCTGGACGCTAGCAAGCCTCACTACACCACCTCAGCCCCAGGCTGCTCAACGTCCCATGTGGCCCGCCCAGCACGCGGGCGCATGCTAGCTCCTGGTCCCTTTCGCATGAACATTGCAATAGGGGTGGGGCAGGTGGGGTGCCCATGGGCATAGGGCGGCGGAATCTTGAGCTCATGCTTTATCACACACAATGCTCTTGCTCCCGGACGCATCAAATTTACCGTCATCATCACAGTCAATATCCTCACGGGCTAACTAATGATGCTCAAGACGAGCCTGGAGCCAAGCCACATGATTTCCACCCGTCCGTCACATCAGGGTGCCTTTCTCCTCTGGATGGGGGGAAGGTCTGATGTCATCCTACAGCTTCCTTGGAGCTTCCTGCTCGTTATTGTCTTCCGGCTGGGATCCCCGCTGGGGTCGAGGTTAAAGATTAGTAATCTCCTACGGTTACTACCTCGGTGATCAAGCGGAACGTGGACTTGTCTGGGCTTCTGTCCCTCCAACGCGACGTGGCGCATCCTCACCTTGCTAGTCGATATAGCTTCACCGTCGCCCTAGCAGTTCTAGAATGCAGTTGTTATCTCGCCTTGCACACGCAAAACAGACACCCGGATGGGTCGCGGGTGAGTCTTGTTCCCTTCGGCCTGTCTCCCTTGCCTGAGGACATGGGGTGGGAAAAGCCCATTATCATCACCCTATTGGTATATTATCCTAACGCGGACGACGCCGAGCAGGGGACAAAGCCCGTCGGATCTATTCTCTGCGCGCAAACCCCCCGTTCCTTCGGTCCCCCCGACTCAGCAGCTCACCTTCCCCGCCTCCGCGCCGGGCCCTCGCCTTTCGGGTCCCTGAAGAAGGCACCGGCGGACGAGGGGTGGAAACAAGGGTTCGAGACCGGAAGGACGGCGGGCGGGGGAGAGGCATGAAAGTGCTACCTCACCCACGCAACACTAGACGTTAGCAGCAAGGTGTGAGCCCAGAGAACACTTGCTTTTTCTTCTCTCAAAGTTCTTTACTGCATTCTAGACTACGGTTCATCAATCGAGCTCCACTCCACCTCCACAACCAACACCTCCCCCAGTGCTCACGGTCCCCAGTCCAAGCCACCCAACCCCCGGCTCTTCCCTCTCCAAATCCCCTCTGATATAGGCACGGCCAAGCACCTATACCGGGTCCCGCAGTTTTGGGTTCGTAGGATTCTGCCATGCCACATGGTTCTGACTCCCCCAATCCGCCTTTTCGTTGCCTACCAACATGCTGCGCCGCCGCCGCCGGTCAAAGGCCCCTCCCCCCCTTTTCCCCAAGGCCGTGGAATGGCTTGATAGCTCCAAACCTTGTTGGCAGTCGAGGGTCTGTTTCGGGCGATTGTTTGGCCCCGTCGCCGTTCACGCCCTAGCCGCGGTGCTGCCCCCTTGCGCGTGTATTTCGGCTGTTCAGATTGGTGTGTGTGTTGGTGTGCCTGTGTGTATCCCTCGGCTATCGCCCGCTCAAGCGAGGTAGTATACATCGTTGCCGTCCCGCGATCAGCACCAGGCTGGATTATCCCGCGGATATCGCTATCTATGGCGGTGTGTGCGTGTACCCCTGAACAGGCGGGCGGGTCCAAGTCCGGACGGGACGTTCCTTAGTCTGTACGTCCACCGGTCAGTCTTCCAGGCGGCACAGCGGACAAGGGGTCCCTTCACAGTTGCGGACCGAGGGTGCGACGTCAAGGAAAAGGAGCTGGGGCTGGTCCCTCTCCTATGCCTGCTCCGGAAGATGGGAGGAACAGGCAGACAGGACAGACTGGCACGAGCCAAGTCATTATGCTCGGAGAACACCAGCGCCTATCTGCCGTGCCCGGCGCCGTTGCGATCTCCTCGGTGCCGCGGCCCCATCCGACCTTGCAAGATAGGCGAGGCGTCAAACTCAGCCTGCATTGGCTTCTCGACACATGGGATGAGGGAAAAAGACCCCTAACAGTCTCCTCTATTGTCTGCTATAGCACTCAAGCCTACAACGGCTCGCAGGGTCATCCCTCATGCCAGGCAACGTTGCGAAAAACAAGCCCGGGTCTACTACTGGTATTAGGAAGGTACACGCACATACGACAGTGACATTTGTGACTGCTCAGATCGAATGTTTTGTCGCGCTCTGCCATCCAACCATCTCTAATCGATCTGTTGTTCTTGTCTACCTACCTGCCTCCAACAAAACAATGCCCTCATGCTTCGCTCCAACTCGATCATACCCTTCTCCAACCAACTGACGACATGGCGTCCTTGGGCAGCATCGCAGTCGGCTGTCGAGATGCCTAGCGGGCGAGGACCATACCGGGGACCTGGGACTACCCCCTTCCCATCCCGCCGCCGGTTTCCCCTCCTCCTCCTGCTCCTCCTCGAATGCGGAAGCTCAAGTCGGGCAGAGACCCAGGCCGCCCAGCTCTTATTTTGCTGTACTATGCTGCTGCTGCTGCTCACGTGGGAGCGGGAGCTTGTGGGCAAACTTTGGGTTCCCCCCACGATGGAGGAGTTGCGTGTGCCGGTGCATATTGCATCTACGCAGCCCTTGCGTACGTGCGTGCGTGCGCGTGCATATACATTGTGTGTTAACCTAGGGGAGGCAAGGGCTGGCATGTGGAGGCCTGTGGTCTATCTGATGAGCCGCTGCTGCTTTTCCCTGGCTGCTCCCCCTCTGACACACCTCGACACATGTCAAAACGGCCTGCGGCCGTCTCCGCCGCACGTGGGGCTGGCTTTGCTTGGTTAGAATATCTCCGAGGCCTGGCCCTGGGGCCTGGGCGCATCATAATAACGAGTGGCACACACGGGCAAGGGCTCTCTCTTCCCCCACGCTTGCCTAGGGACGTGGGATTCTCAGGCCGTGGGGAGGCCCTGAGAGGACCCCTGGTTATCGTGCTGTTGTATCGGAGACGAGATCCTGATATGCGGACGAATCACAGCCCAACTCAACATGTTGGCTCCCTTGTTGGAAGTTTACAATGTACAGGTAACAAGATGGTCGACTGCTCGAGCTTAGGCAGGGCCACTGGCTGCGCCATTCTCTTCGCAAGGATCCAGGACACGAACATCGCATCTTCCTGTTCCCCGAGCCTCGGCGTCTCGCGTGAAGATGGGGCATGTAGGTGGCAGCGAATAAATATCTGGTGCCCGTTTACTAGTGCCTCTACATGTTGGCAAAAACCGCGGGATATATCTCACTGGCAACCGCAGCGGAGTGCCTGATGAAACCCAGACCTCCCCTCCCCCCTTCCTCTTACCCCAAAGCCAAAACCCCCATCCGATCCGGGGGAGGCCGACCGCCAAAAACGCCTTTCCTCCCCATGTGGCTTAAGAGCAATGCTATCACGAACGTCGCCCATGATCTGCAATCCTCCGACCCCGAGATCGCCCGCGCAGCTCCCCGGCGTTTCGCCCTTGCTCGACGCCCTCCCCGATCTCGCAGCACTATCCCACGCCCTGGCAGATCTCAGTTGGAAAAAGTTGCAAATCGAAACGCGTGGTCAATACCCGTTCTGCCTGGGCAGAGCAGCCAAACATGTGAAAGGGAGAGGACTACTGCCACAGCTCTTGAGAGCCCGTGCAGAAACCCTCCCTCGAGGACGGCCGGGCATTGACAGCCGGTCAGGTATCACCTCGCAGCGGGCGCCCAGCCCGAAAGCCACATGCACGAAGGGTTCGAGTCAACGCTTCTTTTCTCGCCAATGATTTTCTCGTTTGACGTTGGGGGGTTGGAAACGTTGAAAAAAAGATGCCCAGGGGAGCAGCAGGGGTTGGTGGCTGGCATCCCGGTTGACAAGATCGCGCCCCACGCCTCCTCCCGCGCATACGAAAGCGGGTCGATCACACGCCGTGCAACTCCACGCCGGAGAAAAGGAATGCGCTCTCGGACCTGGGGCTGGAGCTGGAGCTGGACGCTGGCTGGGCGTCTGAGGCGGGTTAAGGGATGGTGGGCGCTGTGCGGGCTGAGGGTGAATTGAGAAGAGGAAACGATGAGCCGTCGATCATATCCCTCCTGCCAGCGCAGGTGAAAGGAAAGCTCCGGCTCGGGCTTAAGGCTCAGCAGCAGCAGCACGCACCCTGCATGCTGCAGCTACGGTCAAGCTGCAGGCTGACCGCAGGCTGGCCCGCTCCCACTCAGCAGCAAACCGTTGGCGCCCAAAAGGAAAAGGGGCCCGGGGTTGGGGAGCTGTGTGCTCTATTAGGAAGGTCGGGATCTCGCCGTGACAGATCTCATTCGAGCTCGCATCGCCGCTGCTGCACCACGCATCCGTACCCAAGGGGTGTGGAGGGGCAGCAAACCAAGATCTCACTTGCCAGATTGCTGCTGATGATGGTGTGGTCTTGCTGGCGGTGGCTACATACATGTACTCCTGCCCATCCCCCAACGTGCAGGAGCTCCCCCTTGGCTGCATGATAGGCCGCCGTGCAGGAACAGTCTGACAGGTGGCAGGGGGGTCGGACGAAAGGGTAATAGTCTGCGCGTCTGCAGTCGCGCGTGGGAAGAAAAAAAAGTGCTATTTCTTCGCGTCTATGTGCTTTGCTGCACGTGGTTGTCGACTACTATGGGAGTCGTCTGCCATCACGTGTCAGAGACATGTCTGGTTCAAAATACAAGTCTACCCCATTACCCCATATTCCAGGTCGCCGCGTCGGGAAAGCAGTTCGTGTGCCCGTGATAAGCTGCAGTCATCTTGCAGCTTACGTACATATACACAAATTTTACATGTCGTATGTGAGCTAGTGTCAGCCAGTCAGTTAGTCGCGCCGCAGGGCGGCCATGCATAGACGCCCGGCCGCACATGCAGAAGCTGGTTACGTTACACGGGACACAGGAAAGACAGCAACTGGAGCCAGACAGCTATTCACACCGGGCGACCAGGGCCCCCCTTTTCCCGCTGCCTGGCCCATCCACTCGGGCAGCTATACCGCATCAGCTATACCCGCCGCTCCCGGAGCCCGCGCAGCATCTCTCCCGGTCCCCCTCTGCGGTGTGATTCGGCTTACCTCCCGCTTCTGTCCTCGGCACCGCCGACCATTCCGCATCGAGGAGGGAGGAATACAGGCACCTGGCGTGGGTCATATTCTTCAGAGCCCCCATTAGTTAGCTAGGATCGAATTCGATCTGCAGTTGAATGTTTTAAATGCTGCCATGGTGATTGCAGACTATCGTGAAATTTCTAAAATAAGCTGAAGTTCAAGAATCCGTAGTATGACTTTGTGACGGTAGCGGACTCAGTTGGAGAATCCATTTTCCATGAAGCAATATCCCAGCCCGTGAGCCTTTCCATCTTCAGTAGGCCACAAATTGTGTCGAAGAATCATTCGTCCTTGACATCCTCATCGGATAGACTTACAGCTCCTGCCTTTAGATGCTCCGCCAAATCCAAGAGCTGGCCAGCACTAAAGGTTATTAGAGTACCGTCAACAAAGGAATATAACGTTTTTGGGTTATGTTTGACCAATCCCACTCTTACTGATAAGCTTTGGCCGAGCTCGACGCCGAGCTCTTCGAGAAGACGACATACCTTGAGAAGCGAATCATCGACAACTTTGGGCTGTGAACCACGTTTCAGGCAGGAGTTTAGGGTGGGGTGCAGAACGTGAACAAATTGTTGAAGACCGTAGATCAAACCAGCGACCCAAACAGGCCACACAGGCAATGTCTTGCCCGTATATACCCCGAAATTATATCTCCCGCTGCTACGTTGGCCTTAATCACGTCATCCTTGATCGTTTGGATTTGGAGCAATCCTAAAGCCAAGTTGCGGTTCCCCTTGTCTTTCATATCGAAATGCATCGAGGTGGGAAGGATGCTCATTCCGGGTGATTGCAGATGGATCCCGGATTTGTTGGCAATCTCAGAAAGAACAAATGTGTCCAGTCCGCAGTAAGCTGCGTAGTGTAAGAATGACACTGTGTCATAGCCAAGTGCATTGCTTATCCACACAGGATAGAGGAGTGGCTTCAGAGGGGTTTCGAACTTGCGAATTGTGTCGAGGCTGAAATTCCGACAAAACGGCATGCTCAAATATTCCAAGGCATTAAAATGTTCAAAGTTGCTCCAATAGATCAATTGTGCCAGATGTATCCTTCCGTAAGGGTCCGACTGGTGGAAATCCGGCCAAGATTCTTCCAGAGCTGCATACCGCTTTGTGTTGGCGATCAGGTAGTCACGGGCCGTCCGGTGGCAGAACCTGACTTTCGGTGACGGATGTCGAATTCCTAGTGCTGCACGCGGTTCTTCAAAAACTTCCAGCAAGCCTCTTGTAAGTCCTGTTACACGCTCGGTAAAAACCTGTAGTCTTTCTGCGACGTCTTGCTCCGAGTATATTTGACACTTTGTGGATGACGGAAAGCTTGGGTCCAGTAATCCGGATTCGTTATCCTCAGGTAGCCAGGAAAATACCAAGACAAACAATGGGAAGTCTTTTGTTGCAGAAACGGCAAGGAGAAGCATCCAGTTGGACAGTTTCCTGTTCATGGGGCTCTTCACGATCGGTTCCCGCAATGTGTCATACAAGCCATGAGCTCGGAGGGATATTCTCGCATTTTCGCCTTGAGCCAAGCAACAGAGAATCGCCCGCGGATGTCTTGTCGAATAGCGTCAAGGACGAGATGTGCCCAGAGGAAAATGCCTTGCGCCAGGTCAACGAGCTCCTCAACGATGTCTTCGATCGTCCTCTTCATCAGGTCAATCCCGATCTGGCGGATCTCTCGGTCCTGCTCCAACTGGCGGATGGCGTACGTCCTGATGTCTAAGCAATTGAGTTCGTGCAAATGCAGGGTCGGGTAGGCCGTGAACATTGTGAGGAATGGACGCCATGGCCGTGAGCTAACCAGGAGCTTGATGTTCCCTCCAGTTGTCCAGTCTTTCAGTCTTGCCGCCAAGTCTTCATGATCCAGATCACCACCTTGGAATTCATCAAGGCCGTCGATGAGGAAACAGATCCTATGGTCAGACTTTTCTGTCTTGTTGAGGAGAAGATCAAACGCCTCCTCTACTTGCTTTCTGCCGAAACCTTGAAACTTCTCCACAGAAGGATCAGGTTGGAATCGAGACGTCTTCATTTGCTCCAACTGACCAGGGAACACGTGCTCGATCAGCTCTGGGCGCTGACTCAAGACTTGATAAAGCAGCGACCGGAGCATTCCTGGGAGTGTTCGCTGCGCCTCTGTGCCAGCAAGCCAGAAATAGAACTGGCCGAAAATGAGTTGTCTGTTGCCAGCCGAGGTTCTCAATCCCTTTTGAGTCCTCGGGCTCCCACCGATGAATTTCATCAGGGTGGATTTGCCTGCTCCCGGGTTGCCGGAGATATAGAGAACGTTACTGCCAGTCCTGAGCCACCTGATAAAACCTTTGCGAATCTCTCGTCGATAGTATTGCTCCCCTTTTACAGGCTCGAGAAGCCAGCGGCAGGTGTCCGGATCAGCCTCCATGATCTGGTCCTAACGAGAGCCTACCTCATCTGGTATGAGGTGACGCAAGATACGGTGCTGTATCGGTATTATGGTAATCAAGGCCTGGAATTCTTGAAGCTGCGGAAAAAATGCCAAGCTGCGATAGAGTGAGCTCTTGAATTGATTCATTATGCTCCTCCATTGAGTCAAGCAACTCCTCAAGGAGCTTCTTGAGCTGTTTTGACTGCTCAGTCCTCAAGTCATCGCAGTCTTGCTCAATCCTCGTGATTTGAAGACCGATAGCTGACTGATCTTCTCTAAGCAGAGAGTCAGGATTAGTACACCAATCCAAGTGAGTTAGACTATACTTTGGACTCTACCCAAATATTGACTTACCTTAGTATAGCAGTGAGATTCAGTTGAATTTCGGCGCGAATATCCTGAAGCTGCCACTTCAGCCGGGCGACTTCGTCCTTGTTCAGAATGCTTTTCCACTTCGCGTTCAAGCTTTTCCAAAACAGCCGTCTGCTCCCAGGAGCTTTCATTTCATCGAGTAGGTGTTTGAGGGTCTTCGCATCTTCCTTGCAGTCTTGAGCAAGACGTTGTATACTCTTCTCTGCCTTTGTTTTGACGGGAAAGTCTGCCTCCAATGCCTGCGTAAGTGACTCCAGATCGTCTCTCACATCTTCAAGGCGGGTATTTTCAGCGGCGACCCCGTCCAGCGAGTGATAGATCTCCCACGTCCCAGTGACAAGATTCCATGAGAAATCCACGAAGGCCACAATTGCGGAGGCGAGGCCCATGGCAGATAGAGGGTCCATACTCTGCTTGTGACGGCACAGCTATACGAGACTGTTCTGTATTCCCGACTTATTCTCGAATGCTGAGCTTTTGGCAACTTCGCGTAGTCCAACGGCGTAAAGTGCCGTCTTGATTCCAGGAAGAAGGGGCTCGCGGGAGTGGTCGCCAGCTCGAATCTCCTCAGCGCTTCGAATATCGGAAAGGTTTAGGTCTATTCGTTGTGGTGTTTCGAGCCGGCTGGCGATGGGTTTTCCGGTCCGACTCTTTGGAAGAGGATCGGCGCCTCAGAGAAACCTAAAGGCAGATTAGCCTTGGGTCCCAAGGACCATTTCCTGCCCTATCCAGCTCTCTGCACTCAGGGCTGCCCTTATCAAGATCAACAAACGGTTTGTAGATCTTTAGCAGCAGCTGATGGCGCGATGCCGATACGGAGCTTGGAGTGCGGCGTGCCGCAATAGGCTGATGAAGACAGAGGCAGACAACATTATTGCAGGTAATTCAAACAATAATTGTAGGAGGGAGTTGGTACCTACTCAGTCTATAAGTATTTGAGAAGAATTAGTTGAATTGATGCGTAGTGATAATCTCCCCAGCTAGCAGTCTTAAAAGAATGGGGTTCTAGTTCCTGCTTTACTCAAGTAGACCTCTGGCAGAGGAGGTTGGGGGAGGAGGGCGCGGGACGGGGCACTTGGGGGGACGAAGGCAGTCCCTCCGGAGGTTGTGACGGGCACAGCTATATAAGACTGCGTTGTACTCTGGATGTTCTATAGTTCTGACCTTTTGACAATCTGGCTGTATGTACAGTGGTACAGGTAACCGTTTTACTGCTCTCGTTGTGAGCAGCGCTGAATATGTCGAGGGAAAAGTTTTCAGAAGGCGACTGGGACACCGAGTATGCGAGTGTGGGAAGAGACGTGAAAGAAGAAGTCTTAATGAGGGGAGAAAATGGGCCAGGTCAGCAGGCAGGCACGACTCCAGTACTGCAGTGCTGTCAGCTGCATGTGGCTTCTAATTCAGGTCCGATGTGCAGGCACTGCCCACCTGCAGTCATTGTGTAACAAACACCGAGCCCTCTGCATTCAATCGTTCGCTTCCGTAGCAATATTGATGTATAATAAGTCCAATCTTAGTAACACGCAAATGCTTGTCGTTGGAAGTAGCATAACCTTGACGCATGTGGACATTGGGCCTTCTTGCTTCGTGACATAGACCTATACACAAAGAGAACGGACATTCGCATAGAAGGAAACGGATGGTACATAGACACCTCTTCAATAATACCCCCCAGCTAATCAGAGCATAACACCTATACTCAATTTCCAAACCTATCCCTAATTTATACACTTATACCTAATTTATATATAAATCCTAATTAAACTTGAGTATATGAGGTAGGTATAGGTATGTGAGCTATGGGTGTGTTGATTATGGGTGTGTGGGATTGTGGGTTGTGGGTGTATTGGGTGTGGGTGTGCCGGGTGTGAGTGTACTAGGGGTGTGTAATGTATCTGTGTACCATCCGTTTCATTCTATGCGAATATCTGTTCACATACGTAAACCGCCCTAGTACATACCATCGTCTGGCATGGTATCTGCTCCAGTTATTTTCACACGAGTATCAATTCGAACACAACCAATATACTGTCTTTCCACTTGGCCCGTGTTAACAATAACCACCAACGTCCGTGGCGTGTCAGAAACGAGCCATCCGTCGTCAGCTGCCGATAATACATTCTCTATACGGGCGTATAGACTCGCTCACAATAACGTTGGCATCAAGGGACTGCGTGCACACTCAAAGGTCTTCCTGAAAGCACGTACGATGCCGCCAGCGGCCGCCCTAACCAGCGCCAGAACATGACATCCCAACCCCCGCAAGGCTGCCCTCAACTGGGTTTTTGATCATTCGCCGGTATGGCCAGTGCCAACTTCATAGAGTTGAACTGTGGTCGCAAATCAGCTACAGATTGTATCCGAATCCGATGTGTTCCCTCTAGCCACTGGCCCTGTGGCCTCACTATTGTCCAAATCAAACTGTACATTCTTCGAAACCCGATCCCTGATCTCACCTGCCGTGTACAAAATAGATTTCGCAGGCTCAGTGGTCACTGAGCTGAGCCGGGCCCTTTTCGAGGCTCGATGATGTAGTCCGGTCGGGTCGTACACTTTGGAACTGTTCCAAGTTTTGTCTCGAAGGCCGCTGTTCTGATGCTTCTCAACGTCTCGGCTGCCGGCTGTCTCTTGTCTTCCCATGATCCTCATCACCTGAATAGCCATAAATATCATCCGATTCACAGTCCTGGGCTTGTTGGCTCCGACTATCACCACTGCCAATTTTATGTAGAGGATGTTCGTAAGTGGCAGCAGAATATTGCTCGTTGGGGCAGCCCTGAGTGTCTGGACGAAGACGTTTCGGGCGGCGGGTGACGGGATTGCGTCCTGCTTCCGCGCTGTGGCTTATAGCAGCAGACATGTCCTGGCGATTGGCCGCGCCCGAATGGATCGGTCTTTGCACGCTAATCACCACAGGCTCTGTGGTGACGAGTAACCGCTTCAGAGGCTCTCCGACGATAGAATGTTGATAAAAGGATTTGATTCCGGACTCCCCGATCATCCTGATCAACCACACTTTCGTGTCCGGCGGTGCCAATGGACAGGTACTATCGACCACAGCTCCCGTCTTTGAGTGTGGAAAAGTGTCATGTACGCTCATTCCCGTACAACGGGTCTTCTCGTGACGAAGCCTGGGGTCTGAGCCAGAAGTGGCTTCCTAGCCATCCTTCTCTACCTGCTCTCTGGAACCCTCAGATGTTGTACCCGGTCTAAGCAGCCCACCGCCTAGAGAATGACCCCAGATAGAGACCCAGTCCCGACCGAACGAGCCCTGGTAGCTCTGGCCAGACTCATGGGTTACGTTGGGTCTGAAGCGCACTATCATGGCGAGTCCTGGACCAGTGGATGTGCCGGCGTTGGCGTTGATGGTCCACTCCTTCTGTGCTTGATCGATATCTCTTCCAGGGTCCTGGAGAGCCGAATCCTTCTTCTCGCCGTAGGTGATGACCTGGTCGTTCCCAGGATTGGAAAGATGCAGCTGATAGAACCAAAAGGCTGCGCTGTGGGGAGGGCCACCGGTCGATGGATGCTTGCCGGTGGGGAATTCCAGGCAGATCAGTCTGCCACTGGGCCGAGCGAGGAGTTGCTGCATTCTTGCGGCCCACTGCGGGCGGGAGGAGGGCGGAATTGCGCAGAAGAACTGAAAATCGGTCAATACTGTGAAAATGGACATGTCCCTGAGGACAAGATCGAGGCAAAGGAGCCTAATGCATGACCCGGACAACGCAAGCAAAATGGAGCTGGAGGTGTTTTTAGGAAATGGGAGAGCCTCACAGTGTAATCGAAAATGAGATCAAATTGCTCAGTGCCAGCATCGACCAGCCAGTCGTCTGAGAAGAAGTCTCCAGATACCCAACGGATGGATCCTGGAGAGGTGCTCTGGTTCTCGACCCAAAAGCGCATGGCCGGGTTATCTTTAGCCGAGTGCTTCTGCTGTGTCTGGTGTGCATGTAGCATCTCGTTGACGCCATTCAGATGTTGCTTGGCGGCATCGAGTGCAGACGATGAGATCTCCAGCCCGACGACGTCGTACCCGAATACCTTGGCGAGGAGCACAGCATCGTAACCCCTGCCGCAAGCGGGCACCAGTGCTTTCTTCCTCGGTGCCACAGCTGGAGCGGCCGCGTAGGAGGAAGGCTGGCCGGTTCCATGGCTAACGAAATCACTGAGCAGCCCAAGATCGGGATACGTGCTGTCAAAGAGCTCAGGATAGGCCGTGAGGGTCTCGTGGAGAGCGAGGCTGGGCCCGCCCCGGTCCCAGCTGGTTCTTTGCTGCTGCCACAGCTGGTCCCATAACGTACCATGCTCTTGGACGGACTTGTCTTTGAAATGGTCCTGGGGGTCATCAGCCAGGAAATCCGCGGGAAAAGGCAGGGGGCCTGAATGGTCGCAGGTAATGGCCTTGACTACCATCTTGGGGAGGCGGAAATATTATTCAAAAACGATGCTTGTGGCGGCTCAAATGATGCAAGCCAGATGATGGATTCTAGCCAGAAGAAGAGAAGACGGCTCGATAGCTTACCTGCAGGCTTGGAGCGGACATGGCGGAAGCAGAAGACAGAGAGAGAGAGTGGGCGAAATTTGGCTTGCTCTCTCATCTATCTGGGCAGGTAGGAAGCCCCAAACGGCCCAGATGTCCCTTCTCTTCAGTGAGAGAGGAGCACACAATGTGCACACTCTCAAGCCGGCTGGCTCTGTGAGGTTCTGGTTGCGGCTTCCCTTCAATCCTGGCTATGTTGATGCCGGCTAGGGCAATTTCTCAATCGTGCCACCGAGTCCGATTATCAAGAGAGCGTACCAATTTCTGGACCTTAGTGCTGGTATAGGGGCAACTGGTCTTGTCAGGAAGTGTTTGAGCGAGACGAACGGCGACGTGAAGGACAAGACGGCCGATGAATCATTGCCGAACCCGGAAGCTCTGAACCACCTTTGCCATTCAGGGCCTCCTCCCGCAATAGCCATCCCTGCCCTTGACGGACGTCAACATCGGCACCTGCATCTTGCCTCATTGACAAACAGTAAATGATGCCCTTTGGTTCATCTCTGATATGTGAGTATCCGTAGTAAGGCAGTAAAACATGTCGTCCTGTCAGGGCGAATTAAGATGATTCGCGGCGTGGTCCGGGAAAGGAAAAAAAGGCCGTATCCCTGAAGGCATGACAGGGATGGTGGACCACAAAAGATGCCTCGGCTCGGACGACAGACCGTTGCTTGTCGACGTGTGACAACACCCACGCATGATGAGGGACCACCAGCAGAGGACGGGACACATGTTCTACCTTCCACCAACCTGAACATCTTGATACAGTATATCTTCCTATTTGGATCAAATCGATTTTCCCAGATCTTCACCGTCACACTAGATCAGCATGGATGTGAACAGCCTGTTCGATGTCAAGGTAAGTGACACCGAGCTCGGCATGTGAGTGCGTGCCCCTGGCTAAGACACAACCACCAACACAGGGCAAGGTCGTCCTGGTGACGGGGGGAGCCAAAGGAATTGGCCGAATGATCTCCGAGGGCTTCGTAGCCAACGGGGCAAAGGTCTACATCTCCTCGCGGGACGGCAAGGCATGCGACCAGGCCGCAAAGGAGCTCACGGCCCTAGGTATGCGCAGCACATCATCACCACCACTCACCCCCTCCCCCCCCTTTGCTCTTTACCATCCCTCCCCCCACTATATGAACAACCACCTACTCACGCCAGACAACCAGGCAAGCCCTCAGGCGGCAGCGCCTCCTCCCTCCCCGCAGACCTGCAGTCCCTAGACGCCTGCAAGGCCCTCGCCGCCGAGCTGGCCAAGCTCGAGCCCGCCGGCCTCGACGTGCTGGTCAACAACTCGGGCGCCGCGTGGGGCGAGCCCCTGGAGACGCACCCGGACGCCGCCTGGACGAAGCTGCTGACCCTCAACCTGCAGCGCGTCTTCACCCTGACGCAGCTGCTCATCCCGCTGCTGGAGAAGAAGGGGGGCTCGGCCTCGCCCTCGCGCATTATTAATATTGGCAGCATCGACGCCCTCCGCGTCCCCACGATGGAGAACTACGCGTACAGCGCCTCCAAGGCCGGGCTGCACCACCTCACCCGCACCCTGGCCGTGGCCCTGGGGCCCCGCGGTGTTACTGTCAACACCCTCGCGTGCGGGCCCTTCCCCTCCAAGATGATGCGCGCCGTCCTGGACTCGGCCGGCGACGCGATTGCCGAGGCGAACCCCCTCGGCCGCATCGGGACGCCGCAGGATGCAGCCGGCGCATGCCTATTCCTGTGCGGGCGCGCGGGCGCCTTCGTCAACGGGGCCACCCTCGCGCTCGACGGCGGGGTCAGCTTGCTTGCCAGGCTGTGAGTGGGCTGAGCCAGGGCCGGGAGGGGAGGGGGGGGGGTTTCGGGTGACGGTGGTCGCATCTGAGTTGGATACGAGGGCTGCTCGGGGCGGGACACGAGGCTCTACGTAGGCTGAATTTGGAGTCTGAAGCCTGGCACATGGAACGAGACGAGATGGAAGGCGCTGTGTGTGTGTGTGTGTGTGTGTCTACGCGCACAGCGACGGCAACCTGGAGCGCGACTCTCCCTTGTACCCACCCACTTTCGACGGCCGCGGGGAAACGCGTATACCCAAGACGCGCCGACCATGTTGACAGGTTGTGTGTTTGATATATAGACGTATATATACCTCGTCCAGACCTAGGCGGTCAATCGCGCACTTCGGCTACTGAGCCCCGGATGCGCACATCTACATCTTTCAGATACTGCCTCTCATGCATGTACGCACGCATGCAGAGGACGCCGCATGCGGTGCAATGAGACATAGGCACGTCACCATCCATGTTTAGATCGTTAACGTCGCCTTTTGCAGCGAGCGGTCTTGAATTGGACGGGATATGGACTGTGAGAAATATCAGACACATACGGCTGAGATTAGAGGACACGCATGATATCCAGGAGGATATTTCGTCTCTAAACCACAAAAATCTTCAGTCCGAAAGTCACAGAAGTCGGGCAGATACAGGGATAATATAAAAGCAGGAAGATTTGGGTCGATGGTTTCCACCACCGACGAGTTTCCATTTAACTCTAATGTAAGGATATCTCTTTCTCTGCTCTGGAGGAGGGGGGGGGGCCATCTGCCATCTGCCACGGGCCACGAACATCGTCCATCCATCACGTCCTCTATAGGGAACGATGTCGGAGAGGAGTTGGGGGGAGGGCGCTTCGGTGTATGTGTGGCGGATGCGCTTGGGCATGGGCCGGGAGGCAAGCCTGGCAGACGAGACGCATCGAGACACGGCATGCCGAAAACCAGCCTTTTCCGTACCCCCCGAGCTCGCCACATCCCTCTCCTCCCGGCCCAGATCGCAAATCGTCCGTGTCAAGATCGCAGGAACCAAGTCCCCTTCACAAGTGCATCACCGCCCATGTCGCCACGGGAAGAACGGTCGTAGAGGGGTGCGCCGTGGTGATGACAAGGTGTGTCTTGTCGGGTAAACTAACAAACATACTGAGGAGGGATATCGATGCAGTGCCTTGCCTCTTTCCCGGAAGCCCTTAAAATCCATCAACTCCCATACGCCTGCTCCAATGTTGTTGTCGTCGTTGTTGTAAATGCTGCTGACTCGATGCGCCGTCGTGTACTATACCCCGTGTGTGTCCGAGCCGCCCCAGATCCATGTATCCTGTCTCTTCCACACACTCGAATCGAAAATCACGATTGTCCTTTCCAATGCCGCTGGTTTCGAGTACGGGCCTGGCTCTGGCTGCTGCGTTGTGTGCACGGACGTGGAGTCACCAACCCTCCAGGGTATGACATCCCGAGCGTCCGACGCAAGATGAGCAGGAGTGCTGACTTGACCCTGAAATAAGACTGCCTCGCCGGGCACATCCACAGGGCGCCGTTTTGATCGGCTAGGCTGGCTGATAGGGTGATTCTCGCGAGAGTGTGTTGCAGGGGCACACACGCCTACCGCGGCTCTGCTTCGAAAAGATGGTCTGCGCTCCACCGGCCCTGTCCCTGGTATGCGAGTAGCCATGGTGGTGGAGCCGAAAGGACCCTGAGTGCAGATGCGAGAGAAATTCGCGGCCCCAATTTGGCTGACCGGATCGGGTGGCCTGACGAGGCCCGAAAAGTTGGATGCAAGTTTCCCGGCCCAAATCAATTGGGAAGGAGGAAACAAAAGCCTCTCCCACAATCCAGCCAAATCATGCAAATGTCATCCCATCCCGTAAACTCCCCCACACCTCCGGCGCATGAAACTTGTTCCCTTGTATGAGGAGAGATAGGTAAGGAATTAAGAACAGAGTAGCGTGCTCCGGCTCGACGAATGATCCGGCGACTATGACAATCCGATGTTCTCAAAGTCCCTCACCATGACGGCGACCTGGGCGCGTTTTGCAGCCTCGGCGACGAGTGTGAAGTCCTTGAGGAAAGCGTCGGTGGAGGGAGGGGCAGCGGCCTGCTTCGACTGCTGGCGCGGGGCGACGGCGGGGGCTGAGGCGGAATAGCCCTTTGTCGCGGCCTGGGGCCAGTGAGAGGCTGCAGTCTGGGTGCGTTGTGTGGGTGAGGATAGTGGGGCGTCCATTTTTGGCGGCGGTGGTATTGGATTTGGAGAGTATTTAGGTGGTGGCGGTTATCTTGGGAGGCGTGCGATAGGGAGGTAGATGGAGATAAGCCGGTCGCGCTCGCTATGGGGATGCTGATGGCGATGATGATGATTCACCGAGCAAGTTGGACGAAAGGATGCGAGGAAAAGTTCTTGTCGCTCGAGGACCGAATCAGCTGGTCGTGCGAGTGGCCTTGGGGAAGAGGATGTGTGGTGGTGGCAGCGGTAGGCAGCAGCAGGCTTGGAGACAAGGCTGCGACTTATTCGAGTATGCGCAAAGGCGTGCGTTTGCATGCGAGTAAGCAGGTATGCCGTCACTCAGTTCGCCGACGATAGCACGCAGTGGAGGATAACCTTGGAGGCTCGTCTTGTTTTCCGGAATGGCAGAGAGGAAGAAGACAAGAAACAGATCAGGGTGGACCAGGCGGGTTTCGAGGAATATGGGGGATTGGAGAATGGAGGATGGGGGGAAGGGAACAAAGCGAGGGAGCAGAAAGAGAAAAGAGTAGAAGGTGTGTGGACGAATGGGCCGCGGCGGGCTGGCGGCTGGGGTGATATATTTGGATTGATTGACTGGTTGATTGCTTGACCGACCGAGTGAATGTGGGAGAGGCCGAGCGAGACGAGATTGGAGAAAGGTCGGAGAGTGAAGTTCCCAATCCAGGTTCACCTCAGGTTCAGATTCAGGCCTCGCCTCGCCTCGCCTCGTCTCATACAGCTCTGACGGTTCGAGCGAAAGACGGTGGATGGGAGACTGTGATACGGTATTTCGCCGAGGCAATTGTGGGGGTCGGACGATGCCGAGTTGTGACGATATCTGGCCTGGCCTTGCCTACCTAGGTACCCTGTCCTGTCCTGCCCTGTCTTGTACCTTCCGGTGCTGGCTGTCCTGTCCTGTCCTGGTTTCTGGGTCTTGGTCTGGGTCCGATCGTGTGGGTGCGAGAGTGTGGAAAAGGCGAAAGCGCGAAGAGAGATAGATAGAGAGAGTGTGGTGAAGCCTCGTTTGGAATTTTCTCGAGAATCATCATCGTTTCCTTCCCTTTGGATGCCCACTTGGTCTCTACCTACGTAAGATATTTCGTGCTGACGCTGACAGCCACACTGACACTCAGATTGACGGACTGGTCTACCTCTCACAAAGGCCCATCCATGACAGGCGGCCGCGGATAGGCCAAGTCGCTGGTTCGTGGCGGATGCATTCTCACACACACACACACACACACACCCCCTCGACATCAGCTTCAGGTTCCGGTTCGGGCATTTGACTCGAGTCGAGTGCATTCGAAATCTCGCAAGTACAAGCGGTAGTGGGAGGTACGTACCGAAGGTACCTTTCCGCCAAGTACATCCGTGCCCTGGCCGGGCAGGCCCTATCAGAAGGTACGGCGGATGGACGGCTCGCAGAGCCACCGACTGCCACTTCTGGAAGAGGCAACGGGTGCATGACGAAAGCTCTGGGGCCCCACACTCGCAGGTACCTTCTGTTTCCCGATGCACGGCGGAGACCTGGGGGCCTACCGTCTGCCTTGTACCGAGGTATCCACTCGGCACAGTCCAGTCGTAAGTCGTAAGTCGTCAATCGTCACCCCCAGATTCTGATTTGCCGCGCGACCCAGTCTTTGGTCCGGATCGTTCGACATGACGATGTTGCTTGGCTGCGTACTTGCAGCCTGCTAAGGAGTCCACTCCATAGTCTGCTGCATGTATGGAACATGTTCAGATGTGCTTCTCTCCTGTGTGGTGTGTGTCTATGTGGGCTGAAACGCCGGCCGGCTGAGGCTGGCCGGTGGGGAGGAGGGTTGTGTGGTGGCGGTCGATCAGCCCATCCCGATACACCCTCGCGTAGATATTCAGCTGTGGTATCTTCTGTACAGGGTGGTCGGCCAAGGGGAGGGACGGGGTGCAGATGGTGTGGCAGGGCGAGGCACGGAATACCACCAGACAATATATCTAGCTCATAGACCGGGCCTGCAGGCACGTAATAGGTCCCTACTGCAGGTGTGCAGGTCTGTCTACATGCAACCTGCCAGCACCGACTCGGTCAAGAAAGGAGACTGCCAGTGCTAGCAACCTATGCTGCATACTTACTGCCAGGCATCGCATCGAACCGGATCGAATCGACGATGGCCTCGCACCCGAATCAGGCAATCAAAGCGCCCGCAGCCGCGGCTAATTGACCCGAGGGACGGACAACGGAAAAAGGGAAGAGGCCACATGCTGATCGGCCCCGGCTCTGGCTCTGGGTTATCTGGATAAACCGCGAACCTTGTTTCAACCAGTCTATTTAACTCTGTCCACTACTCAGCAGACTATGTAGTGTACCTACTCCAACAATGAACTAGCGGGATGATCTCGAGTTGTTCCATGTCGCCGAGCATTCGGGTTCGAGGCCCGGGGGTGGGGGATGGGAAGGGGGATGAACGGGAGGGAAGCACAACAAGGGGGTCAAAGGCCAAGTCCGAGGCGGCCTCGCTTCACCGGGCAGTTTCGAGGCGGCTTTCGCGACATTGCGAGCTGCAAAGCACTTTGCATATGGCAGGAGAGTAGCACCGGGAGATTTCGTTGATGTGAATTGAATTTCGCTAAGAGGCACACTAAGGGAGTATGGAAGGTGTACTATGGCATCGTGAAAACAAAGCATTGCAGAGGGTAGGCCACAGCAGGGTAAGGGAGTCCAGCCACGCCTATAGAAACAAGGGAGCATCAGTGGGACAGACATCTCACCACCAGAGAGCTGTAATAACGATAATAATTTCAAGATGAACTAGCTAAGCGACACCGTTCCGATATGCGAAAGATACGCGACATGGCAGCGGCCCCCCGACCAGGATCCCGGGTCCTCTCCGGGGATATTCGGGATCGTGGGCTCATGCTCTCATGCCTAATGCCGTCCCACCGCCATCTAGAGCTCCATCATCGTGAGATGTGGTCCAGGGTCCCTCAGCAATTTTTTTTCCTTCGCGTTAATTACTGTGTAAGTTCCCTCTGGGCCGGGGTTCAATTGGGCCCCAGTAGGACCGAGTTGGACCCCTGGGTTGCGAGAACCTGCATGTCCCGCTCTGCATGGCACCGGATGGGTAAGGCAATGGAACATCTGCACCTGCGAGTGCATGAATAAGACTTTTAATTTTTTTCTCTTCCGCCTCTACACTACCTCAATGTCCCGTGATCTGATCAACCAACCGCCAGCGACAGAACGTGTCATTGCTCGGCGATATTGTACATGTTGGGTGCTTGGAGGAAGAGGGACAGAGAGGGATAGGCAGACAGATGATCACTTCTATCTTTGTTAGATACGCACAATATAGCCAGCCAGTCGGTCAGTCACTTGGCAATGTCATCATCCAGAGTGCCTGACACCCTTCCCGCCTGCAAAGCTGCCCGCCTGACGCAAACGGGGGCCGACGATCTGGAGATGCACGAGTCGCCGTCGCCGGCTCGCAGGCACACGTGCGGCCGCGGCGTGGGAGCTGCAAACGCTTGCCCACGCTTGTCCAGGGCCGCAGGCAGGGATCAAGTCTGCTTGCAAGGTGGGGGAGGAGCAGCGATTGGCACCGACTTAGGCCCTTTCGAGCGACACCTTGGAAGGTTCGAAGCTTCGATTCCGATTTTTGGATTTTCTCTTGGCCTCGGCGCCCGGAGGCATGACTACCGCCTCTGTCTGCAAAGTTTCTCAACCAACCAGCCTTGCCTAACCCCTCCTCCCGTTACCCAGCCTTCCGATATCATTGACTACGGTCCACTAGCCTTGCTCGCAATCGGGCTGCCGGGCTGCCGGGCTGCGTCACTCGTGCAGCAAGGATCCACCTTCTGGCGCCCGACCTTTGTGTGTTGTGCCTGCCTGACTGAATCTCGACCTTGCCGGCCCTTGACCCGGGCGGAATAGCTTTGTCCGTCGCGTAGCCCGCTCCGACACACCAACAAAGCAAGGCTCAGCGCTCCGGGTACCTCGAAGCCATCGATTCCAATGCTGCTGCCATGACAACATCTACCTCACCCTCCGCCTCGGGCAGCAGCACCGGCAGCAGCAGGAGCTTGGTCCCACCCGTGCCCGCGCCCCTCCAGCGCCTGTTTGACGCCGTGCCCCTCGTCACCTACGGCCCCAACCAGCTGCCCTACCGCTCGCCAGGGCCCTCCGACCTGCCCACCCTACACGTCTTCATCACCGACCATGATGCTGAACGCGGCGCACCGAGCTTCAACCCCTCGTGCCTCAAGTGGCAGGTCAGTCTCCAGCCTCTCAGACTCTTAGTCTCGCCAATTCGTGCCACAGCTAGCTAAGCTGTCTTTGAGCTCCACATGCCGGCCACCCCGACCCCTGCCTCTGCTCTCACACCCTCTGCCCCCGAGCATCACCACCAAAATACCAACACCATTTTGGCAACTTCAAGCTGACCAAACCTATATGATAGACCTTCCTCCGAATAGCGGGCGTCAAATTCCACCTCCGCCCCTCAACAAACCACGCCTCGCCCACCGGCTCCCTCCCCTTCCTGCTCCCCGCACTATCCGCCATCACATCGATGACAACAACAACCGCCCCAACAAATACCGACAAATATGCCCGACTCGATGGCAGATCCACCCGGCCCATCCCCTCCTCGAGGCTAGAATCCTACGCCGCCCAGCATGGCGCCCTGCCCCCGCCCACCTTGACCCAGCAGGCGCCCACGCCCCAGCTGCAGTCCCAGGCCCGCCGCCGCCAGGCCTACCAGTCCCTCCTCGACGGGCCCCTGCGCACCGCCTGGCTCTACGCCCTGTACCTCTCGCCGCCCAACGAGCCCATCCTGCGCCGCTGGTATGTCGACCCGTCCTCCCGCTCCGGCCTTGTCCGCGACGCCCTGCTACGTCGCGTGCGCGTCGTTGCTAGAGAGGAGGTCGCAAAGTCCGCCGAAGCCACCACAACCGCAGTGGCGGCTGACAGCGGTGGTGGCTGGAAGCTGTCCGGGAACGTGGGCGACCTGCTCTCCTGGGCCCTGGCCGGGACCGCGACCATCGACCCGGACCGCATTTACGCCGACGCGCGGCGCGCCCTCGACGCCCTCGAGACGCTTCTCTACCCCGGTGCTGAGGAAGAAGCTGACGCAAGGCCGGGTGGTGAGGGCAGCGGGTGGTTCTTCGGGGCGCCGCACCCGACGCTCTTCGACGCCGCCGTCTTCAGCTATGTCTACCTGATCCTGCACGGCGCGCGGGCGTCCTCTGATGGTTCTGGTGAAGAAGGAGGAGGAGGAGGGCATACCGACGAGACGTGGGGCGACGACACGCTCCGGCGCATCGTGCTGAAGTGCCCGCGGCTAGTCGCCCATGCGCGGAGGATACTCGACTCGTACTGGGGGGACCTGGACGACGGCGAGTGGGTCTCGCTGGATCACTAGGTGGCATGAGGCGTACTTCACCCGCTCCAAAATGCCACTCAAAGCGGCGCCGGCAACGGGACGACGCATTCACGACGCCAATGGCTTGGGTTGGCTTGGGCTTGGGAGGTATGAGATACCCCGGCTTGAACCCCTTAAAAAGTTCCCCGAAGAGCACTTCTGGCCATGCGGCTCCTGAAGCCCAACCGCGTATACTCGCATTCCTACCATGGCCTTGAAGCAGCCTGGGAGCCGCTCCCAGCTGTCGGGGTACCACGGCCCTTCCTGGGTGATGTGCTGAGATATAAGTACATACTCGCAAACATACATATACGCCACTCACAAGACCCATCACCCTCACGACTGTTGGCTCCTGCAGATTTCAAAAGGCCTACCCAACACAGCTTGGCATGAGCGCACCCATCTCAATAAGCAATTGGAGCAGACTGGGTTGTTCTCAACCGTGACCGGGTTGAGCGGGGAATGACGTGTGCTCGTTCTTGCTTCAGTCATCGCTCCATGACAGACTGTGTCCATGGGTGGCGAGCACCTCTCACACCACATTCCAGCACGCCGAAGGACGTACAGATGTATAGACAGACAGACATACATACAACCAGATACCCAAACTCAAAATTGAATGAATGCTGATGAGAGAAGGGCTGTTTTATACCTTGCCATCACCGTCTCCAAACCCCTTGATCCAGGGCCTTCTTAGATGATTCAGACGTTCGTAGGCCTGCCTCACAAGACGTCGCATAATGGGATAGAATCTACTCCTATCTGTTTGTTTTAAGTACACCTGCTGTGCTCGACCGCCTCGAGGGTATATTCTCAGTATTTGCAATTCAAGCAAGGTGGTATAGATAGATGGGTATATACGACGGTACAAGCCCAACCCTGCTATAAATTCCGCTGCTATGTGACGAAATGGCGGTCGGACTGAAGTGGCACATGTCAGACATAATGCGCCGCTGTATAGGTTATGGTATCAAGTCTTGATTTTGTGCGTTGATTTAGATATATTATCTGTTTCCCTTCCTCCTCCTCCCCCCCACCTCTCTATCTATCGTCACTGGTGCCGTCGCACATTAGCCGCCTGTCGAACTCGGTCCGTCATTACATGCCCACCATCTAAGACTCTTTGAACCCATTTGCTCCCGCGAGCTCTGCGTCCCCTTCATCCGTCATCCATTCAGTTCACCCCAACCGTTGCTTGCGCGCCGTGTAGAAAAAACAAAACCCGTCCCGCCGCCGCTCCACCAACAAACAATCCTCCAGCGCCCATCCCACCTCATACACCCGTCAAATAAATCATCGACCGAACCTTCGCCGCGGCGAGCGTTGACCAGAACCCCATCTGCCCGGGCGCAGATCCCCGCCCAGGCGCGTAAGCATACACAAAGAGGGCGAGGGCGACGATGCAGAGCCACAGCAAGAAGCCCAGGTAGAGGAGGATCCAGAGGAACACGGCCACGCACTTGACCAACAGCTCCAAGAGCATGAGGGCGACCGGGAAGTGGAAGAGACCCAGGCCTGCGTGGTAGAGGGAATCAAAATAGGGCCGCCCGTACATCGCGAACAAACGGCAGGTGAGAAGAGAAAGAGCCTTATGTATCGATTCGAGTCGGGTTTGAGTCTGGAGTGAGAGCCACGTTCACATAAAATGGGAAAATGCGGGAGAAGGGTTGTGGATAGGGGTAAAAGAGGAAGAAGAAACAAAAGGCAGTCTCTTCTGAGAAGAGAGAGGTGAGGATATTAAACCGCCTCCTGGTATACCTACCTAAGCAACCAGACCAAGACCAAAGACCAAAAGATGACCAGAAAAACACCGCCATGCCGCGCTCTTTGTCTCTTTCTCCTTGTTTACCAGAGCCCAAGAAACTCCTTCACAATCAACCGGCCAACCAATCAAACCAATTATTCACTCCATCTGGCCGTGCCTTCTGATCCATCAAATGTGTCGTCTGTCTCTTTCTTCCTCATCGCTTGCATCCGTCTTGCAAAATCATCCAGCTCATTCCCAGTGATAATTCCCGCAGCCTATCGCTCTCTCATGAGGAGGTCGGGGGTTTGGATATAGAAAAACATATGTATTTACTGCTGTTTCAGCCGCTGCAGCTATCGCTGGTTGGTGCGTATTGATAGATGCTGGTGGGTGCGCACAGCTCTCTGTCTCTAATGGGTGCCGTATTCCCATGACTCCAACGCCACAGTGACACACAGAATGAGAAGACGAAGAGACCAACGGGATCGTCTGACAAGCTCAAGCTTTCAGAGAAGATGTGCGGCCAATTCTTAACGTAATGTGATCGACCTGGTAGATCGGGTAATGCGGACCACGAAAGAATCCATTACAACTCCACCGGTGGAGGTCTTCACCTTGCCATGCCGAAGATAGGAGAAAGACAGTCCCGAATTAAAAGTCGAGGGCACCAGACGGCTGTGGGTTCGTTTGCCGATCACTGCATCGCTCAATCCAAAATGTTGTCGCCCACCTTAAGTCAACCGCGTCAGTGGCAAGGTTGAAGTCGTCGCAGCACTGTCACATCGAGCTGGGTGTGAATGCAGGCGCAGCAGGGTTGAGCGTCCACCTGGAGTCATCACCAGCAGAACCGCCCCCTCCATCACCCTATGGTTGAGAATTTGCTAATTGCTGCTCATCAGCATTATCATCATGGATGTTGTCGTGGTCAGGAGGATACGGCGACCCAGTGGCTGGACGTGCTCGAGAGCTCGCCCAGGATCGAGAGGCCTCCCAGGAACGAGTGGCCGCCCAGGAGTCCAACCAGGCGCGTTCCCTGGCGTCTTCGCAGGCACGCAGCCAACCCCGGTAGGACCTGAACAGGTCAACACGGCGAACGTCACCGTTTTCGCCATCGTCACCATCATTCCCCTAGAAACCTTGCTTAGGCATTTCGATCTCGTCAATGACGCTCTGCAGCGTGACGAACGCGCCGGGCCCGCCCGTCTCCGCCAGGTCGTCCAGGAGCACCGAAGTTTGCGCGTACATATTTTCCAATGCCGCGCGCGAGGACTTGCCGAGGGATTCTAATCTCAATTTGTCAGTCTTGAAAAGTTTTTCCTTCTTGCTGTTTTCTTCTCTTCCCTTCCCAGCATGTCTCTGGAAAACGGAAAATAAATGGAAAATAGCAGCGGCAAGGGAGACTCACGTAATATGGCAGAATTCAGCTCCTCCGCGACAGCCACCCGCCCCTTGCGGTCCAGCAGGTGTGCAACCTTGGCCTCCTTCAACGGATTCGGGTACGCCATAAGGCCGAAGATCTCGTTGAGAGCCGCGTGCACCTCTCGCCGCTCGTCGCCCACGTACTCTGCCTGCAGCGTCTGACCATAAAGCAGTGCGTCCTGGGTGAGATCTCGCTGGCCCGCCGCGCCGTCCAGGTCCTCCATCTCCTCGTCAAGTTCCATGTCCTCGACGGCAGGGGGCTGGCTGTGACCGTTGTGGCCGGAGACGTTGGCGGTGGCGTGGTTACCTTTGGGGCCGCCCGCGCCCACGAGGTTCGTCTCGGCCTCTCGTCGGATCATCTCAATGAACTTGCGACACCGAAGACGGAAATAGACCTGCTCATTCTCTTCGAGGACCTGTGGGTAAGATGCCTTGGTATGCCTAAGTGCTTTGTCGATGTCGCCCTCCAAGATGGCTCGACGGATACCTGCTAGCAGTTAGAAGGTGGATTTGCGTTGTGTGGCCATAAAACACAAAGCAACTCACTTTGTCGATTGTTGGCGTCCTCGTCATCTTTTATGTCGATGCCGGGTATCTCCTCGTTGGGATCTAAACAGAGAGATTGCTTTTCGGATTGTATTTCTTGGGCGAAAGCTCGTGCCGTGTCCACGTAGCCGTCATGTTGTAAGAATTGCAAGACCTGCAGAAAAGTCAGCCACACCTTCCAGCTGTCCAAAGCTCCATGACATACTAATTGTTGGATGAGTTCCGTCTCCCTGAGTGGTGGTGCGAGTTTGGTGGTATCTGCTTGCTCGATCTCCTTTTCGAGTTGTCTGATCTCCTTCTGTACAACCAGTTAGTGTTTGTCTGCTTCCAACTAATGATCAAATGAAGAACCCAGCCACGATCCGCCCAGTATGGATCAGCCACGCGCTCCATTATTTCACTTAAGTTCATGACCGTTGTTTCTGCTGAGTTATTGGACGACTCCATAGTCTGTGGTCCCTGTGGAAACGTGCAAGGGGATGAGCACCACTCCGGCGGGTCACGATCAGGCTCGGAGTGTGGGTAATCGGGTCGAAGGAACTCGTCAGTGGAGTCGTCCGAGGACTCCTCAGGAGCCCTGGCCGGGTAACTGTGACGCCGCCACGGGGCCTGATCGTGCTGCCAGATTGGATCACCGAAAGTATCAAGAAGCCACGCAGGAAATCCGTTGTAACCGGCGTCGCCCATGTTGTAAAGAATGCAGGTCAAGATTGAGACAGTGTGCATGTGAAGCGAGTGCCTGGGGATATAAGAAAACGAGTGATGGGGAGTTAATTGAACATGCCTTCATGACTGAATCAATGTCGAACATGAATGGTGTCTGGCCGAAGTTGACACGAACATGCTCGCCGGTCTTTTTGAGCCCCACAGAGGGGTACAGCTTCCCCTTGACTTCCCTGAAGGCGATGCCTGGCGGAAAGTAAACACGGTCAGCATGCGCGGGTAAGTAGGACCGGGGCAGAGAGTGGCTGCTGCCCCTTTCGTCTCATCACACATACCGAGGTAATGTCCATTTTTTGTGAAGAAGGCGGTCCCTGTCCTAAAGTTGACGCCGCACCCGATTACATCGCCGTAACCGAAGGTGGGACCGTAGTGCTTGCCCACGTTCTGCGCCTGGAAACAGTGACCGTCGTCGCCGTGGTAGCCCCAGGACTCGGGTTCCCATCCGGGTGCTCGGTTTAATGATGCCGATTTACTTGAGAAACCGACGCCGATCAAAGTGCTATGAGTTGCGGTCAGAAATCGTACTCTCATCCCAATCTCCCTATATCCACGCTCACGAGGCTCTGGCTCCTGCATCAACCCCCATTGCGCTCTATGATGTTTTGACATGTGTGTTTGTAGTGTATGAGAGGTGTACGGTGGTGATGCAGAATGTAGACCTACTCGTTATGTTTCCTGCCCAGTATCGTGACCTCATAGTAGTAGAGCCCGCACTGGACGGGCATGGGCTGGTCAGCGCGGATAGCACGCGCCTCATGGTCCCTCTCGTTGGGATCCCTGGGCCCCGTATATTTGACCTCCAAACCATCCGATAAGACATCGAGCCCGCTGGCCCTATCCTCCTTGACGGCACTCCACCGCGAGGGCAGCGAGTCCATCACGTCGTCCTCTTCGTGCGGGGGCGTACGCTCGATCACGTCGCGTGCGATGCCCAGGTATGGTTGCTGCTGCTGCGCTGCGGGCTTGTCGCTCGGGAGGCCCGTGCCGTTCTTTTCTTGCGCATCCTGCCTCTGCCTCTGAGCCAATGCCCTCTGGTGGGTCTGCTGCTCTAACCTCGCCAGGTAGTGCGAGCCCTGCAGGTACGATGGTCTGGGGAGACTGCTGCTTCTGGAGCTTGCGCCGGTGGCGGTGGGGCTCGTCCGGCCGGCGGCCAAGATGTCGACGGGAGGGAGGCTGTCGAGGGGCGTCCGGCTCATGAACATCTCGAATGCTCGCGAGAAGTGTGGTAGTTGTTGTGGTTGAGATCTCGTCGGGTACATACCGCCGGGGGCTCCTCGGTCCAGGTGCGAGCCGTTCTGCGTCATAGTGCCCGTGCTCTCGTGGTCTCTGGCGGTGGAGGGATAGTGGCTGTCCCAGTCTGGGTCAACGGGGTTCAGAATGTGGCTGAAGGAGCCGGGCCCTGTGCGAGTGCTTCCGTGTGTTGCTGCGGAAGCTCGAGGGCTCGTGTCGGCTACAGATGCATACGAGGACCGAGGATAGAGGGGAGCTGGCAGGAAGCTGCTTTGTCGGGTGTTCTGGGGGTTCTGGGAGTTCTGGAAGGGGCTGGTCATGTCTGCCCCGCGAGTGGTTCGGCGTGGAGTCGTGGATGGTTGTCGTTGTGGAGGCAGGCCCAAGGGGGAGGACGGTGGGAGGGTTGCGAGGAAGGAGGTGATGTCCAGGTCGAAGGCCGGCTCGGGATGGCTGGTGGCTGGAGCTTGCTCAAGGCCACCCGGTCGAGACAGCGCCTGCAGAAAGCTTGTTGGGGTTTGCAGGGAGTCGGTCTGCTTCCTGGCAGCCGACAACGACGACGATGGGAGCAGCAATGAGGGCAGACTGTGGCGACGTGTATGTCTGAAGATTGCTGTGGAATCATCCGAATCACAGATGACCTGACGGGGGTGCGGCACCTGGAGCTACTACAAGTGCTGTAGACGCGAACTCAAGTCACTTTACTGCCAGAGGTGAGGGGCCGGCCGGACTCGATGGGCGGTCATAAACTCGACAGGGAACGACGTCTGGTCTTGTCTTCACAAATCAAGGGCAGCAAGGTCTCTTTCTCTGCAGCATACGATGGGTTGAAAAAGGTAGAGACGGCAAGAGATGTGGCCAGGCCAGTGCCTGTGATGGGTGCCCGAGAGATGCTTGGGTTGTCTACCCACACGAGATCTTAGCAGTGATGTCGTCAGTGGGATGTTCTGCGGAGTAATCCAGATGCAGCGTGCAGGCTGTAGAACACTACATGCTGGAGGACCGGTGCCGGCAATACGCCAGCAGGGGGTGGAGAAGGGGGGGATCTCCGGATAAGTCCCAGGGGCCACAGCAGCCATCAGACTGACCTCCGTCTCTCTACACGCCTGAGTGGATTCGAAACTGAAGAACTATAGCATCCAGTAAACATTCATTGTCAACAACAAATGCCAGTGTGCCAGACTCGAGGGCATTGTCTTTTCCTTTTTTCTTTCTTTCCCAGTTTCTCCATGTCTTTGATAAAAAGGATACCTTTGCAGCAGGATGGTGTCAGGTGTCCTGCGAACCAAGCAGGCCTGTCTCTTGTCACATGGCATTCCTGTACACTGATTGTAGACTACGAGCCAACGGTTTGTGCTTAGAGCAAGCCCAAGGTCAACTAACTTGCCCAAGCACCCGGAACAAACAACAACATGTGATTACTCTCAGAACCCAGAAAGGGTCAAGTGCAACATTTCAACTCATTTCTACTTCTTTGTGTGAGGTGTCCCTGCATATATGTCTCTTTCAGATGCATGCCCCTTCGCAGCCAATGGTCTAGGCCCAACATGACCAGAGTGCTCTCTCAATGGCGACGACGGTGGTGATGGCTTTTGCTGCCCAACCTGGCGGAGACAACTCCAAATATGCCTCAAAGGTGGTGTCCCTGCCTATTTCCGGCCAAGACCAACAAAGAGAACGGCTGCATGCACCAATCCATAAGCCATTTACCAGCGGGTAATCTGAATGAATAACTCCACAAGGTGTTTATGCCTATGTCCATCTCCTTTGCCCAGGGGGAGGGGGAGGGGAGGGCAGGCATCATCTCGGTGTACCAGTAGTAGCAGAATGCTAGCCACTCATTTGGCTTGGTCCAGGGCAGAGCGCTGAGTGGCTGGCGCAATAGTATCTTCCAGATGGGACATGTCCTGGGGTGAGCATCGTGGGTCGTACAACAAGTCTTCAATCTTAGGCCGAGCAAGCTTCTCAGACAGCGTGCTTGACCTTGGTGCGGAGGAAACCGCATAGAATGGTTACCAGAAGGCCCTAAGGGACCGTGTTCTACACGTCTAAGCAGGCAGACATTACCGATCAAAAGCATATCAGTCACGCTAGAAGGGGTAGTCGAGGCGGGACCGAGGACAGGGACGGGGGACGAGGTCAGGTAATAACAATGTTTGACTTCAATCCAGTCAGATCTACTGCATAAAAAGAAAAAAACTCAAAAGACTCATCCGTTCAGTAACGCCGCCCAACATGCCTTTTTGTCCACAATTCCATAATGAGGGACCACGAGGGCCCTGAGCCTGGTATCTCTCCCCTTAGACAAACCAACTTGTCTCCGTTGCAGATAACCCCTGGAACCGGTTTTCCGTTAACCATGAGCTTCCCCTCCCTGAAACGCCTTGACTATATGATCGCAGAAAAATAAAAAGAGCTGTACGGTGGTGAAGGCCCAAGACTGCCACGCTATCAGCCCTGGCTGTGTCCGTGTGTGGCAGGTCTGCGTGCGCGTGGGCCTGTCTAAGCGCCCGCGGCGATGGCCATGGGCGCTGGCGAGCTGGCCTGGACGCTGGGCAGGCTTTGCATCTCGACGTCGGCACCTGAGGTGCTATTGTTCTCGCTCTTGCCCGGGTTGCCTCCTCCGTTCTCCTTATTCTCCTTACTGCTGCTGCCGTCGGCGGAGGCCGGGGTCGAGGCGGGCACGCCGTTCTCGGAGGTGGACTCGTCGGACGGCTTGGGCTTGGGCGGAGCGGTCCATCGGTTGATCTGCCACTGCACGCCGGTGAAGGTCTTGAGCTGGAAGCTGCCCTTGGTCCACTTGCGGCAGGGCTTGCCGCTGCGGTCGAGGGCGCGCAGGCCTGCGTTGATAGCGCCCTGGTTGGCCTTGGGGCCGAGTCGGTGGGCGGCAGCTCGAGGCTCGATGGTGCCGTCGTCGCTGTGAGGGAGAAAGGTTAGCGTTTTGCATTTAAATTTCTGTGAGTTGCTGAACGGTTACATACTTGACTTTTCTCCTCTTGGGACCTGGCTTGCCCCGGACTTTAGGCGGAGCGTCACCATTTGTTGCAGCTGCGGATCTCTTGACGCCCTTCTTCTTTGGGCCTTGGCCGTCGCCAGGCGGTCCCATGACGGACGGCGCAGGAGTGCCACCGTTGCCGGGAGTCGCTGGGTTCGAGTCGGAGGCGTTGTCGGGGATGGCAGCAGCGCCGTTGGGCACAGGCGTCGAGGTGGACGGCGAGTCGTTGGAATCCTTCATGGGGGTGTCCTCCTTGGCGGCGTCGGACGCTGCTGGGTCGAGGACGGCTCGCAGCCTGTCGGGCGAGACCTTGAGGGTGATGACCTTGGAGGCTGCAGAGGCGGTGCTCGCGGAAGACTTGCGTCGGTCCTTTGCAGGAGTAGATTTGCTTGATGGAGCCATCGTGTCGAGTTTGACTTGGTCTTGCAGCAGGGACAATCAGTGCCGTCAAGAACGGAGTCTGCTGACGGCTTTTTAAGAAAGGGTGGAAAGAAAAAAAAGCAGTCAAAGACAGCAGACGCAAAAGTTGGCTTGGTGTGAGTCGTAGACCAGGGCCGTGTGCCAGTTCCGGTGACGGGAAAAGAAGGGTGAAGTGAATGGAGCGAGGCTTGGGTTGGGCGTTGGGTTGGTAATGGTTGGAGTGCGTTGATTGTCAGTCAGCACTGGTTGTGCGTGCACTGCAGGGCAGGATCGTGGCCAGTCGCTGGTGTGTGGGATCCTAGTTGGGCCGCGTGGTGGGAATTTGCATGGCGTTGGCGACGGGGAGTGTGGACGGCGGCGGTGATGGTGATGATGATGGGTGATGGTTGAGGGTGAAGAATTGATGGTAGAGGGGAGAAGGGCGGATGGGAAGGGAGGGCATGGGAACAGATCCCATCATTGTGGTTTTAGATCAAAAAAGGTTGGACGGGCCATGGTCGGTTGTGGTGATTGCAGCCATTTCTCATGGCAACCCAGCTTTTGGTGCTGGGCCTTGGGCCTTGTGCCTTGTGGTGCTGCACACACACGCGCTCGGAGAGGAGGTTCGCTCGCAATCGCAATGCGGATGGCAGAGCAGAAGCTACCTAGTACCTTTCTGCGGGACGCTATTAAAAGCACGGCCCACCGGCCGAGCTGACATAATCGGTACCTTGGGCATGTACCTGTCCTCAGTCCCTGCCTTCCTGTCCTTCGAGCCGGTCTTGCACGTCTCTGTATTGCTGCACGCATTCATTCTACAGTAAGGGCCTTCGTTCATCGAGCAGGTCGTGGGCTGCCTAAACATACTCTGCGACGCTGCTCCAGCGAGGTGTGGTGCGTCCCGTGTGGTCTCCATTCCTTTGCTGATCTCGTCCAGCTCTGAGATGGCCTGGACTGGGCTGGTCTGGGCAGGGCATGTCACAAACTTGCGTGTGCTTTGCTCAGACGGCCATTCTGACTGACTGACTTCGACCAGCCCGCCAGCCAAGCCGTCTGCTTCTGCCGCGACGGATATGGTACAGCATTATCGCGGGGCCCCTGAATCAGCACCAGTAGCCTCGCCTGCGCTCTGCGCGGCATGTTAGGGCGTTACAAGATGTATCGCATCTCGAGCCTCGACGACGGAAAGGGCAAGGTTCGGTTCACCTCCAGTTCAGCTGAGTTGCACTCTCCTCGTCGCCTCCCAGGCCCTCACTCATCTCCGGATACCCGCCGAGCTCATCACAAAGGGGCTGGCGTTGGTCTCCCTGCCTGCATGCAGACAAGAGACAACCTGGCCGTCCCAGGTCAGATCCAGCGATCCGACACCAGGACGCAGTGAGCATCCATCGCCAGCAGGATCCAAGAAATCGAGGCCGCCAAGCCTCGCACACCACACAAGCACAACAGCAGCCAAATGCCCGAAAAACTCTGTCGTCTTTACTGCACAACGACCTGGGCTGGTTGCCTGCTCGGGTCATGAGTCCATCACCGCCCATGACCCTTGATTCTACAAAGCGCCACCCGCTGCGCACCACAACTTCCGAGCAAGCCCGAGGCAAAACCAAACTCCACCCACTGACATCCCGCACCTGTCCTGCCCGACTTCCGCAGAAAGGCAAACAGATGATGATGATGCCTGCTTCATTCGTCATCGCCTGCCGCCCAACCCGGCACCAACCATACTTTCTGCATCAATGCCGTCTCGCGAAGCATCCCCACTTGGACTGCCTCCTCAACAGAGAACCTTCCCAGGCGCTTACTGATCCGAAGGGCTTTTTTTTTACCATGCTAGGTGTGTGGTGATTCAAAACGCCAACCCCGACGCGAAAGCTCCGCCATTTCCCGTCAGCGATCAAGCTGATCGGCAGGGTCAACGGCGTCTCCTTTTCCAATTTCTCCGTGCCCTGTGGTTTGGGCTCAACGCAAGATGAAACACCACGCAAGAAGGCGGCGTGTCACTTTCCCCGTAACGCGCGACCGGCAATGCCTGGTCATACGCAGTAGATAACGAGAGATGCTTCGGATCACCATCCAGCATGACTCCGCTTTGCTTCTGGACATCTAAATTCGGGGCTCATTTCGCACCATTTGGCCCTGATCCCCCGTCACGATACCTGAATCGTGTTGCAGAATGCCACTGCCACCACGGTCATAGCATCGACACATAAACGTTACTATACCCATCACCGACTGCGTCTTTGCCTATCCAAGCACTCATTCCCCATGCGTCGATGCGATGCAGCTCAGTTCGAACGCCTTGCGATCCCCACCCAAAGCTGCTGCAACAAAAGCTCATGCACTCACCTGAGTGACGATAGAGCATACCAATTGCCTGGGCTAGTACACCATGGAGGAACCAGCCCACACCGCATTTGACCATACGGGCAGGCCGAGTAAGCCCACAGGAGGTAACCAACCCCCTTACATGGAGTCAAAGGCCTTGATCCTCAAGGTGGCACCAATTCAGTCTGGCGTTGGGACTTCTATCTCATGCTGTGTACACATTGCATTTTGATCATGTGAACAGTACTGATGGGAAGATTGGCTCATGCCGCCAGCTTGCATGGACTCTGAGCGACATCACTTCGCAACTCGTACAAGTTTCTGCAGTGGATGCAAAAGCTCCGCCGCGGCAGTCTCACCGTCCGCTGGTTGACTGAAGTGATTGAAACCAAGGAGAACCACCAGCAGGACGACGAGTGTTCACGCAGGTAGTTGAGCTGCGGCACTTCACTACCTAGCAGGGAAGCTCAAGGTAAGCTACAGAGTACAAGGTGCTTCAGGAGATGAAGTTGGCTTCAGTTTTTTTGGGCAACCGAGTCCCGTGCGTTGTGCATGGCCTCTAGCACTACAGACCCGAGGAAGAGGCAAGCCGGCGACCGTCATGATATCACTCAGTCTAATCCGTCTGTGATGTGCTTCTCTGCCTCCTTCGACCCTCCTGCAACGTGTGTAGGGCCTTGGCTGCCCGATGAAATATTGTACGGCATATGGAAGAGGTAAGTAACGGATGTGTGACAGTCTCAATTATTACAAAGCAGATCTGAACCACAGTCCGATTGGAGTCCGCTTCAGGAAGGAATCTGCGGCGTACCATTGCGCGATGAGTAGAGCGTCACGAAGTGCCCAAGTATTGGGCAGAGCAAAGGGGGTGCCAGTTACAAGACTCACACCACAATGAGATCCGGTGGCACACAGAATCGAAATCCACACGTCGAATTGAGGTATCGTGAAATAAACCATAATGCTGCAGCTACAGGATGATTCATCAGTAGCCAGGGAAGAAACAGCAAGGCCGACCCAACAGCAACCGTCATACACGCAGAGACGCCCTCAGGAACGGTCAACACCCCTCTCCTCACAGTACTTCTCGACCTCCTTCCTCAGCGTCTCCTCCTGCCGCCGCACCAGGTCCATGATGGCCTGGACCTCGCCGCCGAGCCTCTCCTCGCCCACGGTGGCGGCGATGTTGACCATGTCGTTGAGCACGGCCTTGAGCTGGTTCGGCAGCCACGTGACGATGGGGCTGCCGCCCGTTGCGGTGGGGTGGTCCGTCATCTTGAGGATGTACTCCTTGCCGAAGCACCAATGGCGCCAGCGGAACTCGCGCACCTGGTCCAGCAGCTGCAGCCAGAGCCGCCTGCTCTCCCAGACGGCCTCGTCGTCCTCGCCCGGGCCGGCCTGCAGGCGCAGGGCGAGCCCGCGCAGGCCCAGCTCGACGGAGCGGTCGCGCACGTGCTGCAGGAAGGCGCGGTGGTTCGAGGGCCTGTACTTGCGGAAGTCCTTGAGGATCTCGGTGAGCGGGGTGTCGGGCATGGGGATCTGGAGGAAGTTGTCCATGAGGGGGATCATGGAGTCGTTTGCGCCCGACTCGCCGCGGAAGGACATGGGCTTGCCGTCGTTTACGCCCTCGTAGACGACGCCGTCCGGGAACATGGACTGCGAGGTGATGCCGAAGATGAAGGTGCGGAAGGTGGTGTAGTCGCGCGGCTTGGACTTCATCCACATGGTCTCCATGGTGGCGTTGATGCGACGCAGCGCCCCGAGCTGCTTGCCCATGGCGGCGTTGAGGTCCGCCCGGCTCAAGTGCGCCGCCTGAAGCGCCTCCACCGTCCCAGCCACCAGAGGGCCCGAGTTCTTGACCATGTCGATGTGCACGAGGACGAACCCGGCCTCGCTGGACGTGTGGTCCAGGCCGTGCTCGAAGGCGCGGATCAGGCGGATGTTGTCGTAGTCCATGCCCTTGGCCGGGTCTACCAGCTTGTAGTTGTAGAGGGCGTAACTGCCGGCGTACTCCATGAATGGCATGAAGCCGGTACTAGGGGTTTTGTTAGGGCCATGACGAACAGATATTGAACAGCAGGGAGGTCGCGTGAGGAGGATTAGAGAGGGTTGTGGAAGGATTTTGTGTGTACGTGTGTGTGATGAGGGAGCACAGGATAAAGAGACAACATCTTCATGGCAGCAGGCGTAGACATCGAAGGAAGAGTAAAGAAGTAAGAGTGCATCCACGACGAGCACGTGAGAATGTGTTACGGAAAGGCAGAATGCAATTGGAGGCAGAGGTGTAAGTGAAGACGAAAGTGGCAGGAAAGCGGGTCCCCAATGGCGTCGGGCCAATGAGAGGTCCAGCATGCCGTGTAAGTCCAGCATGCCGTGTAAGTCCAGCATGCCGTGTAAGTCCAGCATGCCTGCGAGGCGTATGACAAAGCGACGACAGGACAACCACCAGGCACAAGAGAAACCAAGAGAAAGAGAAAGACGACGAGGGAAGGAAGGGAAAGAGGAAGAAGACAGAAAAAAGTAGACTCACAGCTCAGCAACCCTAGCCATCGGCCTCGCAATAACAGCCGGCAAGCTCTGGCGCCCCAGCCCATACGGCTCGCCCCTCAAGAACCTCTCATGGCAGGGCTCAAGCAGGTACGCAGACAGCAGGAACGAGTAGTCCCGGTACAGGGCGTTCATGAGCGGCTTGTCGTCGGCGTGCTTGTCAACGGCCCACGTCAGGTCGGGAAACCCGGCCTCGACCGTCGGACCCAGCCTGCCCTGCGCCAGCAGCCCCGGCTCCCCGGACGCCGTCTTGACGGGCATGCGCCGCAGGATGTCCTCGAGGGGGTCAAAGTCGGCGGGGAGCTGCCAGACCGGGTCGGCGCGGGGCAGGAAGCCGCGCGGCTTGGAGACCATGAAGGCCTGCAGGGTGTGGTCGTCTGGGCGGCAGTCCTCCAGGACGCCAAAGTCGGCGGTGGAGAAGTTGTCGTCGACGGTGACGGACCCCATTGTGGTGGTGATATGAGTGTGAAAAGCTGGGGAAAATTGGTATTGGTGAAGGGATCGGGTGAGTGGTGTTGAATTTTTTCGAGTTTGTTGAGCCGGGTTCCAGAGCTCTCTGGCTTGGAGCAAGCCGCTCTTGATATACTTGTGAGGCCGGAACCATTCCGGCCTGCTCGACGAAGACCGGAGATGGAATCGCCCACGGCAACCCAGTCACGGGCCACGTCTCAAGATGATAAGCCAGGGCACCTAGTGCAAGGATGAGAGCCGAGAGCCCAGAACAGTCCATGGCAGCGTTCAGCCGAGGCCTCGAAAGGGGCACCACACCGTCCATCGTGGGTGTTGTACGAGGCCAAAGTCGTGATGTTGCACGATGCATACTGTCGGCACCGGATGAACTAGTCAGCCGCGGAACGGGGGACCTGCTCAGGGTATATGAGCCATATATACAAATGCTGACCATTGCTTGCCAATTCAACCGCTTTCCTTGGCTGAATTTGGTATCAATCTTAACCCCATGGCCTGATCTCACGGCGGGAGGCCGTGTCAAGCCCGGGGAATCGTGAGATCTGGCGGAGGGCTTGTGGAGGGCGGCCGAGTCAAGGTGACATCCGGGTCTCCACTTCTAGTGCTTGGCTAGTGGGCTGGAGAACCGATCCTCGGGCACCGTGCAAGTACTTAATTCCGGCCAGGTGTAAGAGCCAGGGGCCCTCGTTGAAATAACCAAATGATACGCCAAACCACCTGCGGAAACGCGGCCTACCAATCACATGGAGATGACTTCAGTCCGTCCAGGTGTTTACTTTACGATGGTGAGGAGATGATATATTCAGAATATTCTAATTAAGACAGCCTAACAACATTCTCCTAAGTGCTCCTGCTCAACTTCTGCCAGACCACAGGCGGCATGCCCACCATGTTCTCAAAGAACGCCACCAGGATGGGGTCCATCCCGGCCTCACCCGCCCTCTTCGCCCACTGATCAAGCGGCAACACCTCAGCACTCGCACCCGTCTGAGCGTCAACATAGCCCTTGATGTTATCCAGTGGGATATCAGTCTCTCCAGCCTCATTCACAAACCGCACACCACTTCCCGGCGCGGAGGCGACAGACATCTCATGCACCATACTCTTCACGATACGCTCCAGAGGGACGAGGTTCAGCACGCCAAGCAGGTTCGGCGAGACCGGCACGCAGTTGGCGGCCTCGCAGTACCGCAGTAGATTCGAGATCAGATCCAGTGACGAGTTGTCGTTGTTGCTGCCCTCGCAGTCACCTGCAGGTCGCTGGACGCTGGTGGGCCGGTGGATCCATATCGGCCACGATCTCTCGCTCAGCTCGTACAGCCTCTCGAGGTACCGCTCGCTGGCCCACTTGGTGGCGCTGTAGCCATCCAAGGCGTTCGGAGGCGGCGGGTACGCGGCGGCGGATTCCTCGCCGAACGACTCGAGCCCCGAGTACTGCAGCGCGCTGGCGGTCGAGACGAAGTGGATGGGGACCTTGCGGCCGCCGCCGAAGCGCAGGGCCAGCCTGGTGATTTCCTTGGTGGCCTGGAGGTTGGACCCGCGCAGGGACCGGTATGTCTTGAAGTGAGACGTGTCGGCGCCGTTGTGGATTATGCGGCCTGCCGAGCTGAAGATCGATGTTGCTGTCGCGTCGTCGAGGCCGAGCTGCGGCGCGGCCAGGTCGCCCTCGTGGCAGGTGACCTTTGCGTGCGCGAGGAGGGGCAGCGATGAGGTCCGGGCAGAGGCGTTGCGGACGCCGATGCAGTGAATCATGTTGATGCCGAGGTCGGCGACGAGCGCCTTGAGGAATCCCTGGCCCAGCAGACCCGTTGCGCCTGTGAGGACGACGGATTTGTTCGCGCCGGGAACGTGATCGACTGCTGTCTTTAGAGCTGCGGCAGTGGCCTCGGGAACCGCCGTCTCGGCCTCCCAGTCAAAGGTCATCCCGCTCTCTGCTTCCGACTTGTTGTCGACGCGCCTAGCCATGGCTGACAGGGTGCTCGACTCGAAGAGCTGCACGAGCGGGATCCTGAAGCCGAAGATCTGCTTGATCTGGGCCTGGAGTTGCAGGAGGAGCAACGACGTCCCGCCGACATGGAAGAAGTCGGTCTCTGGCCTGATGCGGCGCATCTTGATGACGTGCTGAGAGATGAGATCCTCCCAGATCTGCTTCATCTTGGCCTCGGTATCGGTGAACACTGCTGGCGGTGCACTGCTATCTTCTCCATCCAAGTGATGCTCAAGAGCAGAAATATCCGGCAGAGGAAGAGCGGCGACTGCCCTGCGGTTGAGTTTCCCGGATACCATCATCGGGAGTTCTTTCACAGCAATCGCAGCTGCGGGCCACATGTACTGCGGAAGAGGGAGATTGGACAATAACGAGCTCAGCACAGACTGCTGCTCCTCCTCCGGCGGACAGTGTTCGGGCTCGAACCGGACATGCGCAACCAAGAACTCAGGGCTCTGCGGCGATGTGCGGCGGACAGTGACAACAGCGTCACTCAGAATGCCATGAGCCTCTCTGAGCATCACATTCTCAACCTCTTGGAGGTCGACCCTCAGTCCCCGCAGCTTGTGCTGCGTATCTCCAGATTTGCGCCCCTCAATCATGACGCCGCCGGCCTCTGTCCACCGGCCCATATCACCCGTTCTATGCATGGTGCACCACCTTTGGGCTTTGAAGGCCTCCGGTGCAAGATTGTCGGGCATGAACTTCTCTGCGGTCAAAGTAGGGTTACCGAGATACCCAGATGCCACGCCCGCTCCACCGATGTAGATCTCACCCTGGACCCCAGGAGGGACAGGTCGGAGCTGCTCGTCGAGAATGTAGATGGAATAGTTGGGGAACGGCCCACCGACAGACGCCGACTTCTCGGCCTTGGCCCCGGGACCCGGGTAGGTAAGCTCCGTCCCAGAGGTGATGAAGGTGATCTCGGTCGGGCCGTACATGTGGTAGAACCGCGGCCGCGGGCCCTGCTCGCCCAGGGAGACATAGAGATCCATGACAGCGGGCGTCCCGGGCTCACCACCGCACATCGCCGTCCTCCAGTGGGGGGCAGAGCGGAGGAGCGACTCCTTATTCCCGTACCGCAGCCAGTTGGAGTACTCGGACGGGACGCCGTTCGTGACGGTGACGCCCTCGGCGGCGATGATATCCGTGATGGCGGCCGCGTCCACGCGGTCGCCGCGCGGGACGAGCGCGACGGTACCTCCAAAACACAGCGCCCAGAAGACCTGGAGGAAGGCCATGTCGAAGCTGGACGAGCTCTGCTGCAGGACCGTCTTGGCCCCGCCGGGGCTGTGGCTGAACTGGGCGGGGACGAACTCGGCCCAGTTCCGGAAGCCGCTGTGCTTGAGCACGATGCCCTTGGGGTTGCCCGTTGATCCGCTTGTGTAGAGGATCATGGCTGGGTCTTCGGGGTCGGCGAGAGGAGCAGGTACTGTTGCCTCGGCATTCTGGACAGAGTCGCACTGGTCGACGCTGATGATCCCCTTTGCCCCTCCGTCAACAAGGAGCTCGCTGGTCGCCGTTGCCTGGAGCTCGGCATCTACAATTATGATGCTGACCTGGCTGTCACGAGCCATGTCTAGCAGGCGCTTGGTCGGCGTGCCCGCGTCGAAGGGAACACAGATGGCCCCGACGCTGAAGATGGCGAGGACCGAGGCGAGCCAGTCGGGCGAGGGCTCTTGGTACACGGCGACGACGCTGCCGTGGTTGCAACCTTCAGCCTGGAGAGCCGTGGCAATGGCATGGGACTTTGCCATCATCTGCCTGTAAGTCATGGACTTGCCACCATGGGGCAATTTCACGGCGACACTGTCTGGGTTTGACTGCGCGGTTGCTTGCACTCGTTCAATGACAGTCTTCTCTGCCCATTGGGATGGCAGGAATTCTCCTGGAAATGATTCTTAGCGAATGATTCTGTTTTGTGATAGAGTAGTTTCACCTGCCCAGAGGACGAGTGAAGAGGCGAGGACAGACAGCGTGAGGGAAGAAATAGAAGAAGTGGAAGAAAATGGGGGGAAGGGCGTCACAAACCTCGTCCGAATGTCAAGCTCCTCTCCACCTTAGGCGTCTCAAACATATCCGGCTCCGCGAACGAGAGGTCAGGACTCTCTGCAAAGGCCTTGACAAGCTGACCATAACTCCGCAGCAGCACTTCAGCATCCTGCTTCGAGTACATGTCCTCACGGACGATGAGCATGAGCAGACAGTCGGCATCACCAGCGTCGTCGATGATATCCAGCGCCAAGTCGTACGGGACCTTGGACGCCTGGAACGACAGCATCTCGAGCTCGCAGTTTCCCCACGGCTGCTTCTTGCGCATGCCCTGTCGGTAGTCGAAGAAGGTCTGGAAGATGGGCGTGTGGCTTGCCGATCTGGGGACGCCGAGGCTAATGTTCTGTTAGTCTCCTCGTTCGAGTGTATAGAAGAAATGGGAAGTAGAACTATAACTTACTCGTTCAGCAGGACCTGGAAAGGAACATCAGAATGTGCCAATGCAGAATCAGTCTTCCCCTTCGTCTCCTCCAGCACCTCTCCAAATACCTGCGCGGCATCATTCGAGAACCGCAGCGGGAGGAGATTAATATACGGGCCCAGGCTCCCCATCGCGCCGTCATGCGACCGGTTGGCATCGCCAATACCCACCGAGACCTCCTCGGTGTCCGCCCACCGCGCCAGCAGCGCCCGGAACGCCGCCAGGAAGAAGTGGAACGGCCGGATCCGGTGTGCCCTGCAGACACGCCATATCGCCGCCTTGGTGGCCGCGTCGACGCGCAGGTCGGCGCGCAGGTTCTCGTACCGCTTCTGCACGGGCCGGGTGACGGCGGGCGAGACGCGCAGCACGGGCAGGGGCGGCGGGCAGGTCGAGAACTCGGCCCTCCAGAAGCGCAGGCTGGGCTCCAGGGCGCCGCTCCCGAGGGCCTCGAGCTGCGCCCGGGCGAAGGTTGGGTACTGGCAGATGGCGCCGGCCGGGGTGAGGGAGGCCGTGTCGTTGTCGTACAGGTGCTGCAGCTCCCGCGTGAGGACGACCGAGGACAGCCCGTCCAGGACCAGGGAGTGCGTACCGTAGACCACGAAGTTGACGGTGGGCGTCAGCTCCAGCAGGATCGCCCGGAAGCACTCTCCGCGCTCGAGGTCGTAGCAGTAGCTCTGCAAGACCTCGGCCACCTTGGCAGCCTCGCTTTGGTCAGTGATGCGTCTGCGCTCCAGCCGCAGCTGGCTCGGCTCATAGACGCCTTGCTTCGGCTGCCCGTTCTCATCCGTCTTGAAGCACGTGCGCAGGGACTCGTGGCGCTGCCCGAGGCGCATTATCGCCTGCTCGAGGTCGCCCACGCGCAGGGGACCCGTCAGGCCGAAGGCCCCCGTGTGGTTCAGGCCCGCTCGGTCTTCTAGGAAGGTCAGGACGAACCAGAAGACTTGCTGGCTGAGAGAGAGGTCCATCCACTTTGTGACGGTGGGGAGCGGACTGGAACATACAATATCAGTATCTTTGGCCGTTGTTTCGAGGGCCTCGGGCTCCGAGAAAGGGGTCATGATTGCTGGGTCTCCGGCTTCAGATGAGGCCGATGTGGACGATCCCTTTGAAGAGACATCGGCACTCTCGGTCGATGAAGCGCTGGACACCTTGACTTGGGGGACAGTCTTGTCCTCTTCAACCTCGCCATCGGATTTCATGAGCGGAGTGAGATCGGCAGACAGGTTCTCCTGAGCGAGAGCGACCAGCTCGCCGATTGTAAGGCCCGAAAGGATCTTCATAACCGATATATTGACCTGGACGGTCTTCATCCACCAGGTTCTGATCTCAACAGCCAGCAGGGAATCAAGGCCCATCTCGTCAAGCGATGAGTTTATAAACTTGGTCTCATCATCCAGATCAGTAGCACCAAGATGGAACAGCGCGCATATAATTTGCCTGAACGCATTCCTCAGCACATCAGTCACCTGGCCACGAGTCTTTGCCTGCAGAAGCAGCGCCTTGACAGACGCCTTAGACTCAGACGCCTTCGAAGAAGAAGAGTCAGCAGCGCCACCGGTGTTGTTCATGATGAAGTGCGTGGTCATCGGGTTCGAGAACCAGAACGGCCTCTTCTCCGGGCTCGCGGGCACCCTCAGCAGCCCCGTGGCGATCTCCAGGGGGCCCGCGTGGCCGGGGCGGCCCGCGACGACGGCCTCGGCAAAGTGCTGGTGCAGGTCGCGCTCCGAGACGAACTGCAGGCCCGACGCGCGCGAGAAGATGGCCCTGGAGGCCTGGCTGTTCTGCGAGACGTAGCCGACGCCCAGGATGGGCCCGATGTGCATGACCGAGGCCGCGAGGCCGCGGCGCCGCCTCTGCTCGGCGAGTGAGGTCATGAACAGGTTGGCAGCCGAGTAGTTGGCCTGGCCCGCGTTGCCGAGGACGCCGACGAGCGACGAGAAGAAGACGAAGAAGTCGAGGTCCTTGTTGTCGCGGAACAGCGCCTCGAGGACGATGCTCCCCTGGACCTTGGGCTGCAGTACCTTGTCCATGGCTTCGCGTGTCATGTTCCGGAAGGCTGTGTCTTCTAGTACCATGGCTCCCTGAGCCACACCGCCAACTGGGGGCATGACGGAGCAGATGTCGTGGTATAGAGACTGTGTCTGCTTCAGGTCTGTCAGGTTGTTGGCGAGAACCTTGACCACGGCCCCGCGGGCGGCCATGCGATCCAACCATGAGGCAGAGACCTTGGGGTTGCGACTGGTGATGACTATGTGTCTGGCTCCATGGCCGATCATCCATTCGGCGAGGGACAAGCCAACGTTACCGCTGAGACCGGCGAGCCAATAGGTCTTGGAATCAACAAAGAGCTGCTGGTCGTCGACAGGGCGAACCTTGATAGGGACGGTGACGAGTTGGTCCCACTCGACAACCGTGGCTCGCTCTGTCTTCCCGTCGAGCTTCACATCAGTGGAGCTTGCTTCTGCTATTTGGTTGACCGGAATGGTGTTGATATCCACAGTAGATGTCGAGACCTTATCTGCTTCGGCGTGCTTCACCGCGCCCACCAACCGGCTGTGAATATCAGCTCCAGCGGAGGCTAAGTTAGCGAGCTTGATCCAAGCAGTCTTATCGAATAGATCTGCGAAAGACACGATCTTGCACCGCGATGAGAGATGAGCGACAATTCGAGCCGCGGTGCCCACGCCATCTTCCATGTGCCCACCCTCACAGTTGAGGAAAACCGATGCACCTTTTGGCAGCGTGTTTTTTAGAATACGAGCCGGAACTTGAGCGTGGACGGGTACCCAGCCCAGGAGCTGGCACCTGTCACTGCTCGTGGTCGATGTCAGGACTGTGACCCCGACACCTCGTCCCTTGGCCTCCCTTTGAAGCACCTGCGCAAGAGCAGGCTCTGGCTCATATATAACGAGTTGCTCGCCCTGCGACAGGCTTCCGACCATGTCAATAGCGAGCATGTTGAGTGCAACCAGACGAAGCAACTGTGCGCTCGAGGCTGCGTCCTGGAGAGAAAGCATCTTGGCTTCGCTCACAGGCACAGGTGGCACTCCGTCGATGGGCTGAACGTGAGAAGAGACACGGCTTGAGAGAATAACCTGAGATGTACCAGAGCTCTTGTCCTCTGCGAGACTGATGTGGGTATATCCGAGACCCTCGACTCGAAGAGAAAGAAGAAGCGAGTGCGAGATACGCAGGGAGTTGTCGCTTGTGGCTTTCTCACCAGACTTCTCGAGGTAATACTCATGTCGTCCCTCGTCTCTGACAAGGCTGACATTGCCATCATTCGAGAGTGCCACATCATTGTAGATGGCCCGGCGAGACGAGTTATAACGATCATTCATGTTCTTGTTGGGCAAGGCCCGTGGGATGAGCACCCGGCCGCGCTCGTCGAGCACGATCTCGCGCTCGATGGTCGTGAGCATGTTTCCAGATCTCGCAAGGGTGCTGTCTTCTTGCTGCCACGCCACGCCGGCCTTGAAGCGAAGGAGCGCTTCGGCAATCTTCTCGGCGCTCAGGGTTCTAGCGTCCTCGAAATCAAAGAACTGGAAAGCGAGCGTTGGGACCTCGAGCAGGACGGTGCGCACCATGCCGACTGTCATGTTCGCGGTTGGGTTTGCAGCCCGGCGCCCCTGGGTGACCCAAAGAATCGAACCGGCGCTCTCGAGCACCTTCTTTGCAGCCTCAAAATCGCGCTCGGCCAGCTTTTCAAATAGCGGTTCATCTAGATCTGAGAGACTCAAGATTGTGGTCGTGGGCAACAAGTTGAGACTAGCAACCTCAGCAAGAGTTTGGACAGGGGTGATATTTGCGAAAGACTTTTGCAAGATGGGCATCAACTGGGACACACAAGTGCTGCTAGCAGGTGTCCTCCCACCAACAACAATCAGATCTGAAGCATGATCAAGCTTCAAATCAGATGCTGGTGCGGTAACAGAAGCCAGCGGGTCGCGGAGGTATTTCACACGCTCATCCACAGCCTGCGATACAAAGACCGTCGTGTGGCAGAACAGCGGATCAACAACCGGCGTCAGGCTGTCGCAGCCAGAAAACCCAGTCTCGCGCAGCAGGCTGTCCCATTCCGCCACCGTAGCATGAGGGCCCAGGACACGACCCTCGTCCGCGCCCAGCCACCAGCCCGCAAACGCACCAAAGACAAGGCCGGTGCGCGCCACGTCGTTGCTGAAGCCCTCCATGGCGACGAGGTAGCCGCCCGGCTTGAGCAGCTTCCTCGCGTTGGTCAGGGTCTGCCTGATGGACATCCATATCCCAAGCGGCAGCCGCAGCGTCAGGTACAGCCGAGTTCCATTCCACAACGGAAAAGACCTGCTTGTCGTCATGAGCCATAGCTTGTGAAAAAGGAACGCAGTCCAGCCCTTCAACTTGTATCATGGCGTTTGTGAGAGCAGCACCGGGGAGCTCAACCTCGGGAGGGAAGACGTCCATGTCGCCTTTGATGGTGTTGACCGTCGGTACCTGGAACGAATCCAGCGGGAGCATTTTGCCCCTGATCTTGTCGAACTCACATAGAAGGGGGTTGACGACGACTCGATCGATGGTCCTCGGCACATGCATAGACCAAAGGCTTCCGTCGTATGGTGCCGAGTGAGCGAGCAGGACGGACTGGAACACAGCGTCGAGCATACCTGGATGCACCAGGAGCTCAGAGTCTGGATCTTCCATGTTCTCGACGTAGCCGGTCACTGTGCCGAGTTTCCTCTGCAGCCCGGACAAGGCAGGGAAGGGACCAGAGTACTCATACTCCATCTGGCGGAGCGAGTCGTAAAAGTCATCGGCGTTGAGGGGGAGGCAGTTATCCGGGCGCGGGCCACGGGCTGGGAGCGCCGCGGCAGATTCCCTCCCGAGTGTGATCTTGACAAGACCGCGGGCTAGCGTGCGCAGGTTCACGTCGCCCTGCCTGTTCACGGATCCGAAATGGGCAGCCGAGAATTGCCACCTGGCCGTGATGGCTCCGTGGCTATCCTTGCCCTTGCCGTCGTTCCGAGAGATCTCGGAGAGGCGGAAGATCGTCTCGACCTTTGAGTCGTCACCATCGAAAGTCAGGGCATTGACGATGTCGACGTCGTGAACCTCGATCAGCGTCGCAGATTCCGAGGACATCTTCAGCAGCTCCCGGCAGGACTCGATCGCAAGCGACACGTATCCCGCGCCGGGGAAGATCATCTGGTTCTGCAGCTTGTGGCCGTTGATCCAAGGGAACTCCTTTGGTATCAATATCTGGCGCCATCTCAGCTCTTGGTCAGGGTTGCAATCAGGTGCCAAGTGGCCCAGAAGCTCGTGGTTCTTGCTTCTGGAGAAGTATGCCTTGGCATATCTGGAATCGTGCCAGTAATCCGCGTCGTGGTCCCAGGCGTAGGTGGGAAGGCCCTTGACCAGCTTCGAGGGCGCGCCGGACGAGACGAACTGGTCGAATTCTTGTAGATTCAGGGAGGAGCTGCGGCCGAGGTGAACCCAGGCCTGTCCGAGACCGTCCGCCAGTGATGTGAGATCTGCAGCGCCTCTCTTCAAAAGCCCCGTGTAAGGAATTGCCTGGCCAGTGGCTTCCTTCATCGTCTGCAGAGCAGGTCCCTGGAGCGCCGGGTGCGGGCCAACCTCGACAGCCATATCATATGCACCGCCGTGAGCTTCGCAGGCCTTCTTCAGAGCTTGCATGAACAGCACGGGGCTGGTCAAATTGTCGACCCAGTACTCATCCTTGAGCCTGTCCAGCTGTCCACCAGTCGAGATTTCTTGGCCAGATACACTCGAAATCCAGATGCATTTGCTGTCTGGCTGAGCGACGGAGATGTCCAGAGCCTTGACGGAGGTGCGGTAGGCTTCAGCACATGGAAGCATGTGGTGTGAGTGATAGGCCTTCTCCACCTTGAGCATCCGTGCAAACTTGCTCTCATCGTCCAGAACGACCTTGATCTCCTGCAAAGCGTCCTGATCACCGGAAAGAGTGACGCTCGAGCTGGAGTTGTAGCAAGCAATCTTGGCACGGCCGTCAAATGCTTCCACGATCTCGGCAGCATCCTCAGCCGATGTCCCGGCTGCCAACATGGCGCCAGGTTGACCATTGGTAGCACCAGCCAGCTTTCCGTGGAAGCCTCGGTAGTATGCAATGCATATTGCGTCGTTAGCGGAAATCAAGCCGGCGGCGTAAGCAGCAGCGATTTCTCCCGAGGAGTGGCCAACAACGGCCTCAAACTCGACTCCGGTGGCGCGCACAAGGTCCACAAGCACAATCTGGACAGCTGTGCAGAGCGGCTGGGACAGTTCAGCCTCGGCGATGCGTGAGGTAGGTCCGGAACGTCGGAGCTCTTCCTTCAGAGACCAGGATGGGCGGTCCTCTGCGGGTAGGCGGGCCAGACGAGCCTCGAGGTTTGAAAATATGTCGTCTGCGACACTGGACTGGACGAGAAGGTCCGCTCCCATGCAGGCCCACTGTGCACCTTGCCCAGTGAAGACGCCAATAACGACGGGCTTTCGGTGGTCCAGGTCGCGGTTTGCGCGAAGGCCAACTGGCTTCTCGGGACTGTGACTCTGAAGCTTCTCTTTCAGTTTTGCAATCAGCTCTGTGGCAGATGAAGCAGCCACTGCAGTCGCATACTGGAATCTGCTTCTGCGGGTGTGTAGTGTGTAGGCGAGGTGACGAAGGCTTGCAGGACTGTTGAAAGTGTCCTGGTGAGCTTCGAGGTGGGCCGTGAAGGACTCGACGTAGGTCTTCAGCGACTTCTCAGACGCGGCCGAAAATACAAATGGCGTGAAGGTAGGCACGGCTGCTGTCTCGTGGACCAATGCTGCGTCCCCATCCGATGGTGTGTAACTCTCCAGAATAACGCTGTGCAGCACGAACGATTTGTATTAGCAATGACCAGGACAATGAAGCTGATTACCTAGTGGGGTTGCATGACAGCGCATTACTTACTGTGCATTAGATCCTCCGAATCCAAAGCTAGAGGTCTGGTCAGCCCAATGTTTCTATACGAATTTATACCCTGCAAAGTGACACTTACCTGTTCACACTTGCTCGTCGTGGCTGTCCATCCTCTACGGCAGGCCAAGGCAAAGTGGTCGTCGGAATACGTAACTGACCAGCGAAGGGCTTCAGTTTAGGATTCAAGCTCTTGAAAAGCAAGTTGGGCACCACGGTTGAGTGCTGTAATGAGAGAGCGGCCTTCAGTATACCAGCGACGCCGGCGGTGCCCTCAGTGTGGCCGCAGATGGTCTTGATGCTCCCCACCAGCATGGTTTTGCTGATGTCGGCGGGATCACTACCTCCAAAGAAAGCAGCATGGATGGCGGCAGCTTCTATCGGGTCTCCGGCTGGGGTCCCCGTCCCGTGCGCCTCGAAGAATTGAGGTCGGTCTGCCGGGTTCTTGGGGTTGAGACCAGCCCGGCGGTATGTGTCGCGGATCAAAGCTTCTTGGGCTGTCGAGCTAGGCCTGAGAGAGGAGCAAATGGATCAGTTTCATAATCAATTTCTTATCAACATGGTTGTGCTCACATGGTCAGTCCAGGAGTCTTTCCATCCTGGTTGGTGCCCGATTCGCGGATGATACACAGGACATCATCCCCGTCGGCGATGGCATCGCCAAGGCGCTTCATGATGATGGTAGCTACACCTTCACCACGAGCATAGCCGTTTGCATCGGCAGACCACATGCGTGACTGCCCATCAGGTGACAGCATCTGCAGGTTGCTCTCACTGACATAGATATTTGTGTCAAGCAGGAGATTTGATCCCGCTGCGATGGCAACACGAGATTGGCCTGTACGTAGGAGCTGAACAGCCTGGTGAATGGCTATCAGACTGGATGAGCAGGCTGTATCGATTGTCATCGATGGGCCATGCCAGTCGAAGAAATATGACAGCCGATTAGATATGAGGCCGCGAGAGGTGCCGGTCAGATGGTAGGTGCCAATGCTCTCAGGATCTCGCATCACTGATACTCATAATTAGTAAAACCGCTCTTTGACTAAGAAAGAGGTGAAAAAAGCCGCGAAAAACGCAAGATAATGGCGGTAACTTACTGGCCTGTTCATATTCGCCCAGCATAAGACCTACGTAGCAGCCCGTGTCCGAACCCTGCAGACTCTCGATGGTCTGGCCCGCGTTCTCAAGAGCCTCATACGTAGCCTCGAGAAGAATGCGAACCTGAGGATCCATGACGTTGGCCTCGACCGGCTTGACGCCGAAAAAGCCTGCGTCAAATTTGCGCTCCACCCCCTCGCCGGTGAGGAAATAGGACTTCATGTCCTTAACATTATGGTGGCCATGATAGGAGTTACTTTTATGGTAAGAGCCCGACGGGTTAAGAAGGCCATGGCGAGAAGTTGGTACTGGGACTGATAGGTCTGGCGGCGCGTTCAGAAGCTCCCAAAGCTTAGATGGGGTGTTTGCTTCGCCGGGGAATCGGCACCCACTGCCGATGATGGCGATGGCTTCCCCAGCGCCGCCGTGTGTTGAAGTAGATGTTGAAGACATTGGCTTGTAATATCCGGAATACTATGATGATTTCTGTGGCGGTGTTTGATGACCGATAGTGACCGTGGATGAGAGCGAGGGAGTGTGGTAAAGACTGAATCAAAGTGATGGGTGTCTGTCAACTGACTATGGGATCGTCGTCCTCATGCTTTCTGGGAGCGTGTCTGTTCAAGCTCTCACATCAGAATAGTCATCTCTAATGCGTAACCCAGAAACTCGAGCTGGTATTTCAAGCTGGGGGATGCGGTCTGCTATCAATATCTTATGGTCAACACCCACAAGCCACATCTCGCTATGCTCTGTGGAGTCAACCAGTGCCACTCATGTTTTGTGGCTGACGACGTGCCCAGACTGAACCCACTACTAGTAAGGGATAAAGCCACCAGTAATAGCATTACATTTCTTAGGTTACGAGTCAATGGACTGGAAAGTCTTACGATGTGAATAATATGGACCTTGCATCCATTTATAGTCTCTCAAGAACGCACCTTGTATGGCCACCCTTGATAGAGCATGCCCCTCTTGTATGAAGGGTAACACCACTATTTTTGCAATACCAAATATCATATACTATACAAATTGGCTCTATTATGCAGGGCATCACTGCTGGATTATCGTCACTATGCTCACACCATTCATCCTTTAGACCCTGATACCCTAATACCTCACTTGTGACCAGTCACCGACTTTGAGACTGACTTGTACTGTAGTGGATTTGTCCCACATGCTGGCGTCAACTCAGGGTCCCATAATCATTCCCTCCAACTAGAGAGATCCGCCCCCACACGCCCGAACTCCATCAATTGTGGGTGAAGCTTGCATATTCTCCGGTACACGTAGATCCATCTCGCGAAATTCGGGTGGTCAAGATCCTGGATGTGATGTAACGCGAGTTCCTCTCAGCATAGTTTCAAGGGCATCCAGACCCATCATTGATTCACCTCGATCCCAAAGAAAACAGGTTTTGCGGTCTCGGGGGTTCCAGAATATAGATTTTTCCCCCCTGGCAGCCCTATGAACTTGGGTCAGGTTGCGGCGTATATCCTGGTATTGCCTTGTGCCTTTGGGAAGGGTCTTTTGCCGATCTTATATGAATAGACAAGAAGCACACTTGGTACTTGTCAGCCATCTGAGTAGATCACTTCTGGGCAAGATGCATGACAACTTCAAGTTGCTAATTATGCTGACTTTGCATCGAGTTTCCAATATTAGTACAGACTTTAGACACACCAGAAGGTCCGGTATTCATCCGTACGCGCTCACAAAGGGGGTTTAATGAAGTCATTGTGCCAAGATTGCTCGGATCCCTTGTGCCGAGCTCGTGTGTTAAGACATCCGGCCCCACCCGGCTCGGGATATGCTGAGTCGAGCACCAACACAGACGATTTCACATTGACATCCAACGATTCAGTGTGGATTCTTTGAGTCAGAGTAACAATCAGGAACACGTCTTCCATTCTTCATGCGATTATGCGGAAATGGGGCCAAGCATGGGAAAAGGGGCCATCACTGGTGAGCACAGATCATTGTATGAATTGCTGGGTAAGGTGCCTAGGGAATGAGATCGCCCTCCTTGAGCGACTTTGTAGAAGCAGCAATATTCCCTCTTCAGGCGTGAATACTTTGAAAATGACATCAGAAATTGAATCCTCGCCAAAACAACAACGTGCCATCGTTGAGGACGAAGCTGGCCAGCCAGTCCTCACCGACGATGTCGCACTCCCGGCTCTGCTACCAAAGACCCTCCTGGTCAAGACCACGGCAGTCGCGATCAATCCCTTCGACTACAAGATGCCGAAAAATTTCCCTTCAGCCGGCGCCATCATCGGTATAGACTTTGTCGGCAGAATTGTGCGCATCGACGCGGAAGCTGCGGCGTTGCGGCCGGACTTGTCCGTTGGCGACACGGTCTGCGGCTTCATCCACGGCTCAAACCCTGCGGCGCCGGACAGCGGCGCCTTTGCTGAGTATGTGCGGGCTCCGGCGCAGCTGGTGTACAAAGTCCCAGCTGCCATGAAAGTGGAGGAGGCTGCGACGTACGGATGTGCTCTCGCGTCTATGTGTCTAGCATTATGGAAGCACTTAGACCTGCCAGCTTCACCGAGGCAGCCTCTGGCTGGCGAGAGCCCGGTGTATGTCCTTGTATATGGAGGAAGTACGGCGACAGGGACGATGGCCCTGCAACTCCTGAAATTGTGAGATTACCTTACTCATTCCTTGCCAAATCTCATGGATTTGTCAAATTCTGACATGCAGTCTAGATCTGGCTACACGCCCATAGCTACATGCTCACCAAAGAACTTCCCCCTCGCCAAGTCATTTGGAGCTGAACATGTCTTTGACTATTCTGATCCAGATACGGCGAGCAGTATTCGGAAATTGACTGGCAACAAATTACGCTATGCACTGGATTGTATAACGGACAAAGATTCAGTAGCACTCTGTTATGCTGCCATAGGTCGCATGGGTGGCAAATACGCCTCCCTTGAATTGTGTCCCGCGGAGCTACAAACGCGAAAGGCTGTCCAGGCCAAATTCGTATACGCACTGGAGGTATTTGGGCAGCCTATCTTGCTTGGTAAAGGGTACGATTCTAAAGGAAGTGTCGAATTGTACCAGTTCGCGGTGGGTTGGTATCAAGTGTTTCAGGGGCTGATGGATGACGGCAAGCTGCAAGCTCACCCTGTGGAACTGCTTGAAGGTGGGTTTGGAGGTATCTCGGAGGGAATCAAGCTCCTGAAAACATGGTCTGTATCGGGGAAGAAACTTGTTTGCTTTGTAGGGTGAGATTAGCTTGTGAATAGTTGGCTGCGGTAAAAGCCCAGATTGGGCAAATGTATTCTGCGCGTAACGCCTCTCGAGCAGAGCCTCATCCGTAATCCAGACCTGTAGAAACCAACTATGATTAAAGCCACTCTACTGTACGATTAGGGTTCCCAAAACTACCTAGGGAATGTCTTTGATGTCTTCTTTGTTTTCTCTTCCAAACTGGTCAACAACTACGAGGCTCGGGCGACATTTTCAACCAGCGGTAGTTGCATCGGGGAGCGAGCAGTCCGGGGCAGAGGAAACGGATATGCAGGGTCTCTTTATGACAAACCAATGATGGATAGTTAAAGTAAGACTGGCATTGAGGCGTGCCGCTGACAGTGTCTGTGGCGTGTATCACACCTAGGTGACAGTCCACTCGGTCCCTCCGGCACGCCAAGAGCATATTCATATGTCCCTACCCGTTCATTTGATGAGCCTGACCCCGGGGGTTGCTCGCCTAGCTCGATGTAGAAATCTGAATCGCACTATTGCTGCAGGCAGATCTTCGCGGACCGGGACGGAGGCCAGGCTTTCAGGGGAAAGGGGGGGGGGGGTTGCGGTGCCTCGAGTGGCTATAGAGCAGAGAATCTGCCTCGGCTGGAGTTACGATGCAAGAAATCGTTGATTCTCTGCTTCCGGTGTGTTGGTGTACCAATTTGGTGTTTATTCTGAGAAGATCGAGACTCGTCTGGATTCAGCGTCCCTGGAGGCACGACTCTCTCGGGACAGGTGGAATAAGTCTGTGCGGGCGCTCGGGACATATTTGAGACCGCAGACCACTTGCTTCTCGATGCAATGAATCCTACAGCCTGATCTTCATCAGAAGAGGGGTTGAGAATGAAGCTGCCTAGATGTCTACACCCTCTTGCGCTGATCTATGTCACACGGCATGCGACTACTGAGCCGGCTGCTTGTGGCCGCCTTATTGTCAGTCTTATCCCTGACCCTTTCGTGTCCTCGGCATTTTCTTCTTGTCCCTTGAAGATTGTGCTTGGGGGGTGATGATCGGTCATGACGATGGAAGCCATGTAAGCAATAACAACGCTGCGCGCCACCAGCCTCAGCCCTTTACTAACATCATATTTGACGCAGAGGCTTCGGATTGACAGTAGCTGGCTTTGCCAAATCGCTCCCAGAGATCCTCAAGTGTGCTCAGGACATACTCGACTCGAAACAAAGCAGCTACGAACTGAAGAAGCAGAAGAGAAAGTTTGACCACTATGTGCGTAAGATCGAGTTTGAGCTACGACACATGCTCCGAAGCAGACCTCGTCCTGTTCCAAGGGACCTCCTCCGTGCCAGTCTGGCACTCGTCATGTACTGCAAAGACTGCATAGTCAAAGCCGAGACCTTTTACAGAAAGCTTGAAGGCGATCCATGGACCTTCCGCTTCATCACTCACATGGCGCGTGTCTTTGGGAAGGATAGAATTCGAATCTTGAGGAGGCGACTTGGAGAAGGAGAGGACTCCGGGCACAGGGAGTCACCGCCCCATCACAGCAACGAGAACCATTTCTGCGTCACCGCAGGGCCGCCGTGTCGCCGAGTAGGCCCTCCCATGCCGGCTCGAGCTCCGAGACGCCGGATAGGGTCGAAGCCAGCCGAAGGGGTTTGTCCTCATCACTTGACGGGGGCCATGATCCCGCCATATCTCAGCCTATATCGGCGACGGCAACTCCTCAGACCCATCACCCCAGAACTATCCCTAGACCCGCCCATGCGCCCGCAAACCTGACAGAGGACTCCCCGAGCCCGAGAAAGGCCACGCGTGCACGCAGCTCGACCCGCTCCTCGACCCGCTCGAGGTCGTCCTCGCGCGCGGGGAGCTCACCCCGAAGCAAGGGCCTCGGGACCTTCGTCCCCAGCTACGAGCTTTTCCGTCCCGCCGTCCTCCAGGTCGGCCCGCGACTCGGGGTACTCGTCTGGCGGGAGCGTGGGCGTACCCCGAGGCTGACGGGGGGCAGAAGCAGCACCAGTGCGGGAACTCGCATTATCCGCCGAACTCGCATGAGACTCGGCGTGGGGGTTACGACGTTATGCAGGAGATGAGGCGTTCGAGGAGGGAGAGGGGGCGGTAGGGGGCTTGGTGATGTGGGCAGAGATTTGTGTGTGGCTGCCTATTCAACTCACACTTCGACCTGCTTGGCTAAGGTTGTGTGATGGTGGGAGCCAAACGCAGCTCATGGCTCACGGTTGTGAGAGGGCAAGTGAGGACTTCATGAGCAATCCACGTTGATTGGCTATCTACTCATGTACATGTTCGCCCTGGTAGATTTTCATATACGCAGCTTCTAGACTAGCCCGTTGGCAGCTGATTCAGACCAGTTGTGAGCCACCTTACAGCGGTGTCCGCGTATCCTCAGACTCTTCTGTGAACCATTCATCCTCCAGCAGCTCCTCCACAGTCGGTCTCTCTCTAGGGTCCAGCTTCATGACCTTCAGGATGAACTTCTTGTCAGCAGCTGGTATCTCTCTCGTAGTGACCAAGTGGAAAGGCTTCTCCGGCGGCCCGGAATTATTGATGAAGTTAATGACCGTCATCGTGTCTGGATTGTCGCTGTAGTCCGGAGGAAACGGCCCGAAGAACTTGTACATCCGCTGAAGCACAGTGAAGAAATAGTCATCGTCGTCCGGTGTGAGCCCTTCGATTGCAGGGTTAAAAAGGTGGTAATCGCCACCATACAGGAGGCTGAGGATCTATCATTTTTATCGTTAGAACCTAGAACGTGGCCTCCCGCTCTATTGATATGTTTGGTCTCTTGTACAAACTCGTGGATAGTGAATAATAAACACCGCTATGCTGTTGTTCAAAAGATGTCGCTGGAAATGAAATGCTTGCTTACCGCGTTGCCAAACGACCAGACGTCGGTGACAGTGCCCCAATGCAGTTGAAATGTGGCTTCAGGACTTCGGCTTATGCCTGCGCCAATTAGATGACCCTCCTTCGCAAAGTCAGAATCCTGATGCACCACTCCTCCGAGGTCGCCAAGTTGGATCTCTGCAAATCTTGAACGATTTTCGGGCCCGTAGTTGACAAAGACATTGTCCAACTTCACATCTGTGTGGACCAGCCCGTCCTTGTGCAAGACTTTGAGTGCTAGGAGAATGGTCTTGGCCACTCTTTTGATATCAGGACGTGACAGGCGCTCCTTTTTAGACTCTTTAAGAAGATCTGTGTCCAGGTATTTCAAAAGAATGCTCGCTGGCTCCGGCGGCTCTATGATCTCATCCAACAAAGGTCGGAGGCAAGGGGTTGTACTTTGATAGCGTTTGAGGATTGACGCCTCGTTCTGCAACCGCCAATGATTTGGGATGCTTTTGATGATGCAGTGTTCACCTTTAAGGTTTCTGACAGGTGACGTTAGCTTTAAATGCCGTAGCTAACCGTTATAATTGGTGGTTGGGTGGCAGTCTTACTTGGCCAGGAAGACGACACCGTCATCCGCAGAGCGATACAGATCCCGTAATAGAGAGTAAGATGACACTCGACCTTGCAGCAAAGCACCAATCTTTAGGACTGATGCCATGATGTATTCAAGATCTGCGCCTCAGTCTTGCGATTGAAATGATTATCAGAGCGGCTCCGTCGGGACTGTTTGCATTCATTCAATGTATGTTGCTGAGGCTCTGAACGATGAAGGACGAAGAACGCATTGGGAGCGCAAACAAATAGGAAGTGTTGGTATTATGTAAGCCAGTCAAGTGCCTGGTGACAGTGAGAGCGAACACCCAAGCCCAGCAGATACGCGAACTTATATTACAGCCGGAACATACGACCAGGCCGGCAATTACCTCCAGACGGTGCATCTACCAACAAAGAAATGACAGGCAACAGAGTGGAATCAGGGGCAACATGCTGTCCCGACTGAGGATACAGTATTATATAGATATCTGGTACATTTTGCATCAGGTTCTGAAGTGGCTCTGGCCAGAATTTGAATGAAATCATCCATATACTATATTGTTATCCCAGTCTTAAGCCCAATACTGATCTTTACACGTGGCTATGTATCCGTGCCGTCCCCGTGATGTAGTGCTAGACAGGGTCGGAGAATTGCCCTTTGCCCCCGGCGATGTCTCATCGACAACAGCTACTCCGAAGAAAGGTATCCACCTATTTCAGTGACTTAATTCTGAGCCATGGGTTTTCTGTCCTTCTCGCCGGGTCAAGTCACAGCCTGAGTTATTCAACTTAGACGACGGTACACAATGATCAGACGAAAGAAGAGCAGGGCTGGTTGGTTGGGCCGTATGAATCCCAACCAGGAGAGGAGACATTCAGAGTAATGCGGTTATAGGTAAAGACTTGCAATGTCTCAATGATCAATGCTTGAAAAGAATAATGAGTGATGGCGACGCGTTTAAAGATAGAATTCTAGTTAATGATCTCAAAACCCAAGTTCCACGGCGACCATGTCGAAGGGGAGTGCACACAGTCAACACGGTAGAAGAAACTGTCAGTAAATTGCTGGTGTGTTGGGGAAGAAAACATGCTGTTTTTCAGACCCGTCGGTCTTCGCAACACTTCTTTGAGATAGATGCGACTTGGTGGAATGGATGAAAGCTAACCAGGGCTACCATTTGGAACGTGCTGTTGCTATCTACCTAGGTAGATAGAAGGGATGCACAAGCCTGTCCTTCCCCTTTGAAGCAGACCTGCCTAGGAATACCAGAAACCTTGATTGACATCAGACTGAGGCACAACATATTATTCTCGAATCCTCTGATCGAGTAAGCCTCCAGCTCTGTTGAAGGATTGCCAGGCAGCCATCATGACTACTTCAAAACAGGGTACAACCCTGACCCTGCCGTGTAAACCTCGGTCCATATATTCAACGTCAGGACTGTCTTTTTGCTCCAACAACCAAGATGTCAGATCAACCGATTGATCCCTGATCTTGGATCGTCGGCTCATCGGCTGTCTCTGCCCTCGCCTTCGTAAACGTGCACAAGATCGCCATTGCAGCAAGTCAACCTGCCCCATCGGAACAGCCGGTGTGGTTGTTGGGTGGGCGTGCCTGCAGGTCCTTCGTCGACGCTAATGCACCCGTACGGCGAGGGCTGCGTCCTCGCCAACCCGATCTATTCCCAACGCGCATACGCGAGTGCCACCTCACCTCACCTGGCCCACGGGGGCACTCAGCTTTTGTCTCTGTCTGACATGTACTGAACTGCTTGACTGTGTACTGTAGAGCTCGTCTCACCTCCCCCACCCGCTCCCCCAGCCCTATCCGGGCAAGGTCTAGTAGGACGAAAGGGACAATGCTCGAAGGAATCGCGCCACATCTTTCTTGTTGCTTACACCCTTTCTCTGACAGCCACCCTGAACCAGTGTTCGCACACACCCCGGGCCTTCTCGCCCCGCCTCATTGCCTTGCTGGCTGAGTCCAGACCAATCCGGTGACCTCCCGAATCTCACACAGCAGCAGATGGCGAGAGGGTAGTGCCCTCGCGCCGACCGACGCCTCCTGCACCCCGGGGTCGCATCCCGGCCGTCTATCCGGAGTGGGTCCCTCCTTCTCTTGTGTTACCTGCTCTCTCTCATCTCGTTCACTTCTCACCCTTTGTCTCTCTTTCGCACCTGCACTCCCACAGCGCCCCGCATCGCAATGATTTGTTTTTTCAGCGCCGGATATGTTGTGAGCTGCTACCAAAGCCGACCCCCTGTGTCCTGAACCGGGGACTCTTCAGCCCCGATGGTCAACCTCAGCGGGGACTAAAACATCTCTCTCACACAATGCGCCTCACACTTGCCCTCGCGGCCCTTGGCACGGCCATCAGACATGTCGCCGGCCAGCAGCAGCAGTGGCAGGACTTCGGGGCCATGCCGGACCTCTTGAAGCAGCCCTTCTACGACGCCGTGGCCCGCTCGCCGTCGCTGGCGAAGCGGGACGGCACCTGCGGTGAAGGCGAGCATCCATGTGAGCAACATCAACTCCCCGTCTCACAACCGTCCATGAGGCCGGACCACCCACATTTTCTCCCGGGAAGAGAGAGACAGAAAGAGAGAGCCATGCTAATCAGACCACCGGCAACCCCCAGGCTCCGACGTCAACTCAACCAAATGTTGCGCAAACACCCACTACTGCATCATAAACGAGACCGACCTGGCCGTGCAGTGCTGCACGCTCGGCTCGACGTGCGGCATGACGTGCCAGCCGAACCAGTTCTACTCGCAGATAACAACCACGCAGACGACATCCGGCTCTACGACCGTCGGGACAGCCGGCGCCTGCATCGGCCGCAAGTGCCAGAGCACCAACTACCTCTGCCCGGAGTCGATGGGCGGGGAATGCTGCGCATACGGCCAGGACTGCGCCAGCAGCAAACAATGTCTCGCCTATGGCGCCACCAGCACCAGCAGCGCCCTCGCGGGCCCTACCGTCGCCACCATGATCCCCTCGGGCTGCTCCCGCCAGGGCGACTCCACCTGCTCCGTGGGCGGGGCCGGCATCGCAACGACGACGGGGTGCTGCGGCGCCGGGTACACGTGCGCCATGTCATCGTCCAAGGCCATCTGCACGAGCGTGCAGCCCACCTCCTCCACCTCGGGGCCCATCCCCACGGGGTCGGGCATCTCCATCGTCCCGCAGTCGCGGGGCCTCTCGGCCGGCGCCAAGGCAGGGATAGCCGTGGGCGTGGTGATCGCCGCGGCGCTCGTCATCGGTGCGGCGACGTGGTTCTGCATCAGGCGGCGGCGCTCGGGGCGCAGCACGACGACGGGCAACGAGATGGCCAGCGGGATTAATGGTGGAGGCGCGGGTGGCACGGGCGGGAGGGGCGGGGGCCTTGCGGCCGCGGGCCGCTTCGAGAGCGACGACGGCGGGCTGCGGCCGTACGGGCCCAGCTCGGGCCCGCACATGTCCGAGGTGGACGGGTACGCGGCGTCGTCGTCGGCGCGGGGCGGCGGGGGCCCGCTGCAGGGGCTGACGAGCGACTACTTCGGCCCCGCGGCCGCGAGCGGGCCGTATACCACGCCGCCTGAGCACCACTACGGCCCTGGAGTAGGAGGAGGAGGAGGGGCGGGGACGTCGCCGGACTACCTCGCGCGGCCTTTTCGAGGCGAGGGGCGCACCCCCCACGGCCCGGATGACATCGCGCCCGCGGTGGAGATCGGGAGCGGGAAAAAGGAAGACGAGGTCAGGCCGAGGCTGCCGTCCGATGGGGCCAGCAACCCGGAGGAGGGCAGCGAGCTGGACGGGTCGGATACCAACCTGGCGCGGCGGCGGCAGCAGCAACAGCAGGCCGCGCGGCAGGGGGCGAGCTCGCCCACCGTCAGGGACAGCATAGCCGGCAGGATCGAGTTGCTCGGCGACGTGCCGGCTGGAGGGGTGGTGAACACACACGCGCCGAGGCCACTGGGGACACCGGGGAGCGAGTTGAGCGCCAGCGAGCTGGGGACGCCGAGCCCCATGAGCCACGAGGAGCAGCAGCAGCAACAGCAGAATAGTCGGAGGGCGGCGGGATGATAGCATGGGATACGGGATATAAAGTGGTCTAACGGAAATATATTTAATGTCTTTCTCCCGTGTATATTAACTCCATAACCATGGTATCAATTATGTCCCTAATGGAATTAACAATAACCCTTCTCCCCCCCCCCCTCCACCCGCCCTTGGCAGAGCCTGATGTTATACAAATAAGATTACAGAAGAAATACCACATTTCTCCTTTCCAGGTATCTCGTGTATTTCCCAACGCCGCCCGCTGAATGACGACCAAAACAAGGAAAAGGAAAAAGCACCATGACAAAAGGAAAGCCCCGGGTGTATCCTCCAGCCCCATGCACCAACATCACTCAAGCAACAGCCCCTCCGAAGGGAGCATACTGCTGCAGGTCCTTGACCAGCTCGTCGACATTGGGCAGGTGGCGGCGCAGCATCTCCTGCTTGACGAGCTGGTTCAGGGTGTTGTCCTCGGCGACCCCGTTGGCGGCAGCAGACTCACCGCTGTCGCCGTCCCTCCTCTTGTTGTTGTCAAAGGCCCGGCCGAGCTTGCTGGGGCTCCGCTGCAGCAGGGCGGCGGCGCCGGAGCCGTCGGAGCCGGCGCGGGGCAGCGACGGGGTCTCGGGCATGAGGTAGAAGTAGAGGAACTCCATCGTCTTGAACTTGACGTCGCGGGCGGTGGAGCGCGACTTGAAGATGGACGAGACGGTCAGCAGGCCGTCGAGATTCTCGAAGGTGCGCGTGTTGCGCGGAGTCTCGAGGAGGGCGACGACCAGCACCAGCAGCGTGGCGGCCTGGATGGCCGGGCAGTTGACTGGCTCGAGGAGGTCGAGGAGGAGCTGGGTGGGGGTTTAGAGTCAGTAACAAATTGTTACAGTCAGGGGTGGTAAGGCAGAAGCCTGGTGGCAACGGCGGAGCCGGGTGAAGTGGAGACTCACGTTCATGCTCTGCTCGCGCGAGAACAGCAGCCTGCTGGGCGGGTGCAGCAGCAAGGTGCCCTGCAGGGAGTCGAGGGCGCTCAGCATCAGCAGGTCCATGCTGCCGTCGTCGCTCTTGGCCAGCAGGCGGTCTAGAGTCTGGATCAGGCGCGTGGCGATGTTCCACTGGAACCCGTCCTGCAGCTTGAAGAACTCGCGGAAGGCGGCGTCGCCGCTCAGGTCGGAGAGAGGGAACCGGGAGGCCGCCTTTGCCGCTGCTGCTGGTTGTTCCGGCTGTTGCTGGTGTTTTGGGCCATTCGAGGGGCTGGTGGTTGGCGACTTGTTGTTGTTGTTGTTCTTGTTCCGGTTGGCCGCGTGGGCGGACAGGCAGATCTGGGCTAGCAGGCCCTCGACCTGGCGCAGGCCCTTTTTGACCTTTGGCCCGTCGTAAGAAGAGAGGTTGTCGAATGCGACAGAGAGTAGGGTCTCCATCGTGGGGTTGCTAGCACGGGTCGCTTGGGTTTCGGCTGTGGATGCCGTCAAGCTGGGGTCCGAGGATGAGTACGGAGGATTCCAGGAAGCGTCGGCGATGGTGCAACAAACTGCAGACTAATCTATGCTGTTGCGATTGACAGCGAGAAGGGTAGATTATGAGGTGAATTAATAGTAGAACAGAAATATGGTTGAATGAGCAGACAGCAAGGCACCGGCTCGAATATGAAGGAGAGTCAAGGCTGACAGCTGGGCTCTTTTCAGCTGGTGCTGTGCCGTGTCAGGTCGAGGGTCTCGAGTGTTCGGAGTTGGGCTGGATCGGGTCGGTACGTCAATGTGGAGGAGGATGAGGATGAGGATGATGATGGGACCCGCTGCAGAGTGGATACCAACAGTGTTTTGGGCTGGAAATAAACAACACACTACAGGCTACTGACGCACCTGGCTGCATCACTGTGGATTCGCATTCCTGAGCCTTGTGGGGAGGGAGAGGGAACCCTCCTTTGTACAGAATCAATTATCCAGTTTGGCCTGCTGGATACTGTACCGTCATAATTGATTTGCTTGCATTTCAGCATTATTTGGAGATAATCGGCTATCGATAGGTGGCAGGGCAACCACACGCCCAGCAGCCAGCCGTCGCTCGCCAGAAGCAGGCATGTCCCCTCCAGCTTACACCCGCCTGCACCCTGCATATGCGTTACCGTTTTGGGTGGGCATGGTGACAGGCGGAGATCCTCCTGTGTGCTCTGTAGATCAATCCCCACGACCAGACAGCTCAAGTAACAAGCCACCCTGCCATTATGCCTCGGGATGAGGGTCCGGTCTGAGGGTACTACTCTCGGCATTAGAATCTGCAGCTGCATGCGCTGCCCCTTCAATTCTTCCCACGATGGTTCCGAGCTTGACTGAATCAAGGTCGAGACCCACGAGCCTGCCTGCACTCGTCCAGGGGTGCATATTTAGAAGTCTGGAAACGGCCCATCACCGCCTGGATACTGCTAGGCTCTAAGCTAGAATGAACATAATGTCAGAGCGTACAGTGAAAACGTTACCCTATGAGCTCGTCCAGCGACCGTGGTGAAGGGTAAATATTGTACCTGCAGCCGTCTGATGGACAGTTTGTTTCAGCTTCAAATGCTTTCAGTCCTGCCCTTTTAGTGCGTGCGTACTTAATCAGCGTTGTCTTGCATCCCATGTGGTCTATCTGGCCTGGTACCCTCTCAGCATAAAGTATTGCATCCCATTAATTATCGTATCCGCAATAATAAACTCCGTGTCATCAACGTTCCTTCCAGATCATCAAAGCCATTGCAAAAGACTGCTGTGGAACTGGATTTCTGATAGACTATAAGCTACGTAGCAAGGTTAGCAAGCTTCCCCCCTCTTCCCATCCACCCCACTCCACACAAAGGCACCCCGCCATCACATCATCAGGGGTCAACCTTCTGGGCAAGGCTTCCTCATCCTGTGATGGGTCCTTTGTCGTCATCAAGCTGCAAGAGGAAAAGCATGTGAGCGGCCAAGCCAGCCTGCAGTTCTCAGGCTCCAGCTCCGCCCATTGCGTTGGTCTGCGGTGCAGTGCGAGCAGATGGTGATCGTGCTCAGCAAAAGAGACGGTCCCGGAGTAGCCGCACAGCCGCGGGGCCACGCATGCGCTCGACCTCATCCACTTCAAAAACCCCATGATCTTGACCAGATCCCCGTGCTGACCGCAGCAGACGCCAGCAGTTCTCGACGGACCATCGACCCAGCCTGCGGGTCCACCAAGCCTAACTTCCAATCCGTTACGTACCACAGTAGCATCGCACCACGAACTGTACCTGCCCGGACTCATCCACCTCCTCCTGCCTGGCCTCGCCCCCAACATTCCGAGCCAACATCACCAGACAACTCGCCTATCTACCCAACCAACGCGATAAAGGGGCTCCCACCCCTTGCTCTACCCACTGGCACGCGCTCCTCACCCCTAGGCACCAACGTCCAGAAGAAGCATGCCGACCCCCTCCAGCTCGAGCTCCAGCAGCGTCTTCCTCCAGTCGCCCAATGCTATCCCGCCGCGAACATCCTCCACAGGACAGCACACCACCAGCCCCTCCCTCCTAGCAGCAGCAGCCTCCCCCTCGTCACGAGCTTCAGTCCTGCGCCCCGTGCCCGAGGGCGACTGGATCGGCTCCGGCACCCCATCTCACCACCACACCCGATCCCCTCCGACCGCCGGGTCCTCCTCCCACTCCAAGCGCCCGCGCCGCTCCTCGCTGCCCTCGACCTCGATCCTCGCCAACATGGCCCAGAACCCGCCCCCTCCCGACCCCTCGCGCTACGCCTACGAGGACTTCAACTTCATCGGCGGCCGCAAGTCGTGGGCGCCGGACAAGGACCGCGTCATCATGGGGCCCTTCGAGTACCTCAACGAGCAGCGCGGCAAGGACTTCCGCTCCCAGCTCATCGCCGCCTTCAACGCCTGGCTGGACGTGCCGCCCGCCAGCATCGAGATCATCACCAAGGTCGTCGGCATGCTGCACACGGCCTCGCTGCTCATCGACGACGTCGAGGACAACAGCCTGCTGCGCCGCGGGCTGCCCGTCGCCCACTCGCTGTTCGGCGTGCCCCAGACCATCAACTCGGCCAACTACGTCTACTTCTGCGCCCTCGAGGAGCTCCAGAAGCTCCGCAACCCCACCTGCGTCGCCGTCTTCGCCGACGAGCTGCTCAACCTGCACCGCGGCCAGGGCATGGACCTCTTCTGGCGCGACACCCTGACCTGCCCCACCGAGGACGAGTACCTCGAGATGGTCGGAAACAAGACGGGCGGCCTGTTCCGCCTGGGCATCAAGCTCATGCAGGCCGAGAGCGCGCGGTCGGGCGCCGCCGCCGAGGCCGCGCGCCGCGCGCCCATCGACTGCGTCCCGCTCATCAACCTGATCGGGCTCATCTTCCAGATCCGCGACGACTACCAGAACCTGCGGTCGGCCGAGTACAGCGACAATAAAGGGTTAGCCGAGGACCTGACCGAGGGCAAGTTCAGCTTCCCCGTCATCCACGCCGTGCGCGCCGACCCCTCGGACCTGCGCCTGCTCAACATCCTGCGCCAGCGCACCGCCGACGACGAGGTGAAGCGCTACGCCGTCGCCCACATGGAGGCCGCGGGCAGCTTCGACTACACCCGCGCCGTCCTCGACGTCCTCGTCGCCCGCGCCCGCCGCGTCGCAGAGGATATCGACCGGGTCGCTGCCGAGGGGGACGAGGGCCGGCCGCGGAATAAGGGCATCAGCGCCATTCTCGACAAGATGGTCATTGGCGGGCCTGGGGAGATGCACTTCCCTGCTAAGAAGAACTGAGTTTGGAGTGTTGCGAGGTTCAAAGGCGTTGATTGGGGAGAGGGAGTGCAGGTTGAGACTAGGCTGGCCGGCATACATTCAACTCTGGCGATAGACTCTCTGTCAGTGGACAACGTGGTCGTGAAAGGGAAGCTCTGGTTCTGGCGTCGGCGTGGACGGGCAATTGTTGCAGCAGGCGTCTCAACTGCTCTTTATGTGATTCTGTTTATCTTTTACTTGTGTTTTTAATCTTCTAGTGATATCCCACGTGCGCATATACTCCTTTATGTACGCATGCATCTCGGGTGGGTGGAGAGAACTTAAAATACTGAACTGGAAGGAAGGGGAAAAACAATGAGATATCATCACACGTGCCCTCCTCGGCTTCCGACTTGCGTCTGTTTACACACAATTAATCCGAGCAATACTTTGCCAACGCATCTTCGCATGGCCCTCTGAGGGCAGACCGGCCGGGATGATAATTAGCCCTTTGAATACAAACCGGCACGAATCTTCCCCCTCATAGCTCGTGGCCTGGCCAATCCGAGTGGGGAATATCTCGCCGACCGGACATTCGTGTGGACACACAAAGCAGAGAGGCCACACAGCACTCACTCACTTCACCAGTAGTGCAAGTCAGGCAAGTAGTAAGGAACCCAGAGTGTATACCTAGAGACTTTCGGGAGAGAGGGCTTTGGTTTCCACGCCCACACAACACCGCGCCCGCCGAACACAGGAGTGTGAGGGGGACGAGGCTTTGAAGTGCCCTTCCACGCTCTTGCTGTTTGTTCGGGGGTGGCTCGCCTGGCCTGACACAGAATGTCTCGCCAAGGATGGACATCCGTCAGGTCGAACGAAAGGGGTGACCCCATTCTCGGATGCTTGAACGGGCAGGAGACGTTGGGATGAAAGCAGTGTTTATCACTCAATCACATGGGTGCATGGACGGCCTCTCCACGGCCGTCGTAAGATTTTCCCTGTGTCTCGTCAGAGTTCAGTGACGCACGACAGACAAGGCACACGGACGATCAAGCAAGCAAGCAAGCAAGCAAAACTATCAAAATAGGCACTTGAGGTGGAGGCATGTCATGTCATATAACATTGAGTATAGGACTAAGCGCCAGCCACACAGACGACACAGAAAACAGGGCGCCATCTCTATCGACAGTGTCTCCCTGCCCTTCTCCCACACACACCAAGACACACACTAAGATGAAAAAAAGACGGCTCTTTCCGTCAAGGATAAAGATATACCAGGAGAATGATATATGAAGAAAACGGGCGCAAGTGGGGCCCGGAGGGGATTGCGCGAAGAAAATCAAACACGGATCCGACGCCCCCGAACCAACCTCCCTCCTCCCAGCATACATATTTATGTATGCCTCTCCTCTCTCACTTTGTCTTGCCCACTTCAGCGTTCCCTTCTGGATGCCTCACTCTTCCTCTGGCTGCCGCATTCCAAGCAGGGAAAGAAGGGATGGTATGTCTGTCCACGTATATTCGTTCCGAAGTAAAAGCAAAGCCCCCACATCCAGGAGAAATTCAGCCAAGGGAAAATTGCTTCCCCCTTTCAATCAGGGTGCGGAAGTGTGTTGATTGGGATGGGGTACTCGTAAGTTCTCCCCAATATATAAAGACAACAGAAAACGCCAGGATAAATAATAACGTCCTCCCGTGTAGATAGCATAACATAGCCGCCGCCGTAGCCCCATTCCCGTTGATGGAGTAAGCTTTGTCGAGTTCGTACGTATCCTTCCCCCCATTTTTCCAAAATAAAAACAATAAGTAGTAGATGGACAGATGAATTGATATAAGATCCTCCCTCCGGATAAGTAGATAGTGGGTAGATGAGTAGATAGATAGTTAGGTAAGTAGGTAGGTGGGTGGGTAGACGCGAGTATTTGTCCTGGGAGCCTTGGAATGACATCGTAGCGAGATGACAGCGCAGGGCCCGGTGGGCACGAGGCCATGGCAGCTCACAACAGTGAGTCCTGCGTGTAAATCTGCCAATAAATGGCACGGGCAATGGTATATATACCAAGAGTAGATTGGTGGGGCAGCCACACTGCTTGGCACTAAAGCTGATGAGATCGAGTCAAGTAAAACGAAGCAAACTTGTGCTACCGTCACCGACGCTGCTCATATTGTCTTGTCCCAAAACAGCCGGTTCGTTATAGATCGCTGGGCTGGGGACGCATCACCTGCTCTCTTGTGTGGCGTGGACGTCACTGAACGGGCTGGCACCGCGGGGAGGGCCTTGCGACGCTCTCCGCGCAGCATCCTCAGCAACGGTGCTCAAGCCCGAGCCGCGTGGGCGCCCACCATCAACTGCTCCCGGCGGCGACGGGCTCGGGTCGCGGAACGGGCTCTGCTGCTCGTCCCGCGGCGGCGGCAACGTGGGTGTTGACAATCCGGAGCGGGAGGTGACGGCGTCGTCTCGCTCGTCGTCGGTGTCTGCGCCTGCCACCGAGGTGGTGTTGACGCTGGCAGGCGTGGACGACTGCTTCAGGTTGCTGCCGACACGGACAACCTGGGCACGCACAGCGGTAGCGCTCTTGGCGTTGTTCATGAACGTCGACCCGATGCTAAAGGTGCTGCCGGACGGGCTCGCTGGTTCGGGGCCCTGGAACCTGCTCTTGTCCACGGCGGGTACAGGTGGCACCGATCCGCCGTCGGAGGAGCCGCTGCCGGTCGACTTGACGCTCACCATAGCAGCCTTGGCACGCATGCCCGTCTGCGCTGGAGTGACTACCACGCCAGCCTTGCCGTAGATGGTGGAGGCGACGCTCGAGCGGGGCGCGTATGATGTCCGGGCGAAGGAGGTGCGGTCGGTGTAGCCGGTCATGCCAGAGGCCATCGAGTCGCGCAGGTCACCGGGAACGAAGAAGTGTTGGTCCTCGGTGGAGTTTGGCGTGCCGGCTTGGGAGGAGACGGCGATGGGGATTGGGGGCACGGGCGGCACCAGCAGCGTCGGCGACGTTGGCGTTGCCCGGTTCGTGACGCCGGGGATGTAGGCGATCTGGATGATGTTGGAGGCGCGGGTGAGGACGGTCGAGGCGATCGAGTTGCGGGCTTGTGTCGACGCCCTTCCGTCCCGCATGGCGTGAAAGTCCTTTTCGCGCTGCCCAGCGTACTCCCCATCGTTCTCCCACTGTCCTTGCTCGAACGACGCCCTCTTGTTCTTGACGCAGTGCTTCCATGCGAGGTACGTGCCGACTCCGACGAGAGCGACCAGGGCAAGACCTCCTATCACGGCACCAGCGATGGCTCCCCCACTGGCTTTTGGGCTAGAACTTGACGAACTTGATGATGAGGAGGTGGTGGAGGAGACGGCGCAGTAGGCTTGTGGACATTGTGTGCAATCAAGCGGGACTGAAATCTGGCACTCCTTGCCATCGCCACATTCAGGACATGACGGCGTTCCCTCTTGACATTGTACACAACCGCTTTGACGACCAAAGAGGCTGTGGTACGGGCCTGCGAGCAAGCAAGGTTAGCTATGGGTCATCGGTTGGCGAGGCCGGACTGCTGCTGCCAATGGGGATGAGGAGAGGGTGAGGTAGCAGGGCCGGGTGGCCAAGTCGCGATGGATGGTATGGGCTCGACTATACCTTCTTCCAAGATCGGCATCGTGACGTACGATGCGAGACTGGGGGATGAGTTCGACAGGCAGGTATGGAGGTGTTGTTGGATATCGTAGATTCAATTGGGCTTGACTTGTGAGAAGATCGACAAGCAGGTAAGCAAAGCAACCGCAGATCCGGGTCGAGGATCAGACAGGTTCAACCACGGGGGGCCAGACGGACGGCGCCCTTTCAGCTGAGGCTTGGCGAGGCTGCTTATTCTTTAAATAGGATGCACGCACTCATGCACGGTATGGTACAGTATTTCGGTATCTCGTGTCGGGTCGATGACGGTGAACAGTAATTCTCCTCGAGGAACGATGGGAATGATTGCCAAAAAGGAATGTGTTGTATCTCGAGCGAGTACGAGCGTGTTGATTGTAGTCGTCGGAATCGTCGTGAAAGGGGTCGTCGGGAAAAGGGGAGTTTGTTTCAAGGGCGGAGAAACCAGTAACGAGCGGGCTGAAAAAGGTGAGAGTAAATAGCGAGCGACTAGGAGAACTAGCTCCTGGGAAGGCGAAGAGAAAGATAGAGGTCGATGGTCAGAGGAGTCGAGACAGTCAAGTCAGTCTATCCTGAGTGGAAGCCCATCTGCAGCTGGCGTGGCCGTTCTGCTGCGTTGCGTTGGGTGCGTTGCGCTGCGAGTTGTTGCTTTGACAATCGGGCCAGTCGTCGTGGAACGGAACGGCACGGCAGGGTGGCAGGTCAACGAGATTTGAGTTGGGATTGAGCACGGCACGGAGAGAATCAAAGTCAAGCCAGGTCGAGAGGAGTCTCCAGGTTGGGAGAGGTCAAGGTCAGGTCATGGGTAGGTACGGGCGCGAGATTGTGATGAGATGGGCGGGAATATCGATGCGGGTGGATGAATGAGTGGAATTGGGGAGTGGAATGGCTGGGTGCGAGGGCGAATGAATGGATTGGCCGGATCATCAGGGCAGGTGGGGATGGGATGGGCATGGGATGGGGTGGGAGCGAGTGTGTCGACAGTCAGAGTGACATCCGATATAGATTGGGTCTATAGACGACAAGACCACTAGATTACCGGGTCATGTACCGCGCTGCAGCTGCAGAGTGACAATCGACAAGCCAAGAGCGAGAAGAATGCTCGAGTCTAGGCCCTGGCCCCTGCTCCTGCCCTCGCCATCTTGTCAGCTCGTCTTTGCTCCTTCTTTCCTCCCCTCTCTCTTCTTTCCGTCTCTCACCAACGGCTACTAACACTGCGGCCCTGCAGCAGTACACAAGTCTGGTAGTCCAGCAAATAAATACGTACCGAACTTAGTATACGTACCCCAATCTAGCTCGAGCCGGCTTTGCAAACCTTGAAAGCCTGCTTCAGGCACGACTCCTTGGCCCCAACCGAGCGGGTCCATGGGGCCACACCACCACCGCCGCCCCCTCTCCTCCGTCCCTTGCCCTTCCTGGCCTTCCTGGTCCTGGCGCCTCTGGTTGGTGAGCACCTGGGCCACAAGGCCTTCATCCACACTCATCAGGAACTCTGCTCCGGCAGGGGTGGCTCGACAAGCGAGCGCCTTGGCCCTGCCGGTCCTTGATGGTCCTGTCTGTTCTCATCGTCGGTGGGTTCGGATGGTCGACAGGACGGCTCATCGAAGTGTTCGTTCCATGGCAGCAAGCTTGCAACCACAAATTCCGAAGCCTTTTCAATCTATCTACTTCCTTCCCCTCCTGGCGCGCCCGGCTGCGGACGGACCTTGTTCGTATCGGGACTAGCCATCCCATCCGTCCTCCTGGTCGCTGGGATAATGCCGACCCCTGCAATTTCAAATTCTCTTGTCCTACCCAGCCCTCGCCAGCCGTCTGAGGGTCAGAACCTTTTTGCCTTGGTCATCAAAGCAAAGCTTGTGACACTTGCCCGCTGTCTTCAGCCTGCTCTGCTCTGGCCCCGAAATGAGTTGAGTACGGCCCGACTCTTGATCCGGCTGCTGAACCTGCAGTGCGCATCGTCAGTCCTGTCAGCACTGCCTGGCAGGAGAGCCACGCGCGGCATTGGACCGAGGTCCTCTGGGCACTGTATGACCTTCATGCAGAAAGCCGAATGTGTCCAGGCACCGGATAACCCTGGAGGCGCAGAGGTCCCGGCCGTACCCTCGATCTCCAATGGCGAGTCACCCGTCCATGGCACGACATGCCTGCCCCCGGATCGCTGATGGGCTGGTCAGCAGCTCGGCTGCCCTTCGTTGGATGAATCAGCCGGCCCTGCATGCTCCGAAGGGTTCACAAGCTCACACGCTCGTGTGTGCGCGTGAGTGTTGTGTGTGCCCTGCAGCGAGGATCACCCCCGGGCGGCCAGTCCTGTGCCATCCAATCCGGGGAAATCGCGGGAGGCCGTTGTCCTAGGCGAGGGCGTTGCCTTTGTGCTACCCACGCGAGATTTAATCGCTGGGCTCCCGCGGCGTGGCGTGGGATAAACAGGTGAGGAGAAGGGGACTGGCATACCGGCTGACATCCCATTCGTAGCATTAGAGTTTGCTGCCAACGGCGGGGCAAATTGACCGCAGCCTTGAGGAAAGCATCACGATTTGTTTTTGGAATGACCTCTCCTATCAGGCATGTGTACGGTCGCGTCGCTCAAGAGGATTGGTTGGACTATGGCAGCAATTCAAACGGCGCGATGCTCACGCTCTGAATTCGTCAGACTGGTGCATTTGACAGGGCCAAAAGACCTCTCACTGTCACAGAAAACAGCGTGTGTCGAAGCTCGCCCGTTCTCGTGAGATCCGGCACATCTTCAGTGCCTCTACTATACTTACTGCACGTGGAAGCCGTTACTAGCACATCGCCTAAATAACTAGCACAAGCTCAAAGGCCATGCTAGAGTCGATTGCAGCCCCTAGCCCTTAGGTTCTCGTTGGGTCCCGAAACCTCGGGATTATCGTCGAATTGGGTTTCTGCGTCGAGCCTCCCGGCCCAGATCTCACGAGGTCCATTCCGGTCCTCCCAGCGCTTGTGTAGCGAGGGGAAGAATGTAGGGTGGGGAACAGTAAGTAGGACATGACACGAGGAGCCAGCCCTTCGCAGCCACAGCGTGGTTACTAGCGAGGTGCACACCACCCCACCAGGACGGGCTGCGAAACACAAACATTCTCGGGATGGAGGGCCGGCCGGCGGTCTGCCCGGGCTCGGGATGCCCACCCCATTCCTACGCCGCGCAGATCGGGGCCGGGCCCAGATGTAGGGTGGTGGTGGTCTCTGGGCGTGTTGGTTTTGTTCGTTATGTGATCACCTTCGTCCCTGCTTGTGTGGCTTATGCTGGCCCCTCTGGCCGGCCCGTAAAATCAGCACCAACTGTGGGCAAAGGATCCGAGTTCAGGCTGGGCCGCCGAGCAGACGTGTCAAAAGGCTTCCCGCCAGTGGCTGAAGCAGGAGTCGCGCTGGATCCCCAACCTGCTGCGAAGATCCATCGCGCTGCATGCGCTGAGGTGAGCATTTCCGCGTGCGCGAGTCGTCCGATCGGCAGGTGTTCCCTGAGACAAAGCCTTTGCCGAGGCTCTGTCTTTTCTCTGTCTCCCTTTCTGACTGGGCTTCCGTGATGCTGTTTGGAGGGGATGGACGGACGGATGGATATCAACCGCGAAGAATTCCTCCTTGAGACGCGGCGGGAATTATTAGGGAGTAAGGAAACCCAGAAAACCAAGACACAATGCCCCTTGGCTGAGCAGCGAGCACAGCCTCATGATTGACATGCCGGATGGGGGATAGGGCGGAAGCTGCCGACGGGTTGGGTCGTCGACACGAGCCACCCAAGGCCTCCCGAGGCCAAAGGGCTGCGTGTTTCTATTTTTGGTGACAAATGTCGCTCACTCCCGTCAGTGTATTTCAGCGCCAAATAGTACAGAAAGCGCCATTTCAAGTAAAATGGATATTGGCACTGAGCCGCGTATGTGGGCCGCCCGCTCAGGCCAGGGGAGACTTGAGGAATCCTTTCCCTAGCGGGGGCAGAGGGCGGCAAAGGCGTTGATCGTGCTCAACGGCGGCCACGAGGTTGGTGTCTCTGCCTCTTATGTGCGTGCCTAGTCGCGGTTGACAACCGCTTTGACGCTGTCTGTGCTGTCAGGTGTGCGACTGGGTGGTGGCTGCGTGCCAGTACAGTGGGGACCAGCTGAGCCCAGGGGGGGCTGCAGCCATCCGCCGGCCCAGCAGAGCGGTGAGGGTGACGGGTGGTTTATTATTACGGGGGCAAGGAAAATACGAGCGAGGAGCTGCCAAAGTGGGTGGGTGTTTCAGAAGGGGGCTTCCAGTGCTAGGGGCCTGCGGGCAGCTACTGGCTGCGTGGCCAAGGTCGTGCAGGAAACCGGGTGCTCACTGACATATGATCCCTGGAAGCACCGCGTGCTCCTCGGAACGAGATTGGCAGACGGCAGGCCGACCATCCCCAGGTCTCAAGTTGTGATCAGCACGGAATAGGGGGCCCATAGGGGTTGGAGGGGCTGAGGGGCCGGAGGGATAATAGACTACATACATAGATGAGTGAACAGCCTGGACACTCTGACGGCCTGACACCGAAAATGACAGACAGACAGACAGACAGATTCTCAGGGTCCTTTTCGCGAGCGAAGATCTCAGAAGCTATGGAGCCGTTCTAGAATGGAGGATGGGCAAGACAGAATGCAGCGTGCAGGTATTGTATAACAGTAATGTCAACACCACCCTGCTGTCTTGTCACCACCCAGCGAACAAAGATGGATGATGTATATGGTGTTCCTGGGCGCTTGGCTTCTACCCCAAGGCCTAAGACGCAACGGCCGGAGGCTTAGAGGAACGTTTCGACGGTGGGACGCGACCAGGAGCGAGCTGTCGAAGGCCAAGTGCCGGCGTCTGGGCCGCTTCTAGCTCGGCCCGTCAATCGTCGATGGTACAGACGTCTATTGCTGTTGAGAGAGCGCTGTGCAATATCACATTGCCAATTTAATCTCATCAGTGCCCGCCGGACAGGCAATTAACAGGCTTGCATGGCTGCGGCATAGCTGCACGGTTGCATTGCTGCATATACAATACAGCAGCTTCAGTAGGGACTGGGGACGTTTGGGGTTGCAGGCTTGGAGGCTGTGACGTCGTCATCGTGTCCGGCCTTGTCTCCTAGCCTGCCCACCCGTCATGATGGCACCTCAGAGAAGGGAGCCCCTGCCTGGTGTTCATCATGCCCCGAGCTAGATGTGGCCTCCCCCATACTGAGGACGGGCAGAGATGGGACGGGGTGGCCTGTGATGTCTCGCCAACACCGGTGGAGGGCTGGCTGGTGGCGGGTGGGTGACACGGAGCGGATGGTACGCCAACAGAGTTTATGCCAGGCAAGATTGGATGAATGGGTGATCAAGACAGCGTCGAGAACAGACAGACAGGTAGTGATTGACAGGCAGGCCACGGGCTGAGATGGGGACAGACCCCTGGGTATCTTGGGCCAAACGCGCCCCTGTCCTAAGCCACAATTGTGTAGTCCCGAAGCTCTCCTAGTGGTCGCTTTTATGCGGACCTCCTTTTTTTTTCTCCTTCGCTCTCCTCCCCTTTGCTAGGCCAGACCACACCAGACAAGACGCACGTAGTTGTTGGCCTCTTGAGGAACAGCCCCAGCCAGCCCAGAGCCCAGGACCAGGAGGGGACCCTTTTTCCTTTTTTTCCCTTCTCTCGGATGCTTCTCGACTGGCAGAGCAATAAGATATTTCACTTCGCTTCTCTACCCAAAGCTCTTTGATTTTTGCACATCACCGATCCCCCCCATTTGCTTGTTCTCTGGATCGCCTGCCTGTCGCTTGCCCGGGTCGGCACACCACCATCCAGCAACCTTGCCTCGCCCTGCCCTTGGCGTGGAGAAGCGGGTGCCTCCTTTCTAGACTTTCCCAGTCCAGCAAGCCTGCCAAAGCAAGGCCAGAGAGCCCAGCAAGGCCCAGCTCAGCAAAGCAGCGCTACCGACCAGGAGCTCCTTTGTCTCCGTCACCCGAACCGCACGCGACTACTCGTCCCCATCCAAATCCATCCCATACCAGAATCGCCGGTTCCCCCTTTTCGCCTTATTACAATCATCATCACCAGCAATCCCAACGCTGCCGCACCCCAGCCATTCACTCTAACGGCCCCCCATTGGACCTGTACCGGACACGCAAGCGTGGAGCGGTCCAGTCACTCGACCCGCTTAAAATAATCGAAACGGCCGTTCACCTAGCCAGCTCCTGTCCAGACGGTTGCCGACATGGCGTACAACGGCCATAACGATGGCTACAATAGCCATGGCATGCAGGACCTCAACCAAAACCCAGCAGGCGTTCGTCACAAGCTCTTCTACTACTACTGCTCCCCCTCTGCACATCTGCTACCTCACATCGATTCCCACCGCGATCCTTGCCTTAACTTGCCCTGCCCTGCCCGGCTTTTCCCTACTGCCATTGACAGATTCCCATCCTGCTCCTCCATCTCAACCTCCCCGCCCCCACTTTTGGTCCCTGATGATCCTGAGCAACTGTGACCGCGGTCGTCTAACATTCCTTTCGCGCCGCAGTACCACCTGCCCCCTGAGAACGAGCAGGACGACGAAGCACAGCGATCCCTTCTGAGTCAAGGCTCGACCATGTACGAGCAAGATCGTCTTGGGGGCACTGCCACCCCTCCTGCCCGGCCCGTCTCCGCATACAGCTTGACCGAGTCCTACGCCCCCAACGCTGCCACCACCGTGCCCGGCTCTGGCGGCCCCGGTAGCTACAGCAATGAGTACGGCGGCGGCGCTGGCTACGGCGGCGAGTTCCCAACTGGAGACCCCGGGCACCCCCCGTCCACCGTTGGCGACGAGGATAGCTGGCTCAACCGCCAGCAGGTGCCTGCGGGAGGCGGCCTGGGCCGGTCCAAGACCAGAAGGGTCAAGCTGGTTCAGGGCTCCGTCCTGAGTATCGACTACCCCGTGCCCAGTGCCATCAAGAATGCCATACAGCCCAAATACCGAGATGTCGAGGGCGGCAACGAGGAGTTCACCAAGATGCGTTACACGGCCGCAACATGCGACCCCAACGACTTCACCCTCAAGAACGGTTATGACCTGCGGCCTCGCATGTACAACCGCCACACTGAGCTCTGTATCGCCATCACCTACTACAACGAGGACAAGGTCCTCCTCGCCAGAACGCTCCACGGTGTGATGCAGAACATCCGCGACATTGTCAACCTGAAGAAGTCCACCTTCTGGAACAAGGGTGGCCCGGCCTGGCAAAAGATTGTCGTGTGCATGGTCTTCGACGGTATTGGAAAGACAGACAAGAACGCGCTTGACGTTCTGGCCACAATTGGTATCTACCAGGACGGTGTGATCAAGAAGGACGTCAACGGCGAGCCCACCGTGGCCCACATCTTTGAATACACCACACAACTGTCCGTCACCCCCAACCAGCAGCTCATCCGGCCCCTCGACGACAGCCCTCAGACCCTGCCCCCCGTGCAGATGATTTTCTGTGTCAAGGCGCAGAACAGCAAGAAGATCAACTCCCATCGTTGGCTGTTCAATGGCTTCGGCCGTATCCTGAACCCCGAGGTCTGCATCCTGCTCGATGCCGGTACAAAGCCCAGCCCCAGGTCGCTCCTGGCCCTGTGGGAGGGTTTCTACAACGACAAGGATCTTGGCGGTGCCTGTGGTGAGATCCATGCTATGCTTGGAAAAGTATGTTTTTTCTTTCCAAATTCCCATTCTCACATGTATTGGGAGGTGTCTCCGGGGGTGTTTTAAGAGATGTCTTAGGAAGACGTATATTCTAACTCATAAAACACCCCTCTCGAGACAACTCCCGAGTCACTCAAGAAAGAATTCAGCTGACAAAAACGTCTAATAGGGAGGAAAGAAGCTTCTGAACCCGCTCGTGGCCGTCCAGAACTTCGAGTACAAGATCTCCAACATTCTGGACAAGCCCCTGGAGAGTGCCTTCGGTTACGTCAGTGTGTTGCCCGGTGCCTTCTCGGCTTACCGGTTCCGAGCCATCATGGGCCGGCCCCTAGAGCAGTACTTCCACGGTGACCACACGCTCTCCAAGATCCTCGGCAAGAAGGGTATTGACGGCATGAACATTTTCAAGAAGAACATGTTCTTGGCCGAGGATCGTATCCTCTGTTTCGAGCTGGTCGCCAAGGCCGGCCAGAAGTGGCACTTGAGCTACATCAAGGCAGCCAAGGGTGAGACTGACGTTCCCGAAGGTGCTGCCGAGTTCATCTCCCAGCGTCGACGATGGCTCAACGGTTCATTTGCTGCCAGTTTGTACTCGTCGATGCACTTTGGTCGTATGTACAAGTCCGGCCACAACATCATCCGCATGTTCTTCTTCCACGTCCAGGCTCTCTACAACTTTGCCAACCTGGTCTTCTCCTGGTTCTCTCTCTCGTCGTACTGGCTCACCACCTCGGTCATCATGGATCTGGTCGGCAACCCCCAGGCTCAGGACAACGCGGCGGCTGACGCTGTCGGCTGGCCTTTCGGCAACACCGTTACCCCATACTTCAACGCTGTCGTGAAGTATCTCTACCTTGGTTTCGTCATCCTGCAGTTCATTCTGGCCCTGGGTAACAGGCCCAAGGGTTCGAGGTACACTTACATTGCCTCGTTCGTCGTCTTCAGTCTCGTGCAGCTCTACATTCTGTTTGACTCCGGCTATCTGATCTACCGCGCCTTCCACGGTGGGCTTGGCCTTGACACGGACAACACGGGTGACTTCCTCAAGAGTTTGTTCGGCGGCGAGTCCACCGGAGGTGTGCTTCTGCTTGCCTTGTTCACCATCTACGGCATGTACTACCTGGCCTCGTTCATGTACCTGGACCCATGGCACATGTTCCACTCCTACCCTTACTACCTGCTGCTCATGTCGACCTACATCAACATCCTCATGGTGTACGCATTCAACAACTGGCACGATGTTTCTTGGGGTACCAAGGGATCCGACAAGGCCGAGGCGCTCCCGTCTGCCAACATCATCAAGGACGACAAGGGCGATGGCCCGGTCATCGAGGAAATCGAGAAGCCACAGGAGGATATCGACAGTCAGTTCGAGCAGACGGTCAGGCGTGCGCTTGCTCCTTTCAAGGAAGAGCCCGAGGACGACAAGCCCGATCTCGAGGACGGTTACAAGTCTTTCCGAACGGGTCTGGTCGCGTCTTGGCTGTTCTCCAACTGTCTTTTGGCGGTTGTCATCACCTCGGACAACTTCGACGGACTGGGTATCGGCGTGAGTTACCACCATTAGCCTGGTCTATCTGACCTAACTGCTCGTGACCCCTCAACGCTAACCGGTAATTACAGACAAACTCAACTGCACGTACCGCCTGGTTCTTCAAGGTCCTGCTGTACGCTACTGCATTCCTGTCCATTATTCGCTTCATTGGCTTCTGCTGGTTCCTGGGTAAGACGGGTATCATGTGCTGCTTTGCCAGGCGGTAAGCGCATGTTTTACTGCAAGACTTCCAGGTCATTTGGTGCGGCATCTACACATTTACACGATGAGAAACGAAATCTGCTTCTCAGTCATTCTGGGTTAAAGGGTAAATTGTTGTATAGTAAGGCAGAACCCCACCAGAAACATGGCATGGCAGGCTGGCCGCTGGGTCTTGTATGGGGGGACCCCTGCGAGATTTCTTTCAGCTGCCTACTACATAGTGGCCTCTCCTTCGTGGTTTGGCGGTTTAGAGCAAAGGGGCGGGATGGAGGCTGGGGATCTGGAGCATCTGTGACTGCCTCTCTTTCCAGGCTGTGGACATGGACACAATTACATTGGTGGCGAGAAAAACAGGAGCATATTGACGATGGCGTTCTACGAAAGTGTTTTTTCTTCTCTATAGGCAGGACTAGGAATTTCATAGCCCAAGTGCATAATCTTGAAACCAGACCTGTCATGTTCTTGTCTGTGACTTGCATGATGACCTGATGTGTGAGTGGTTTTGTTGGGTACTTTGAAGTGATATTTGCTTGAGCTGCAAGAGAGAGGCCTAAGCGCGAATCTCATTTCGGTCCTACTAGAGAGTTGGACAGGTTTTATCTTATCGGTGACCCCACGCTCCTCGGCCAACCTTGGAACTGTAAGCCGGACACACTCTCGCCTCCGACCCTCTCAGGCACCAACTCGCACCCCGCCACCCACTGACCAGCAAACGGCCTACACTCCAGGCAGGTGATTTGGTACTCGACATCCTCACTATCCAGATCAATCTTGATGATTTTGTTCTTCATCTGGGTCAATAACTAGGACTGATAGCAGGACTTCAATTCCGCAACCTTGTCCACAGGCACACCAGCCCGAGCATCGCAGCCACCCTCGCTCCATTACCCACGACTCGCACGCGACACTCGACATACTATCACACACACACCCAAACCACTCCACTCCGTCCCCTGAACCCAAGAACACCAGAACAGAGTCCTGGGGCGGCCACCCATCGCACAGGCGGGCAAGATGTTGAAGATATGGTCGATCAAGAAGGAGCAGCAGAAGGCCGACGCGGCGGAGGGCGCGGCGGCCGGGGGCAAGAAGAAGAAGGTGACGGCGGCGCAGCTGCGGGTGCAGAAGGACCTCTCGGAGCTGTCGCTGGGGACGACGATGAAGACGGAGTTCCCGGACCCGGACAACATCCTGCGCTTCGTGCTGACGATCGAGCCGGACGAGGGCATGTACCGGGGCGGACGGTTCACGTTCGACTTCGACATCAACCAGAGCTTCCCCCACGAGCCGCCCAAGGTGCGCTGCACGCAGAAGATCTACCACCCCAACATCGACCTCGAGGGCAAGGTGTGCCTCAACATCCTGCGCGAGGACTGGAAGCCCGTGCTCAACCTCAACGCCGTCATCGTCGGCCTGCAGTTCCTCTTCCTCGAGCCCAACGCCAGCGACCCCCTCAACAAGGAGGCCGCCGAGGACCTGCGCAACAACCGTGAGGGCTTCAAGCGCAACGTCCGATCTAGCATGGCCGGCGGCTCCGTCCGCGGCGTCAGCTTCGACAGGGTGCTGAAGTGAGCGGCTTCGGCCACCCAGGAGAAGGGGAAGAAGAGGAGGGGCGATGGGGCTGTCGAAGGCAGACGTAGTCTTCTCGGACCGTCACCCTTTCAATGACTGCCTGGACCACCACTGCGGTCGCACTCCTTGCACCGGGTCATTGCAGCAATAGAATATCACACACTGAGAATGGGGGAGGACGGCACGGGCACGTGAAGAAGAAGCTGGGACGAAAGAAGGCTTCTTGAACTGTCACATATCAGACTGGCAGCGGAGGATCGAGCGAGCGAAAATGTGGGGGGCATTACGATCACAGCGAGGCGCCCATTTTCGGCGAGGTGTCTAGACGTCTTTTTTCTTTTCTTCTACAGGTGGCAGAACGTCGAATACGGAGAGTGGAAGGAAGAGACATGATAGACCATGAATCGATCGAGAACAAGGACGAGGTGTGAGGCAAGGCTGGGAATCATGAGCGACTACCACTACTACAAATGATATTATCATGAAGAGCCTGTCTGTCACACACGGCAGAAGTTGAATACAGACGCTCCGGACTGGAAAAGTTCTATGTTTCGTGACACCTACTCGATGCATGGGTATCGCGTCTACAGCAACGGTGCATTGTGCACTTTGCCGGCTCCTTTCCCAAGCTTGAAACGGGGGTATTGGGCTTTTCTTGGCTATGTCTGCACCAGATCTCTACATACCAAGTGAGGACTGAGACTGAAACGGCGACACGCGGCCGACCATAGCACTGAAAGGAGTTGTCTTTTCCCTCGCCTTGACTGAGCGATGACTCTTCGCGGTGGAGAGCAGCCAGACAGACCAGACAGGCCAAGGCAGTGACCCCCCCTGTTCCCCAGACAGGCGTGAGTTGGAGTTGTGCCCCATTGGCTCCGTTTGGCCCCCCACAGCCGGGACCCTAGCCCCACCGTCACAGCAACGCAGGGCCTGTACCCGTGCTGCACGGTGCTGGGTGCAGGCCCCAAAGGAGATAGGGCGAGCGAGCTCGGAGCTGACACGAAAAAATTGGTCCAACACCATTCGGTGAGTCGAGCAGATCGGAGCTCTGGGTTTGGTCTGGGGCCTGGCTGGTAGGTGCCCCGGTATAAGCTTCGAAGCTCGCTCGGTCAACACCACGTCTTCTCTCCTCCTTCCCTCCTTCCTCTCCTGCTTTTCTCAACCACCTTCTCGTGACCCCAATCTCCACTCAGAACAGCCCTCACCATGTCTGCCAGAGGTTTCTCGTCCGCCCTGCGGCCCGCCGCCCGTCAATTGACCAAGAAAACCGTCCAGAGACGCACCTTCGTCGCTGCTCTGAACGCCGCCTCGCGCACCTCTGCCGTCGCCCGTCCTGCTCTGGCCCGCCCCATCCAACAGCAGATCCGTGGTGTCAAGACTGTTGACTTTGCCGGCCACAAGGAGACCGTCTACGGTGAGCCTCGAGCACGCCTCAATTGATCCGTTGGCGCCTCTCTGACTCTAATTGCCCCTCCCCAACAGAGCGCGATGACTGGCCCAAGGAGAAGCTCCTGGTGAGTCACCTAACCACCTTCAACCTCACAGCAGCTTCAATGCTGCTCTGGGCGACCAGTCTGCTGATAACAACCCCAGGACTACTTCAAGAACGACACCCTCGCCCTGATCGGCTACGGCTCCCAGGGCCATGGCCAGGGTCTCAACCTCCGTGACAACGGCCTGAACGTCATCATCGGTGTGCGAAAGAACGGCAAGTCCTGGAAGGACGCTATCCAGGATGGCTGGGTCCCCGGCAAGAACCTGTTCGAGGTCGACGAGGCCATCTCCAAGGGCACCATCATCATGAACCTGCTGTCCGATGCTGCCCAGTCCGAGACCTGGCCCCACCTGAAGCCTCAGATCACCAAGGGAAAGGCGAGTCATTCCAGCGAGCTAAGCACATCCCGGTCTGAATTCGTCCCCCCAGGGCTAACATTGTGCATCAATCCAGACCCTGTACTTCTCCCACGGTTTCTCCCCCGTCTTCAAGGACCTGACCAAGGTCGACGTCCCCAAGGATGTCGATGTCATCCTCGTCGCCCCCAAGGGCTCCGGCCGTACCGTGCGCTCCCTCTTCCGTGAGGGCCGTGGCATCAACTCGTCCGTCGCCGTCTTCCAGGACGTCACCGGCAAGGCCGAGGAGAAGGCCATCGCCATGGGTGTCGCCGTCGGCTCTGGATACCTGTACAAGACCACCTTCGAGAAGGAGGTGTACTCTGACCTCTACGGAGAGCGTGGCTGCCTGATGGGCGGTATCCACGGCATGTTCCTCGCCCAGTACGAGGTCCTCCGCGAGCGCGGCCACTCCCCCAGCGAGGCCTTCAACGAGACCGTCGAGGAGGCGACCCAGTCGCTGTACCCCCTGATCGGCGCCAACGGCATGGACTGGATGTACGATGCCTGCTCGACGACGGCCCGCCGCGGCGCCATCGACTGGTCGCCCCGCTTCAAGGACGCCCTCAAGCCCGTTTTCAACCAGCTGTACGACTCTGTCAAGGACGGCAGCGAAACCAAGCGCTCGCTCGACTACAACGGCCAGCCCGACTACCGCGAGAAGTTCGAGGCCGAGTTGCAGGAGATCCGCGACCTGGAGATCTGGCGCGCCGGAAAGGCCGTCCGCTCCCTGCGCCCTGAGAACCAGAAGTAAGATGGATCAGTCCGTCTTGCTCGGTCACTAAAAATCTAGGGGGGGAGAAGTCTCGAGTGGTTGATGGAGGGCTGTTGATCACTTTTGGCTTGTCTATTTACTCGAGAGGGATGGTTCTGGAAAACTTTCCTAGGTCACGGGGAATGCGTTACGTGCGTTTTGCGCTGGCAAGATGGGGAAAAGTACGGGGATTGTGTATTTTATATCCAATTTTTTTATTTTTATCCGTGGGATACTTTTTTTCCGTGGTTCCCGGAATCTTGGGGCTCGAGAAAGAAAAAAGTTCTGGTGGTTTAAATTACTTGTCTTCGCGTTGCTCACTGGTGATATGATGTTTGATGATATAGTAGTGTCTGTGTATAGTAAACACACTCCTGTCACTGCCGATTGCAGACCATCAAATGAGGCCCGGGGGTGAATTGTGAATGTGTGCCCGTCCGGCTTCCGGTCTCGGCCGGCGCTCCCCTCATGCGGCTCGCGCATTTGAGCATGACGACGGCGTCTGGCAGACCTCTGGAATCAACAACCGTCGCTACGGATTGAGGCGAGTCAAGGCCATCATTCTTCCGCTGCGTCAATTGCGTTTGATTCTAAAGTCACGCAGTTCCCTGGGCAGGTCTCTTTTCTATTTTTCCTCTGATCCCAGATTTATGACCGAACTCCCAGCAACTTGCCACCTCCACTTTTGTCGTCGACCGGCTTACACGCAGCACGCACTTGGATCAAACCATCCTCTCATAGACATACATGTTTATATTCATATATAAACACTCGCGTACTCCCTCATTGTATATATTTCTGAGCCGCTTGGCTGCCTGGTGACCTCGGCAAACGGCAGCCCGCAGCGAGCCGTGACACGGCGCCAGAACATAACCCCGTCTAATCACCACCACACGCTAACACAGCCACGGAGGCATCACAACACGGGCAGAGGCGTTGATATCACTGGGGCCCACCACTACCACCAAACAGCACACGACGATGGCAGACCCAAAGACCTGCCCGCCGCTGACGCGCGCCTCGGTGGTCGCGGCGCACGACGTCGTGCGGCCGCACGTCCACCGCACGCCGGTGCTGACCAACTCGACGCTGACGCGGCTGGCGTCGACGCCGGCGGGGGACAGGCCGGGGGACCTGGAGGCTGCCGGGGGTGACAAGCAGGCGGAGGGGGAGTACAGGAAGAAGGAAGAGGAGAAGAAAGCGCGCCCCGTCATCCGGCTGTGGTTCAAGTGCGAGAACCTGCAGCGGGTCGGGGCGTTCAAGGTGCGCGGGGCGTTCCACGCCGTCGAGAGGCTCAAGGCCGATGAGGGGTGGGTTGCCGGTGGGGGGCTGAAGAGGGGGGTCGTCACGCATAGCAGTGGTGAGTTTCCCTGCTTTACTTCTTCATTACTCCCACGCACTCCATCAAGATCCACTTGATCTGACACATACCACAGGCAACCACGCGCAGGCCCTCGCCCTCGCGGCCCGCGAGTCCGGCATCCCCGCGCACATCATCATGCCCGAGATCTCGGCGCCGGGCAAGGTCGCCGCGACCAAGGGGTACGGCGCCAACGTCGTCTTCAGCGGGTCGACGTCGGTCGAGCGCGAGGCCGTCGCGGCGCGCGTCACGACCGAGACGGGCGCCACGCTCGTGCCGCCCTACGACCACCCGGACATCGTCCTCGGCCAGGGCACGATGGGGCTCGAGTTCCAGGACCAGGTGGCGGAGCTGATGGCCGCGGAAAGCAGCAGCAGCAGCAGCGGAAGCGCGGGGGAGAAGAAGAAGGACGGGGGCAAGAAGGATGGCCTCGACGCCATCATCACGCCATGCGGCGGCGGCGGGATGCTCTCCGGGGTGGCGCTGTCGTGCGAGGGGACGGGGATCCGCGTCTTCGGCGCCGAGCCGTCGTTCCAGGGCGCCGACGACTGCCGGCGCGGGCTGGCGGCGGGGAAGCGCGTCGAGAGCGTGTCCACGCTCACAATCGCGGACGGCCTGCGCACGCCCGTGGGTGCCATTCCGTGGGGCATCATCCACGACCGGAAGCTGGTGCAGGCCGTGTTCGCCGTGACTGAGGCGCAGATCGCGGCGGCGCTGCGGCTCGTCCTGGAGCGCATGAAGGTCGTCGTCGAGCCCAGCTCTGCGGTGCCGCTCGCCGTGGTGCTCTTCAACGAGGAGTTCCGGGCGCTGGTTGAGCGGGAGGCGGGGCCTGAGGGGTGGGATGTTGGGGTTGTGTTTAGCGGTGGTAATGTTGGGCTTGACAGACTTGGGGTGTTGTTTGGTTCATAGATGGTGGGGTGGGCAGTGGTTGTTTTGCGCCTCTCCTGCCGATGAGGCCGAGATACCAATTCGTAGGGATAAGCATCTGGAGGGTGCTGCAGATAGCGCTTGATTATCTGCGCCTGCCCGTCAACACAGTAGAGGGCAAATGTGCCGGGTTGGCCGTTCTCAGCATAGTAGGATATAGCTTTTGGCTTCGATATAATCTAGGCATAGATATGTGCATGCTGGTCTTCACATACGTCCTCCGTTCTTTGGAAACATCTACTTGGCCTCGGCGGGTGCTTTCATAGTTCAGATCCTGGCTGACCGTAATATATGACCTTGACGTCTGCGAGCCTTGCTCTGCACAGAAAGTTTATTAATATCTATCCCACAGGCGACTATTCCATTTGGGGGGGGGGGGGGTTTTTCGCAGAGAATTCCAAGTCATGCAAAGGAAAGTTAGACGCGTGCAGTCAAGTAACACGCGGACATTTCAGTTTCTTCTCAGCTAAGAAGGAGACAAAAATATAGATGCTGATACTTTCAGCCGGATTTGCTAAAACCTGGATAGCATACTAGAAATCACCAAGGTAGATGGTCGTGGAAGGAAGGCCTGATCTGGGACAACCTTTTATTGGACAACCCCGCGCGGGCGACCTCTTTCTTGTGACATTCAAAGTTTTGTTGTTGTATAGAAATATGTGGCTGTCAAGTGCGTCTCCGTGTTGTTCAAGTATTGTTCAGCTACGCGCCGGTGTAAGTTTCAAGCCATATCTGGTGTGGTGTGAATTGGCTTTCCCAGCCTATTGTCGTAGAAGGATTCCAAGGATGGCATTTCAATATGAAGAGTGATGAGGGAGCCGTAGGTGCGTGATCCGATAGCTAAGCCACCGGAGAACAAGGCACATGGGACCGGCCGCATTGACAGGCCTGAAGTCCCTTTACACCACCCGTCTTATACCCAATCCATGATGCAGGCATAGTGAGATAGGGCAACTTCCAGCAGCCAGGCTACTGGACGGTGCCAGATACGTCTTGCACTTCCCGCTCCAGCACTCCAATAAACCGAACTTATCACAACACTAAATAGCATCCCGCCTTTCAATATTGTCGAGGTGGTAAAGCGCATGAGAATTGACTGCGACAGATAGTATTAAATCAAAGGTATGGATACAGATAATCTGTGTCTAGTAAAGCATTACTACTAATTACTTGTTGCCCTTTTGTATTTTATCAATCCATTACATGTCAGTAACTCTCATAGCCTATCTCTATAGTCATAGATCGCGCTCTGTAATGGGTGTACGCAGTAGTGGAACATCAATGCAGGTACGACTACAGTTTCTCCAAGGGTGACCGGGGGTCTGATGCTTTTCGATGCTACTGGGGTGGGCGGTGCCTGGGTAAAATGGGAGGGGAAACACTTGCTGTCGCGATCTTCAGACCGGGAAAAGTACCTGCTCAGCTCAGGCTTTACCGCCCGGCAGAGCAGAACATGCGCTGAACCTCTCGCCGGTTACTGTTCTATAATATAGACAACGGGTTTAAAATGCCAATTTGGCTATGTGACCAGTCCGGCCAAGTGCCATTTATTTCTACTACATCTCAGATTGTGAAGAGAACAGCATCTAGCCGCGCTGACCCAGGTCATCTCCAGTCATAATATAAAGGGGATCCGCTATGGCCCTCGCTGGAGTCATCAACGTTATCTCTGGCTTACTGGTTCTGTTCCATGGCCCGATATATCCACAGGTGTGAGAACACCTGAAAAGAATCGAGACGATCTTCGGGGAGCCAGCACAAGAGCCCTGAGACAAAATTTATGAATAGATCCCTCTCCTCTTTATTCTGAGGCTGAGTCGCAAGGTCCTCAAGGGTCCTGTTGGTTGGTATCTGTACAATACCTCTCCAATTACCTATAGAAAGAAATAGGAGTCCGGTTAGTTATTTTTATATGTATGGCCTGGGGAGAAAGAGACCGACCACTTTCGTCCCAGTACTTCGAAGACTCCTGGCTTCGTTTCAAAAACTCTCGTGGTGGTGGACCAAGGAGAGCAATCATTGAGGCGAGGTGATATGCATTGTTGAGGCACTCGTCCTCATAGCTGTGAATCTTGAAAATATCCGCTGGCTGCATCATATCCCATGCCTAAGTAAATAGTAAGCATTGATCAAATATTAGAAGCAAAATTACGAACCATCATGCCAATACTCCACATGTCAATAGCGTGGCCCCATCTCATTCCAAGAATAACCTCAGGTGCGCGGTACTGTGTTGGCATAGCTGGTCCCACATTCTCGTTACCAACAACGGCCTCTCCAAGATCGCAGAGATATAAGCTGCCAACAGATTCCCGGAAGTAGCGGGTAGTATAAATTGTCCTGTCTCCGGCATCCTTACGAGGGCTTAAGTTTCCACTAAGCTCGTCTTCCAACATTTTCACAAGTAGCTGCTCATCCTGGATACCCTCAAGTAAATTACCTGTATGGATATCTAAAGTGATGTCAGTATTAGCTTGTGAGTTACTATTTTCTAATTCTTTTATTTTTGGGCTTGAGTTGACTCGACAAACCTGTGTGGGTGATGTTTGCTTCTGTGTGAAGAAAGTGAACAGTAGGAAGGATTTGAAGAAGGATCTCGGGCACAATTCCAACATCAAAAACACCATCTGGCATAGCTTTCTGAAGATCTCTAATAGATGTTCCCAGTGGGCGTAATATAAAAACGTCATGTATCCCATGAGGGCCCTCTGCTCTGAAAAATTCGTAGAGTTCTCGGAGGTGCTCTTTACCACCATATTCCGACTGTTCTAAGGCTGGGTTCTGAAGGTGTTGGTAGATCTGTAGCTCACGGTTTTGCCGAAGTGTATTAATATGTATCTTTAGCGTACGGTAGAGGCCGTTACTTTGTATTAGTCTAATGTTAGCAATTTGCACTAAAAGCTTGTTGTAGGACAAAGAAGATCATAAAGAGCACGTACTGGAGATCATGGCACAACCATATCGTAGAATGTGCACCCCAGCCAAGCTTGGTAACAACCTGGTACCGTTCTTGGAAGATCTCCCCAATTCGTACTGGGTAAAATATGCGGGGATCATAAAATGACAAAGTTTCTTCCTCAATTTTCAGAGAAGAATCTATGATCTCAAAACCACTGGAAGGAAAAGTGTGCGGAGGAACAGGCGCCATTCTGGCCTTGCCCAATGAAAGGGGACGATTCCAGGTGAACGAGACGGTGGGTTGCGCAAGGTTTACGTGAACAGTGAGAGGAGCGGGCATTGACGTCTGGCAAGACTTGAGATAAAGCGAGAGTGATCTGCGGGGAATGACGGGGTTCTTTAGAGCGAACATGGCAAGAACTGAGGCTGATGCGTGCCAAACCGCCGTGTTCGAGGTAGAGATAGATGGAAGATGGAGGAAGGACAGATGAAGGATGCATGAATGAACAACTGACGAGTTAGTGCGGGGCTGGTGCTCAGTGGCACAGGCGCTGCAGGAGTGTGGCGTCAACATCGAACGCCGTCCGGTCGTTGTTGTTATACACAGCCCTATAAGGACCGGGTCTACAGAAATAGAGTGGGTGTGGTAGTTCCTGCAGCCCAGGAACCAAAGGTATATGTTGTCGGGGCCGAGGGGCTTGGAAGTCCAAAGGAATCGTGCCCTCAGATGTGGCGTTGTGATACGCACTGGGATAACCGGACCCGTGCTGGGAGCTGGGGCATTTTGGACTTGTGCACGAGCATCACTCGCGCGTATGCGTCTCAGCCTGTCTTCATTTTTGTGGGATTTCCAATCGAAGGTATACTGCAAGTCTTTTTTTGAGCTACAGAAGAAATGGGGTTGTGGAGTTTCAGGGCAATCTTGCTTACGTGTGACGAATCCGTAGCCGGGCTTTCCGATTTGATTGTTGAGCTTGACGAGGACTCGGCGTGAGTCTCCGAGGCCTGCTTGCTATGACCAGATTCAGAGTAAGATATACAATTTGAGTTGAAAAAAGAGCTTGCCAGCAATTCGTATGAATTATAATTTGGCCCATATCGAGACTGCATGGAAGATGCAGGCCGGCGCCTCCTGCCTTGCCGGTGTTTACGACCTGGATGACGATGTGACCGCGAGGAAGATATAGCTGGATATAGATAAGGGTTGGAACTTAATAAGGAAATTGACCAGGTCGAGTAAGTTTTAAAATTGAATTGCGGAACTGGGTTATAGAACTTGGCTGTGGATGGAAATTAGTGAGAACGTGTATGTGCAGTTTCCCCCGGTCCGCATGCCGCTGAGGCGCTGTTCATTTATATTTCGACCTATATCCAGCGTTTTGATTGCAAAGTCTTGTATACAAAGCGTTGAATCTTTTGCTTGGAACAAACTGGTATACTGTCACCTCGATTAACCTCCAGCCACCTCGAGTCTTTTCGAGTCATGTTGTGACGTGTCGGGTGGGTGTTCTGAGGAGGTGCTAGCACCTATGAATGCGCTACAAGACCTCCAGCTCCAGCATATGCTTCCACCAATTTTTGCTTGCTGCTGTATGAGTCTGTATGATAGTTTGATAAACTAAAACATTCCATCAGTTCTGCGAACTATTTACAATAATACCAGCAAAATTGAGGTGCGCTGGGCCAAACGAATCCTTCGCTATGGCAGTTCTAATCTTGTCATATTGCTATATGTTCATGTTTTAGTACTGAAATACCAATGTTCACTTGTAGAAATCCATCCCCACGTGTTGCCAAAACCCTTGATATGTGTGATTTGGGTCCATGTTTGCTATAATTAGCTATAATTGATTAACCTATACTTGAAGCTGAGCAAAAGTTCGCTATCACCTTCTGCAGTTGGACATAAAACTTCCTTCACTCGCATATGTCAGACACCGCTTCTTTATCTGTACAAGCTACTGAGTCTGGTACTGTATGGTACTGTGTGCCAACGTGCGCGGAAACTGTGCTCCCTTGAGGTGCACGAATCCTGCAACCACAACATCTGTACACAACTTTCATACAACAATGTCAAGCATTGTAGTAACTGGGTCACAGCCATCAGTTGACAGTATGCAGACAAACTCAAGGCTAGTGACAAACTGAGCCCACCTGCTCATTCATAGTGACGACTCACACACAGTCGAGTCACAGTTTGGTGCAGAGTATTTATGAGCCGAACTTCTGAAAGGTCTCCGATTGTTTCTTTCATTCATCCTTTCCACAGCATCTTGCAACCTTGACCAAATCTTGCACTTCAAATCCTCTTGACCACATGGACGTCAGCGAAACTCCCAAACTTGTTGAACTCCAACTTCTAGCCAACAGTCACACGGACTTAGACTTTGTCCTCTGATAGTCGTCCAAACTCAAACTCATTCTTCAATACAACAAGGCTTTCAACTACAAATTCTGAGCCATCATAGATATCAATTTTGATGTTTCGGTACCAGAATGGCTTGCTGCTCCAAAGCAAACATTCATCTACCGGACCATTGTGGACGCTTTGCAAAGCTCAAGACTGTCGGACTCACAGGCAAAGTCTCGCGCAATCGAAAACAGCACGATCTACCTCTTCACCTCAGTAGGATCCCGAAAGGAGTCCCAAGATGTTATGAGGCGATTCTCAAAGGCAGTGGTTGCCATCATTTGGCATATTCCCCACGACCATATTTACCAAGACATCCTGACCGACGCCGTGATCAGCTTGCGAAAGCGGACCGAGCCCATCGCAAAGTTTGGCAAAGGTGAGACATTCTGGAACGACTGGGAGAGTTTGCCAGAATTGTATATGTTCATTGCAGATATGCGGCAAGGTACGAACCCCCCGTGGCAAATCTACTTGATGAACGTTTTGCTGACAATCATTCTTCTGACAGACTTGATTGCTTGCTTCGGGGAACAGGCTCCCCGAGAAAAAATCACAAACTTTCAAAGACTTACTTCATTTACTGCGAGGCTGACAGGAGCCGGCTACACAAAATGGATGAACTGGCCAGCATTGGATCTCAGCCACGCCCTTTGGGCACCTTGTGAGAAGGGTATGACGTTCGACGGCAGGCTCTGGATTGCTACTGAGTGGCTTTTGCGCTCTGCGGATGCTATATACATCGCATTGAGTGATTGGAAGGAAGACTTGGAACTTCAGCGTACCTGGGAAGTATTAAGGCCGGTTGGCCCGGCTTTGCAGAAATGGCAGGCCCGGAGACAGCGGCTGGTTGAAATCAAAGAGAATTGGGATGAGTGGGAGTTCAAGGATACCACACTAGAACGCGTGAAACAGGCCATACAAGCGATGGAGACTGTAGAGCAGCGTTATGCAAAGCCCACAGAAGAGGAACAGAAGGGAGACAAGTGTGCTGACAGTGCGATAAAGGGTGCCAGGTAGAAATTTGGGAAACTGCTTCCAATGAAGTAGTTCCAGATAAAAGATATGTGGACGTTGAATTACAAACATGACACCGCAAAAAGATAGAAGAAGTGCTCACTCATTCACAAATTGTGTGCCTGCTTAGTGATTTATATCCCATACATAAACAAGCATTTGCTATTTGCTAATTGACATGGGTTTTTACAACACAATTCCACGTCAGTCTCCACAAGGGTGTTTGGGAGATGTAAGCAGCTAACTTCAGTGCAGCAATGCAAGTCAAGCCGACACAACCTTTTGAGAAAGTAAGACAAAGATAGCTCAACCAGTTCGAGTTTCATTCACTTTGATTGAATATCACCCAAGTCCTCTGGACTCCTCGGTCACCAGATAACCCATTTTTGGACTCAGGAGTCTTACCTACACATCTTGAAAGATTGGCTGAGGTCGAGTTGAATTTTGCCATTCTTTAGAATGGTTCTCTTACCCCGGGCGAGAAAAAGGTTTAATACCAAGCTCCCACCAAAAAGAAAAAAATTCTCTTTTATAAAAAACTGAGTATAAGAAAATATTCTTTGAATTTTTCTTTATAAAATAATTTTATTAATATTATTTATAATGTATTATTAATTAAAGAATAAATTTTAAAAGAATTTCTATGTAATATTATTTAATAAATATTAATAAAAAGTTAAATTTTAAATTTTAAGTTTTTGATTTGTTAGTTATTACCCCGCATGCGGAGAAGGGGCCTCGTCCCAAGGGGCCTTGTCCCGTTCGCTTCGGCGAACCTCCTCCCGCACATATATTATTATTTTTATTTTAAAAGAATGGCTCTTGTGAGCTTCAAAGAAGCTATCCACACAATATCTACTTGCCTTGCAGAATATTGTTACTTGTCATTTGTTCTGTAGGTTGGCTCGGCTTCCACCAACCAGGCGAAGACACCAACGCAGCCCATCTCGCTGCTGATGTACACAGCCACAGTGTATGTTGCACAAATGTGAGACCCTGCACCGCCCACACATATGCACTGCCTCTTGAACAATCTAAAACGCGCTGGTCGCATCGGCAGGTCCTCACCACTGTGTTCGATTTCCCAGGAACTGTAGCCTAGTTGATCGATTCAAGAACTGTCAGTTATATGAGCGGCCATATTGGCGCAGAATGTGGATCATCCAGGAAGTCATCCACGCCGACAAGATCAGAGTATGGTGCGGTGACAAAAGCGCAGACTGGACGGCCTTTGACAGGCTGTATTGTACTCTCAAGACCCTGGATGATATGGGCTGGGCCGCTCACCACCGGCATGCCATTTCCGTGCTACAGAGCTCGGCCCTAACGATGGTCTGGCAGCGCGCACATTGGCGTCATCCAGAGACACCTGTACCGACACTCAGACGCTCGTCGAGGTGTTCCAGGAGTGGAAGTGTAGTGACCCGCGCGACAAAGTGTACGCTCTCGTCGGTATAGCGGCTACCGGAACCGCCGTTGTGCCGGACTACTCACGGTCCGCAAGGCAGGTATATTTTGATGTGATCGATGGCGGCGACGTGGTTGACAAGCCGAAGTTTTGCAACTTATTGTCGCAGCTGTTAGGCCTCAGCAAGGAGGATGTCGATCTCGACAGCCAGAATTTGTGAGAAGCGTTCCGCTTTATTTGAGAGCTCCTTTCCCCCTAAAGCACATCAATTCTGCTCATCTGTCCTTTATACCCCTAATAGTACTAATAAGTTCGTAGGATCGACTATAAATTGCATCCTGTGAATATGCTTGTCTTGAAAATGAGGCTGGATCCTCGCGCTTGGACCAGTACAAGCGAAGATGAGCAATTCACATAACATCCAACGAGACTATTGATATCGCCAACCGGTGACTCTTAACCTCTCATAAATTTCAAAATCCAACTTTTTTCAACAGCTACATCACACCCATATATAAAACAACAATTCATGTATCATGTTTGAACCCCCCTAAGGAGTTCCACCGCCATCTACGGAAGGTAAGTTTATGATACACTCAAATGCTTTGCTCTGCCTCAGAGCCTAATTCCTCATAGAAGCGACCACGCGGCAGAAATACCACATTAGGACCTGTGTGATCCACCGCAATATTGTCATACAATTGAAACTCGTCCCTCCTTCCACGGCTGTCCGTGCTGCCGGGCCACCCTCACCCAGCTCACCAGCCTCGCCAGGCTCCCTCTCAAAGTCGAAGTACCAGAACGTTTTGGCAATAGTCAGCCTCATCTCAAGGTAGGCCATCGACTTGTCAGCACAGGAGCGATCACCGATCGAGAATGCCACGAAGTAAGAGAAGTCGCAATAGTAAGTCCTTTTGCCCTATCTTTGGGAAAGGCACATTACGCTGTATCTTGTGTCAGAGATTTGTATTTAAGAAGGTCTTAGTGAGAAGAAATTTATACCTTTGCAGCCAGCCGGAAGATGCAGCTCTGAAAACTTTAATCTAGGGGTCAAATGTGATATGAGAGCCTTCGTACATGTATCTTGCTTTCCGTCCTTTGAGGTACACACATTGAGGGACTTCCTCTCAGCGATAGTCTCTGCATCCAACCTCCTGCAGATGCAATAAAGTGTGGGCCCAAAGAATCAACCACCAATCCCCTTCCCTTCCATACATGCATGCACATGTTTGTTAACCGAGTACAAGATTACATGCGGGGGGTTCGCCAAAATCTGGGCGGGGATATAAAAGACGGCAGGCATTGCTTATTTTCCGTAAGCGAAGTAATTCTTTCATCATCCTTCAAACTTTCTATCACCATGCTGGCTTACTATGTCTTGTTCTTGGCGTTTATCTTGTACCGCCTTTCCAAGGTAATCTACAACCTGTACTACCACCCGTTGGCCAGATTTCCAGGACCCAAGCTCGCCGCCGCATCCCACTTGTACGAGTTTTACTGGTCCGTCATTCGGGATGGAGAATTTATTTGGGTGCTAGAGCGGCTGCATAAGAAATATGGTACGTGTTTCGGGCAGGTCTCCCAGTTTCTTACAGCGGACTGACAGAGGGGAGGCCCCATTGTCCGCATAACTCCTCGCGAGCTCCACATCAGCGATCCCTCGTTCTACAATGAGATATACGCGGGCAACCCAAAAAGGGCCGAGGGAGACTACCGGTTCACACGGTCCCTCGGGACTACAAACTCTATGTTTGCGGCCGTCGATCATGACCTCCACCAGGCGCGCCGCAACAGCTTGGCCAATTTCTTCTCCAAGCGATCGATCTCCGGCATCCAGCCCATAATCCAGGACAAGGCGGAACGGTTCATCAAGAGGCTAGAAGAGGCTTCTCAGAGCGGGTCCTTGGCCGACCTAAGCAGCCTGTCGGCCGCTTTTACGGCAGACACCATCTCGCATTACTCATATGGGGCTTCCCTGGGCTGTTTGGACGGGTCCGGGGCCGAAAACACCCTGTCCGACGCGACGCAAGCATTGTTTGCCCTGGGCCATTGGCTCAGGTTTATAACCATTAGGTTCACAGTAGCAAAGAAACTGCCTCCATCGTTGGTGGAGCGCATCTTGCCGAAGGCAGCAGCGGTGGTGCTGAAGACGCAACGCACCATCAGGTCGTTGGCGTTGGAAGTGCTCAATGCCAAGGAGCCCAAAGCCCCCGACGAGAATATGTTTGCTGCGCTTGCTGATCCATCGCTTCCGGCGGAAGATCGGACTCTCGACCGCCTTGAAGACGAGGGATTTGTGATTCTGACCGCCGGGTTAACCACAGGCTACAGCCTCAGCGTCACCATGTTCTATCTGTTGGACAACCCTGGCATCCTCTCGGAGCTCTATGATGAGATTAAAGGTGTCATGCCTAACCCAGCAGAGTGTCCGCCCTTGGCGACGCTGGAGAATCTACCCCTGCTGGTAAGAAGCTTGTTGCCAACAATATGAAGGAGCGATCACATCATGCTCAGATATTCTGGCTAATGGCGAATAGAGGGCCGTTGTAAACGAGGGCCTTCGACTGTCCATGGGCACACTGACACGGCACCCTCGCATCGCACCGGACAGGGTGTTGCAATACAAAGATTGGGCGATTCCTGCAGGCGTGAGCCCCCCTGTGCCCGAAAAGACAAAAACATTCTAGATATGGGAATAGATCGTCACTAAGCCGACCAACAGACACCCTGCAGCACCGTCACCTATTTCGTCCACACCAACCCGGAGATATTCCCAGACCCTTGGTCTTTTGACCCATATCGCTGGATCCGCGCTGCGGAACAGGGCGTGCATCTTGAAAGCCAGCTTGCGCTGTTCGTGAAGGGGACGAGGTCGTGCCTCGGTATTAAGTATGCCTTACCAACCCACAATAGCGGCTTCGGGCGCGCCTGGTCCCCCCCCCCCGGCGGCCCCGGGACGCACGATATGCTAACACGATGAAATTACAGCATGGCCACAGCTGAGATGTACATACTCACAGCTAACCTAGTCCGACGTGTCAAGATGAAATTATCGGAAGACACCACGATAGACTGTGTTCTGCCGGCGAAGGACCACACCGTTGTGGTACCGAGAAACACTTCTGGCATCAAAGTCAGTGTGTTGGGAATCAATACTGTGTAGAGGTAAGTCGGCATCAGAATGGTGGTATCGGAGCAGACTGGTCATCATGTGCACACCATTTTCTTCTCCTTGTGGTATGCCTTGGGGTGATTGCGATAGGTCAAGAGATGCATGTATGTAGGTTGAAATAAGAACTTGTGGTTCCCGTCAGAAAAATGGAGTTCAATTGGCCGACCCATTTCCTATATTGGTTCCCGTGCCTCTAAACTGGCGGGGACGCCAGTTCCGTCTTGCATGCAGAGAGGTCAGACACATGCCTGCCTCTTAGTGCTTACCAACTGGTCTGACCGGTGTGAGTGCACTACATACATGTAATTCGAGCCGGTGGCTTTCTCGCCTAAAGGTTTCTGGATCGGCTTTCCCCAACTGTGAAACCTCGCCACACAATTCTTAGAACTGACGCATCGAGCTATTCTCATCCGCTTGATGCAAAATAGGGGTCGCCGACGCTCGGCCGACGAGTTATGCCGATGTTGTTTGCTAATGCATACTACATGCCGGGTGTGCCTTCAGTCGACATAGTCGCTGCTGTCGTTTCAAAGTGACGGCCACCCCAAAAATGACATCCTAAAAAGGCAACCTCAGTGCTGAAACAGGAACAGAAAAGCGCCCCACATACCGGTGGAGAATTCCAGACGAATAATTACCCGCAAGTGCAAGCTCCCGCAACGTGCTTCAAACTTAACGATGCTTGTCCTCAAACCTTGATGGGCTAATGTCTTGGCAACGGCTCTACCGCAGCAGCATCCCATTGTCCTCAAAGCTACACATAGGACGGCTGCAGATCAGATGAAACCGATGCAGCTAGGTTGGCAGCTGTTATTCTTCAACGGCGAAGCTCACAAGAAGCAATGGATTCGTACCCCCTGCCCTAACTCAGACTTGTCTTTTCACCGTGATTGGTCCCACGACAGGGGAAAATGCGGGGAGAAACATCAGACGAGACTCTAACCAGGTTTAGATGGGATGGGATTTGGTCTCGCCGAGCCGCACGATCACATTGCTGATCCATCGGAGCTTCTATTCGGACGAGGTCGTGATGCTTCGCTTGCGTGCGCTTAGACGACAGATGCCCACATCCCGTGTCGCGTTGTCCGTGCTGACGGGTCTGGAGGTGAGACGAAAAGGTCGAGGATATGTTCGTTTTTCCTGTGACGGCAGGTTTTCACGAGAGATCTTCGTCGCGAGACCGTGACCGCCTTCCACGCTCTTCTAATTTTGGAGCCTGCCTGATGTTCGTTCACTGAGGACTCCCAACTTGAACTCGTGTCACGGAGCGCATCGACGATGTGGTCATCAAAGGTATATAAGATGTGTCTGTGTCGCCTCAACGAGTTCAATCTCATCATCTTCATCCAACTCATCATCCATCACCAACATCAGTGCCTTCATTTGTCTGTTCAGAGCTGTGCTCTCTCTTTACTGTCTACTACAATCTTTATTGCACAGGCTTGGTCCTACCTCTATCTCTAAATCTCTCAAGCCAGCTATTTCAATATAAAATTTTCCATTAATCAAAATGGTTTACTCCGCTGCCATTGTCAAGGTCTTCGCGGCCGCTCTCCTTGCCTCCACGGCCGTCACTGGCCTGCAGCTCAACGCCCATGAGGTCGTCCAGCGTGATCACGTGGTAAGTCTCGACACCAGTCCTGGAGCAACCGAAGAGCCTGAACTGATGGTCCTCTCCCAGGGCTCACCCGCCGCCCGTGCCGTCGGCGCCTACGCTCAGGGCCAGGACGTGCGCCGTGATGACGTCTTTGTAAGTATTTATATGCACATTGCCTGCTGTGCCTATTCTTCAACAAATGAACGAACACTAACTAGAAACCTCAAGGACTCCGCCAACAAGTTCGAGGTCCGCCAGGCCAAGGGCAAGAAGGCCAAGGGAGGCAAGGCCGCGGCCAATGGTGGAGCTGCTGCCGCCGGAGCCAACGCAGCCAATGGCAACGGAGCGAATGCTGCGAATGCCAACGGAGCAAATGCCAATGCTGCCAACGGAGCCAATGCTGCCAACGGGGCAAATGCTGCCAACGGGGCAAATGCTGCCAACGGAGCCAATGCTAATAACGGGGCAAATGCTGCGAACGGAGCCAATGCTGCGAACGGAGCCAATGCTGCTAACGGAGCAAATGCTGCCACCGGGGCAAATGCTGCCAACGGGGCAAATGCTGCCAACGGAGCAAATGCTAATAACGCCAACGGAGCTAATGCTAATGCTGCCAACGCAGGAGGCAACGCGGCTGGAGGAAACGCAAATGCGGCCCAGGGCGGTGGCCAAGGTGCGGGAGGAAACGCAAATGCGGCACAGGCTGGCGGTAACCAGGCTGGAGGCAACGCCAACGCTGCTCAGGGCGGTGGCCAAGGTGCAGGAGGCGCCGGAGCTGCTTAATTCAAAGCTGATCTCTTTTTGACTCAGGGCCTAAGCTATAGACCAGACTGAGGAACGATGAGGATTCAATTCTCAAAGGACAGAAATGGAATGTTCTGAAGTTGGTATGGTATGATGTCATTCCTTGAAGAGAGAGAGAGAGAAACTTTCACTTGTTAGGAAATACAATTTGTTTAAGTAAGGGCTTAGAGTTTCGATTTATCACCAGACAATAGTAATGCTGTGTCAAAGTTGTATTTGATGCTTATCATGGGCGGCCGGGCTGAATCCGGCCCGTACGAGTATCAGGCACTTGTGGTAAGAAAAGTTGGAAAAGAAAAGGGTGCGGACTGTTTCGAAAGGCTAGGACGCGCGTATTTGACCTCGAGGAAGGGAAAGCGCCGCCAGACATGCCTCCTGCTACGCCAGAGCATGCGGGATGAACGCGGAGCAGATTTCGTCTGAAGCGAATCAGCTGCCATGCAATATTTGTCCGAGTACCTAGGTCGTCAAGGTTCAACACTGATATATGTCGCAACGGGTCCAACGATTTGGAGACAGGTTGGGATCTTTTACCGGAAAGAGAAAACTTGAATGGGCCCGTCACTTCCCATGCCTCAGAGTTGTAAATGGGTGGCCTAATACCACAAGTGTGTTTAGGATATAAAGTTGCCTTAATGGTCTCTAGAAAGGGACTTACGTGAAACGAATCAAGACATGACCTCACTCCAACAGCCGACGCCTATTGACTTTTCTGACGCCGTCACTATGAACCTATTGCGTGGGATAGTGAGAGCTAGTAAATGCTAAAAGTTCCATTTTTTCTTTCTGTTTCGGTAATGCCTGAAAATGCCTGATCTACTCAATCATTACCTGTCTGCTAGTCCTTAAATCCCTCATGTCCAGATTCCAGTCATCATCCTTTCGGGCATCTGGGTCGAACCTACTACTCGTGACCCGGGTTTCTTGAGTTTTGCTAATCACAAGCCTTCGCGATGCTCCTGTGCTAGTACTTCCTCTACTACTTTTGTACTTGTTGGATATGATGGTGGTATATCCCTTAATAGTAGCTAAGATTTTCTTATCCCTGAGCTGCCTTATGGCTGGGAGGCAGGCGATGATGAAGCAGCATGTGAGTTCAATGTAGACGGCGTAGTATGTGGCCCAAGTAAGCGAAGGGAACGTGGTTTCCTTGGCTGGAATGGATATTAGTACCTCGATATTTCGGGTCGGAAACGACCAAAGGGTACTTACTAGCGTCTGAAAGACGCCAAATGACGAATCGAAAAAGTGCTGAGCAGAATGTGCTAAAGACACATGTTAACAGACGATATGTGCCATAAGGAATGGACCATGGGTTAGCGAAAGACTTACAAGCAACCGGTCGCAAAAATAGCGATCACGCCGAGCCTCTTCGTGACCTTCATCTGCAGTTTCCAAATCAAGAAGGCCGCCACAAGAACCATCCACAGGTCTAACGCCGCGTTGAGCGCCGAGTATGCCCCGGAGCCGTCAAAGACGTCGTGGTAAGTACATTCAGGGCCCTGATCGAAGGTCCACTCGCAGTAGAGAGGCTGGGACACAAAGCACTGAGCGATGAAGTACGCCACGGCCAGGGAGATATTGAAGAATTGTGTGGCCCAGAGGACTCGCTGGACTTTTGGACCCTCGAAAATACGCTGGTAAAAGAAGAGTATAGACATCTTGGTGACTGCTAGCGTGATTGCGTATAGTTGCGCACGGGCGAAGTTGATCTTGTAGAATTGCGGCAGTTTCTCGAAATCCAGGTCCCACAAGTGAACATAGCATCCAATCACTCCCTCTGCGCAGCAGGTCAGCTAGAAAGGAACTATGGACGAGACTCATTGGGTAGCTTACCAAGAACACAGAGGACGAACTGTGCGATAAGGAGGATCTTTTCAAATTTGTTAGCATCAAATCCTCCTCGTAGTACGGTTTCAATCTGGAAGCAATGCCTACAGAATCATAGGGAAACTGACGTATGCAACCACACAAGATATATCATCTTTGTACCATTGACATAAGCCGAACGACAGAGTCACAATCCGAGGCATAAAGACAAGAGTCTGTACGACGAAGAGAACAATAGCCGTGAGCGTGTACTCAGGATCGACGGTCGAAATTGGGCCTGGAAGATCGCATTTGTAGTAGAATTCACGCCAGTTCACTACCAAAGCATTCCATATCAGTCGTCGGATCTTGAAAAGCCACGCGAGCATCCAAACAGTCTCAAAAGTACTAGTGTGGACTTGCTGTAGTAGTCTGTCGCGTGAAGGCACGCATTGAACATGCACGTCTCGAGATCATGGCGATGGGTATTGCATGCGCACTCGCCGTGCTCTGTTGAGTTGCAAAATAACTCATAGCAGGAAAGCTAGAAAACCGAGTCAGTTCTTCTTTCTCAATGAAGGAAGGTGATAGGCTCGGCTTTGCTTACGCCACACGTGGTTGTGTTCCAAGTCGTGACATCCCTTTTGTAGGACACGACTGGGTCGACGAGGAGGAGGAACAGCGCGGTAAAAGCTGCAAACTTCCTGAACAATCCCGACATGATACGCAATGGAACATCTTGTTGATGACCGAACAAGAAGGAGAAAAAAGAAGGCGAGGAAGCCTGTGTGGAACGTGTCTAGAGCCCATAAGAGCGGGCATTGCGCCCAGCTCTGAGGTGACTCTGAGGTGAGAGCTAGCCCCCACGTTGATGTGCTCTCGTGGTCTCAGCCGCACGGAGACCCCGCGCTTACCCGCGATTCGGTGTGGCATCTGGGAACGGTACTTGTGGATTACCACTTTCTGCTATTCAAACCTTGCAGAGAAACGAGCAACGAGAAACGAGATGGCACGGACAAATACGTATGCGGAAATACTGTTAAAGAGCGTGAAAGCGGCAGGCCCAAAATCTTATCTTGGCTCGTATGCATAGTACTTCTATCATTGTTAGGTCCGATCGTGCCAACTGCGAGGAATGAGGCTTGTTGTACATGTGTGGCGCCGGCAAGGCAGAGACACACTACGAGAAGGTCTCAGCTGGGCAAGGCCCGCAAATCTAGAACCCTCACAACGTTAATGTAGGAGTTCATGGCGAAGGCGAAAATGGTCCCAAGCCAAAATTCAACGTCACCTGCATGTAATTCTACAAACATGGTATCCTTCTAATTGAAGCTCAGGTCTCAGTTCTTTCAAAAAAAGTAAATAACACCACGCACGTTATAGTTGTTGAGCAAGATCTAGTTAAAAGTTAAGACTTGTGGCGGGCGAACTAGTCTGGGTTGCACGGTTTCTAAATTTACGGTCCAGTCGGAGTACAGCAGATTGAGCAGTCACACAACATTACAATATTGCGAGTGCCGCACTTGAAATAGAACCTGAACTTGAATGGAGAAGAGTATTCGAGGGCTTAATATACACGTTCTATCTAGCCCCGGTGTGCCAGCTCAGTCTGGAGCGGTTAAAAATTGCAGATATACGGCGCCTTGCCCACAAACTTCTCCGCCGCGATCTCCTCAACAAGCCACGCCGCAATACTGGCCCTGCTGATGCCAAGTGAGTCCTCCCCGGACCCAGTGTACGTTGCGTTGACGGGCTGGGCGGGACCATTATTCAGCCAACCGACGCGGAACAGAGTCCACCTCAGCTTGTCTGTAGGTATCGCTGATACGGTGTCGCCGATGCCTATCATTTCGGAGTATGCGCTGCCGCCAATCAACCTGACCACCGTCTTTGAGGCAGTCCACTTCAAGCCGCGTTGATCCTCAGGCCGCTGGAATGAGGGAGTAGTCAAGATCAGCGCACGCTTGATGCCGTTCTCGATGACTTGGGGCAGGAACTCCTTATAGAAGGCTCCGGGAGGCTTGATAGGATACAGATGTCAGCATGGGTGTTGAGTTATCTGGGACGGTGCAACTTACCGCGCCGCTGGACATCGTCACCGGCCCCATGAATGTGACCAACACGTCGGCGCCAGACTTGGCTGCCTTCTCCCTGTCCTTTGCGTCCGCAAATTTCCCTTCGATAGTAGACACCTTTGGCGAGTCCTTGATACTGGGAGGTAACTTGCTTGGTGCGCGGGCGAAGATGATCAGGGAGTGGCCGGCCTTGAGGGCTTGGTTGCAGAACTCCACTCCACATGCACCTGCCCGTGAAAAGAGGGACTCGGATTCAGTCAAGCTTCTTTTGGAACCTCGATGGTAGTTTGTCACTCACCTGTTGCACCGAGTACGAGAATGGTTTTTCCTGACATGGCGGATGATTTGCTCAGGGGCTAATTAGACGTCGTTGGATCCCTCCCTGACTGAATTCCACCCAGCACTCTCACCGATATTTGTGATGGCTGTTGATATGGCTTCAAGGCTTGTGATGTTCTGATTAAATGTGACAGAAACAGAATGAAAATGCATGTCTGCCATGATGGTGCCGACTGCTTGCACATTTCTATGTTAAATGAGACATTACAAAGCACCACCACATAAAGTTGCTGAGCAGAAGGCGGACACAAACTAGATCCCGCCATCCGCTGGCCCATAACCCAAGCAGACATAGAATCCAATCCGTTATTGTACATGGTCCCATGCACCTAACTGTACAAATTCAATGGGGTTTGATAGATATGAATGCGTTTTGAAGGGTCAAGAGCAATCAACCCCGTTTGATTGGTTTTTTTCTCGAAATTGCACTTGTTAGGAAAATGTCAAGTGAAGAATGGTTGGGAGAGTTTGGACACACTGGTGACAACGCTAAAATCCCGAATACGGGAGCGGATCTGCGGAGTTTGAAATAGACCCAGGCCATTGAGGGATAGTACACCAGAATACCTCATGAAGGCCCGGTGCTAGCTTCTTCAAACTGTTCGTAGACACCATTGCCTTGGATCTCCATGCGATGTAAGACCACGGAATCTTCCAACCTGTTTCCGGGGAATGCTGTGGCGACTGCTAGTTGTCCCACGCGCAAGCCACCAAGTGAACTATGCCGCATGAAATATATGGCGCGGCACAAGGTGGCGGTCACTTTGTCCCTACTGTCCCAGATACCTAGCAAGGCCTCGATGGTTGACCCTACCAGTTCCAACAAGCGTATCGAGCCAGCGGGTCAAAGGTGGATGCATTTTTATCTTGCTCAGATTTCTGGCCCTAGAGTCCCACGGAGTCAAGCATAACCTGCCGATGCAAGTAATTGAGACGCCACTGCCGTTGTATGTATCCGCCAAAATTGCACCGAGGACCAATGTGGCTTGTTCGGAACCCCGAAAGCGAGTATGGGCTCCGAAACAAGCTTCGGGAAAATTGGCCTCTCGTCAAGCCCAGGATTTGCCCTGACAAGATTGAAGGTTAGGTCAAGGTGGATGAATTTCGGGTGGGAGCAACGGACATTCTTTGTAATACCTGGGACACAGTCCGCGCTGCTGTTTTTATGGTTAGCTATAGTAGTAGCTTATATAAGATAAAGAGAATAATTAATTATTCTATACGATAGATGTAGTAGAAATAGATGGGACATTGGAATATAGGCTGCTGGACTTGGAGAAGTCTCTATGTTGATGCTGTGCTTCAAGTTGTGTTGATTATTCGGAACGGAAAAGCTGTACTGCTTTTCCGACGCGGATAACATTCTCGGGTGCTAGAAATCATGTCCGAGTTGATCTTGACCCAATGTAATGAGGACGCATGACAATAGGGGAATTAGGATCAACTCATATCGCGCGAGTCATTGGTTTGAATACTACGGTAGCCGTAGTTGATGAACCCCTCTTGTGTAATAGTTTGTATTGTAACGGCTTAAGCTATAGTCGCATTCACAGCAATGAAGTTAGCTAAATGGAACGATACCCTCTCGACCCAGCGCGGTTGTTAAGTCTGGCCCTCTAGAACCTATTCTGTGTATCTGTTGAAGTCATCTGTGTGTCTGTTCATTCATTCTGTCACGATGAAAACAAACCTACTCCGGCCTTTGCTTCTTGCTGGGAGACAGAATTCTTCTTCAGAAATAGATTGTAGTGGCCTTTCCCGACAGTTAACTTTTCCAAATGTCACAATTCACGAAAGCAGATATAGCTTGTCCGGCACCAACCTTACCTTCCCCATCGACCATCCGACTTGCAGCCCCCAGTCTCAAGTCGCCAGCACCGATGTTTGCCAAGTCTCCCTAACTGCAATCACTGGACCTCAAAGTCAGATCAGATTCCAAATGTGGCTGCCAATCAACTGGAATGGCCGTTTCCTTGGCGTAGGCAATGGAGGCATGAGTGGCTGTATCAAATACAACGATATCAACTACGGCGCCTCGCATGGCTTTGCCACCATCGGGAGCAACAACGGCCACGACGGAACGTCTGGCTTGCCTTTCCTCAATAATCCTGGAGTGGTCGAAGACTACGTTTCTCGCGCCATCCACACCGAGTCTGTTCTTGGAAAGGCAATAACTGAGCAGTTTTACGAGGCCAAGCCGCACAAGAGCTATTTTCTAGGATGCTCCACTGGCGGCCGACAGGGGTTCAAGGAAGCGCAAGACTTCCCCGAAGACTTTGATGGGATAGTAGCTGGCGCGCCAGCTTTCGACTTGAATGCTCTCATGTATTGGACTGGTCAATTCTTTCTCAAGACAGGAGGCCCTGGCTCTCCCAACTTCATCTCGGCGGCTCAGTGGGATCTTGTTGTTGAGGATGTGCTCAAGCAGTGCGATGGCCTTGATGGATTCACTGATGGGGTTATCGAGGATCCGGACCTGTGCAACTATCGCCCCGAGGCACTTATTTGTGGCGACAAAAAAGGGAACTGTCTGACCGGAGCCCAGGCTCAAATTGTCCGGGCGGTGTTTGAGCCCGTATACATTGACCGAACTCTTGTCTACCCTCGTCTTCAACCTGGCGCCAATTCTACCTCACGTTTCTTTACTGGAGAGCCTCACCCTTATCCCAACGATTGGTTTCGATACGCTATATACAATGACCCCGGATGGGACATCGCGACACTTTCTTCCAAAGATTGGGAAGCGGCATCAAAGAAGAACCCCTACAATGCGGCCACTTGGGAAGGTGACTTGTCCCATGCTCGCGACGGAGGGGTCAAAATTCTCCATTTCCACGGCCTCGAGGACAACGCGATAAGCAGCGAGAACTCAGCTCGTTACTACAATCACGTGTCGCAGGCTATGGGATTGTCATCTGATGAATTGGATGAATTTTACAGATACTTTCGAATCTCCGGGATGGGCCATTGTCGAGATGGAAACGGAGCGAGCTTTATCGGTGCCAACGAGGAAACATTTGGGACATTTGACCCAGCGAGCAATGTTCTTGCCGCTATTGTCGACTGGGTTGAGAACGGGGAGGCCCCCGAATCCATTCTCGGGACCAAGTACGCGGGCGGATCCAAGAGCTCTGGTCAAGTTCTGGCACAGAGAAGACACTGTAAATACCCACGGCGGAATGTGTATGAAGGTCATGGAGACGCTGCATCGGCCGATAGCTGGCGTTGTATATAGAATAAAGCCCTCGGATGCGTCTTTGCGGAAAGTCGTGTATTTTAGGAGAATATAAGAGATAGTCCAACCTCGTATCCCAACTCCAATGCTCTTAATACATGTTTGCTGTTGTGACAGATTTAATTTTAGATAGCGCTGTTATCGGACTTACTGGGATGCGGTTGAGGCGGCGTTGAAAAGGGAGGGCTTTCTGTTCCAAGAACCGGCCAGGACGGGTCAGTCATATGATTCCCTGTCACTTTGTCCTCGTGCTCACATTTCAATGTGTATGGCAGTTTGCAGTTAGAGATTGGTAATCATAGATTGTAAGAGCACCCGGTACGGGGACTGCTAGATATATTTGACAGATATGTTGTGCACCCACGGGGTGATTACACCGAATCCTCTTGCATCTGCTCGCCAACATAGGAAATAATCTCTGCAAGGGAAAGCAATCAAAGCAGTTCAGACAAACAAGGCCAACAAATAATCATCGTTAATGTGACCATCTGATTCGTGCTCGTCTTCCCAACCGGAGTCTGATGCTTACAGCTATGTGGGGCCGCTTCCACCAACACCAAATCCTGACGAAGAATCCTCCGCCACTGAATTTTCTTCCTCAGCGGACCATTCTCTCTCAAGAAAAGACTTTTCTGTTTATATAGTCCATATCTAACATACCCAAGACCACCACAAGTGCAGTCATGTCCGAATATACCTCCACCCGCGAAGGCTTCCAGCGCGCCATGGAATGGAGCCTCACAGGCCCGCCCGACGAGGCGAAGCTGTTCGTAGAGGGCCTCTCGACTCCCGGCTTCTGCCAGATACTGAACGGCCAGCTCCTCTCCTACGATGCCTACGTCAAGCACATCGAGGAGATGCGAGCCAAGGTTGGCGAGTACAAGCCCGTCCTGTGAGTTCCCACCTCATCTCCCTCCCCACAAAGTAGCATCTGGGTACAGTATACATGAACCACCTTGCACGCTCAAATCCACCTCCCCGGCGGCATAAAAGTTGGCCGGCGGACTACAGCACACCATTTCTGAAAGCCCTACAGTCACGAGTTCCTCCGCGACGGCGACCAGCTGGCGGCGCGCATGACGGGGACCATCAGCATCGACGGGGTCGCCATCGAGTTCGAGAGCTTCATGTTTGCCCAAGTGGACGAGAGCGGCAGGTTGGAGTGGTTGAAGGAGAGGGCCGTCAGCGGCCCCGCGGGCGGGGCGTCCTGAGCATGGAGGGTCAAGACCAGATCTCTTGCTGGGAGGAGCGACGGCCATGAGCTGGGTTTGCCGTGAATTTGGTGTGCGACCAATAAACGATATATTTATATCGAGAGGCGGAATTTGGCGACCGTTTTTGAACGGTGCCACGGCGGATCATACAGGAGATCCGTTGTCGCTGGAAGCATATCATTAACTATTCTGGTTCCGACCCAAACCGAGGGGGGCCTGTCCCCCTCCACCAGAGCCATTTTCGTATATCAACGGCGAGAAAACCAGCTGAGAAAGGATTCGACCATCTCTGTTCCAGGACCCCGTACCTTTTGGCTGTTGAGCTCGAACGGTACCTCACCAGCCTCGTGAATGCATCCACCTCCAGTCCATCGGGTTCAGGAACTGATTCATGTCAACATCCATCATAGGCTGTCCGAGCACTTCCGGATACGGTCCAAGCCCGGGACCAGGAAAGAACTGGTGCCCAGGTCCCTGATCAGCGCCCAAGCTCACAGGTGTAGGCATCGAAGGCCCGCCGGAACTGCTGCCCAAAGCCCCGACATCCGGCCGGCCAGGGTGAACTTGTTTCTGAGGGCCCGCAGCCGAATCCGCCCCCGCCGCCACGTCCCTCATCATCTCCACGATCCGCGGCGGTTGCAGGGGCTTCCCCTGCTCTTTACAGAGCTCTTCGCGCGCCGCCCACACCTGCAGCACGACGCGCGAGAAGACGTCCGAGATGCCGTACTCGCCGGCTTCGGCGTACGCGGCGCGGGCCTCGTAGTTGTCGCTCAGCGCCTCCCACGCCCTGTCGGCGTGGCCGTCGCCGGGCCGCCTCTGGAGCCCGTTGAGGATGTGCACGTACGCGAGGGCGGGGACGTTGCAGTCGACGTGCCAGAGGAAGCCCTTGGTCAGAGGGGAGGTCCGGAGTTTTGTCTCGCACTCGAGCATGCCCAGCGCGTGCGAGACGGCGGCGCTGCGCTGGGCGTCTGTTTGCGGTGTCGGTGAGGTCGAGAGTCTCGAGTAGTGCTCCAGCAGGCGGTTCCGAGCGATGTATGCCCGCGTTGTCCAGATTGTCATGAAGTGGAGAGGGTTATCGGGGTCGCATGAGTTCAGGTATTTGTCTCCGATGGTCCCTTCCAGGAGCGTCAGTTCGTCTCCGTCTGGGGCGGGACCATGTCTTGGTTTGACGATGGCATTCAAGGAGGGGCTGATGAAGTTGATGTGGAATGCGCTATGGCGAATGAAATCCGCCAATTCGCTGCGAACAACAGTGAAAAGGGCCTCGGTGGGGTTACCGTGAGTCGTCGGCGGGTTCTTCATTTCCGGCCGGAGCTCAAGGTCGTTAATATTGAGAGGTATCTTGCAATCCCAGGTCGGTGTCAAATTGGTTGTTTTGAAATCCGTCATTTCGCATAGGCGGTGGTCAAAGTTGACCAAAGACCACCACAGCCGTCGGCGCATCTCAGCGTCGAGAGCATTGCAACCACTATATGTGGACTCATCGTGCAAGCCCATCCGTTGTGCGACGCGGATGGCGGTGGCAAGCGTAGACGACAAGGATCGAGGGTCTGTCTGTGACCTGACTGAGACCTAAGGATTGATTGATGAGATTTGATATTGGGACAGGATCGTGACGGATGGCCAATATGATGAGGCTTACAAGATAGAGGTACAAGGCTGTCAAGCTTTCGACACTGCCAGACCGCAGAACCTTACAATTGAGGAGGGACTGCTGACATGCGAAATGGTAACGTGCCTGCAGGTCCCTCCGGGGGGACCTAAATAAGGAACGACACTGCTGGTTCGTGAGGCTCATGACAGAGATACAGTATATGCTGAAGATAAGTGCCTCCAAGGAGGGACTGATGCCCTCCAGATTGCTGACGGCATTGATGATACGTGGCTGCAGGGTCGGAGTGTGGGTAACCTTGAGCAGTGGGTCGATATTTTCAAGATAAATCTGCCAGAGCCTGAAGATCTGGACTTGCTCTGGGTGCAAGGTGGATAATTGAACGTCTGCTTGTGATGCGCCAAATAGCAGATGGTCGTAATCCTCGAAATGAGTGCCTGAGTAGGTATCCTCATGGTCCCACGCGTTCTTCTTGATAGAAACGTGCGCACTGCGGTTGACTGGTTGGAAATCGCTTCCACCATCGCCGTGGCCGCTATCCTCTGGACTGGCTTCGGCACTACCGTCACCATCGTCATCATCGGTGTCCTCGTCACCTGGGTCCAATGTCTTTTGTTTGTATAGTTAGTACCGCTGACTTACAGTACAAGCACAAACCACAAAAGGAAATGATGCGTACCACCCGGCTGATGGCGTGCCACAGATTCCTGGAGGGGATCAAATGCACTAATTAGAAAAAGCTGCCTTCGACAATTGCTGGACAGCGGTCTGTTACTCACACAGGTTTCGACTCCAACTTCATGGGTGCCTTGTCCACTGGTGACATCTCTGAGCGAGTGTCTAGCATTTCAGAGGCTTCAGCGCCTCGTTCTGTTGTGTCAACGGCGGCTGCAGCTGCGGACAGAGAGGGTTGCTCGGCCGATATGGCAGTGGCACTGGCCGGGGAAGTGGGGTGCAAAGGCTGGAAGTCGACGTTGTTCTGGCGAAGCAGGTCTTCATAGTGTCTCAGGCGCTGAAGCAGGTCCCTCTCAGGGAACCTGCGACGGCGCTGACGGGGCACAAGGGCAGCCGGCACACATGGGGTGCCAGCACGAAGACAGTGTGCGCAGGGAAAGTGGCGATCGCACTTGACCTTCCGCTGCTGACACGACACACAGGCGAGCACCCGCTGCTGCTTTACGGGGCCTTGCACCGCGTGCTCTGTGGCTGTAGAAATCACCTGAGGATCCGTTTCCTCCAGCCCTGTCGTCGAGCTAGCCATTGCGACGGGATGGGCGTGTCTGCGGCCAGAGTCTGTGAGCGTTGACATTCGGTATCTGACTGCCCGTGGCAAGCTCAACTATCACTGTGGCATCCCGTCTCATGGTACTTTGTGCTGTTACTAAGGGCGTCAAAAGTGACAAGGGACGGGATCAAGCCATGCCGCAGACACGTGAGCGGGCGAGCCGTCTCGAAAACAGACCAAACAGGCTGACAGGTTGATGCTGCGTGGGCAGTCCCTTACGGCTCGGGCCCGAGGCGCTTGTTAGTGGACATTCCTAACTCCCGAGCCAGATGGGGGTTAGGGGTGAGGCAGTTTCTCGGACTGGGGAAAATTGGGGGGAGGGGGGGGGGTTGGTCTGCTTGCTTTTAAGTTAATGTGACTATAGTCTGATTCTCCCTGCATGTGCCAGAGATCACACGCATGGTCTTTCTGTTTTGCCTTTTTCATAATTTTGAAGAAAATTGTGAATTCCAATCTCCGGATTCTGTATTGCAGTTGGGAAAGACTCGGCATGAACCTGTTGTCGTGAATGCATTCGCTGGCCAGGTCGGGTTTTAGCAAGGACCGAGATGTGCACATGCTCTGCTTGTTACAGCCAGCAATTCACCACCCCTTAGCTCGTGGCTTTCTAATGCCCGGAAACTGTGATTTTGTTTATTTAGTTGCATCTTCCAGTGTGTTCTAAATGTCTTCATAAACGCCTATAAATTTCTCAGTGTCTAGCTTTCCTTCTGTCGCCAAGTCTCATACGGTGCAGTCGCAAACATCAATATCCCCAGTTATTACTCATTTCTCTCAAGCAGACCTCATAATTTAATATTCCCAAGAAACAGTACATTTGATTTTGACGACAAATGGCTTCTCAAGCCTCGATACCCGGTCCTGAGGACCTCCATGGAGCCACCACCCCGGCGACAGAGAGGAACTCCCACGACGATCACACCAACGACACGCCTCCCAAGCTGGACGACCCGGAGCCGGAGACATCCAAGTCAAAGACCATACTCGTCATGATCTCGGTCTTCCTCAGCATGTTCCTTGTTGGACTTGACCGGACCATCATCTCCACTGTATGCATTATTACAATGCCAGCCCGAATGCCGGTGATAACGTACTAACCTGCTCTGCTCTGCCCAGGCCATACCCCAGATCACCGACGACTTCAACTCTCTGACCGACGTCGGCTGGTACGGAAGTGCGTACCTCCTGACGTGCTGCGCCCTGCAGCTGCTGTTCGGGCGGATCTACACCTTCTTCTCAATCAAGGGGACCCTTTTAATCAGCGTCCTCTTGTTCGAGGCTGCCTCCGCGCTCTGTGGAGCAGCTCCCAATTCCGTGGCGTTCATAATCGGAAGGGCCATCTCTGGAGTTGGTGCCGCTGGTATATTTGCCGGAACTGTAAGATCACTATTATCTGCCCGGGTACAGGCAGCAGCTGACAACCGCCGCTAGATTGTCTGCGTCGTGTACGTGATCCCACTGCACCGCCGCCCACAGATGCAGGGAATGATGGGCGCACTCATGGGAGTGGCTTCTATCGCTGGTCCACTGATAGGGGGCGGCTTCACGTCCAATGTGACCTGGCGGTGGTGCTTCTGGCTCAACCTTCCCCTCGGGGCCGCCGCGATGGTCGTCATCTATCTTTGCCTGGACATACCTGACCGAGAAGAGACAAAACTCCCACTGGTAATGAAATTAAAGCAGCTGGATGCCCCTGGCACAACGGTGCTGGTCCCTGGTGTGGTGTGTCTGCTGCTGGCACTTCAGTGGGGTGGCCAAACATACTCGGTGAGTTCCTCCTACCTACACACGTTCTGTATTCTGCATATTCATAATTGACATTATATAGTGGGGCAATGGACGCATTGTGGCATTGCTCACCCTCGCAGGAGTTTTGCTCATTGCCTTTGCCGCGGCCCAGGTCTTCCTTCCCGCAACAGCGACGCTCCCTCCGCGCATCTTCAAGCAGCGCAGCATCGTTTCCGGCTTCTGGGCGACTGTCTGCATCAACTCTGGGAACTACGTCTTCAGTAAGTGACGACCGTAAGCTGACCTCTCTAGCCCTGCGACTAACGCTGCGGTATAGTCTACTTCATCCCGATCTGGTTCCAGTCCATCAAGGGATCCTCGGCTGCCCAATCCGGCATCCAGACCCTGCCCTTGATGTTGTCGATGGTGGTCGGCTCAATCTCGGGTGGGATCATCAACGGCAAGATAGGCTACTACACGCCGCTCGCAATCATAGGCACCTGCATCATGTGCGCCGGCGCCGGGCTGCTCACGACACTCCAGGTCGACACGAGCGTCGGCAGGTGGATCGGCTACCAGATCCTGTACGGGCTCGGCCTGGGCCTGTGCTTCCAGGTGCCGAACCTCGCCGCGCAGACCTGCCTGCCCAAGAAGGACGTGCCGACAGGCCTCTCGCTGATGCTGTTCGGGTCGCTGATCGGCGCGTCGGTGTTCGTCGCCGTCGGTGAGAACGTGCTGGGCAACCAGCTCGTCAAGAGGCTGGCTGGCCTTCCCGGCTTTGACCCGAGTCTTGTCACCTCGGGCGGTGCCACGTCGGTCCTTGATTCACTGCCTGAAAACCTGCATGAAACGGCTCTCGTAGGTTACAACGAAGCGCTGCGGACTGTATTTGTGGTCGGCTTGATTCCGTCGTGTCTTGCCGCTCTCGGGACATTTTCGCTGGAGTGGAAGACCGTCAAGAAGAATAAGGTGACCAAGGCAGCGGCGGAGGATGCTGGCTCAAGTGAGGAGAAGAAGCTTGGGGAGGAGAAGTAGAGCGATCATGACATAGTTCCGTAAAAGTTGTATGAATATTGTTTTGGAAGGATATAAAGGGTTGTATAAATCGGAGCAAGGACCCTGGATTAACCGGGAGGTAGACCGCCAGTGCACTTAGTCCTAGAACTCGTGATAATGAAAATCAACTCCTCAGTGCTAGCTGCTTGCATAATGACCATTGAACCGTTGAAAGTCAACTAATTTCAGCTACCTATCGATGTGTCTCGGTTCTTTGACCGACTTAATCGCAAGTTCCGTTGGCTGGATGGTGGGAGGGGCCTCAGGAACATGAATAGATTGATGCGCTGCAAGCTTCAAAGGATTGGGCTCCGGAAGATTCGGCAAGGCCGCGAAAGATCGAGAGCCGACTCGGAGACCCGACGGGCAGCAGTGGTAGAATTTAGCATTTCGGTGTATGTGAATCACGGCGGAGCGAACAAAGGGTGACAGCTCCGGGCTCCGACCCGAAGACCATCTCAGCAAGATTTCGATTCAGTGAGGAAAAGACTGGCAAATCCTGGATATGGAACAGATTGGAAAGTCCGCGGAAAGCTTTTCGGCTAAGAATTATGCTATTTGTCGTATCGAGGTGCTCTATTATTTTCAACAGCCATCCTTGGCTGATACAAGTTTGCAAGTGAATAGAAGAGAGTCGCTGCCGAGCATCATGACACCGCGATCAGCTGTGAACAAAATGGCTGGTGGTTATAACAGCCGTTGCATGCTCACTCTGTGCCAAAGTCACCAGTTGCTAATGAATTGGTTCATTAATGGGCCCCTTCCCTACACGGTCTCTATTATCAACATCGCAGTTGAAGCGCCGTTCTTGTCCCAAAAGAAAATATCAAACCCACCCCCAGCCAACTGAATCAACCGCGAAATACTTTTGAGAAACCGAACTTATTGAGACATCTTCCTGAGCAGTGATCGCCATGATTGGAACCAACCAAGCAAGTGTGATGTCCTAGCTCTGTCGCAGCCCGTTGATGATCTCCGAAGACAACGCGCTGAGGCTTCTGCGCACATCACTCTCCATCTGGCCCAAAGTGGTAGCCGAAAACGGCGCAGCCGGCCCCGGGTCGTACCCCCGCGACACGTCCCGGCGGCCCCAAAGCTCCAGCTCAGGGTCTAGGTCCCGCCTCTCCGCCTCCCTGGGCCGTTTCAGCTTCGGCGACAGCTGGTTGACCAGCCTCTGCACGCGGTGGAGCTCGCTGAGGACGAGCTGGGCGGCCCTGCGCCCGCGGTTGCGCGGCGTGTTGTACGTGCGGCTCGGCGCCGTCATCTGGTCCTTGCTGCTGGCGAGGATGCCGTTGGCCAGCCGGGACGCCGTCTCCGCCTCCGAGTCGCTCGGCCTCGCGCCGCCGGACTGGGCCCGCGCGGCGGCGGCGTACCGCTCCAGTATCTTGAGGACGGTCATCGAGAGGATGGCGAGCAGGAAATTGTCCCCTGCGCAGTTTCTGCATGTGAGCCGCTCGCTGACTGCCTCGATACTTTGTTTGTTCTCTGTGAGTACCGAGTGGGAACAGCCATATGTGGATGCGCCTGGTGTGTCTTGGGACTCGGGGACGGACAGGCCGGTCTGAGTGGCAGGTTGAGCCGAGAGCGTCTTGAGAAGATCGAGCGACTGCGTCAGACAGCCACAAGACGACGTGTCGGTAGCTCGTGTTACTTCGGGTTTCCCGGCTTCCAGCACCTGTACGTCTGGTGCGAACGAGTTTGTCCTGGATGTGGCGCTTATTGGACCTATCGAATATGATATATCGGGTGATGGGAGATGGATGTTGATCCCTTGTGGGGGTATAAGTAGTGATCCGATATCATTATGTGCCTCCGTCATCCCATGGCTGTCCATAATTGGCAGCCCAAACGGAGAATCCATGGACGACATCATGAAGTTCACGCCATTGCCATCAGAGTCAAAGTCGGCCAGTGCAGAAAACATGTTGGCCTCTTCAAGAACGGAGAATACATCCGAGGCCTCTGTGGCGAGCACATGGTCCGGGCGTGGTGATTCAGGAATGCTCAAGGTCTGTGGCGACATGTCGAGATAGTTGTTGCTGGCGGCGGGAGGCGTTATGCTGGGTGACAAGAAGCAAGCCCCGACGGATGGCTGCAGGGCCCGGATGGTGTCTTGCTCCACGCGCAAGCCATTTTCGGTGTCGATGCTGGAGGTGGACTTGGTGCTAACTCCTGCGTTGGATTGACGGCGATTGGTATCTCGTCTGCGACCCGGACGTCGTGTGAAAACATATTGACATGCGAGGCTTCGGCTTACGCACCTCGAGCAAGTCGGCTTTTCTTTTGGGCACTTGACCTTGGACAATGCACAAGCTTGACAGCTTTCACGAAGCTTGTTGGTTGTGCCTGCTGCCGAAGTTTGCCCAGAGGCACCCGGCGTCCGGACACCCGCAATGTCAGCTTCCGAGCCAGCCATTGGTGTCAGTTGGGTGAGAGTAGTAAAAGCAGTCTAGATGATCGAATTTTGGAGTCTTAAAAACCGGCAGATTTGATCTGAGTCTGGACATGGCTGCGAATGTTGCTTATTATGTTTATAATCGCGGTACCGGGGGCACCGCACTTGTGCACACACACACATACAGACATTTCCTTATATTAAGAAAGACTTCATCGTCCTTTTTGGTAGCGATCGGCATGCATGAGCTTCTGAAAGCAACCAACGACTATCCCTCCAGGGGCCCCTTCACCGCACTGACGACTGACGCCACTGACAGGGCCGTTATACTGCTTTAGAAGAAATACAAATGGGGCACATGCATATTAAAAAAGCCTCCCGAAATCGGGCGTCGAATTACATGCGGTCAAATCCTTGTCACCATTGAGTTGGGCGTGAAAAGTTTCCGTAGCAAAGTAGAATAGAAAAGCAACCGGAAAAGCAACTGGCAGTGGTGAGACACACTTACTACCAGGGGAAAGTTTTCATGGACCTGATCCGTATTGGGAGACTCTATGTGAGACCAGAGTCACCCAGTCGCAGGGATCGACACAAGAATGAGCACTGGCAGAATTCCTACCTCTCGACATATCGAGAATTAGCAGTCGCAAGATCGACATTGAAATTCGATGTTGAATCTGCAGTAAGCATCATTTCTCGCCACACAAGTTAACGTTTTGCATAACTGACCCTGATCATCACCTCTGAAAGCGATCGGCCCAGTCTGGAACACGCACAAATCTGATACACCGCTCAGGCAATATTCATCTGGGTAGTAATCCTCGAGCGTGTGCAGTCGATCCGTGCCTCGGCACCATCAACGTAACACGTACCTGCACCCAGCGGGACACCCATACCTTTCAGCCCGCCACTCCGTCGTCACCGAGTGGGGGAACCCAAATAGCCTGTGTGTCTCACGGCATTTACCGCATGCTACCGTGGGCCCCAAAGCGTCGATATGCAGCTTGGCTTGCGGTTGGGAAATGCTGCACACCCTTAGATGCTCAGACATTGGAGATTTCGTTGTCAGATGGAACTGGGCTCTTACTGATTCATTCTCGTCCATGCATGATGTGCTGCAAAACCATCCACCCGTAGAGACTGAGGATCTGAGCTTGGACAAGGGGCTTTGGTGGAGGGAGTTGAGATTATGGCATCCCGAGCCGTGCCATTCCAGGGTTCTTCAACTAATTATCTCTGGACGTCATCTTGAAGCTGTTGACCGGGAAATAGGCACGGCGCCTCCATTCGCCGTTCATTTTGTTATAAGTACCTACTAGAATAGTGCATGAGCCTGTCTCCTGCTGCCGGAATCAACGCGCCGGAAACCTTCCGTGATCAAGAATGGATCGCCTGGCCCAGCTGGAATTGCATACCGAGCAGCTCTCTACCGCTGTAAAGAGCCTCATGAACCATCGTCACAACATTGACCCTCCCGAGTCCCCGCGAGCCGGTCTAGACACGGACCGAGAACTAAGCAATGCCAAAGCAAGCATCCTTGCGAATATCGCTTCCATAAAAGCAATCGTTGGTGGGCCAGACGACTTGCTCCAGGGACTGGCAACTCAGGTTACAACCCCCACTCTCTCTCCTTCTCATTTTCCTACCTGTCATTCTCGTCACATGTCCTTAGGCGTGACTGACAGACCATGTCCCCTCACCCCATAGGCTGAGATTCTCGCGTGCCTCCAGTGGCTTGCAGAGTGCCAGGTCCTTGCATGCATCCCGCTGGAGCTGAGCATACCGACAAAGGACCTGGCCGACTTGGCAGGGGTTCCGGTGAGCCAGCTCCTCAGGGCCATCCGCCTGCTTGCGACTGTCGGGTTTCTCCAGGAGCAGGAGCCGGGCTCTGTGGCACACACACCCCTCTCGGCCCAATTCATCACAAGCCACTCGCTACTTGACGCCAGCGTCTTCATGGCCGAGTCGGCCGTACCAGGGGCCCTGCAGATGTCAATAGGCCACGCCGAGGCTGTAATGAACGCGATGCGCCCGTTCCAATCGGCCCTTCGGGAGCGCACCAAGCTGCGCCGTCAATGGTCCGCTTATCTCCGCCATGCAGCGGGCTTGCACCAGGAGGAGGAGGAGTTAGACGTGATTTCGAGACTGAACTGGTCCAATCTTGGCAGCGCCTGCATAGTCGAGGTGAGTTGTTCAACAGGGCGTTTTGTTATTTGCTCGTGACAGTCGACTGACCAGATGTGGTAGGTCAACGCAAGGTCTACATCGATGGCACGATCCCTTGCAGAAAGATTTCCTAGCCTGCGGCTCACCGTGCAGATCGATGACGCATCCGCTCCGCTGAGCCAGGACAGCCTCTGGCACAGCGGGCCGACGGACATTGACTTGCGGGACAGCCGCGACGCCCGGATGGAATCGGATGCCGAGCAGAGAAATAAAGACAACTCCGGCACCATCCCCAGCTCCGATGCCAACCTGAACGTCACGTATCGCTCCGCCGGCATGCCTCAGCATGTCAAAGATGCCGCGGTGTACATCCTTCACCTCCCTGCGGCGAGACCGAGACCGTCGCCGGGAGGATCTCCAGCAACTCTGGTCAAGGCTGAGCTGCAGAGCTATCTCGACTTACTCCGAACCAACGGCAGCGTCATGCTTGTCTTGACGACACGTCTCCTCCCCGAGCCAGGCAGCCTATGCGGTCCCGAGGTCGAAGCAGTCGCGCGTGCTCGCGATCTGTGTATGCTCCAGTTGACCAACGAAGGCGAGTTGGAGTTGGCCGACGTGCTTGGCATGATTGAGGCAGTCAGAGACAACGTTGGAAGGCTTGTCGTGACAAGTCAGCTCCGGCCACACAACAACCTGATTGTGGCTTTGGTAGTCAAACACCAAGCCTCGTGAGATATGCTTTTGAATCTCATCCGTTTTACAATGCCCCGAAACTGATCAGCCGAATACTCTAATTACCGCAATGGCTTGGGGATAGCTAGAATATGTGCCAAATCCTGATTGGGATTTACTATTAGAGCAATAATACACTCGTTTACAAGGAGTCACGCCATCCACCACCGGACCAGGGTAATTTTCATCACAGTATCTCACTCATCCAAAAAGACTATCCAAAATGCAAGTAAACAGCGAGACCTTCGCTCAGAGTAGCGAGTTCTAGGAGAATTACCTCATCGGCCGGCCAAAGGCACCAAAGTCCTTATTCGACCGCATACTCAGCTACCACCAGAGCAAAGGCGGCGCCTTCGGGACAGTCCACGACGTCGGAGCCGGGAACGGCCCATACGCCCAGAAGCTGCGGTTCCGATTCGCCCAATGTCATAGTCTCAGACATTGTGGCGGAGAACGTCCAGCTTGCCCGGCGCCGCCTCGCGGACAGTCCCGAGGGCGGCTTCAGCTTCCGCGTCGCCAAGCTCCAGGAAGCGGACGACATCGAGGCTGGCAGCGTCGAAGTGGTCTTCGCCACGAACGTGATGCAGTTCCCAGACCCGCAGGACGCGGCCATGGCCACCGTCGCGCGCCAGCTGCGGCCTGGCGGGACATTTGTCGTGGCCCAGTTTGACCCGGTGCGCTTCCACGAGCCCGAGCTGCAGGACCTCTGGGCCCGCATCAGCCATTAGGGAGACCGTCAGCTCCTGAAGAGGGCGGATGACCCGAGCGAGACTATCCGTGTCATGGGTCGGACTCAGGGCACGGCCAATATCGCGCCGCTCTCCCCGGAGTTTTTCATGCCGGGGGTTCGGCGTATACATCTGAATATGGATAAGGGTGGTGTCCAGGAAATCTTGCCGCCAGAAGAAACTTCCCGTGATACCCAACCGGACTATACAGGGCCGGACGACATTGTGCTTTACGAGGACGAGGAAGGATGGACCTTTGAGGCGGGCTTGGCTTGCGTCAAGGCTCACTTTGGATCATTCCCATTCGTCTCTCAATTTCCCGGCGCATTTGAAGACCTATACAAGGATCTGGAGGCCTTGATGGCACACGGGAGCATAGCCAAGGGTTGTTTTCCGGCCAAGATCATCCTGGCGACAAGGTGTTGAGACAATTCGGCTGAATATCTGCCTGGATCGCTAGATCTTAGTAAGAATCTTGAGTCGACAATTGTAGACTTGTCTAATTCTTCGCGTACTCCAAGCAATTATGGAAACATTGCCACATAGTGAGTCCAACGTCTGATCGCCGTGATAAGACTCAAAAAGGTAACATTTGTCGTGTGATATATCAATGCAACTGGTCATGGTGTTGAAATCTGCGCGAGCAGATCTGTCCGCCGATCCTGTAAGCACCAGCGCCGTGGGATGTCCCGAGATCTGCTGTGCAACGGTCTCACCACTGACATATGCATGGCCTTGAGGAAAATTCCCGTTCTGGAACTCGGGGCAATGCTAAATGCATTAATGGTCCGAAACTCCTCCTACCCTAACGTTCAACTACCTGAGTCACTATTTCCGCGGCGGCATCGTGACGACCGTGTAATTAATTCACCAAGCACAGGTAACTATCGCGCGCATGGATTTGTCTCCAATCTGGGCGCCACAGTCCGGAGAAATGGGGAATTGCATTTTTTCCATCAGACGCGGCCTCCGATGTGGGCTGTCCTCGACGCAAATGTAACAACGTGCGCGACCCTCATGAATAAGACCATAACGTTGCATCACATGCAGATTAGCTCACGAGAATCTTCTCTGTGACCGAAAAGTGCTCTCGGGACCAAAACACACCCGACTAGCCCCGTTCAGCCCGCGAAGAATGCCTGCTCCGGCTCACATCAAAGCAGCTATTCTGGACAAGTTCCTGGCGTCGTGGAAAGATTCCAATTTTGAAAACACAATGGCGCTGTGGTCCGATGACTTCACAAAATGAATTCTGCCCCTTTCGCTGGGCATGCCGGTCAACTCACGCTTCGAGGCTGAAGCTTTCTATCCGAATCTTGTCAAAAGTCTGACGAATTGAAAGGTTAGGTCCTTCCGCTGTGGTTCTCCTTCAGACTCAGTATATGATATGAATGACTCAACTACTTTACCACTTGCAAGACTAGTTCTCTGATAAGTTTGATATAAAACAAATCGTCCATGATGGCATTAGAGGCATAGCGGCTGTCTACGCAACTTCGCTGGCTGACCCGCCTGTAGGGAACTGGACAAACGAATACGCCATCTTCAACACCTTGAGCGAAGACGGGCTAAGGGTTAGCAGGCTTGAAGAGATGTTGGACTTGGCGTTCTTCCAATATTCCTTTCCAGAACTCCGAAAGCACATCTTGGGACCTGCAGATAGTCAGACGTAGACGCATAAAGCATTGTCCCATCACTTTCAACCAGAGCATTTGCCCCCAAAGGCAGGTGTTGGTATCATGTGAGGTAGAACGTCATCTTCAAATCTCGCATGTGCGAGACAGCTGAGACATTCCTACGGGCGTCTTGGTCGTCTCGCGTGGCCCGGCGCGGCGCCACCTCCACGGTTCAGGTGACACGGGATGCAATGCGCCTCTAATAACTATGGTACATAGGTACTGTAGCCAACGAATTCCACAGGCATGACATCACTTGGCACGAATACTACATTACAGTCACAGTCAGCAACTGTCCTCCAAAAGAAAAAGCATGTTCTTGGTGTAGTTCTAAACAGGGCTGAGCAGTGGGTGGTCCCTTCAGATGTAGTCGACCTGCAGTTTACAGTTTACACCGGTTGATCGTTCTTCTTTGGTCGGGAAAAATCGAGAGTACGCCGTAATAACATGAATGATAGGGGTAAAAAGTCTCCCGCAAGCCGTTGTATTGATATGGGAGTTTGTCTTCCCACTTAAATCGCCTGTGGCCAAAGCCATTCATAATCTCTTGAAGCAACGTCATCAAAGATGCACGTTACACTAGTCTCGCGCTGAGATATGTCTGTAGCATCAAGCCATGTGGTTATTTCCAGTCTGAGTCTTAGGGATTCTTTCTTCGAGTCGACTTTTTCCCGTTCATCTCTTCACTGGATTGTTTTTGTCGCATATTGTAATTGTCAATACTTTCGGAATATTGACCACATTTATTACTGACATCGTAGAACGGTCAAGAGGTCCTTCTTGTGCTTTGAGAAGAATAACGGGTTGTCTAGGTCCATAGGTACCTATCGCTTTCCATTGAGCCGTCAAAATGTTGACCAACTCATCCCTCATTATTCATCCTGTAGAAAAACACACATTAATTCGATACTGAGACACATTGGTCGACCTGTGCACCCTGTGGGTAGTACCTAGTTCCCAATACTCCCTGCGGTTCGTAGAGGGGGGCCGATTTTCCCATTTGACCAGGAATCGGCCACGCACCCGACCTCCTGCCGTAACTTCTTGTCCCCTAGGCCTTCAGGCTCATAGCTGAATGGCGCATGACTTTGCCGTAGACGTCCCGGTAGAACACCCCTAGAAGCTTCTCGTCGAGCGGCTGTTGGTCGGCGACGAAAAGCGGGCCGTTGCCAGTTGCGGCGCTCTTTTGGATCTGGCCGACGATGGGTATTACTTGATCTAGTGTGTCTTCCTGACCGAGCTCGGCGAATTCCTCGCGGACGCCAGCCACCTCGGTCTCACTCAGCGCCTCGGTGGATCTGCAACCTGGGCCATCCACCCGAAAGGCAGCCCCTCCGCCTTCATGAAAGACTGTATGAAGGCGCGTCTCTGCTCCTCGGCACCTCGGGATGATGCGGCATCACAGCGGCGCTAATGCTGTCAGCCCGTATTCCCGAACACCTCGGCTGAATTCTGCGGTCTTACGATAAGATATTGCTCCGCGTGGAACCACTCTCAAGAGGGAGATATGGTGTCAGCCTGGCTGAGGTCGGTCAAGCGCGGTTAGTGAGACAGCGAGATTGCGAAACGCGGTTTGGGGCAAACAAGGAAAGCAAGGAGTGGAAGATAAGATGGACGGTGCTACCGTTGTATACAGATTTCCGAAACTTACCGACCTAGGTAGCCACAGCTTTTGTTGTTGCTAGGCCTGGTTGAACGAAAACACCGAATGTGGACATTCGACTTAAATGCGTGGCACGCCTCGGCATCAGAAGCTCATGTCAACCACCAATGAGCCACCAAGAGTCATTCTCAGTTAAAAATAGATCCGTCAGTCCATCTCAAGGTGCACAGCATTATCTCTCGTTATCCTGCTGACGTCTCGCAAAATAACGAGTTGGGAAAGGGACATGTTAAACATATCCCCGGAGTCCGGTCCACGCGGCCCCTGGAAAGTCCCTATTGTGCACCAACCACGAGTCCGATATAGCTGGGTATAAATTCACCAATGTGGGCAGCGTCGATGCGATGACCAACAGAAAGTGACTTGGCTTGCAGAACATTGTGATTGTATTACTCCCATCTCGCTCACACCTTTCCAATCTCGTCTTGCAAACGAATCAAAATGCCCGCATCAGCTGAGGTCCAGGCGGCAACAATTGACGAATTCATCAAGGGGTGGGAAGGATGGACATCTAGGGGTTTCTTGGATACTTGGTCCAGTTCATGTACGCAGAAGGCGCTGCCCTTCAGCGAGAATGTCCCAATCCGGACTAAGGACCACATGGCACATCTCTTCCCCATTCTCATGTCACTTTTGACAGACTTCCAGGTAAGAATAACTCTCTGTGTTCAACAATAATATTCATTCGAGCCGGAGGCCTTACTCAGGGATGAGCAGCTTACAGTCCATAATGTCGTTCACGACGTGGCGAATGGGAAAGCGGTCATATATGCTTTGTCTAAAGCAAACACCCCCATTGGGCCCTACCAGAATGAACATGCCTTATTCTTGTGGTTTGATGAAGACGGAAAGAAGGTGGAGAAGATCGAAGAGATGTTCGATGGAGTCTTCATGAAGGACTTCATGCCGAAACTCGAGAAATACATAGCTGAACGTGATGCCAAGGAACAAAATTAATCGGCGTGCGACACATACCTATGTATCAAGGGCGAGAGACAAATCAGAGTACAACCAGACAATTTGTCAATGCATAGTAATGAATATGTATTGCACATCGTACAGGTCGATGAGAGCTAAGACCCAGATAGAGGAGCGTCTCAACATGCATGTCAAGAGCCTGTCACGGGGCGTGATGTTTGTGCTTCCCAGTTTACCCCCAAGTCTTAAGACTGATCACAATGAGAGAGAATGAGAACTTGAAAAATGGGCCTACAAACAACATGTCAAGTTGCTCTAGGGTGGTAGCTTGTTGCTCTGGAATTGCACGCATAACGTGTCACCGCGTGTTTTCTGGCACTCCAAGTACCTTGATTCCACTACTTTCGGATTAAATGTTGGTGAATTCAGCTGAGAAAATAAAAGGGCAAATCCAGAGGTCCTTATTGGGATTTCGTTCGTACTGCGCTGCTTCTAACACCTTGGATTATGTTGTTCTTCTACCGTTATCAGGGGTCTGGGATTGCGGTGAAATCAGTCTCGGTTCTAAAGCGCAGTTAATCACTTCGGGACATTTGGCCAACGGGCGATTATCAGCTGCCCGGACTTGAGCCAATAATTTCGGATGTATGTCTGATGTTCTGTTCAAGGAACCCGGGCTTAAAATGACTCCGAAGATGCCATCGAGGCCTTCCCCATCATGTGTGATAGGATGTCATAGCAATATGTTGTAAGCGCTATTCTTGACTGAGATCCCTTGCCATGTGATGAGAGAGTAAATCGGGCTTTACCTATAAAGCAGCGTAATTCATGTGAAGGTCTCTGATGTATGGAGTGGGAGATATCATCCACCAAACACTGCCCAAATAAACACGGTTCTTACAGTGTTAAAGCAGACCAGACTCGTCACGTCTCTATGGCTACTGACGATTTGCTTGTCTCATCCGAATCCTCGGCCTTGTGCGACTTGGACCAAGCCCCAGAGGCTCAATCGAAGCGACGAGTAATTTATTGTCCAGAAACCATGAAAGATGGGACATGTTCTCCCGCGAATTCGCCGGTCACAATCACATTCCGCATGCAATTCTGAGCACATTTGCCTTGGGCGGCGGTCCGAAGGAGCTGAGGACGGCATGCGACGACCGAAAATCCATGCAGCGGCCCATGCCTCCCGTCGACCAGGCCGTCAATAAGATGAGCCAGCCGTCCGAAGGTTGGTAGCCACAGGATGCTTGCGGTGCGTGTGGGCCTGGATGACGTCCGCGCCGTTGTCGCCTCTGGAGCGGATGGCGATGCCAGTCGCTCACTCGAGGTGTGCATCAATGGGCCCAGGGATAGGGTGCTGAGCGGGCCTGCGAGTTGATGTTGAAGCCGCGGCGGTGAAGCTCGAGGGTGCGGGCTTCAAGTGCTTCGTTCTCGATGTGTCGTTCGCCTTTCACTCAGTATAGACGGTGCCCATCCTTGGCGAGCTGGAAGAGACTGCGCGTAAGGGGGTACTTTTCCAGCCGCCTTACTTGCCGATTATCTCGCCCCTATTGGAAAAGGTCATATTTGACGAGGAGAGCATTAATGCGAACTATATAAGGCGTGCGACACGAAAAATAGTCGACTCCAAGGCAGCATTGGAGGTGGCACATAAGATATCCACAGTGAGTTTGATATGAAATTCCGAGAATCCAATAACCAACAAGACAATTGGAGGACAGATAGGATGAGCTGACGCAATGCATCTAGGTGGACGAGATGATCGGCATGGATAGAAATCGGCCCACACCCTATCTATCTATAGGCTTCGCGCGGTCGACGCTACCGTCCCTGGGCGCAGCGTTGCCCTCTCTCCGCCGTGGCGAGGACGACTGAAGACTATCTCCTAGAGCCTTGCAGCCCTGCACACGGGCGGCAACTAGATCGGCTGGGGAGAGTTTCGCAGCCCGTTCGGGCGCGCATGTGGGCTGCGGCTGCTCCATCTCAGATGCACAAAAGTACCGCGGCATGCAGTCAGTAGTCCTGCACGGCCCCGAGGCCTACGCGGGTATAACCCTCAGCACGGCAGTCGCCGGCGGCACATGGAAGGTCCCGCCCTTCTTCATAGACAGCGTGTGCCACCTGGCGGGCTTCGCGATGACCGTGTCCGACGCCGTCGTCGACACGCGCGCCGACTTCTGCGTCACCCCCGGCTGGGGCTGACTCCGCCTGGCGCGGCCGCTCATAGCGGGCGGCCGGTACCTCGTACGTGAGGATGATCCCGGACCCCGCCGACCCGACCGTCTACCACGGCGATATCTATGTGCTGCAGCAGGGCGGGGCCGCGGACGTCGAGGGAGAGATCGCGGGCGTAATGCCGTCAGCGGCATCCTCTTCTTCGAGTACCCGACCGTCGGGGACCTGCGGGCGTGGCTACTAGAGTATCATAGTTGAAAAGCCGGCTGGTGGCGGGGACGTGCTTAGATGGGGATGGACCTGGACTTGCCTTGGGGGTGTTTTTTTCTTCAATTTTTCTTCCATTTTTTTTTATTTATTTCAGATGTATGTCTCTCTTAGGTGGTGGGAAGAGCGTCGCGGAAAACATGACGGCTTGGGAACTGTGACTGTTTGGATAGATCCATGACTGGACTTGCTGCAGGGCTGAAAACTAAGTTGAATACTCATTCCAGCACGCCTCGTAAACAGATAGCCCACCAGTATATGAAGCCAGTCCGGGCACATGATTTATGTAAAGCAGCGATGTCCATTACACAAAATATTGTCAACAGTCTGGGAAGTTAAAGTGGGGTGGGTATTCATGCTTTCGATTATCTACCTAAGGGCCTCAACAGAATGCTTCGACGTAGCCTCCTCGCCTATGCATCAGTCATCGCCTCCTTCCTCAATTTCGGGGTATCAAAATCATATTCTCGCAAGCGTACGTGCTTAACCTCGTCCAGATCCAAGCTCCACGTCCGTAGTGGTTCCGTTTACTTGGACTCGGCCTCGGCCTGCTTCTGGATGTCGTGCTCGGCACCGCGCTGCTGGGTCTTGCCGGTGTCGTGCTGCTTCTGGTACTCGGTCTGTGCAGCGGTGTTGCCGGTGATACCGGCGACGGCGCCGCCCACTGTTCCAGAGACGCGGTCTGCGATGCCCGAGCCGAGGTCCGAGAGCTGTCCCTTGGCCTCCTGCTGCTGGCCCTCGAGGTTCTGGTTGCGGCCTTGGCTCTTCAGAGACTGTGGGGGATGGAGTCAGTATTGTAAAGCTTGTAAGTGGGTGAGTGGGTGTGGGTGAATCGCAATCAGGCTTACCTCAGATCCGATCAAGTTGCCAACGGTCTCCTTTGCGGAGCCAACGGTCTGGTTGTAGCTGCCAGCGCTGCGGTCGGGGTGGTCGCTCGTGGCGCCTGAGGCGGAGACGGTGGCACCGGGCAGCTTAACGGCGGCCTTGGAGGCGTCGTGCTCGGCCGATGCCTTGTCCTGCTTGGCATCGCCCTTGGTCTGGTCGGCAGTGTTGCCCGTAATGGCGCCAATAGCGGACTGGACGGTGCCGGAGACGCTGTCAATAGCAGCCTGGAGGGTGGAGGTGTTGTCCTTGTCGGCAGACATGATGGTTGATTGTGATGTGGTTTGGTTTGTTGAGTAGATTGGTCTTGAAGAGAGAAAGCTGAAGGTGTGAAGTTCTTGTAGTTGCTTGTGTTGTCTTGTGTTGCTGGTGGGATGGGAGATCAACAGAACTTGTTGATGAAGGGGAAGGGAGCACCTTTAATATGTGGACCAGAGCTCGTCGTATGTATCAACGTACCCAAGGCAGCCAGCCTTGTTTGCCATTCACATGCACTTACGTACCTTCCCACTCCCCTAGTGCCCCTCCTGCCTGAAGCTCGTGAGACAATGTGTCCACAGTAGGAAGCCAGTGGCTGCTGCTTGAGGAAGCGGGAGGCGGCGATGACGTCAACACGGCCAGCCCTTTGACGGCCAGGGAGTGATGTCACCACCACCTACACCTTACACACTCTCACAAACACGCCCCTCTACGAGCATTCTGGCCCACGCTACTGCTTTGGACTAGCGGCCAAAAAGAACCAACCACCTGCTCTAGATCCGTCACGCTACAGATGGCTCTTTGACAGGCTGCCCGTCTTTTACGCGATGGAACGTGGCCTGGATCTGGCGATGCGTATCAGCTTCGGCCGTAGTGCAAGACACATACGTAATTGGGCGGACCGTGTTGATGGTCGCGGAATGGAAGACGCCAACCCAGCTGCCCAACGCGTTAGCAGGTGGACAGCGCGGGTGACCTGCCTCTGCTAGACGAGAATTTCCCTTGTGACTCGCTGGCTATTGGACCACACCCTCAGGCAAACCTAACCCACCAGAATTGACAGCGGGAAGAAGCAGACCGTCGTCCTGACCGACCTTGGCAGTCAAGCATCTCATCCAGTCCATGAGCGCGCAAGCTTTCAATTGCCGGCATGGCACGTACGCACCCGTGCAGCAGGCGAGGTGCCGTTAGGCCGGGCAGCGTCAGGGAAGCTCGCCATATTCCGTCACAAGTATATAAAGGCATATCATCTTATTGCAGGGGGAGCCGACATGCCCCATCTTTGTCTCGTGATTGTCGTGACCACCGCAGAGAGTGTATTTCTGTGCTTGTACCTATCCGCCCATATCATCCATCAGTCCAGAGTGACGTGCTTGCCTGATCGCTCCCGTGTGTTCATGAATGCCATAACGCCGTAAACTGAGTTTGTTGACCGTCGACGAAAATGTCCGCACGCCCTAAGTCCTGAACCATGGTATCTCCCAGTACAATTATTTACACAAGCTTGAATGAAAGTAGCCCCCCGCCAACACATACTTGGAAGGCAGGCGGTGGGTGCTTGAGGATTCAGTCGCGGCTAGTAGCCCATTAATGCTGGCTCCACTGGATGGTGTTCAAGTCGACACCCTCCTGCACGAGCTCCCAGAGGGGGCTCAGCTCGCGGAGGAACGTCACCCGCTCCTGCACTGCCTTGAGAACGTAATCGATCTCGAGGTCTGTGGTGAACCGCCCAATGCCAAACCGGATGCTGGAGTGCGCGCTCTCGTCGCTGTTACCCAGGGCCCTCAAGACATAGCTGGGCTCCAACGACGCGGACGTGCATGCACTGCCGGAAGAGAGGGCGATGTCCTTCAGAGCCATAAGAAGGGACTCGCCCTCGACGTAGGCGAAGGAGACGTTGACACAGCCGGGATAGAAATGGTTGGGGTCGCCGTTCTGGCTGGTGTGTTCCAGGGCGAGGAGACCCTTCAGCAGCTTGTCCGAGAGATGCTTGATGCGCTTTGTGTCGTACTGTTCGAGATGTCAGTCATGACAGTGAACGACCAAGACAGGGGTAGGCGGTAGAACATGTGTGGGAAAGGGTTCCAAATCAGACAGAGTGCTATTTTTCAACATGAAATTCCTTGTCACGGGAATTCAGAAAGCCATGCAAGTACAGCATATCATCAGGTGATGGGGGGGGGGGGAAGCAAGCGGGGACGTTTCGAGCTCACCGGCATCTCTTCGTAGGCGATGCGGCACGCCTCTCCAAAGCCGGCAACCAGCGGCGGCGCGAGGGTGCCGCTCCTCAACCCTCTCTCCTGACCTCCTCCGCTGATAATAGGGTCGATTCTCACACGCGGGCGTCTCCGGACGTAACAGGCGCCAATGCCCTTTGGCCCGTAAATCTTGTGCGATGAGATCGACATCAAGTCAATGTTCATGGCGTTGACGTCCAACGGGATCTTGCCGACGGCCTGCGCGGCATCTGTGTGGAAAAACACCTTGTTCTGCCGGCAGAGCTTGCCGATCTCCTCGATCGGCTGGATGACTCCGATCTCGTTGTTGACAGTCATGATACTGACAAGCGCCGTTTCGGGCTTGATGGCGGCCTTGAGCTCGTCCATGTTGACCAGGCCGTTGTCCATCACGGGTAGGTAGGTGACTTCGAAGCCCTCGTCCTGCAGATGCCTGCAGCTGTCCAGGACGCACTTGTGTTCAGTCTGGGTGGTGATAATATGCCTCTTCTTGCCCGATCGGCCAAAGAATCTTGCCACGCCCTTGATACTCATATTATTACTCTCCGTGGCACCGCTGGTGAAGATGATCTCCTTCGGGTCGGCACCGATGAGCCTCGCAATGTGTCCTCGCGCTTCCTCCACCGCCTTCTCGCTCTCCCAACCGTAGGCATGTGTTCGGGAGTGTGGGTTTCCAAACACATTGACGTAGAAAGGGAGCATCGCATCGAGCACGCGGGGATCGACGGGTGTGGTGGCTTGCATGTCGAGATATATCGGCCGTTGACCCTCATCCATCAGTGTGGCTTCTTTCAGGACCTCTATTCGGGGTCAGCCAACCAGCTCGCGCGATTCCTGACGGATCCGGGAGCTCTTACCTGCCATGGGACTGACGAGCATGTTCCCATCCTGCTGTGCTCCCATGGACAGACCTGAGTTCTGCAGGGCTGCCTTATCTAGGCGTATCGCAGTCTCAATCTTGGGCTCTGCTACCTGTGCGTTGTCTCTCTTGGTCTCGGTGACGTAGCATCGCCGTGATGCTGCTGTCTGGGGCAGGACTGTCGCCACCTTGGGTGTCCGTGAGGCCCGCCGCAGGGAGGCTGATAATGATGTATTCTTGGAGGTCAGGCGGGATGCCTGCCTCAATGCAGATGATCCGATACTGGACATTGTGGGCAATGTGGGGGATTTTAGGTAGATGAGGTGGGTTGGTGTGAAGGAAGAAGTTGTAAAGAAGCTCGGAGGTCCTCGATCTGATAATTTTCTCAGGATGGATTCTTGATGATTCAGTCGGTTGGCAAGTCCTCGATGATCGGTCCTAAGATCTGATAAATTGAAGTTTGTGATTGGCCGAGAGAGCCGGTTGAATAAGCGCTAATCCGCAACGGGTCACCTGGTTCCACTCTAGCTGAGTTGGGCTTTTCAGTGCCCGCATTCGCCCACGGAGTATCTGCAGAGCACTGGAGAGTTTCTGCGAAACCGGCAGCTCGGCCCCGCCGACTGAGACCAGGAAAGATTTGTGCAGGATACCGACATCGATTATGCGAAACCAACTCGGTGCATCATGCAATGTAATTTCCAGATATTTTGAGCAGCAGCTACGAGAGATTGTTGTTGTGAATGGGCCAAGGTGCGAAGGGGATATCATGTACTGGCGAGAGGAGCAAGCGAAACGGTATGGTTGCAGTACGGTTGCACGGCACAGTCAGCCAGTCACATGTGCTGTGTACGGGTAGTACGTACCGATGAGATGGCGAGGAGCAGCTGTGCTGTGGTAAGGCGATGACGCATGTCCACTCTGCCACCACGCCCCACCGTCTGGGCACTGACGTTTTTGGACATGGACGGGGTGTGGCAGTGAAATCGAAGTTGCTGGACGACTGGACTGAGCCGAATTGAGCTGCCTGACCTGACTTGGCTGGGCCTTGGATGAGCATAGGCATCGTCACCACCGACACCTAATTGCAGTTCCTCGTCCATACATAGCACGAATACAACAGCTGAACCCCTCTGTCCCTTCCTGAAACATCTGCAGCCATCTGCAAAGCACCGACGTAGCCCTCAGAACCCGCCAACACCACAAGCACCTCGAGCCCGACAATCCCGCGCGGCCTCGGCTCCGATCTCTGTTCGACGGGACCCTCATTTGACCCGTTCCCTGGGCATCCTCTTTGACGGGCGATGCGCTACCACCTTGGCCTTGGCCCAAGATCCTGAGGAGGGAGCAGCGAGCTGACGGGTGCCGGCACAGCCACATTGCCGTCACCGGATTCGTTTTTCTGACTCCTGCAAAGTCAAAGTCGCAAGACAAGCCACCACCAACAGCAACATCATCGTCATCTCCGCGGGTCATCGACGCTGCTTCTTGATCCCGCACATCCACCCTCACCAGCGCCCCTCCCTGCGGTCGCAACCACAACAACCACCACTACCGTGACTACGAACTGTACGCGCAACCAGACCCGAACAGTCCGGCCCGATCGCAAAGCCTGCGCAGCCGTAGAGTGATACAGGCGCACTTGACTGAGCAAAGATGAGCTTTCGGGGGTTTTCCAAGAGCATAACGCGGGTCAGTGCTGCACAGCTTCACCACCCCCTCCCCCTTCCCTGCGATGGCTAACGTATTCAACCAAAAGGCGCCGCAAACTTTCAAGCACAAGTTCAACATTGGCGAACACACGAAAGACGCCGTCTACATCGACTCGGAACGGCGGTTTCAGGAGCTGGAGAACGAGACCAAGAAACTGCACGATGAGAGCAAAAAGTATTTCGAGGCCATCAATAGCATGCTGCTGCACCAGATCGAGTTCTCCAAAGCAATCGCCGAGATCTACAAGCCCATCAGCGGCCGAATGTCTGACCCAGACTCCCTGGTAGTCCACGCAAACCCCGAGGGCATTCAAGCCTGCGAAGAATACGAGGCTGTTGTGAAAGATTTGCAGGAGACCTTAGCACCCGAGTTGGAAATGATAGAGAGCAGGGTTATCCGGCCAGCCAACGAGTTGACGGACGTCATCAAGATTATTCGCAAGCAGATCGTGAAGCGTGAGCACAAGAAGCTAGACTACGACAGGCATCGGGCGACCCTGAAGAAGCTTCAGGACAAGAAGGACAAGTCAATCAAGGATGAGAAGGCGATGTGGAAGGCAGAGAACGATGTGGAGGCGGCGACCCAGGACTACAACTACTTCAACGATCTGCTGAAGGATGAGTTGCCAAAGCTATTCCTTCTGGAGCAGGAGTTCATCAAACCCCTGTTCCAGTCATTCTATTATATGCAGCTCAACATCTTCTACACACTCCACGAGAGGATGCAGCGCTGCGACATCGGATACTTCGACTTGACGCTTGACATTGAGGAGGCTTTCCACCAGAAACGAGGTGACATCCAAGAGCAGGCCGAGAAGCTGTCGATAGTCAAGTTCAAATCAACCGGGCAGCGGAGACCGCCCAAATACCAGCCGAAGCCAGCAGCGCTGGAAGGGAATCGACCAGCTGGCCTACTCACCCAGGGCCCAACAAGCCCGACGCCCTCGGCATCAACAACTGCAGGACCGTCAGCGCTCGGATCCGCATCCCCGGGATTGGGGTCCGCAACGCCGGGGCTCGGGTCTGCCACGCCCGGTCTTGGCTCTCCGTCAGCCGCCCCGACCAAGGCGGGATTCCACCAGCGCACAGCAAGCGTGGAGAACCCACCTCCGCCGTACTCAGCCGGCCCGACATCTCCGCCGCTGACGAGCCCCAAGTCAGCATCCCTGGCCGCGGCTGCTGCCGCAAAGGCCAAGCCTCCACCCCCGAAGCCCAAGCCCAGCAGACTGAGTGCTACCCCAGCTGCCGAGATGGTGACGGCCCTGTATGACTACTCGGCGCAAGCGGAAGGAGATCTGAGCTTCCGGGCCGGAGATGTCATCGAGATTGTGAGCAGGACACAGAATGAGAACGAGTGGTGGATTGGAAAGCTCCAAGGCAAGCAGGGGCAGTTCCCAGGTCAGTACATGAAATCGGTCTCCCCTCCCCTAATCTCCTCTCGCACGGGGTGTTGAGGCTGGATAAAATGGCTAACAAGTGTTCCTACAGGCAACTATGTCAGTTTGGGCTGAGTCAATGATCGAAGTCTGGCAGGGACGTCCGCTCTGTCCCCTTCGAGAGGACCACATGGCCACCACATGGTGGAAGTAATTGGATGGATGGTAGGAAGCAAGTCGGCTTTGTCGACCAGCCGACTGATCGATGGATCCCTTTGTACGGAGTACAGAAAAGGATAAAGCATACAGGGTGTCCTCACGCAATACCCCGCAAGTGCCGTTATGCGTTTTGTTTTCGGTCTTCTCTGTGAGCGGCGTTTGGCTAAGAAGGGCGGGGAAGAGAAGCATTTTCATGGTGTCTGCTTGACCTGCCTGCCTGCCTGCCCATCCCACCCCACCCACTCTTCCACCTTCTTGGAGCCTACCCGCATGTCGGTGTGGGAATGGCATTCTCGTGCAAGCAGGACAGGAAGGGGAGTGGCGGGAGATATCAGCCCAGGTTTGGTGTGTTTTCCACCTTTAGATAGGGCAGGGGAGCCTGCTACGGTGGGTTGACTTGGGAACTTTACCCCAGGTAGGAGTATCTATCTATGACGAGGTGCTACAGCAGACTTTTCTATCATCCTTTGTTCGCATGTCTGTTCCCCAGTGTTCACCTCGTCGGTGGGTAAGAGAGCCTCGCGTATGCCTGTGGTCATGTGCGTCGGGGAATTATACGAACTGAAAAGCCTCCCGTAGTAGTCGGCCACTTGCACGGCGTGTTGGACGCAAAAGGGGACCACCCCCGATCATGTGCCTTCGCGTGGGGACCCGCTCTGCCTCGTTGCAATACACCTAGACCACGGGACTTCGTCTGACTGCCCCTTGGGGTGGGTTCAATATGCAACCAGCTGACCCGATCAGTCCTCATACAGCGCGGATCTTCTGCCGTGCACGTACATATAGGTGGGCGGGATCGGGTACGGGCAGATGGATATCGTCTGTCGTGCTGGGACTCCCGGGGAGATGCTTTTAGTGCTGTTGTACATACGTGATAAGGTATTTGGAACACAGCCTTGCCGAATCTTGGAGGTAACCGGCCGGTAGGTGGGCATAAACATAGGGTGGGCGGATGTCGTGAAGAGATCAAGTTGAAGGTGTGGGAAACGGGTCGACTCTGACGCAATTTGTCAGGGCCCTCCCCATTTGTTTAGCGGCAACAGCCATATCTAGAACGCATGGAACTGAATGCTTACATAGAATTAATATCATGTTGAACAGCGTCAACAATTCCGCCCTGGTGTCGGAGAGTGGCCAAGAGAGTTGTTCACCTAAGAGCCTTGCCACAAGATGTGACCCCCAACAACCACACCATCGGACGAACACCACCCTCACCGAAGGATTCACGCCAAACTCGGAGAGCCTCAAAATGTCAAAAGACTCGGCGCACAGGGCCCTCCCCCCGCATCGAGAGCCCCATCTTACTGCGTTAGACCCTCGACCCCATCACCAAAGTAAAAACCCGGCCGCCCTGGCTGCAAAGGAAATCTGACAGAGCTTGCTTAGAAGTGTCCCCTTTGGCCAAATTGGCCATCTTGGTCAGCACGGCGCTTTTAAGGCAAATCTTGTTTTGGCCCCCCGCCGGCCAACCAGATTTCCAAAAAAAAGCACAGGCCGCACTCTTCTCCTTCGGAAAGAGGCCCCCCTCCCCAGCCCAGCCCAGCCAAAGTGCGAAGGGTGTGTGCGGTACTGCGAACCAGGGCGACCCACCCCCTCCCTCGGCGTCAGGCTGCCTAGGCATCAGGGCCCCATGGAGTAGAATCCTGCGAGGGCCCGCGCGCGCGATCGACCCGAGTCAACCTTGCCCCGCGCGCACGAAATACGCCTTGTCTGCTCGGAAGAACAAGGTCTAGCGCATGCCTGTCTTACACACAGGGCCAGACGGGCCTGGTGTCGTGTCTTAACCCTCCCCTTCCGGCGGGTGCCCGACTCTGCGCATGTGTAGGCTTGCTTCCCAGGTCTGGGCAGGCTGGGGCCGGAGGTGACTCCCTTGAAGATCATTGGGTTGTTTGTGTCCAAAAAGAGGTGGTGGCTGCTTTTGTGCCGGAGCATTCCAGCGTGTTGAGGCGTTGTTGGTGCATTGTTTATTCCCCCCCCCCAACGTTTGAGGCTCTTTCACGTGTGGTGGTTGGGAGATCCCCGGGCAGGCGGGCGCCAGCTGACTGTTGCGCGAGGCTTCGAGAGAAGGGGTGGGAAAGGGGGGTGGCATTGGCAATTATAGTCTCTTGTCTGTTACTTTCGGCTATGCGTGATAAAATTACCTGAGTATTATCCTCCCACGAGACCTACTAATCTACATTCTTCACCTTCTGCATGGGGGAAGAAGAGAGCGCCAGAGTGTGACCACCTCGCGCCGCGAACATGCTGTTTTCCATTCACTCTCGTCACGTTGTCGATGACTACCATGCACCTTCCGTTTCACTGCAGGGTGTCTCTCTCCGTTGTGCCCTTGTCCACCACTTGTTGAGCCAGGGCTTGTGTGGATGGGTGGACGGGTGGGCGGACGGGTGTATGCCACTGTCTCATTGCCAGCCTGCATTTCCTTCTCCGCCCCTTTGCATCCTCGGGCTTGTGAAATCCGGCAGTCCATTGAACCCAGTCCCGATCTCCTGCCACATAGCCATTCCCGTGCGGGCCCATTTGCAATCGGGAACCTGGCTCGTTGGTGTTGCTGCTGCTGGCGCGGCGCTAGGCTGCGGCTGTTGTTGTGACGAGGACGCGCCCGAGCCGCTTGACGCACCACCATCGTCTGCCGAGGAATAAAACGAGTCAAAAGAACAGAATGCCTGCCCGGTGGAGCTGAACGAATCGCCGACGCCAACACCCAGCAGCGGCACTGCGTCTGCATCTGCGCCTGCGCCTGCGTCTGCGTCTGCATCCCGCCCTGTTCCGTTGAGATGACCATCACCGCTGTTACCTCCTCCACCACCAGAGACATCACCACACGAGGCTGCAGCTTCCCCTGCCGCCCTCCCCTTCTCCTTGGCCCGATCGTCCCCACCGGTGACCTCGACACCCCAGTCAAATGTCGCCTCAGGCGTCCAGCCGGGACAATAGCCGTCCGACTGGAGAGGGGAGGGGGGAGCCGGGACACCATCGTCCACTTCCAGCGGCGGGGATGCGGGCACCTGCTGCTGCTGCTGCTTTCCTTTTCCCTTACCCGTATCGTCGTGACACCTCACTTCCTCGCCCGCAGGCCCAGTAGGCCAATGAGGAACGCCCCTGCTGTTTTCTTCCTCCCTGTGCCCAGACTCGTAGCCACTATCGCGCCGCTCGTCTCCCCACTGCTTCAGCCCCGGCAGACAGATGCCAGGGTCAAAGCTCACGAAAACAAGCGCCTGCATCGAGCCGTCCCGGGAGTGCCCGCCGCCCGTGGAGTAGACCAGTGACCGCTCGTCCCACGCGCCCCTGACGGCGCCCGCGTGCTCGGGCGGGTTGACGACGCGGTGCAGCTCCGCCAGCAGGGCAGGGTCGGTGTGCGTGTCGACGGCCTCCTCGGCCGTCGGCGGCCAGAAGGTGATCTTGTTGCTCGCCTCTGACTCGTACAGCCTGGCGGCGCGGCGGGCGTGCGGCTGGGCCGGGTCCCGCGCCACCGGGTCCGCCAGGATGGCCTGGGCGGGACGGAGCTTGCGGGACCCGGCCCGGAGGCGGAGCCTCGGCGCAGCGTCTGGGGAGGTGCTGGTCTCCGGGTCGTCAACCAGGTCTAGGAACGTCTGGCTTGGCGGATGATATGAACGTATAAAGCACTTGCTGAGGGTGAACATGAGTGCCGTCGAGGCGTCGTCGCCAGCGTGTGTGCTGAACGGACAGCGTGGGCGGGGCGGAGGCGTGCTGTGCGGTAGGTCGTAGCTGGCGTGTGGGCTAATTTCCGGGATGGTGTCGGTCACTGGGTTAATGATTATGCCACCGCCGACGGTGTTGGGGTTTGGATCCCTGGTGCCTTCGTCCTCTGAGTCGGCTGCCTTCTCCGGGAAGACCAGCCGGGTGGTGTAGTAATTACGCCGCCCCGAGCTCCCAGCAAGCCATTCCTTCCGGGATTCGAGGACCTGTAGCTGCGTTGGGTCCCGTTCATCCCGGATGAGGCGAATGAATGACCAACGGTCATCGATTGGTCCCTCTGCGTGCTGTCTTCGCCACATCTTGTCCTTGACAGACCTCTCGGTTGTCTTTGGCTTCGGCGCTGCAACGGGGAACCTGAAGCAGTGGTAGTGAGAGGTCCAGTCGACCTCGTCAACCTCGAAGCTTGTCTGGTTAGACAGCCCATAGAACTTGCCGTCTATGATCTCAAAGGCGATTGATTGCCCAATGTCGGAGCCCACCATATCCAGGAGGTGGACCTTTTGGTCAAACCACCGGTCGCCATGGATGTCATAGCCCATGAGAACCCATCGCCGGAACCCATCGTCGCCGAACTCCGAGTGTGTTCCGAAGTAGAGATAGTTGCGGTCATTTCGGACAAATATCTTGTATGTCGTGTCCAGACTAAGGGTGGTCAACAGCCTGCGCTCGCTGACGTTGAAGACAACCAGCCAGCTCTCCACGACTGGTCTGCAGTGGACGTAGAGGCATGAGACGATCCCCTCGGCGCAATGAAGAATCTGGAACTTGTATTTTCGGGCACCCCGGGATGCTGTGATGGACTCGTCCAATAAGGCTCTGACATCGATGATGGTTTCTTCGCCGCTAGACTTATGCAAGTCCAACACACGGAGGGTCCGCTCTGACATGTGGCACAGGGTGCCGTTCACGTAGATCCATGATTCCGCCACCGCAACGATGGCAGCTGTGAAGGGGGCGGCGGTTCGTATCGCCTGCCGCCGTTTGTACAGCCTCCGCAGGGCGGAGGCATATTTTTGAGTTGATCTTGCTTCTGCGGCCTCGGCGGTTGCGGGTGCCCTTGACTGCGCCACAAACTCGTCAGCTCAGATTGATTCCATACATGTGGTGCTGCCCTTGGTGGCGAGCCCAAGCCAGAACCTCGTATCCCCCAGTCAGACTCGGGGTTTGGAAAGGGCTTGGGTTCGTGGACAGTACCTCTAAAATTGACTTGCACACCCGGTCCTCCTTGATGAGATAGCTGAAGCGGGGTGAGAGGCTCAGATGGAAGACGTCGTCGATTTCCAGCTCCTGTACTATGAGGCTTATAATCTCGTACGGGAGTTTGCTTAGAGACATGACCCTACTCAGTACCTAGGCACTCTTGACCATCCTGCCCATTGTATCGAGATCGTCTATGAAAAAGTGCCAGGTTCCGCTGTGAATGCCGCGTGGGCTTGCGAGGCTCAAAGGAGATAAGAAGAGCCAAAGTGTGGGTTATAGACGAAAATGTTGCTTTGGCTTTCCAGACGAATGCATCAAAGTTGGAGAGCCTGGTATGTTGGGGGGAGGGATGTAGGTCTCGTCTCGTACATTTAAGTAAGTGCGGTCAGAGCCTTGTTGCAGCACCCCCTCTTTGCTTTGGGGGCCTTTGAAACTTGCGAATGGGAGCTGGGACTCAGGAAACAAAAGGAAAATGAAATAACCCCAAGCCTACAGATATCGAGGTGGTTATAAATGCTGCGATGATGAAATGAAGAACTGTGGCAATTCCACGAAGAGGGAACTGTCCCCCTTGTGTGAGAGCTGACCACTCGCCAAGCGAGACGAGGGACGAACAGTGTGTACGTACACACAGCAGGTTAAGACATACCCTCAGACCAGCACTTGCCATTGTCTCTGAGCCTGGTTCGCAGGATTTTAAGCCTCATTATCCGAGCTGGAAACGACACAGGACCTTCCGAGCAAAGGTCGAGGATGAGGCTCTGCTGAAGGGGGGATTCAAGAGGTGTGGGCGATGGGGAGGGGCTACCAGGATGGCCCCTGATGGAAATAAGCCAAGATACAAGTCTCTTCTCGAATGAACTTGACAAACAGGGAGAGAACGTGGCCCGTTGGGCTGATAGGATGCCTTGCGCGTCACATTTAGCTATGGGCTGGACATGACGATGGACACGATGGATGGGATGGGATGGGATGGGATGGGATGACACGGTACGGAATGGCGCAAGTGCTAGTGAGCAAGATTGGCCCTGGTTCTGTGGCTGGCCCGGAATTGGCGAGGCTAGCGCGACTGCTGGGGGTACTTGCTCTTGATTGGCCACCAACGCTACCCAACCTGCAGATTTGAGGCTCTGCTGAGGGATTCCAGTCCAGGCAGCTCCAGCGGCAGCGGATATTGGCCCTCCTCACATGCCCTGTTCACACCTTCCCCCAACATCCGGCGCTTTCGCCGTCATCGCCAACGGCAGCCAGAGATGTTGCAATGTCAGCATGGCAAATCTTTCCTGACAACTCCTTTCGTTTGAGGCTCAATTGGCCCCCAAATGCTTCACCGGAGAGACGGTGAACAGGCCACGCCCTCTCGGTATTCAGGCTTCCGGAGACACAGTACCCTGGTCTGGGAAATAGCCTGCCTGTCGACGAAATGAACAATCATTTCATTTTGGTGCGAGCAGAGCCTCATGTGGAACCTCGTTCCTCTCCTGGTCCTTGTCCAGCCGGGGTCAACGGGACAGCGGGAGTCATGGCGTCTTCAAAGAATGCTCGTGCTCGGGTTTGCGCGCCAGAGCTCAGCCCCGGACTACGACCCAGCCGTCCACCTCGCTCACGAGACTGCCACAATTTCCGTTCTGGGTCTCCTACACCATCTACCGATGCGGCGTACAGGACTAGCTGCAACGCAACGGCATGGGATCCGTCAACCTACCAGCGATGACCCCAGCATGACCCTTCTCCGCCCTTATCTTAACGCGGTACCCGACGAGGCTCCTTGAGCCGCACTATTGACACCACGGCACGACATGATATTGAAAATCGTCACGTGGCACAGTGTCATATGTGGTTCAGGAGTTGGGATTGGCTATGAGAAGATCATCAGGGACTCCGTCGGGACACTGGACAACATCCCCTGTCCCACCGGGGTCAGAATATTATACCGCCTTCGAAGTCTAAGGGGGAGCGGCGGCGAATAGGCTACCAGCCGATCATCAGCAGGCTCTCGTCTCGACGTGCGTTCGCTGCTCTGCGGAGATCTGACCTGTGGAAGGATCGGGTAAGACAGTGTGCTCCACTTCGACGCTGCGGTCCCTTGGAAAGTCCAGGCAGCAGCAGCTCGCGAGAAGGGGCACCGCGGGTCTATTGTCACCACCAATTGGCCCAAGATCAAAACTCGAGCCGAGCGATCGTCTCGTGGAGAGGGCATCTTCAATGGGCTAGTCTCCGTCCACGGCGTGCGTCTGTGGTCACTAGCTCCCCCGCGGAGGCGGAATATGCCTTGCGGGGGATCGAGAATGACTTCAGTTCAAGCGACGGGTCAAGTGGGACAACACGACGTTGAGCACAGCCGACAGACACTGTCCTTGGAAGCACATTTGGGACACAGCATGCGCGCCCGTGGCATGCACTCATTTTCGGTTGAAATCTGATACCCATCAAATGTCACTTAGTCTACGACTGCTCCGGCCCCTGTGCCTCGCCTCTTCTTTCCAACTACAGCTGGGAGGGGTCGCTGAAAAGGGAAGGCTGGCTGAACACTGTCAGTTTTGATCAAGTCATCGATTACGGCACAGTCACGAGGATATCCTCGGAGCCTCGTCGCCAGCTCTTCCTGGTGTTCCACGGTATTTCGTGGACCTGGGCGACATGGTGCAGGTCTGCCTTGGCTGTTGCAAAAGACAGACAGCCTTTCAAAACTGACCTATGGACATGAAAGACACAAGCAACTAATGGAACACAGGTCTTGCCCAACGGGTCACAACGAGTCTAGGTCCACACCTCGGTGTTCATTGCTATCTCCTTGTCATCAAATATTGATATCTAAGAATCTCCTATTGATGCCTATCTTGGAACAGAATGAAAAAGCTTGACGTAGTCCAGCCGCGCAGGCCAACGCAAACATTCGAATTCCAATTAACCATGGAGCTGACTATGAGTCCTAGCATTTCTCTGATCCTGCATCGCCTTGAATCGTCTCACATGCCCAGCTCTTGGAGCCGAGGAGGCCGGTGCACTGCCACTAATCAACCTTGCCAACGACTCCCAGGGCCGCATAGCTGGTATTCAGAGCTCACCAGGACGCTCTAAGCGGCGCCATCAACACCCCATCCCCCCCGGCCCAAATGAAAGGCCCAACCCCTTAAAGGCTCCATTTGGCACCCTGAAGGGGGTCGATGCCTCCCTCCTTACCTCCACAGGCAACATACACGGCAGCAGAGACGTCGATGTGGTCGGACCCGCAACCCATACACTTGTCGACGGCCTGGGCGGACACGGTGGCGCCGTTGCACTGGATGGAGATTGGGGCCGGCGAGCAGTCGGCCGGCAGCAGCGAGGGCTGGACAGCGACGAACATGCTGCCCGTGACGTACTCCTGGCCGCAGGCGGAGAGGGCACCTGCATTACTGATCTCGCCGATGGGCGTGATGTAGCCGCTGAAGCTGGCGCGCTTGCTGAAGGGAGTTGCTGTTGCCGTGGCGGCCAGCGCGGCGAGGCAGGTGAGTGCGGAGTTGGCCGTGAGCTTCATCTTGGGGTTTCTGGTTTCACTTTGCTTTTTCTCCTCTTGATTTGGCAATGAATAGCTCCTGGCTATTTGTATTGTGTCCAATTGAACGAATGACTGGAAATGATGGGATTGTTATTGAGGTGCTTGCTGCCGAGTCTACATGTTCTTTGGGATGATCGACGGGCACGAGCCATGGATATATACCAGAGACTCGAGCCAGCATCACTGATCTTGTTTGGAATTGAAGAGTGTACTGGGGGCTTGAGGCCATCTTCATCTCTTCATCTCTCGTACGACTCTGTTTCGACCACGTCTGGTCCCTGACCAGTACGCCATGTCTTGCTCTGCGACTGCTTCGGGCCCCGAAGAAGTCGGGCTTGTGTACAGGCCATGGGTCTGGCGGCGAGCGCCTCTGCAAGCCATGTAATCAAATAGAGACGTGGCTGCGAGTTGCAGTTGGAGGCGGTTTCATCAATCTGGAGTTTTCGAGGCCACCTGGATTCCACCAGTCGTGGCCTAGTGGTTCCCACCAGCTCGGGCAGGCCACGAGTCTGCCTGTGGGGGCCGCCCGCGATGCAGGCGTTCAGGTGTTTATGACCATGAAACGCACGATCTCGCCATACACGCGGATTAGCACCTGATCCTGGGCCACCTTTTCGTCCAACAGTTCAGAAAAGGGGTAGACGGGCTTCACTGTTGCGCCTGGCCCCCTTTTGCCTGGCCTCGGGAAGATGATCCGATCTCGGGTAGACATGATATGCAGCAACCTAAACGTGACCGGCCAACCGTGCTGGGGCCAATACTTTGGGGGCAAGGGACAACGACGCTTAGTAAGAGGCACGATACTGTGTCTGGGAAACATCATCTGTCCCGTATTGGTTAGGTATCTCGAGACTGCAGGTAGTCTCTTAGCCGCGGATTCCCTCTCTAAGCTTAGTCAGCTCAAATCCCGATGAGGATGAGGAAGTCGGCTTTTGTAGTTTGTTATCTCCCACCTCCTTCGACTACCGTGACCATCCAGGATTTCTTCCGATTTGCAGGATAAGCACTTGATCAACTCTTTGTTTCACTTTTCTTGCTTGTCTTCTTTGACAGACCGGACCGTTGAGTTACTGTTTGGAGATTTGCAAAATGGCCCCAAGAGAAGACGTCGCCGACCTGTACGCGCCGTTCACGAGTGACACCATCCTCGAGGTCCGCTCAGGGAAGTTGAAAAAGTACAAGGGGCTCAACATCGAGTCTGGGATTGACAAGTCTCTCCTCGACGAGCCGGTTCACGTCGGCAAGCTCGGTATAGACGGGGACGAGCATGACCTTACGTTCCACGGGGGACCGGATAAGGCTGTTCACGGGTGTGAGTAGTGCAGTTGAACGTGCTGCTTTTTCATTTTAGTCGACCCCTTTCTCCGCTGGTATATCGGGCCTACGCACCTAAAATACGGCCCCCAAGGAGATTATTCGCTCATAAATATACACATATGGCCACACACGGCACTAGATGCTGCATTGGCACATCACGCGAGGCCCTGCTGACCCCTTCTAACGCCACTAGACTGCTGCAGTCACTACCCAACATGGCAATCTGAGTTCACCTCCGCAGCTGCGCGCTTTGTCCCAGGCGGCTTTGGAGAGAACTTTGTCACGCGGCACATGAACGAGCGAAATGTCTGTATTGGTGATATCATGTCGGTTGGCGGAGTCAGCACCGGTGACAAGGATGGTGGGGGTCTGCTCTTGCAGGTCAGCCTGCCTCGGCAGCCCTGCTTCAAGCTGAATCATCGATTCGAGCTCAAGGGCTTCGCGCCAAACACGTGGCGCTTAAGCCGCACCGGCTGGTACTACCGCGTCCTGCGCGAAGGGAACGTCGCGGCTGGCGACGAGATCCGGCTGGTTGAGCGGCCCCACCCGCGCTGGACGATCGAGCGCATCCAGGAGTACCTCCACCGCAACACGGGCGACCTGGCCGCCACCGAGGAGCTTGCTGCCATCCCTGAGTTCGGCAAGGAGTGCCACGACGCCTTCGTCAGCAGGGCTGCGAAGCTCAGGGCCAAGGCCAAGCGGGACGCGGGCTTACTTGAAGATGAGGAGGACGACCCTGCCCAGTGGAGGGACTTCAAGATCGTGGAGAAGCAGCGGCAGACGGGCCGGATCACATCCTTCGTCCTCGAGGCCATAGACCCCCTGCCGGAGGCCGAGGGCGTTGACCAGGGCTCACACGTCAAGGTCCGCATCCCGATCCCAGGGCGGGCCGAGCCACTCGTTCGGGCGTACTCGATCGTGGACGGCGACAGGAATCGCCTCGAGCTGGGCGTGGCGCTAGAGTCGAACTCGCGCGGCGCGTCGCGGCACTTGCACGAGACGGCCGCGGTGGGAGATGTCATCCAGGTCGGGCGCATTACGGGAATGAATCTCGTCACCTCATGCAGCAGCCACGTCTTCGTCGCGGGCGGCGTTGGCATCACGGCGTTCCTCTGGCTGCTCGAGGCACTGAGGAAGTTCAACTTCGACGCAAGCCTGCACTACGCCGTGCGCCGCGCGGACGATGTGCCCTTCGCGCAGCGCGTGTTGGGACTCGGCAAGGACGTGGTGACTCTCTACGACGCTTCCGCCGGCGAGCGCCTCAGCATCCGCGACATAATCAAGACCATGCCGTGGAACTCGCGCCTGTACTTCTGTGGGCCACCGCGCATGATGGACGAGGCTCTGCGGGAGACTCGTGCCGCGGGGATACCGCCCGAGGAGGTTCACTTTGAGGCATTTCAAGCTGACTCCGGCGGCGACCCGTTCGAGGCCGTGGTCGCGAACAAGGGCGACACGGAGTTAAAGGTCGGGGCCGACGAGTCCCTGCTCGAGGCGCTGCAGGCGCGCTTCGGGGCCGACCAGGTGTCTTCGTCGTGCGAGGTGGGGAACTGCGGGACGTGTGTGGTCAAGCTGCGCGCCGGGCGGGCGGTTCACCGCGGCTCTGCGCTGGGGGAGGAGGACATGGCTGCCGGGTCTCTGCTGAGCTGTGTTAGTCGCGGGGTTGGGAGGATTACTATTGAAATATGATGATTGGTGGTTCACTGTCGCCCCAAGCGACTTGTCGCGTCGATCTCGCCAGGGTCGCTTGAGGGCCCTTGCAGGCTGGTGGTGTCTAGCCATAGGCGGGGGTATTGCGTATATGGCGAGGCTGCAGATCTCGTTGTCATCGAGTTGAGGTCTGTGACGGAGCATGCCGTCTTCCGGACACGATCGTCTGTGGGTTCATGTGGGCTATGGGTTCATGTCGAGGGGGTGTATGTAGCTGTGGCCCAATGTGCACAAATTCCGCGTCAACCATTACATGCACGACCTTGGATGAGGAAAACATGTTTCACTCCGATATGTGACGGGAACGGGGAAGAGCGGCATAAGGAAAATGCCGTTATTGATGGTTCTAGACTTTTGCTAGACCTTTGATGGAAACTTCTCGCGGGCGTATAAGCGGACCCAGAGTCACCGCGGTCCAATGAAGCTTAGGTCAGGCCTGCATGCAGTTCGATGCAGTGTGCGCGTAGAACTCCTGAGCGTGCAGGAAAATGCCTTGCGAATATGCGGCTCTGCAGTCCCATGTTCGATTAGAGGGCGATCAGTGAGACAATCCCGCATCGTAGGACGCCACGTGAACACCCAGAGCCTTATCCTCCTCGGAACGGAGCCCACGGAAGACGGACAGATGTGCGATAGTGTGACGTCCATTCGGACCGTACATTAATATGTTTCACAGAGTTCGAGGCAGTGCAAAGCCGCTGTGTGAGGTAGAGACATGTGGTTACACAGCAGGAGCGCACCTTAGCCAGCCACACGCGAGGCGAGCGTGGGCCACGTCTCTCATCCGATCCCGGGATCAGCAGCAGCAGTCAAGTCCTCACGGGGTCCCGTGATCCTGCCGAGCTCTCTATGTCAGCACCAGCAGCAGCCTCGGGGCTTCCTTTGGCAGTCGAAGTTTTGCCTCCTCCCACGCCTAAGGCGACGACAACCGCCCCGCCCGCCATCCATACCGCCAGCACCCAGGTCAGCGTGCCCCAGCCGTTGCGGTCCATCACGTACCCCGACATCAGGCTGCCCACGGAGCCCCCGAGGGCGAACGACGTGCAGAACAGCCCGTAGCCGAGCCCGTACACGCCCTTCCTCCCGAAAACACCCGGGCTGGCGGCCTCCTCCGCGTCGATGGCGTAGGTGATCTCGGCCATGAGCGGCGTGTTGGCGAAGGTCAGGGTGACGCCCAGGAGGGCCAGCAGGGCGCCGAGGAGGACCTTGTGGCCGATGGTATTGTCGGTGACGAAGCGCAGGCAGACCAGCACGGGGATGGAGGCTGCGAAGCCGGCCGTCGTGGGCCACCTCGCGCCGTAGCGATCGCACATCCAGCCCACGACCGGGGATATGAAGGCCGGTATGAAGATGGCGAAGAAGATCAGGCCCGCGGCCGTCGAGGACCAGTCGAATGTGTCTTTGACGAACAACGGCCCGACTGTGTCCCACGAGATCCTTGTCGTGGTGGTGTGATGGTCAGCAGAGTTTTTCTTTTCAGCTGGACGGAGGAGCGGTGAGCGGGTTTGGGGTGTGCGTGGCGAGGATGGCGATGACTCACATCGCACCGGCTTGGATGATGATTCCAAAGTTTGCAGCCAGGAGACGTCGCGATTTGAGGAGCCGCAGCTTGGGGTGCTTCGCTGTCCTCCCGCTCGCGACGATGGACGGTGCTGCTGGTGGCACCGCAGTAGCTTCTGGATCAATGTCACTGTCGCCACCATCGTGACCTGGACCCGGTCCTCCGACTTGCTTCTCATCGTGCATCACGCTCATCTCTGGCACTTCGGTAGTCTCGGCTGTTTCTCCAGCAGACTCTCCAGCAGCAGTCACGTCGGGACTGGGATCTGAGGGCTCCTCTTGATCACTAATCCACTGCCTCGCGATCTTCTTCTCGATAAGGGTCAATCGGAGGACAATGTCAAGAAAAATGCAACCAAAAGCAATATAGTACACAGCGTAGTAACCCTTGGCGGCAAAGACGGCCCCTCCGATGGCGGGCGAGACCAGGAGGCCCATGGACATGGCGATGGCCGAGTATCCCATTGCCTCACCAATCTTGTCCGGCACAGTGTCAACCATGAGGGCCAGTCCAACCGTCCATACTATGGCCGCACTCAGGCCTTGCAGGATCCTGCCGATGATAAGAAGGGCGATAGTCCTCCCTAGGCAGAGGAAGATGGTTGAGCCCGCCAGAGAAACCAGACCGATGAGAAGAGGCCATCTTCTTGAGGACGTGTGATCGGCATACAGCCCGACCACGGGGCTGCCGACGAAGAGGGCGATGGTATAACACGCCAGGAGGATGGCATTCCATGTCTGTACAGAATCCTCGTCGACCCCGACTCGACTGGTCAATGCGAAGGGGATGACCGGCACGATGATGCCATAGAGCAGGATATCAGTGAAGATGGCGATACAAACGGTCGCGAGGATGAACGTGCTAGACGACCGAAAAGCCAGGAAGTGAGGAGGCCTGGAGTTTGGTGCTTTCTTTTCTCCCGAGACGAAGTGCTGGAGGTATCGGCCAACCTTGAAAGCCATGGTGCGAGGCGTCAAACGGCGGCGCAAAGGCCCGAAAGGATTTCTCTGCGCTCAACAAGCGCGGAGTTCGTCCAGGAAGTGCTTGATAGACCTTATGAAGCTCAGCAGGCCGTTAGTCTAGGTGAGACTAACGATTGATGCCAATAGCATGGCAAAGACGGGCCTTGTTGATTGCCTCGAGGGTGTGAATCTCAAACTATAAGACGGATCAAACATCGTCCATTGACGACATCGACTGCCGGTAATGTGACAGTCGGCGGGTCCCGTGTCGGTACCGTGATTTACACTCTTGGCGGCCTTTTGGGCGTATGCGGCAAGGCCTCAGGGACCGGCCCAGGGCTAAATGGCCCAATTCATCGTAATCCATGGCCAAGAATATGGCGATGCAGTCTTTGATTACAGATTCGTTGGAGCAGAGAAAGCAAAAATGCGTGGTGTTGTGGAATGTCTCACACCTGTTGCAGTCTGACTTGCACCTGCCTTAGTTACAGCGCCTGTCCATGGTCGGAGCCGTTTCGGCGTGGAATGAGCGCAGTCTTGCCAGCGACCGATAAGATAAGGAACCCAGCTGTAAATTTCTTGACCCGAATTGAGCAGCCCCATCGAGTCGAAAGTCATTTTATGATCTCGCAACTACCACCAATCTGCACCCGCAGTAAGTGCCACAGCAATCATGCTTTCAATACCAAAGACAATAGGCGAGTTCTCTGTGTTGCCACTGAGTATACCACCTTTACCCTCATATCCTCACACTACCACACATTATGTCTACGTCCGACGACATGCGCCAAACCGTCCCACTCCCGATGACGACCGCAGTCTCTTCGTGACAAACGTCCCCGTCGACAGCACCGAGGCGCACTTCCGCGCCGTGATTGCCACACTTGCTGGCAACGGCAAGTTCGAGTCTATAGCTTTCGAGTCAGACAGGAAGGGGAAGCCGGTCTCACTGGAGCCCGCCCAGGCCGCACGGCTCGCCGCCGTCGCATCACGGAAACGCAAGCGCGACGAGTCCGACTCCGATTCCGAAGACGAGGTGGAGCAAGTAGCGCGGCTGCCCCCAACATGGACGCGAGAGCTCCACCGGAGTGGCAGCACGGCAGTCATCGTCCTCGCTGACGAGAAGAGTGTGGAGATCGTGCTGAAGGCCATCGCGAAGGTCCACAAGAGCAAGAAATACCCTGTCTGGGGCGAGGGCGTGGAGGAGAAAGTCCCAGCGCTGGGGCCCCATTGGATCCAAGCACATAACAAGCTATCGTTCCCACCCACGGAGATCCTCCAGCAGTCCGTGGATGCCTTCTTCGCCGTGTTCAACAGCAAGGAGAAGGAGGCCGCCGAGATGGCTAAGAGGCTGCGCAACGAGCCGGACGAGGACGGCTTCGTCACAGTCACGAGGGGCGGGCGCGCGGCCCCGGCGAGGAGGGACGAGGCCGAGGAGGCGCGCAGGAAGATGCTGGACCGCGAGCAGAAGAAGAAGGAGGAGCTGACCAACTTCTACCGCTTCCAGCTGCGCGAGAGGAAGAAGGCGGAGCAGGCCGAGCTGATCAAGAAGTTCGACGAGGACAAGAGGAAGGTCCAGGCCCTGAGGCAGAAGCGCGGCAAGTTCAGGCCCGAGTCTTGAGCTGGAGGTGATCCACGGATTTCGCATTCTGAGTACACGGGGTGGAAATCCTATGTTCACACGACATATACGCCTCGACAAAGTGCTGGGGTTGATACGCATTGTCGCAGAGGCAGAAAGTAATCAAGCATACCTCGTAAGCATATTTCTCATTCATGTTGTTTCCTTTTATCGACCATGATGATCGCCGCGGGGCCAGCAAAGTATCGCGACTCCATGGGATCCAATACCATGCAGGCAGTGGTACTGTGACGACGAAAACCGCGTTTAAACAATCTTCTCACCTTGTCTGAAGTCACTCTTCGCTACATATTCATCTTCAATCCGTGTGTCGGGACTACGCTAATTATGTGCGAATGCTGCAGGACCAATGCACTTGCAGTCCACTTTGCATTGTGCTGCTGTAGTTGGGAACCACATACTGGACATGAGACTGGGAGACGAGGCAGAAGGATGTAAGAGCTGTGCAGCTTATCATTGACACACGGTCATGATGAAAAAGGCCATGGTCGTGAACAGCCAACATGGCAATTGCTTGTCCACTCATCGAGCATGGGTCTCATGGTGACTTTGAATTGGAACAATATACCCTAGGCCATGACAGTTTCTCATGGCGTCGCCAGATATTTCGGATGCTCTCTCCGTTGACAGACAGGTCTCCCAACCGTAGAAATGACAAATTCAATTCATCCAATTTGTCATCTTCTTGTCCTCACGGTGGAACGTCCAAAAATGTACGGCGGCAAAAGAGGGAACCTGAGATAGTGTGGCGCAGGTGTGGGTTGAATGCAGGCCCAAGATCGGGCGTCCAACCCGATCAGCCTCCACCTGCAACGGCGATCAATGTGGGGAAGAGAGCTCCTCTTCGGGGTGTTGTCGAGCTGTCAGGGACGTCAGGGATGAGCTCTCGGGCGTCCATCCCGAGTGCTTGGGGGGTGCAACGGGCGATCCGGCAGCGAACACCCCGCCAAAACCCTTATCGCCCGGGATCGGAGCGAATAATGACGAATAATCTACCTACTAAATAATACTACAGAGGCGCCGCGAGACCAACTCCCATTTTGGTGAATTTTCGCTTTTAAAAACATTCCGTTTGCCAGCATTTCACGCTTATTGATTCGCAGACCTCCTAATCGCCCCATCCATGATCCCTCCCACAACCTAAATTTCTGGACAGCGGGGCAGTCATCCAGCAGCCAGGACAGACGTGAAGATGGGTTCCAGCCAGGATGAGCGGGGCATCCGCATCGCCATAGACCGTGGCGGCACCTTCACCGACTGCGTGGGCAACCTGGCAGGGGAGGACATCGTGATCAAGCTGCTGTCCGAGGACCCGGCCAATTACCAGGATGCGCCGCTCGAGGGCATCCGGAGGATCATGTCGCACTTCCTCGGCCGCGACATCCCCCGCGGCGAGCCCCTTGACACCTCCAAGATCGACTCCATCCGCATGGGCACCACCGTCGCCACCAACGCCCTGCTCGAGAGGAAGGGCGAGACCATCGCCATGGTCGTCACAAGAGGCTTCAAGGACTGCCTCGGCATCGGCAACCAGTCCCGGCCCAAGATCTTTGACCTCGCCATCCGCAAGCCCGATGTTCTGTATTCTGAGGTCGTGGAGATCGACGAGCGGGTCACGCTCGAGGACTATGCCGAGGACCCGGAACGCCATGCCACCAAGCCAGGGGTCAAGGCCGGTACGGCGGAGGCGAAGACAGCGGATCTGGTCATGGGCCTGTCGGGCGAGGCGGTGCGCATCCTACAACGGCCGGAGGAGGAGAGGATACGGACACAGTTGCAGGACGTATACGACAAGGGCATCAAGAGCATAGCGGTGTGTCTGATGCATGCGTACACGTTCCCGGACCACGAGGCCGCGGTGGGGAGGATCGCCAGGGAGATCGGCTTCAGTCACGTCTCGCTGAGCTCCGAGCTCATGCCCATGATCAAGCTGGTCTCGCGGGCGACCTCGGTCTGCGCCGACGCGTACCTGACGCCCGCCATCCGCAAGTACATCGACGGGTTCCAGAAGGGCTTCGAGGGCGGCCTGGGCACGCAGAGCGTCAAGAACGAGTCCGGAAGCCGTGGGGCCCGCTGCGAGTTCATGCAGAGCGACGGCGGCCTGGTCGATGTTGAGAAGTTCACGGGCCTCAAGGCTATCTTGTCTGGCCCTGCGGGTGGTGTCGTCGGCTATGCTATCACATCTTACGACCCGAATACGAGGATCCCCGTTATTGGATTCGATATGGGAGGGACGAGTACCGACGTCTCCAGATACGGTGAGGGCCGGTACGACCACACCTTCGAGACCACAACGGCTGGCGTTACCATCCAGTCGCCGCAGCTGGACATCAACACAGTGGCAGCCGGCGGTGGCTCGCGGCTATTCTTCAGAAACGGTCTGTTTGTTGTTGGTCCTGAATCTGCCGGCGCACACCCTGGGCCAGCATGCTACCGAAAGGGAGGTCCTGCTACAGTCACAGACGCCAACTTGTACCTGGGTAGGCTTTTGCCGGAGTTCTTCCCCAAGATCTTCGGCAAGAATGAAGACGAGGGTTTGGATGTCGAGGCCAGTAAGAAGGTTCTCCAGGAACTCACCGACCAGATCAGCAACGAGACAGGGAAGAAAATGTCTGTTGATGAGGTTGCCTACGGTTTCTTGACCGTCGCCAACGAGAGCATGACCCGTCCTATTCGGTCAATAACGGAAGCGAAGGGACATGACTCTTCAAAACACAGACTAGCCACGTTCGGTGGAGCAGGCGGCCAGCACGCTGTTGCTATTGCAGACGCTCTGGGCATCAAACAGATCCTTATCCACAGATACTCATCCGTGCTGTCAGCATACGGCATGGCGTTGGCAGACGTCGTCGATGAACGCCAGGAGCCAGACTCTGCAGTGTGGTCGGATGATGGCAAGACCGTGAGCGAATTAAAAGAAAAGATGGAGAAGCTGAAGGAGAAGTCTCGCAAGGCACTCCAAGACCAGGGATTCAGCGACAAAGATATCGTCTTTGAGGAGTACTTGAACATGAGATACCGCGGTACAGAATCAGCATTGATGATTGTCAAGCCGAGCGACGAGGATACAAAAGAGCATTTTGACGGCAAGGAATGGGCATTTGACCAGGCGTTTGTGAAGCATCATCGGTACGAGTTTGGATTTACACTAGACGACAGGGACATCATCGTCGACGACGTGCGAGTAAGAGGCATTGGCAAGAGTTTCAGATACGCCGAGGAGACGGTGGACCAGCAACTTAAGCAACTGAAGAGACAAAAGGTCTCTGGGAAGAACAAGCACTCCAGTACTCAAGTCTATTTCGAGGAGGGGAGGCTGGAGACACCAATCTACAAGCTTGGTGACATCCAAGTCGGAGACGTTGTCAAGGGTCCAGCCATGCTTGCCGACGGGACGCAGACTATTGTTGTCACGCCCAAGGCTGAGGCGGTCATCCTTCAAACTCATGTGATTGTCAACATCGCGGCTGACAGCGGCAGGGATGAGTCTCATGGGGTTGACCAGTCCAAGCGGGAAGTCGACCCAATCGTGCTCAGCATCTTCGGCCACAGATTTATGGCCATCGCAGAGCAGATGGGTAGGGCACTGCAAAAGACAAGTGTCAGCACGAATGTCAAGGAGCGTCTTGATTTTTCATGCGCAATCTTTGACGCAACCGGTGGACTCGTTGCGAACGCTCCCCATTTGCCAGTGCACCTGGGATCCATGGGCACGTGCGTGAAGCGGCAAGCCGAGATATGGAAGGGCGAGCTGAAGAGAGGGGACGTGATCATCTCCAACCACCCTTCATATGGTGGAACACATCTTCCCGACGTGACGCTCACCATGCCTGCGTTCGACGAGAAGGGGGAGAACATCCTTTTCTACGCGGCGTCGAGAGCCCACCATGCTGATATCGGTGGTATCACCGCGGGCAGCATGCCACCCCACTCACGCGAGCTCTTCCAAGAAGGAGCTGCCATCAAGAGTGAGAAGCTTGTCAGCGAGGGCAAGTTCAACGAGGAGAGGGTTGTGGAGCTGTTTTACAATGAGCCAGCCAAGTATCCTGGGTGCAGTGGTACCCGTTGCCTGGCTGACAACATCAATGACTTGCGAGCGCAGGTCTCTGCCAACCAGAAGGGCATCTCCCTGATTGAAAACTTGATCCAGGAGTATGGCGAGGACACCGTGATGTTCTACATGAAGAAGATCCAGGACAATGCCGAGTCGTGTGTGCGAAGGCTCCTCAAGGACGTGAGCAAGAAGTTCGAGGGCAAGGACCTCTCGTCTGTGGACTATATGGATGATGGTAGCCCGATCAAGTTGAAGGTCACTATTGATCCTGAGAAGGGCGAGGCAGTGTTTGACTTCGAGGGGACTGGTCCGGAGGTCTACGGCAACATCAATGCGCCGGAAGCTGTGAGCTACAGGTGAGCATATACCTTTACTTGTCAGTGTCTCAGCGTGGCACAAGCTAACATCAACACCAGTGCCATCATCTACTGCCTCCGCTGCCTCATCTCCGAGGACATCCCCCTCAACCAAGGCTGCCTGAAACCAATCCACGTCAAGATCCCGCCCAAGTCCCTCCTCTCGCCCTCGGACCACGCCGCCGTGGTGGGCGGCAACGTGCTGACGAGCCAGCGCGTGACGGACGTCATCTTCAAGGCCTTCCAGGCGTGCGCCGCCTCCCAGGGCGACTGCAACAACCTCACCTTCGGCTTCGGCGGCAACGCGGCGGGCCAGGACGCCGTCCGCGGCTTCGGGTACTACGAGACCATCGCGGGCGGGTCGGGCGCGGGCCCCCACTGGGACGGCACCAGCGGCGTGCACACGCACATGACCAACACGCGCATCACCGACAGCGAGGTGTTTGAGCGCCGGTACCCGGTCCTGCTGCGCGAGTTTAGCATCCGTGAGGGGTCGGGCGGTGAGGGGCAGCACCGTGGTGGGGACGGTGTCGTCCGGGATATCGAGTTCCGTATCCCTGTGCAGGTGTCTATCCTCTCTGAGAGGAGGGTGTACCACCCGTATGGCCTGGCGGGCGGTGGGGATGCCGCGTGCGGGCTGAATGTGTGGGTGCGCAAGGTTGAGAAGGCTAGCTGGGAGAAGCAGCTGCGGCGGCTGAAGGCTGCCAATGGTGGGAATGGAGATGGTAATGAGGTGGACAAGGAGGACATGGAGTATGAGGAGAGGCATATCAACCTTGGGGCTAAGAACAGTGCGCCTATGAAGGCTGGGGACAGGATTATTATCAAGACCCCTGGTGGTGGAGGATGGGGCAAGGTGGGCGAGGCGAAGAGGCATAGGGAGGTGGGAGACCCGACGGAAGGGTGGAGGAAGGGGAGTCATGCTGCTAGGGAGGATGCTGCGTTGCAGGTTTAGGGCTAAAGAAGAGAACAAAAATCATTGCGGTGTGGATGTACCTGAAGTCGGTTGTTCCTCGTCACCTCGCTGATGGTCGGCGTGCCTAAAGGCACAGTAGGGTAGGTAAATGATTCAATATGCTATGAAGTAATGCTTCCATCGCTTCGAGACATGTGCTTACCGGTGAGTTATAGATAACATTGCTCTTTGACCGACGCTTTTCATCGAGTTGTAGAATGAGGGTGATGCAATCCCGACCTGCACCCCGGGGAGCCCGGGGGCCCGGGGGGAAGGGAGGAAGTGGTGGGGGGCGAGCGAGTGCGATCGATCCTCGCAAAAGTCAAACCACAACAACAGATACGTGGCTCACCACCGACAACATCCACCAATCTCACTTGTTGTGGTAATAATAAAGACCTGCAAAGAAACTGACCACGGTAGCGATAGCACCAGAGAGTGCGATGCCCCACAGTATTTGCTTCGTTGCGACCCCCGAGAACGAGGCCTGGCACCACCACCAGGGACAGAGCTGTGACAATGTGGACTGCTATCCGCTTCTTGGTAGGCTTGGAGCGGATGAGCAGTTCCCTGCTGGAGCCAAGATCATCGTCTGCGAGCGGCTGATGGGCCTCTCCCGAGCTGTCAGCTTCCGAGGTGAAAGAGTTGTTGTTGCTGCGGAGGGGCGGACCCAGTGGGCGCATGGGATCCTGGCTGGTGATGGCGGCTTGCTGACCCTGGACAGGCTGGGCCTCGAGTTCGACTGACTGGGATGGATTTAGTGACGACCGGTCCAGGTGTGAGTAGGTGTGGTCAGTAGTACTGACCTGCCCCGGGGTCGAGACTTCGGAGACATGGCGATTGATGTGGCGCGGCGTGATATTCGCAACACCAGGATATTCGCCGAGAAGGACGGTGGTCATTTCGTAGACGGGCACATCTGGACGCAGTCGAAGACTAGTCAAGGAGTTGGCGCCGCCGTGTTGGACCACCACGCACAAGGTACGGCCGAGGCCCGGTGCTGTGTCTTCACTGGGCATAGTGCTAGTCGTGCTGGCACCTGCTCTAGAACTGTGGAAATCTCAACAGAGAGCGGAAGAAGGTGATGAAGGGGTTCCGGTGTTCATGGGCATACAGTATGCGTATTTCCTACGTATAAGAAACATGATTCACAGGATGAAGTGGGATTCAGTTGTTAAAATATTACCCGGACAGAAACGCCTTCCTGGAAGGCCGGTGGAGCCCTGTACTACAGTCTTACGCTACTCTGCAAGTTGTTCTCGATGCAAAGTTATCCATGAGGGTTTAACCCCAAAGCAAGTGAGTGTTTTGATGGATGCTCGTCCATGAAGATCGCTTTTTGATGGGTTAGGACAGGCGGCGAGGCCAGGAGGAGAATATCAGCGGTCAGAAAAATTGAAAAAGCTTGCATTAACCACAAAAAGTTTCAAGGGTTTCCAGCATTTGTTGAGCAAAGGACTTGTTCGGCCTCATTCTATTGAGGTGGTTGATCAGGGCTTCGACAGCATGATCAGAGGATTGCAATTGCTGAAATCCGACACAGCGTCAGGGAAAAGCGGGTTGTTATTGTTAACTCTTAACTTTTGAATATTTCTAGGAGTATTTATTCATCAATGTGCGGCATTGCGCTTAATGTCCTGTAACAAACTTAAGTCGAGTAGCAGGGACCTATCAGGAACAAGGTATCTCCGATACAATGCTGTCTATGCTCTTGTTCTGGAATTACAATATTAGAATGATGACACTACTAGAAATATTAAATTTTAATTTCCTACATGCATCGTTGAAGTACTCAACGAAACTTGTGATTTATGTAATATGGAGTCCCACTACTATGCTTGGGTATTAGTGGGATTTAGAAACTGCTATCTCCTGGGGAGAAGATAAAGAGACGTGTTTCATTTCAAGGCGCACTAAATTTGCGTGAAACAAATGACAATTTTGTCGGGTCTAATGGCTGTGGTGGTGGGCTACGTCTCCCTTTACGTCTCTACGTGAGCAGTCCGGTTTGCCCTGTCGTCCACCAAGGTTGTCTCTGTCTTGTCATGTCCAGACCATTCCACCAACTTGACCACCTAAGCCTGCGCATCCAGACAACCAACTGAATCGATCAGAAGGAGCCCAAGATAGTTGTTGTCTCTCTGGAAGGATGCTTTAGCCTTCCGCAGGCTGCGCCTGGGTAGGCTTCTCCTCGGCGCAGCAGTCGTTGAACTATTATGACATGTTTAGCAAATGCGATAAATCTTGAGGTGCTTCCTAAAGGGAGTAGTGGACGGGTTGGAATTGTATGACGGTCATACTATAATCTGGGTATGGGGGCAATTACAAACAAGTTCCCACAGTCATGTCCCCCACCGCAGGCCTCAAAGCTGCAGAAGCCGCAGTTCGCTGTGCACTGCAGTGATTTGAGTCAATAAATGTTCAGTGGCAAGGGAAAATGGTTACGGGAATTTGTTGGATATGGTTTGAGAGGTGCTGGTGTGGGTCTGTGATGATGATTCAAGCTGGTGAGGTGGTCCCCGAGTGTCTTGCATTAGAGGAAAAGGTTGTGTTGGGGTGTACTTACGCATCGGCCCTCTTCGGCCTGGATCAGACCAGAAAAGCCGAGGCTGAGCAGCATGAGGTTGATGATCATTCGCATCGTGATGATTGGCTTGTGTTGCTTCGTCTTTGTAGTGTAGGTGATTGAAGGTTGAGGTGCTGGTATTCTTGATATGACTTGAGTGCAGGATGTTGAGTTCAGAGTTATTGCAAAGGCCTGAGATCTGTCTCTGATGTTTTATGGTCATCAAGGCTGGTGAATTATCTTCTTCAGGCACCACCAGTCAATTGGATTTCCACGGTCGCCCGGGGCAGTGAATTACTGGCTTCACTTTCCGAGCTTTTGTCTCCGCCAGTGATTGTTTTGAAGTACAGACAGTGACTGGAGCCAATGCGTAGTCGAAAAGGGAAGCATCTGTGCAGGAATACAAAACCCCTTCCTGCAATCTCAACAGTGACACAATTCCAGACTCAACACTCCATTACACTCCATCAACACCAAACTGCAAAGTCTAAATGCTCCGTCCTCATCAACAACACAACAGCAAGAATCCATCAACATGAAGGCCTCTTCCATCACCACTCTCGCCGCCCTTGCCCTGGCTGGTACCACCTTCGCTGCCAGTGGCTTCCTCAAGTCCTGCTCCGAGTTCGCCCTGACCAACCTCAACGGCGACAAGGGCCGCTCCATGATGCTCCAGGCCAACTGCAAGGTCAACGACAAGAAGAAGAACTGGTCCCAGCTGGACCTCAACACCTGCTTCGGCTGGTCTGCTGACTCCTGCGGCTTCACTTACCCGCCTTCCGGCCACTTCACTGATTCGGTCTCCTCTTGTGACAACAACTACAGTGGTGGCGACGAGCACTTTGGCGCCAACTTCGGCTGCCGCGGCCCCTGCAGTGGAAGCGGCGAGGTCTACAACGTCTTTGCTCTGGGTAATTTAACATCCTGCTCCCCTTCCTCTTCCTCGCCCCGGCCATTCAGCCCTAATGTGTGCCCTGACAGACGCCTACGTCGGAAACTCGGGCGGTACCCTTGTCTGCTAAACTCGCAACGGCAGATCCTCCAGAGCGGGAATCTTTTTGGAAGCTGGTGAAGGATATGACTAGGTTGCTGTTTGGTAGCGGTCAGCTTTGCATGGGCATGGAGTTTAGGCGTCCTTGATATCTTCAGATACCCTACCCTGGCGCAGGGCAAATCAATCAAAGTCGTACCACCTCAGAATTTGTGATTTATGACCAAAAGAAATGTCAGAGTAGTGTCTGACGATTGCAAAGCAGGAACAAACAAACCATCCCAAGGGCCCTCTCTGTCACTTCATGTACCGTACGTATGACACGACAGCAGGATTCTTTGATAGCTAGATAGAACCTACCATTTTTGCAGAATGATCCTCGACTCCTCGAGCCAGCATTCGTATGATTGTTTGTTGGCCGAATACATTTGCAACTTACAAAACGAGAAGCACCCACGCAACGACAGAATGTGGATGGGCTCTACCCCCTCCCCCTTTCGTTCAACCGATCAGACTTTAACATGAATTTGGTTCTCAATTTTGACTTCGATCAACGAATGGTAAATAGTCATTTAATGTGGTACAACATGGGCTGGCCGCGTGTCCAGTTGATAGGGTGAGGCAACGCCGTGAGACGTGATTCCCTCCTCCGTGATGGAAATTTGCCGGCCTGTTAGAAAAGGCTCGATTGCCCTGCTACAAAGACCACGTATCATGGAACAGACATCATGATTCGAGGTGGACGATACTGTTATTCAAGCCTACGGCTATCTAGATATGTTCCAGGAGCTTTATACTAGACATTGTACATTATATCCCCATTGCTATTTCGCAGTGGAGTGGAAAATACCGTATCCATCAAATCTCCCACTTAGCTGCTACAGCCAATGGAAATACCCTTGGCGAACAGGCCACCGGCGACCGGGATGACATACTCTGCAAGGGTACCAGCAATGTCCCCAATGATGCCACAACCTCCATCCTTAGGGGTCTTAGCAGAGGCGAACTCGATGATCAGGTCGTCAGGCTGCAGCCGGTCGTCGATGTAGGCGGTGACGCGCATGGAGGTGGGGACCTGGTGGCCCCACGAGTGGTTCATGCACTGCGCCAGGCCGGGCGAGCCCACATTCCTGCACGGCTCCTCGCAGTTGCGCGAGCTCTTGGGCCCGCAGGCGGCGGCGTCGGTGTAGCCGACGCTCTCCTGCCAGGTGAGGCCGCGGCACTCAGAGAAGACCTCGTAGCCCGAGGGGTTGGTCACGGCCTGCAGGGACTCCCACATGGCCGCCACCAGGCCCTCGCGCATCTCGTTGTCCGCCAGCCCGGGCGTCCGGCCCCAGGCGCCGTTGACCTTGACCTGCACGTTCAGGTCTGGGTCCGGCTCCTCGGCCGACTTGCATGTGTTGTCGAAGGTGCCGTACGAGCGGTCCATCATGACTGAGCGCTGGTTGCCGTCCTCGGCGTAGATTGCCTGGTAGGTGACGGCGAACAGGTCGAGGTTGCCGACTTCGATCATGGTGTCGCTGTATCTGACCTCGATCTGCACCAGGGCGGAGGCCTGGGCGGCCATGGTGGCCAGGGCGATGTTGGACGAGAGCTTCATGGTCTGTTTGCACCACTGTTGTTAGCTGTGATTGAAGATGGAAAAAAAAGCTGTGGTGAGAAGTTCGAGACTGACAACGGCGGAATAATTATACAGGCCAACTGGTGGGCTTATTTCTCAGGGAGTGTTTGAAATGAGTGTAAGTGAGCCGGAAAAGACTGTGATGGTTGGACGACGAGGACGAGAATCCTGATGGAATCAACCAACACCTTTTATAATTTGGGAGCCCTATCCTAAGGCAGACATCCAACCCACCACGTTAGGGATTAGCCTACATTGCCAAGAATTTTTATCTGGCATCGTCAACTTAGTCACAGAGGTAAAAAGAAGGCATCGTGGAAGACATGACATATCGAATCTCATTACCGGCAAGCGGAATAGCCCAGGCCCTATGCCCCACATTACGGTGGGCGGAAAGGGATTACATACTAGCATCCGCACTGACGTACAGATCAGGAATATTGTGGCCCGTCCCTTAACGGGAACCACTCCCTCAGGGACTAGTGGCAGTTCGTCCCAGCAAAAAGTTCCCACGTACCGCCGCCCCGGTGGTGACAGCATGCGGTACCTGCATGTTTCAGCCGGCAGCCCGGTGTCGCTCCCTGCGCCCTCCTTCACCTGCGAGCGCCAAGGCGTCCGAGTCATGGAATAGGCTGAGAATGTCACCAACTTCTGCTTCTCCCCCTAATTCCTTCGTTATGCTCCCAAGGACCGAGTGGGCGGACTGGAAATTTCCGTGGCGGCGGGCTCGCCCAACCTCGTATTGAGCCCATCGTGATACCTGCGTGGGCAAGATCCATACCGTGGCGGTTCTCACTTGGTAGAGTTTTCAAGATCTGACCCAACATGTGGCCTGCATCAGCCTGCTTATGCTTGGCTGGCGGTAACACGGCCTTGTGTCAACATGCTCGCGGTGGAGACGCAAATACTTCAATTGTGCGGTCCAACATAGTTGCCCGTCACCGCGCCTCTCCTGGCCGAGAAAACATGTTTATTTTCCGATATGAGTGCCACTTGACTGTGACGCCTGAGGCAGACCATGAAGGTGAGGCTTCACTTGGTGGCTGGCGGTGAGGATTGGAGCTAACGTAATAACAAATGGAATTGAGTACGTACTAGCTGATGCTCACGGCTTCTGATTGGGCAGGAGGCACGACCTGCGAGCTTCGTCTGGCTCGAAACCGGATCACTCTATATGACATATCATGTGCACCTACCCCATCAGTACCGCTATTCTCTTTGACGCCAATGTCACTACATATATGCTTATTTTTTAATGAATTGCGGGCTATGGTATGTCAAGCATGATTAGTATTGAGCCATGGGTACTACTGGTCTTAAACCGCGTATTCATGTCTCCAAAGAGAATGCTATGAAGCAAATCCCTCGGCTGTAAGCCACGATGTCTAGGTCACTACAAAACTGCAAATCTGTTTGCTGAAAAAAGTTGTAGCTAACACCACTGGTGTTATGTGGCAGACTTGGAGTCCAACTTCAGCAAGTCTCGGTTAGCCTGGTGTGCTAAGGAATAATACGTGATGTGTTCTTGGCATAACTTGAAGCCCAGACAATGACTCAGTCTTCTTCGCTACTTCCGTGTTCCACTGTACATCCAGCACCTCAAATGCATGGAGCAATGCATCCTGAACGAAGTCTTGGCCTATTTGAAGCCTAACCAGTAGTTGTAGCTTACCCGGCTTGTTCGGAAGCTCTTTGAAAGATATCATCAGCGTCACATTTCCAGTGCCGCTTACCCGGCCCCACAGTATCAGACAGCACCGGCCATGCTAGTTCGATTATAACGCCCTCCATACACACTGCCATTCCTAGCACGAGATGCTCCGCGAGAAGTACCGGCTTCCATGTCTTTGGCAGCGTGATCGTCCTTCCCGTCAGAATGAAGCGTGTTTTGCTTTTCATGAAACTCGTCGTGTCTTTCATACAAATACCAAAAGACCATGGCCCTAAATATAACCCTACCGACAATATTTCCCAGTGTGACGGGTATAGTACTCTGGTATATAAACTTACCGACCCCAAAGTTGGTCCTGTAAAACATACAAAAAGGCACCTGGAAAAAGTTTGCAATGCTGTGTTGTTAGCCCAGGATGTCGAAGGCCCAGACGGGGATCCAGATACAATATATCTTGCTGACGAACTCGACACTGCCGAGCGAGAGGAACGACGCCAGCGCCACAAACTAGTTGCATCCAATGCCCCGGAGGAAGTTGGCGCTCCACTAGACGTTCACCCTCCCTTCCACCTGGGTGACGGCATAGGCTGTTTCCGTGTCCGTGCTCAGTGTGTCAGTCCACCAGGCGAGGAAGCCTGCCACAAAAAGGGCGCCTGCAAGGTTGCCAATGTAGCCGAGAACCCAGTTCTTCATCACGTCGAAGAGTGTGATCTTCCTCTGGAACCAGGTGAATGGCATGCCGAGCATGTTGCTCGTGAATAGCTCCATGTTTGTGAGCATGATGAGCACGAAGCCCAAAGGGAAGGCGAAGCCAGCGATCATTGTTGCGAGAGCTGGGTTCGATTTGCGGAGACCCGGACACCCCGAGGCGATGACCAGATCTGTGAGGGCCCCGAATGAGATGAAAACGCCGCCAATGAATGATTTGATGGCAAATTCCGGATAACTGGGCCGGGACTTGGCAACGCCCGCTTGCGAGACGAGGCGTGCTAGTTCTGTTGGTGGATAGGTGTTGACTGAGGCCATGGCGAGAAGGCCTACCCGGAGAAAGCATGCATCGGCGACAAGGAAGGACTTGGTGTCTTTTGAGTGTTACAGGTTCCCAGATTCACCTTTTCTTTTAAAAGAGAAAGATGTTGATGAGTCTCGGCCCATCGTTCATCGTCGTCCTATGATGTATCTCTCTGCTTTTATGACGCAAGCGTACCGCTAAAGCTCAACTGTCATAAATGTCAGAGCTTCTTATGGATAGAGAATTCGGCTTCGCGCTTTCTTCCAGAATTTAGCGAATCGCTAACAATCCTCTTCATGTCGATGGTTTTAGCCGACGCCCTGCATCATCCACCTGGACACCACCAGTGTCGAGAGCTACATAGCGCAATGACGTAGACGTTCATTTGGGAATTGTTTTCGATTGTTTTCACTGAAAATGATTTCCAGCAAGTGTCATTGCCGTCATAAATAGCTGTGACAAGGTGCATCATCAAAATGACGAATAGATCTGCATTGTGTTGCGGTGGGTCGACGACAAGGGGAGGCTTGCATCCGGGCCTGCCGACACCATCTTTGCCTTTGCTTTTATTTCGGCGTTCGCCCATAAAAGCCCGTCCGAATCGCGAATCAACCAGTCCATGCCACTGGTAATCACGGGATTCACAACACGGCGAGGAGAATCTATCGTCGCCCATCAACGAGCTTTGCCGCTGACATTGGCGATGTGTAATGTTCACCCAATCACAAAATGGTCGCGTGCCATCGAAACCCCCTAGAAAGTTGCTAGAACGCTGACGGAGTTTGACAGCGGGCTAGGCTAGCACTCGTACTTCCAATTAGCGTTGTGCTGCAAGGGAGTGGCGAAGTTGTCACGGCCGGGTAAAAATAACGCGCACTAACAAACTATAAAACACAACACAGCGTCTTCAATAGAATTAATAAATCTTTTCAATCTATCTGCTTACACCAATCAACTTGAATTCCTCTGAAATATTGTCTACAGAAATTTTTATGACGTCAAAGATTCTTTCATAAAAGAAACAAACTCAAGAAATGAGGGTGTTGGGCCCAAGTGTTAGCAGTGATGCAGTTTGTGAGTGCGCATTTCTTTTGTCCCGGCCGTGGTTGTGACATCCCTACCAGGGGGAGGGGGGGTTTCTGATCAAGTCATGTAATGCAATTAAATTTAATAATAATGCTAACATTTAATCAAAATTATGAAATTATAGCAAAATGCTAACAAAAGGCTAATAAAATGCTATTAAAAAGAAATTATATTAAGGCTTGAAATTATATTAATATTAACACTATATCACAATATATTAAAAATTCTAAATTTATACCAATTTTGAATTTTATAAGTTGGTGAATTAAAAGTAATTCTATATTTCCATAATCCCGTAGCTTATTATAGAGTATATAATTAAGTTAGAAATAAAGGAAAAATAGTTGGGTTGGCTATGAATTAAAAAAAAAAAAAAGTGGTAAAAGTAAGGGTTGAACCCTTTTTTTCTTCTTCCATATTAAATTTAATATTATATTAAAGCATATCATAGCATATCATAGCATATCAACATTATATTAGACTTGATATTATATTAATACTGAATGTATCATTCGATTTATACAAAATGGACTTGATATCAGACTTCTAATTGATTTCAATAGGATCTCAATACCTAATTGCTATAATCACGATATGTAGTCAAAAACCCCCCCTCCCCCTGGTAGGTCAAGCCTTGCGCTACATCCATGGTGCTAGCGACTGGGTAATAACCTAACGACTAGGGAAACACCGCTGGACTCAAGCTCACGTAACTAAGTTGGCCGGTCACTACTCTATTGGTAAAGTGGTATACGTGGTCGTCAAGTGATAGACTATAGCTGGGCAGCAACGACGGATTGCTAGAAAATTAATAGAATTTATTAGGCCTTCGCCAGAGACAAAGGCTCTGCGCTCTGATAGAAGGACAAAACATTAAGGGTTCCAAATTTTGCGAACCCTTCTGCTTCGAAATCCAAAAGATCCCCAAAGTTCAGGATACTCTATGCTCTTCTGTACCTAATTCTCTATTAAAGTCTGTCCACGACTGCCCATGACACGCCTAAGAGAGACACGGCGAAGAGCGACACAACGAAGAGCGACACGCCTCCGACGAGTGTCAGTGAGATGCCGAAGAGCGACGAACCGCCGACCAAGACTCAATCAGAGATTCAATCTAAGAAGGGAAGTCCTCAAGAAGACTATTTCTTTGTGCCATCTATAGACTCCTGTGAAAAAGAACAACAGCCGAATGCGAAGCTTGCGATTGGGGGCGTAACCCTGCCTTTGGAGGAGTCCAAATTTCTGCAAATTCAGCTATTCAACGCACAGTTGAATCAAACAAAGATCATGGCCCTAAAAAAAGAGCTTAAAGAGGCCAGGTGGAACTTTCTGGTGCTCGAGCACTCCAGACGACACTATTACTGGGAGTTTGAGGAGGCCACGAGCAACTGCGCGAGCTCCGCAAGAGACGTGAAACTTTGGCGCCAAGAAAAATTGGCGACGAAAGGCTAATTCGTGATACAGTCGAAAACTGCCAACCACCATCACCACCGCCCATAGATACCACTGACGGAGAAATATCAGACTGATGCATCCTGTTTCGAAAGAATCTGGTCGAGGCCGCCACATGGCTCGTGAACCCGGAGACAGGACCGGTGGAAAGTATTTTGAGGACACTGAATATTGAAGAACGCGACCAATAACTCCTCTGTCCTCTATCTGCCCTGCAATCCAGAGTGGCTATCACCTTGGCGTCGACATGACCCACGGCGTGCCCGACACCCTGCGGCTGCACCTCGTTCCTGCCGACAAGATCACCTGCATGAATGAACTCCTCTAATTCAGTACTGAAATTGTGGTCAGATTGGCCAAGTGGACTCCGAAGCTCCTTTCGTCGTATGATCTACCGGCTGGCCTTGTCGCCCTTTCTGGCAGGCTTCTGGCTCGGCTCGGATTGCCCAAGCGTGCCCTTTTCCCAGGGCCTGCTCCTAGAGTGCACCGACGCCTTTGTACCGCTCGTAACTAATCGATGAGCACATTGGTAAATGACCACAGATAACTCATGATGGGTTACCTAGAGATGTTTCAGAAGGATGAAACTGTGGCAGGAGAAGGCTCGAGTGCTCGGGGCTAATAAGCTGAGCGGCACAAACTCGCCCAGTTCACATACAAGGTGACTGAGCAAACATCATGAAATGCCTGCTAAGGCTTCATTGGCTTTTCCCATTAAAGACTTCGAGCCATTCACACCTAAATATAAATCTACTTGTCTAAAGCCTGAGATTGGCACTGCGCAATCGTTAGCATACACATCACAACGTCATTTCCCGTGTGGAACAGACTCACCATCTGATAGTATAGCCCACGCTTGCCGAGCAGGGTCGCGTGGTTTCCCTTCTCTGCCACCACGCCATCGTTCATGACGAAAATGACATCCGCATTTTGGACAGTCGCAAGCCGGTGCGCGACCATGAGGACAGTTCTCTTCCCCCTCTCAGCATCAAATACCTCTTGGATCTTCCGCTCCGTCTCGCTGTCCAGGCTACTGGTTGCCTCATCTAGAAGTAGAACGTTTGGATTGCGGATCAGAGCACGTGCGATAGAGATACGTTGCTTCTGGCCCCCTGACAACGCGACGCCCGCCGTGCCTATGTCGGTCTCGTAGCCCTCGGGAAGGGATGCCACGAAATCGTGTATGCCGGCAGCGCGGGCCGCCATGTGCACGCGCTCCTCGTCAGCCATCTCGTCCTCGTCCTCGCGTCGACTAACACCGAACATGATGTTCTGGCGAACAGAGCCGCTGAATAGACAAGGCTCCTGCGCTACTAGTGACAGATTCGAGCGGTAGGATGCCAGGTCTAGGTTGTCGATAGATCTTCCATCGTAACGCACATCTCCGGACTGGGCCCTGTAGAACCGCTCAATGAGCGAGATGACCGTGGTTTTACCTGATCCGGAAGATCCCACGATCGCTGCTACTTGTCCCTTCCTGACCTGTGAGTAGCGAATGCATCAGCCAATTTCCGGCATGGAGAGGTCATTCAATAGTACGCAACGACTAACCTGAAGGTCCAGGCCCTTAAGAACCGGGACGTCTGGCCTTGTTGGGTAGCTGAACCACACATTTCTGAAGTCAAGTGCAATGCCTTTCTCCGATTCATCGCTGTATTCATCGTTGCGGCTGGACCCGTCGAACGTCGAGAACTCATCATCGTCATGGTCTTCTCGGGCTGCTAATACGCGGTCGGCTGCGGCTGTCGCTGCGGCAATGTCTGAATAGCGGGATACATATCAGTATTTGGGAAAAATAAATGGGTAGATCTGGGAGTCTTCTCACTTGGCCCGAAACTCAGCCATGCTCCGGTTGCTAAAGCACCCTGCGCAACGCATGTCAGTTCCGCCTCGCTGCATAGTGCGGCTGAAAGAGACTTACTTGTACCACAGCGTTATAAACAAGGACTGTAAAGTTTAGCGTCGGTGTTATCTAGGGGTTGGAACGGAATACGTTCTTACTGTACTGAAACGGGGTGTATTCATGTGTTGCCAAGAGGCGGGTCCCCAGCCTAAAGTCCGACGATGTCAGAATCATGTGCTCGCCGGATAGGCCCAGGGGTGAGTCTACTCACCAAAGCACAAACGCCATGCAAAGTAACGCGATACTGTCGCTGAATGAGAATAACCATATCGACAAAACACCCTCACGGAAAGCATCCTTAACATGTTTCCGCAGGACGTCATCATAGCGCTTGCACACGCTCGCCTCCATAGTCAGGCTAGAGACGGTGCGCATGGCCGCTATGCTCTCAGCGGCGAAGGCAGCACTCTCTGCGAAAACCACGGCTCCCATCGCGTCCAGCTTCCGCTCGTGGCGGATACGGTAGACAGTGGCGAAGATGATGACGGGCATCGAGGTGCCGAAGGCTGCGAGTGCCAGTTTCCACCCGAAGGCCAGGGATATGGCTACGCAGCCTAGCACGTTGATGAACGAGACGAGCATGGCTGCCATGTTGGCGCCCAGAAGTTGTTGGAGTTGGAAGGGATCCGCGGCGATACGGCCGACCAACGCCCCTATTGAGTTTTCTTGGCTGTCGTCAAAGAATGACATTGGCTTGTTTAAGATGTTGGAGAAGTATTCCTTGCGATACGCACGAGTAATGGCCTGTGGAATGTTGGTCAGTGATGGACAGTGAAACATGGAGAATTTAATATGACCATGGCTGTGTGAAAATAAATTGTATGCTTTCTGGACGGGAGACTTACAAATCCAACCGAAGTGGTTGACCAAACAAGTACAAGGTGGCTCAGACCGGCAGCAACACCAAGATAAACGAAGATGACACACCAGTAATTGGTGAGCGCGGACAAGCTATATCCCCATAGTGAAAAGAGAGATATCAATTTAGCGAAGATGAATGCCTGGAATGGTGTACTTGCTGTAGTCATGGGTTGGTCAGTACTGATCGTAGATCGAGGCAAGTTTGCTCAGGGTTTGGTGTCCACTGCTACTTACAGCCTGCTCCCAGTGCTGCGATTGCAACCAGCGTGTACGGTATCCATCTGGATCGTTGTTCATACAGCAAAGTGCCGACGCTGCCAAGGCGATTGTCCTCGGGCTTCTTCATCACGATTGGGCGTGAACCCTCTTCGATGTCAGCATCACCAAGAAGAGTGCCCTCAGAGCCATCGTCATCGTTAAAATCGTCTCCATGGTCGCTCTCCAGCTCGTGTTTGAACCCAGGTCTTCGTTCAGCGGGTTTCTCTTCAAAATAGGACGCATCGGCAACATCATCTAGCTGCCCCACAGATGGCGAAATAGGAACCTCAGCTTTTGTGAAAATCTTCTCATCTGGCAGGGCACCCCCCGTGTTGACGGCCTGAGTCGTAGCAAGAACATGATATGGCCCATCAGTCTGACTCATCAGGTCTTGATGGTTCCCCTGTTGGATGACGCGGCCACCGCGCAGGACCACGATGTTGTCAGCTTTCTGGATGGTTCCCAGACGATGTGCTATCACTATTGTGGTGCGGCCCTGGCTTGCGCGATCTAGCGCTGCCTGTACTATCTGCTCACTGTGGACATCGATTGCGGATGTTGCCTCGTCAAGGATCAGGATCTTGGGCTGTTTGACGATGGCGCGGGCAATTGCGATGCGTTGGCGTTGACCCCCGCTCAATTTGAGGCCCGACTGCCCAACCATCGTGTCATAACCCTGCCATCGTACAATGAGTGAATGCCCAATGGGTACAATAAAGGAACGGTACGTACGTCTGGAAGCCGCGAGATGAACTCGTCTGCAAATGCGTCTTGACAGGCAGCTCGGATCATCATGGCCTTCTTGTGGTCACTTGAGTCTTCCCACTGGGTTCCAATCAAGCCATATTCTACGTTCTTGTAGATCGTTGTGTTGAAGAGGATGTTGTCTTGTTGGACGAGGCCAATCTGGTTTCGCCACCACTTGACATCTAGCTCAGACAGTAGCCGCCCGCCGACAGCAACAATCCCATGCCGGAACCACAAGACCTGAAACACTGTCAGATGCCGAGATTGAAGAAGGGACGTTGGACATGAGAATGATCACCAACGGAGAGCTTACCATGGGATTGGAGACGGGATCACCATTGAACTCGTACCATCTCTGTAGAATCCCTACAATGGTACTCTTTCCAGACCCGGACGGGCCCACAATGGCAGTAACCTTTCCCGCGGGAAAGCGAAGGCATAAATCATCCAAGACCTTGACATCGGGTCGGGAGGCGTAGGTAAAATGGACGTTGTGGAGGACAAGGTCTTCAGCACCGGCGTCTTCAATCACGCCTGTACCGTATGTGGTCTTTGGAGCGTCGATGATGGTGTGGAAGATCCCGCATGCCTCTGCAGCTTGCGAGGCAGCGGTTAAAGGACCGGTAATCTGACCTACTGAGGATGCAATTGTCATCACGCAGAGAAGGACCCTTGATTATACCCGTTAGTTCGAATGATATAGGAATTTCAGAAGGAATTCCTCGACGTACACTATCACCGATTGAGGGCCGCTCGAGCCTAGAAGCTGGTACTGATACATTTGGAGAGCCACCCAAAAGGAAAAGGCAAATGTACTGTAGTGAGCATGGAATAATTAGCAAGAGACTCCTCACTTGTATGGAAGATGCGTGTGGGTCTTACATGTTGATGATCAGAAAAACTGTAGTGAGTCGCTGTAAGCAGGCATACTGACCACAAAGACACATACAGGTACGCCACTTGATGAGATTACTTACTCAATCCATGCTGCAAGCCCAACAAACATGCCATCTGAGCTCCGATCCGCCGAGTCTTGTCGACGACCTCGGAGTACCTATCCACCATTTTTGATTCTGCTCCACAGGCTGCTAACATCTTCATCGATGTAAGGGCGTCAGTGGCCACAGAGGCAGACTGGATGTCAATATCTTGTATATCAGCCATCTTCGTGGAGACAGCGCCCGTGGCAAACGTGTATACGAATACCACCAGGACCAAGCCCAAACCAACAACAATGGTAAGCGCCCAGTCGAATACAAGTGACAGTATCACTCCAGTGACAACAACTGATAGGCTGGAGCAAAGATGGCCCATCTTCTCGGAGATGCCTGCCTGCAAAGAGTTGGCTGTCATAGTGACGATTGCGGCTGTCTGCCCTGGGGGGATCATATCCAGTGTCGAGATGGGCAGGTGGAAGAGAGCTTTCAGGTAGGCTAGTCTGGTGGCTGATGATATCCGTAGACTTGTTGTCCGGAACCCGAGCTTTCCCGGGGCTGTCAGTGATACGAACTGTGCTATTTGCTTGTTTGGGTCCAGCTGCTTACATTTGCGATGTACAAGAGGCACACCTTGGCAATAAAGATGTAGACTATGTACAGACTTTCAGGAGCACGTTAGCTAAAGTTTTCCCTCCAAATTTGCTCAAGAGGTTTGGTGGATCGCCTACACATATTTGTTGACGGTGTTGGTGAAGACTGCTTCGGTCTCGTCGGCGCCCTGGCGGAAGAAACCCGTAAACTCCTCCGTCAATTTACCTGGATAACCTTTGTTAGCGGAGTAATAACTGGAGGTGAAGGCTTGCCCTCTACGTGGAAAGAGTCTTGTCCAAAACATACCGAAAAGGAGAAATAGTAACGGCATTGACAATCCGGACACTGCGGCTGCCGCCATCGACAGCAGCAGCACGAATTTGTCCCATGTTGTCGCGTACGAGAAGATCCTCTGTTAACGTCAGAAGTTGAGTAATGAACAATAGAGATTCAGTGTGGATTAATTCCCAAACATACTGCAAAATTGAATGCAGCTGTCATATGCTTCTGCTGGATAGTGATGCCAAACACGCGGGCCTTTGCCGGCGCTGCGGGCGGCGCGTTGGGTGCGTTGGAAGTCATGATGGCTTCAATTCACCACGCGGCTATTCTCAACACAATTCCACATCAGACGTTTCTGGGTTACTGACAATCCGGTGCGGCGATAATTCCCAGTTTGTGCAGTTGCAGGATACCAAAAGGCGACCGGCACTTGTGTTGTGGCAAACGGGGGTAGGCCGTGCTGCGCATGCTCAAACCGGGACACGGCGCAGCCCGTCTTGGTGGCGAGGCAGATTCAGCCCGCGAGGCAGGATTGGATACACACGCGCCGGCATGTGATACCTGTGGTGGCATATTTGCTAATGACAGGTGCCATAGCGATCGTCTGATGTTTGTCCCTGATCCCGGAGACGCATCCGAAACCATGCCAGATGCTGGGTGGATTCCAAGGGGAAGCGCTAGGGGGGTGTGGTTGTTTGTTTCGTGATTTGTTTTTCTCCTACGGCTCCCCCTTTCTTTAGTGAGTGGCGTCCCGTGGGGTAGGTAGCGCTCGAACTCGGGTGTGAGTGATGAAACGTGGCGAACGGACCTCGTGAGGCTTTAAGCGTTCTGCCAGCCAGTCTCGCTCTCGGCATGTTTCTCCCTCGAAACATCGTAATCGTATTGAAGCAATCTCCAGTTAGGAAAGGCAGGGTTTGTAGTCATGCAGGTGCAAGGTGCTGATCATGTAACATGCTGAGCCACGTTGTGAATATTGGGTAAAACGAAAGGGGCATCTTCAGCCCCAGATATTGTGTGCCGGAAAAGAAGGCTCTGTGAATAGCGTGATTTGGAATGCGATAGGCTCCCAGATTTCATTGAAGTAAGCATTGCTTAGGCGTGAATATTGCAGATACGATCTCGGCAATCGGCTACTGCGATATTTTGCACAAATTAGGTTGTTGAAATAGAGTTGATCGCCTGGATGCTCATATTGATCTCCACTCCCGAAGATAAAGTTTCGCCAATCATAACCCCGGCTCAATTCCCCTTAGGGAAAGTCGTTTTGATTTCCAGGGCATCAAACTCCACTCGTGGTAACACGACTCGCGACAATTTGCATATGAGACAAAAGAGTAACACAGAAATGCTTCTTCAAAGCCACATGCAAATACCTCCACACGTGTCTTGGCAAAAAATCATGTGTCTCAGCCTCATGGATATAGTCATTGATGCCATGAATAATTTAATTCCCGCATGTAATATATACAGTACATGATGGCGCACATCTAATTATTATCTAGATTCTGAAAGAAGGCAAACATGCGATTGGTCATGATAGGACACCCCCATCCCTCATCTCTTCGATGGCCTCTCGCACAATGTCCCCGATTTCTCGGTTTGTCTCCCTGTCACGAGGGAGTGTGTGTCCTTTGGCATGGTCGAAAAGATAGGCAGTGTCGGCGTCACAGACGTTGTACAACGCCATGGAGCCATCAATGTATGGGTCCAAAGAGCCCACTTCATAAGTTGTTAGTTGAGCTCAGATAAGTTCGTCTTCCGACGAGGATTAGTGGGACCTTACCAATATGCAAGGTCGGAATGTCTATCCTGTCATCTTTCTCGTCCGATAACACCAGGTGGTGCGTGATCGGATCAACCGGTGGCCAGCCCGCGAAAAATATCGCGTACTTGAACATGGGTTCTATTCCAACTTTCCGGAATAGCCTCTGCTCGTGCAGAAGCATCGTTGCCGCAACAGTTGCGCCTTCCGAGTAGCCGATGATGCCATCGAACGGACCGTGTTTGGCCATCACCTCTGTAAGGTACTTGATCGCTCGGTCGGTGCTGCGGTGAGATGTTGCGAGACCCTCTCGCATCAACTCTCGCATTGTGTCCTCAGGGGTTTCACACCAGGATGGAAATTCGCGGATGCGAGAGAGCACATCATCTTTCTTGGCTTTCTTGATAATTCTAGGCGCGTCCGGCTTCTCATCGGGCTCGATGAACCTGTAGTATGGTGGATGGCCGAAATAGTCTTCGAAGCCGGGAGGGGGGACTGCCTTGCATGGGCCGTGGCAGAAGTAAAATGAGGCGGTTCCGTCATCGGTAAGTTCTTTCAGGAAGGGAGCTGGGAAAGCATAGCTTGTTAGAAGGTGGTATCTTCAAAGAGAGGCGCTGATGCGCTCATACCTAGTTGAACTTGGAATTTCTAGTCTCGCATCAGTAAAGGACATTCTTTATCACCTCTATTTCACAGATTGAACTCACATCAGCGCTGCCGTATGCGCCGGGAAGACAGAGAAACCTCATCTTGGATCTAGTAGAGGGAGCGGATGTCTTGCGTGATGAAAATGCTGCAAAGTCTAAAGTCGGCGCCAGCGCTGTGTTGGTAGGGAACCGGATGCAAATGTTATGTACTTTGGAATAAGATCATGAAATTGAGAATTCTCGAAGCGATGGGATCACGCAGCTTCTATGGATACCCGCCCCTGAAACAGGCTGAGGGAATAGCAAGGCATCCGTGGAGTCTTGTGTGCTATGGGATCAATTTCTCCACCATCCGAAATTAAGCATACTGTACAACTGACATCTCAGGATCTCACCCGAAGACACCAGTCCAATCAACCCATTGGACAGAGCAAGTCTTAAAGGCAATCGCATTCGGCTGGTGCAACAATGCAACACTGGTGCTGCATTCCCCGAGACAATTCATCTGGGCGACAAATCCCATGTCCAAGCCATTCTTCTAGGCCGATTTTACATTGATGCCCCTGACCCGCCCCCCGGCTCAGCATAGCCCCGGTGTTTCCAGCTTGGGCCGCGCCCGGCCCGTGGCTGAACACCACCCAACACCAATCGAAACTCCTTGGCATTTGTTGGGATGATCGCTCGACTGTTTGGGCGTCAGCACACGACAAGATGAAAGGCGACAATCACCGTGCCATGTAAACGGTACCCCCGCCAAACAGCCTAGCCGCGAGGCACAGATCCGGGATCTAGAGGATCGCTGCATGGACGCCACTGTGTTCGATACACACAGACGCTGGGGGCTCCTCGATTCAAAGGAGCGCTTCGACTTCCGACTTGGTACTAGCGCGGGGACCCTAATATAGACCCGTACTCTAGAACACCAGGAAACATGGGAAGAAGAACACACAGAAACAGGATCCGAGGCCGTGTATTGGCGGGAACGCTTCCAGTGGCAGTGGCGAGAAGGAGTGGATCCCAATTTGATACTCTCCCGAGCCTCCTTAGGTCAAACCTTCTGTCTTGCAAATCTCCTGCCAAGACTCGATAGAACCGACCGATGTAGACGGGTGATCTGCGGGCGAAGCATAACTAACTTTTGTTCGTCGAGTATACGCTCATATCTCATATCTGAGGACTCTCATTCATCGGCATTTCCTCTCCATCTACCATCTTGCCGTTCTCCGTTTTTGTTTTCCTTATACATTTAGACAATGCTGGTTCTGCTTCGAGTAATACAGTAATCGCGAGCGTACCATGGCGCCCGCTGTTGTCAATTCTTGTTCGACCACGGACTCCTCGCCTACCACCGACAGTCCGATCATGGTCACTCCTCCATCTGACTTCTACGGTCCAGGGGACTATCCCTTTGATGGCCAATCTTGGCGGCATCACCCCGACAATGGATCTGCACGTGGGCACACCAACGGAATGAACGGGACACATCCAGGGCCAACACCCCCACAAAATACCATGCCTATAGCCATCGTCGGCATGGCCTGCCGCCTGCCCGGCAACGTCTCAAGCCCTGCAGAGTTCTGGGAGCTGTGCTCCCGCGCCAGAACAGGCTTCGGCCCCATCCCCAAGGATCGCTTCAGCCACGATGCCTACTATCACCCCAACGCGGGCAAGATGGGCTCCTATCATGCACAGGGAGGGAACTTCCTGACGCATGTTGACCTCAAGTCAATGGATGCACCCTTCTTTGGGCTGACCGAGAAAGAGGCCGTGTCAATGGACCCTCAACAACGTCTGCTTCTCGAGTGCACATTTGAGGCACTGGAGAATGGAGGAATCCCGAAGCACTCAATCGTGGGCAAGGACGTGGGTGTCTTCGTCGGCGGCAGCTTGGCCGAGTATGAGCACCAGCTGGCTCGGGACATCGACTCTATGCCCATGCACCAGGCCACCGGTTGTGCACAGGCGATGCAGTCCAACAGGATCTCGCACTTCTTTGACCTGCGTGGCCCCAGTTTCACAGCAGACACGGCATGCTCAGCAAGTCTTGTTGCGCTGCATCTTGCATGCCAGAGTATGCGAGCCGGAGAGTCCACACACGCCATCGTTGGGAGCTGCCACCTCAACATGCTGCCAGAGTTTTGGGCATCATTTTCTTCAAGCCGACTACTCTCAGACTCTGGGAGGTCGATCGCATTCGACAGCCGTGGTACTGGGTTCGGTAGAGGCGAAGGCTGTGGTGTGATCGTTCTGAAGCCTTTGGACGAGGCTCTAAGGAACAACGATGTCGTCAGAGCTGTCATCCATGGTTCAGGGATCAATCAGGATGGCAAGACGCCAGGCATCACAATGCCCAACGGTACTGCGCAAGGTACGAAGCCAATCCCCAAATAAAACTCAGCAGCCGTCTAGTACTAATTCATCACGTCCAGAACGGCTCATCAACAAGGTTTACAGAGATGCTGGCATCTCGCCAGCAGATTGTGGTTTCGTTGAGTGTCATGTAAGTGCCTCCGGGATCGTCCCTTATGGGCCCAATTCTAGGTTCGGGACCACCATATCCCAATACTTAGATTAGAATGCTCGGGGGCTCCTAGACTCTACCGTTTGGTACTAATTCTCACATCCAGGGCACCGGCACCAAAGTCGGGGATCCTATTGAGGCCACCGCCATTCACAATGCCCTTGGCCAGGGCAGGACAACCCGAGACCCGCTATACATAGGGTCCATCAAGTCCAATATTGGTCACTTGGAGGCTGCCTCGGGCATAGCTGCCGTCATCAAGGCCGTGATGATGCTTGAACGGGGCTTCTTGCTCCCCAATCATGATTTCAAGGAACCAAATGAGAAGATTCCCTGGAAGGAGTGGAACCTGAAGGTCCTGAAACGCCAACAACCATGGCCAAAGTCCAAGAAATACATCAGTGTCAACAACTTTGGTTTCGGCGGCACCAATGCCCACGTCGTCTTGGGCAAGGCCCCATCAATCCAAAAGCCTCAGCCCGCCAAGCCCACTCAGGCAGCTCCGCAAGAAAGCACATCCATGCTACGCCTGTTCACAAATGCGCGGTCGGCAAAGGTGCAAGCGGCCAAGCCAGCCACCCCGAGTAACACAAAATTATTCGTTATGACAGCCAACGACAAGGCTTCGCTGTTGGCAGTCATGAAGAAAATGGTCGTGTACCTGGAGCAAAGACCGGAAATCTTCCAAAAGGACTTGATGGAGAATTTCGCGTACACTATCGGCCAAAGGCGCTCATTACTTCAGTGGCGAGCTGCCATTGCTACAGACAGCTCATTCGACCTGATAGAAAGCATCAACAGCGACAAGATCATCCCTTGCAAACAGTCCGCAGAGAAGCCCAGACTCGGCTTCATCTTTACTGGGCAAGGCGCACAGTGGCACGCCATGGGCCGGGAGCTCTATCATCAGTACCCTGTCTATGCTGCGGCTATAGATCGCTCGAATGAGTGCCTTCGCCAGCTTGGAGCTGACTGGTCTCTCAGCAAAGAGCTTCTGGAGAGAGATGCGAAAGACACCAAGGTTGGCGAAGCACATATCAGCCAGCCCTCATGCACAGCAGTGCAACTCGCCCTGGTCGACCTGCTGCGGTCATGGGACATTGAGCCTGTTGCCGTTGTCGGACACTCTAGCGGGGAGATCGGAGCTGCCTACGCCGCAGGTCTCCTCTCGTTCGAGTCAGCCATGTCTGTGGCATACCATCGTGGACGTCTAGTTCCGGTCTTGAAAAAGAGGCATTCTGGACTCAATGGGGCCATGACGGCAGTGGGAGGTACTCCTGCCGAGATTCAGCCTCTCATCGATGATGTCACGAGCAGCAAGAAGGTCGAGGGCAAGGTCTCGGTAGCATGCTACAATAGTCCCTCGAGTCTTACAATTTCGGGAGACTCCACCGCGCTGACGGTGTTCGAGGACCAGCTCAAGTCAGAGCACCCAGACATGTTCTGCCGACGGCTGCAGGTTGATACTGCATATCACTGCCATCATATGAACATGATAGCCGACGAATACCGAGAGTCTATCGTCAGGCAGATGGAACAGGGTCTCCAAAGCAACAGCAACGAGCCGGCACAATTCTTTTCTTCCCTCCATGGTCACAGGGTTGACGGTCTGGAGTGCGACCACGCGGAGTACTGGGTCCGCAATCTCACAAACCCAGTTCGCTTCTCAGAAGCACTAGATCACATGGTGAAGGAGGCCGACTTGGACATGCTTGTGGAGTTGGGACCGCACTCGGCTTTGCAAGGGCCCATCAAACAAATACTCAAGGCCGCAGCTACATCGGCCAACGGGGACAACGGTGCAGCTCCTACTCGCGACTTCTCCAAGCTGCCTTACAGCTCGGCGCTGGCAAGAGGCAAGAATGCTATCCAGACTTCCCTGGACCTGGCAGGAAGTTTGTTCCTGCGCGGCGTGTTCGTAAACATGGAAGCTATCAACTTCCCGAGTCATGACCACCACGGCACCAATGGCAAGCTTCCCTCTCTGCTCACAGACTTGCCAACATACCCATTCAACCACCAGCACAAATTCTGGCACGAGCCGCGCCTCGCACAATTACACAGGCACCGCGGCTCTTCGGCACGAAATGACTTGATAGGCCTCGAGGCCATCTACTCCAACGACCTGGAGCCGACGTGGCGGAACATCGTCCGCCTGGATGATCTCCCCTGGCTCCGCCACCACGAGATCCAGTCGGTGACCATCTTCCCCATCTCCGGGTACGCAGCCATGGCTCTCGAGGCCCTGGCGAAGTGGTGCCAGAAGAGAGATCTTCGGGACCAGGTCGCCGAGTTTGAGCTGAAGGACGTCGAGGTCCTCAAGCCGCTGGTGTTCTCCGGCGGCGACGCCGACGTCGAGATGACCATCTCTCTCAGACCGACAGACCCTCGGGACCCCGAAGCCTGGATGGAGTTTCACATCTCGTCCTGGACCCAGGATGCCGGCTGGACGAAGCACTGCGTTGGTCTGGCTGCCGCTCAGCTTGCAACGTCTCAGGGGCACGAATTGGAGGGCACACAACTTTCCGGCTCGTCACTGAAACGTGAAGTTAGTGCAGAGCTCATCAATGACGAGACTCTCGCTGCTTTACATGGCGAGGAAATGTACGCCCAGCTTTCTGATCTTGGCGTCTCCTATGGACCGTCCTTCCAGGGCATCAAGCACTCCAACGCGTCAACGCGGTGTTCCACGGCCGATCTTGCAGTCATCGACGTCGCTCACGACATGCCGAGCGAGCACGTGTCCTGCGATATAATCCAGCCTAACCTCCTCGAAGCCATCATTCAGACCTATTGGCCAGTTGCTCTAGCAAATGGCGTGGGCAGTGGCGGCGATGCGACTGTATATCTGCCGTCGTCCATTGGCGGGTTGAAGATCTCAAATGACCTCGTGGCACTGGCTAAAGAGCCTGGGAGAACTTTGTATTCGTATTGCAAAGCAGGTTTTCCCGCCATGAGCAAGGGAGAGCAGCCTCGTCCAAGCAAAGCTTCCATCGTTGCAGCAGCATCTTCTGTTGGAGAGGACGGCAAGACCTCAGGTGCGGGGTGCTTGATCCAGGTCAATGATCTCAAGGTATCTCCTGTATCTGGTGGAGAAACACAGGATGACAGCACGGCTGTTGCGGCAGCCCGTGAGCTCTGCTACAAGATTGAGTGGGCGCCTGTGGAAGCACAAGACTCAAACACCTCGTCATTGGCAAAGCTTGAGGCAGATGTTGTGATCATCCACGGCACTTCTGCATATCAACACACCCTCGCTAAGACGTTGGCTGAGGGTCTCTTCAAAGCGACGTCGTGGCGTTCCAACACTGGCACTCTGGGCGAGGTTGACTGTGAGGGCAAGGTCGTCGTTGTCCTTGATGAGATTGACCAACCCTTCCTCACGAGGCCAACGGAGGTTCAGTTCCAGCAGCTGAAGAATGCTCTAATCGGCACCGGTGATACGAAGCCACCTCATGGCGTGCTCTGGGTCACCAACGGAGCCACTCAGCCGGACTCCGGGATGATCACCGGCTTCAGTAGAACTGTTCGCTCCGAGACTTTGCTGCCATTTGCAACTCTCGATCTCGAAAGCACCGATCAAGCACAGGCAGTGACCTCGGTTCTCTCCGTGCTTGGTTCGGTCTTTGGTGCCGTTTCAGACACTTCCTCGGCAACTCAGGACAGCCGCGAACTTGAGTTCGTGAGTCGCAATGGCAAAATCCTCACTGCGCGGATCGACAACGACGAGTCCATGAACAGCTATGTCCAGCGAAAGCTGGACCCCAGCATACCCGAGCTTCAGTGCTTTGGCAAGGATGGTCGGTGCCTCAAGCTCAATTACAACGGCTTGTCCAAACACTCGACCGGAAGTCTGCACTTTGTGGACGATGACTCTCTCAACGAGCCTCTCCTGCCAGACGAGATTGAGTTCGAAGTCAAGGCAATCGGGACAAACACCTCGGATATCGAAGGTGATGTTAATTCCGAGAACCACCATCTTGGCATCGAGGCATCCGGAATCGTAACTCGAGTTGGCGAAAAGTCAACCACTTTCACACCAGGCCAGCGAATCGCCGCCTTAGCACTCCCCGTCCCATGGCGACAGCATGGTGGCATGTATAGGACGCGCACCCGCTCGTCCACCGCGACAGCCATCCATATACCCGCGGCGCTGTCGTTCGAGGATGCTGCTGCTATGCCTCTGGCTTACTGCACTGCCTACTACGCTGTGGTGACTCAGGCTCGAGTACAGGAGGGCCAGAGCATCCTGATCCAGTACGGTGACTCTTCTGATGCTGTATCTGTGGCTCACGCGGTTGTCTGTCTCGCACAGATGTTACTTGGCTCAACAGGCCAAGTCTATTTGGCAGTTGAGTCCGAGGAGCAGAAGAAGCTCCTGGTCAGAGAGTATGGTATCCAACAGGACCATGTATTCCTTTCGTCTCGAAGGGGTAATGTTTCTTCCATGTTGCATGAGTGCAGAGGCCCAGAGCATCCGAAGGGTGTCGACGCAGTATTATCTGTGGGACACTCCACGAGTGCTTCGGGGAATACCATGCATGTGGCCCAAGACTTATGGTCGTGCGTGGCTCCTTTCGGCTGCATGGTGGACGTGCGAGTAGGAAAGATGACTGAAGGAAGCTCTTCGTTCAGTCCGGTCGGCAACAACGCCTCTCGGCCGAATACCTCTTACTTCAGCCTTGACATGTCTGAGCTATCTGCCCAAAGACCAGATGTTTTGAAGAACGTTGTCTCCAAGGTCGCGGGCCTCGTGGGCAATGACAAGCTGCGTTCGCTCCCAATGGTCAAAACCAGGCCATTGTCCGAAGTCGAAGATACCCTGAAGCAGCTTCAAGACGGTCAGCAGCTGGAAAAGATCGTGGTCTCAGTGGATGCTGATTGCAGCATTCTGGTACGTCGTCTAAGCCTTAGACCTAAATTTCAACTATACTAACTAGCTTGCAGGCAACACAACGAACGAATCCTCTGAAGTCTTTGCTTCGCCCAGACGCGACCTATGTGCTTATCGGAGGCACGGGCGGTCTGGGTCGCAGCATGACTCGATGGATGGTATCCAACGGGGCTAGAAATATTGTTCTTGTGTCTCGGAATGCCTCCGCCTCGGGCAAAGTGAAGGAGCTCATGCATGACTTGAGATCCACGGCTGGTGCCAACATCCTTCTTCGACGTTGTGATGTGGCAGACAAGTCCAGTGTCGATGCTCTGTTCCGATCCGGGATGACTGACCTGCCTCCCGTGCGAGGAGTTGTTCACGGTTCGATGGTTCTCAAGGTAAATCCCCTTCTCAGTCCAAAGACATGAACGTCAGCTGATTGAGACGTTTTTAGGATGTTCTATTCGAAAAGATGACTTTCGCCGACTACATGTCCGTCATTGAATCTAAGGTGCAAGGTGCATGGAACCTCCATCATGCCACAAGTGGCAAAGAGATGGACTTCTTCGTCGCCATTTCGTCCACGGCCGGCGTTGTTGGTAACCGTGGCCAAGCAGCTTACGCCGCAGCCAACACGTTCTTGGACAGCTTTGTCCAATACCGCCTGTCACAAGGGCTGCCCGCCGTCTCCTTGGACCTCACCGCCGTCGCAGACGCGGGTTACCTCGCCGAAGCAGGCAGTGGTGACAGTGATGGGTCCGACAGAGCGGCCGAGGTTGCCAGAAACCTCGGCGCGGAAAGCACCATGTACGAGGCCGAGGTCCTCGCCCTCCTGAGCGCAGCCGTCGGGGGCCGCACCTCAGGATGTAACCATCAAGTCGTGACGGGTGTACGGATCCCACCAGACAGGACCAAGTTACCCTTCTGGACCACAGACGCAAAGTTCAAGCACCTCCGCGAGGAGGCCGAGGCCCAAATCAAACAGAAGGAGGACGAGGAGGGAAGCTCGGCCGCGAATGGTGGAGCAGCGACTCTGTCATTCAACGCGAGGCTGAAGAATGCTCAGAATGTGGCCGAGGCAGAGGACGTTATCTGCAGAGGTCTTGTGCACAAGATCGCGGCGCTGCTGATGCTGGAGGAGAGTGACCTTGATGTCACGCGGAGCCTCTCGCACTACCCGCTCGACTCTCTCGTCGCCATCGAGATCCGTAATTTCCTCACGCGCGAGTTCGAGGCGAATTTGCAGGTGCTGGAGCTGCTGAGCAGCGGGAGTATACAGTTCCTGAGCCGGGCGGTGTGTTCCAAGAGTAAGCTGTGCCAGGGCCTGGCGGCATAATGGGTGTTTGAGAGGTCTACTATATACGCCCAGGTGGCTGGAGTTTTTGTATGGATGAACTTTTAGGTAGAAACATCTGGCGTTATATAATTGGCTTATATACCTGTAGAATACATATGATATCATTTTTCTTATTACGTTATTTCACCTATGATCCGTGATATTGGCAGGCTTTCATTTTAAGACTTTAGTCGCATAGCTGGCTGTGCCTCGAGTAGTACATGCCGGTTCCGGGGCTACCCATCCGACCAGAAGCGAGCAGAGACTCGGCGCTTTTCTCCTCCTCCAATTGAGGAAATCCCTTTGCGCCCGTCCTGACACAACTCCGCGAAGCCTTACTGGCACTGCAGCTCCCAGCGACTAGACAAAAGCCAGTTAGCACAACATGTCGGGGTGAGGGAAAAGTGGCGGATTGAGACATACGCTCCGATAATAGCTTCGATGCACTTGCGCGTGGTGTCGGAGGGGCACTGCAGCAGAGTTAGGAAGCTGAGCATGGGATCGATACTAAGTCTGATTGAGAACTGAGCGTACATCAGACAAGTGGGTCTGGCATTCGGCCTTGCCGGAATACCGCGAGCCAGCTTGGCGAGCAGTAGGGCCGGCGACGGCGACGGAGGCGATGGCAAGGCCAATGATCGCGACGAAACGCATCTTGGTGGTGGCTAACAAAAGGTATGGGGTACTTAAAAGAACTGTGATGAAAGAACGGCAGTATAACTTGGCCAACTGGGTGAGTTGGGGGCTGGAAATGCTGGTTATTGTCAGTCCAACACCGGTTCCTCGTCGCTACTTATAGTTGTAGAGGCCATGATAGCAGGCATCGAATGAGGGAGGAAGAGATAATACGAAAAAGGAGAGCATGAGAGATGGTTACCAAGACGCAGCCATGACTCGATAAGCATTGCATGTAATATCTCCAAGCATGCTGCGAGGTTAAGCTTTATGGTTTCCCTTCCAGAGGCGGAAATCCGCCCGAAAAGCATTTAAGGTTAGGTAATTAATAGCTTCTTTCCCCTGCGACTCTATGTCTCATATCCAATTGACGCGACGAGGCAAACCTCGCTACAAAATTTACCCATGCAGCGAACGGAAACAGACTCGGAAAATGACTGGCTACTGTTGAAGTAATATCCACGGGGTTAGACAGACGTCAGTTGTCAGAGCCTTCATGAGGGCCTGTACGACACAACTATACAGTCACCTTAGGGAGACGGCTCCTGATGGGGAATGAAGATACGTTTCACTCGACACTTTCTGAATCCGCAATCATAGCCTGGCTGTCCCGGTTCCGATTCTTCTGAAAACGCCGGAGCTGCCCCCCCCCCCCTGGAAGCGGTGGCGGCCAAGCCGGAGCAAGGCGGCCGTAGTAAATTGCGAGTTGGATGGGACAAAAGCATTCACGACCGAACTTATTCAATGTGAGACGTCAATAATACAAAGATTGGGGATGAGACATGCATTGCTGACACGATCAAGAAGGATTCAGTGAACGAATTGGATCGCCAGCTGGCAGTAGTTTGCCGCGTCGCTTGAACGCATTACATTGATACATTGAAGGGTTACTTCTGTCGGTAATGTTGTAAGGTCTATTATAGCCGGATAGAATCTCGAAAGAGTTGGAATTTGCCCCTCGGACGGAGTTTTGAGCCACGGCTGCTTAGACGTTGGCATGCGTTCATCTCAATGGTCTGCGAATCCCGTGAAGTTCGAGTGAACTATGATGTTCACTGAGACAGCCTTAGACCAGAAACCGGTTTAAGTTCGGTTAAGTATTCATACTAGTAGTGTACACCTTGGACCAGTAGTATGAATGCTGAACTTGGAGCTGTGGCTGCGAGGGTGCTGAGTATCTGGCTTGTTCACATGGTTTCATATGCCTGCAATGACAGATGCAGAAGATGATACACTTTGAAATTGAACTATCTACAACCCACCCTTTCCAAGACCTATATACGCTGACAAACAAATATTAAGAGAGGTACGCGCTCCTAGAAGCCTCGGCGCGTCGCAATCGCCGTCAAGTTGCTAGACTTCTCGGGCGGGTACACCACGACACGTTCGAGATCAGCGCCCTTGTAGTCAAAGCCGTTGAACAGACCGCCCACAGTGATGGTGTTGTTGCTGCCCTTCTCCAAGGTCAACTGCAGCGGCGTCGACAGGATAATGCCCTTGTTCGTGTCCCTCTGAAACAGCGTCTCGACGTTCTCCGTATCCCCGTTGACCACGACGCTGGCGATGCGCCGCAGCTGCCATTTGCCGCCGATGCGGTCCGGGGTGCCCCCCGGCTGGTTGCCGAAGCCCATGTCGTCCGTGTTCTGGTAGTGGAACGAGACCCACTGCGGCTCACCGCTGCCCTCGATGCCCGTGAAGGTGACGGTGCTGTCGTTGCCGTAGATGCCCGTGGCAATCAGGCCCCCGCTCGCGAAGTTGGCCTCCTGCAGGAACGCGTCGCCCGCGACCTCGGCGTCGTGCGCGTAGTACGGCGTGCCCTCCACGGGGCTCCACTCGCCCGTCTTGGCGTCTAGGTCGTACACGTCGTTCCAGACGACCTCGAGCGACTTATTCTCGTCGTCGATCTCGATCGGGAGCCAGATGTAGCGGCTCTCCCAGAGGGAGTTGCTGTCCCACTGGTCGCCGAGGTACAGGTTCGTGACCTTCTTTGTGCCGTTGATCCGCAGGATGAAGCCGCTCTGGCTGTTGTAGGTGCGTGTGTCGAGCGGGGCGACGGTGAAGGGCTGACTCCAGGGTCCGGCGAGGCTGTCGGCGCGGAACGCGACCACGTCGTTGGGCCGGTAGCCTGTCTTGTGGCTCATGAGGATGTAGTAGCTGTTGTCTGTCTGGACGATCCCCGGTGCCTCGAGGTCGAATTTGTTGAAGCGGTATACGACTTCGTCCAGCTCAGTGACGGCGTCATTGTAAGAGGTGATGTAGTCGTCCCGCCCTTCGACGGTGTCACCATTTGAGTACAGGGCGTATGATCGTCCATCCTTGTAGTCGGTAAATAGCCCATAGTCCTGTGACCAGTTGCCTAGAGGCTTGGTCGCCGAGACAAACTCATAAGGCCCGGTAATGTTATCGGAGGTCGCCAGGCCCTGCAGCAGGAGGCCGTAGGTAGAGTTGTCCGCATGCCACAACATGTGGTACTTGCTCGTGACCTCGCTGTAGACGACCTTAGGCCGCTGGATGATCTTGTCGAGGCCGAGCAAAGGGTCACCCTCGACAGGAGCGAGAGCGAGCCCGTGGTGGGTCCATGTTGCGAGGTCGCTGGAGCTGTAGACAGACACGCCACCACCCTCTACCTGGCCCTCAACCTTATACTCGCCAAACCAGAAGAATTTCTGACTTGCCGAATCGTGGACCACGTTTCCCGCGTGGGCGTTGACCAGGTTGCCATCGGTGTCACGCCACCGTCCACCTGGCACGATGTAGCGCGCCGTCGAGGTGGCGGTCCACACCGCGGTGAGGCACAGGAGCTGGAAGGGCAACATGGCGGATCGGATTACCTCGAAGGACACAAGGGTAGTCTTCTCGGGTCACGGGAGGCGGCCGTGGTCACCGAAGTCAATACGTCGGCCTTTTATACACAAACAGGACCCCTGATGCTATGCCAAGGCCCGCCGTCGCGTTGATACGGCGCGCTTTACACCGAGCATATCCACTCCCCGCAGCACGCCATGAATTCTCCCGGACAAGCCATTCTGCTGTCTGGGCAATTCCTTAGTATGATGAAATGTACATAACTTTATGTCAACTAGCAGGGGCTGATGGGCTTTTGTGATGAAGGATTCTGGCCATTTCTTGGTTATGTGGCTTGGATCACCGGAGGTGTGTCGCCGCGCCAAGAATGACAATACGCGCGCGAAAGATTCAACGTTCGGTCAGTCCTCACCTTGGCATCTGGGCGGCCTGCTTACCTAGTATCTCTGGCTCTTCGAGCACAAAACAGCGATCCAAATATCTCACCCCGCGATTTCGGTGAAAGGTTCCCGACCGCACTTGGACTACCACATAGACTCTGCCGATCGACTGAATTGTGTGTATTAAGAACATGAACCGGATCAACGAGTGGACTGTATCGATGTTCAGTGGTTAAGTCACTTCGCTGATGCTGCACCTTTGCAATTCCAGGACCTAGAAGTAGGGGAAGACAACAAGAAAAATAGTTTTTTTCTGTTTCTAGTTATGGCTTTGCAAATCATCTTGTCCTGTGCAAGCTGCCGTCCATGGCCCTGGAGACTTTTCGTGGGCAAGCAAATACATCCCTTATGAACGCCGTGCGTAAACCTAATTAGCCAAGCCAAACTCAGTCCATGTCCTTCAAATGGTCAGCCACGTATCAACGAGGCTCTAATCTGAGTCCTCGGCCTCGTCACTGGTGGCCTCGATGTTGGCCTTTTTGGCCTTTGACTCCTTCTTGCTCGACCTGGCTGGCTTCTCATCTTCGTCTTCCTCCTCGGCGTCATCCTCGGCAGCATCGCCTGCGATCTTGACGCCATGTTTTCGCAGCTCCTTGGTGATCGCGGGAACGCTGCCAACGAGAGTCTGATATTGCTCGACTGAGAGCATAATGCCCTGTATGCGTGTCAGCGTGGCAGACTCACTGTCAGAACATCGGGGGTTGTAGTCACTGACCTTTTTTCCAGGCTTCATCTCACCCGACTTGTCCTCGTAATATTCCCTGAGATTCACGTACCAGTTTCCCTTGAATTCCTGGACGACGATGCGCCTCTTGCCCGAGAGCTTTATGGCGACCGTGTCAGTTGCTTGGGATAGATTTATGAGTGGATATGAGTGAGCACCGGTGTTCAGGGATCATAGAAAAAGAAAACCTACATCCCAGAAGGCATTGCCCTCACTGTCGACGTTGGTCCCGTTTTTGGAGCTAGAGCCCTTCTTGACCTCCTTCCTGGCCTTCTTGGATGACTTCGCGGGCCGCTCATCACCACTGGAGTTGTCGCTCACGACGAAGCTAGAGCTACGCTTGCCCATTTTGCTGGTGGCGCAGAGATGTGGTGACGTCAGCGGATTGACTGGAAAGACTGACAGAAAAGGCAGTGACAAGAATTTTGTGTTTTCCAAGGAGGGAGATTGATTGAATGTGAATGTCGTGGTGGATATAAACCTCAGTCAGGTTACGGTCGGCAACATGGTCGCTCTAGCTGCCTTCTGTCCGCCAGGGAGGGGAGCTGCGTTCTGCTTGACACCACTCTCATGCGCTTTGGTCTGGGCGACGCGTCGGAGAAAGCGCGTCCGACTGCCAGCTGCTGCACCTGCTCAATCTGCCTTATCGCTTATCGGAAATCATCAGGGTTAGGAGCTGGGCAGGCCGTGGCCGAGGCTGTGAGGATCTGCAGCACATGCTCGAGGCAATCTTGGCAAAAACTGGAGTCGCGCTTTCCCGAAATAGCACAGACGTTTTTGGCAGTCGGATTGCAGCGTCGAAACCTCGACTCCAGCCAGGGGTTCATCCTGATTGCGCTGCTCACGAATCTGCGAAACGTTTCCTTGACCGGCTGCGCATCATCTTTCTCTCTTTGGCCCGTACCCGGTTTGCTCTTTTCGCTGGTTCAATCTGAATCTGATCTGATCTGTTCATCAACACCGACGCACCGACACGTGGCCCTCCCTTCGCTGACGACTAGTCCTTCCCTTTCACAACTCTGCACCCGCACACGCTCCTCCACATTCCTGTCGGATCCTCACCGACGAGCAATGCTCCGAGCCACTTGAGGCGAATCCCTAGGTCCACCACTATCCCTGCAATGAAGACAAGCTTCCTGTCATGACTGCCGGTGATGCACCCTCTCGCCCAACTGCCGACAATATGGCCCTCGACGATAAGATAAATCCAAATTCTCCGACACCCGCCTTCAATGGGGCACCCGACTCGATCGATCCCCAGGCGAAGCCATTGTCTCCTGTGTCCACGACCCCGAAATCCTCAAAGCCCGAAGACGATGTCACGACTCGTATCTTCCAGTTCCTCTCCACCGCGACTCCCGGAACCCTAGCCGGCATCGCCGTCGGCCTCGCTGCCGTTACCTACTTTGTCCTTGGTCAAATCGGTCTACTTCTCATCGGCGCCTTCGGGGGCGTTGCGCTGTACATACACTGGGAGTCTTCCAACCCCGACTATGCGAGAGCTGTCCGTGGTGAGAAGGGCGTAGACATAGTCACAAGATTGCTAGGCGAGAAGAATAGCCTGAGGGATGTGGACACAGATCGCAAGGACACTGAGGAAGATGAGGCCATCTTTCTGGCCCAAAGCTTCGCAGATTTCCAGCCTGAGACCCAAGATGCGCTTAACTGTCTCGTCGATGCTGTCATCAGGGACTACGTGAGGTGGTGGTACGACCCGATCGTTCCGTCCGACAGGTCTTTTCCCTTGTCCTGCCGCAGGATACTGACCTCGTTCCTCGTCTCCATTGGGAACTATCTGGGCAAGAAGAGACCAGCCGATAGCTTCCTGGACTTCCTGACCAACACCTCCTCGATCGTCATCGTCTTCTTCTCCGAGCTGTCGCAAGCCTTTGCCGACCTGCCCCCAGACTCCACCATGACGGCCCCGGATGCCGTCTACAACTATCTTGCTTCAAACCCCGACTCCAACCTGTCGCATCTGTTGAGTCAAAGACACCAGGCTTCTAAGTTCAAGTCCGTGGCTGAAGATTTGCTCGGTTTCCTCGACAGACCCACGCACGACTGTGATCCTGCGAGGACATTCCTACGTGAGATCCTCGCCAGCGTGATTCTCGAAATGTCCTTGCAGACATGTTCCAAGGCCGAGTGGATCAACGGCTGGATCGTCTATCTTCTCGAAGCTGGGGAACCCGATTTCAGTCAGGCCATCGATGTCGGCATGCAGACAGGCCCGGAGGCCAACAATGCGGTGTTCGCGGACATGGATGGGAATGTAGGAAACATCGGCCTAACAAAGGGGAACCGCAACTCCCTTGACCTGGAGAAGGCTCGACGAAGGGAGCCTGCCCAAGCTCACAAGAAGAAGCTTAGCAAGGCAGATGAAGAAATGGAAGTGTTGGAAGAGATGAAGCGGATGAACCAGATGCTTCTGGACGAGGATGCCCGCAGATCTAAGGACTTCCGCGCGTTCCAGGACGGCAAGGAGCCCGAAGCTTCCACCAAAGAAGAGGTTTCACAGAGGCTGGCGGATGCCCTGCAAAGAAACGCCAATGAGCTTGACATGGAGTCAAAGCCGACAGCTGTATCACAGTCCTTGCCGGATACAATAAATACCCCGGCTGCTAGTGTCTCCGGCCCTGCTGCCTCTGAGAAAGCTGCTTCGATGTCGAGTGAAGAGCGGCCCAGCAAGGAGCTTCCTCCTACCCCCAAGAGCATTGATTCCGGCGGCCCGAAACCGGTCACTCAACATGGCCACCAGCAGTCATTTACAAGCTTCGACCAGATTGTTCCCCCGAGTCAGGATGACAGCGATCAGAGCGATGGAGATCCCAAACAACCCGCACCACTCACCCTACACAACGCCAAGATTACTATATACGATGATGGGACCATTGACAAGAATCGAATCCGGACGAAACCTACGTGGGATTACCTGATTCAAATTGAACCATCATCGTCGCAATATTCGGGTTGGATGATTGTGAGACAATACGTGGATTTCGAAAAGCTTCACGAGGTTCTTCGCAGAATAGCAGCAATTTCAGGCATCACCGCGTTCACAGAGCAACACAAAGAACTACCGCAGTTCAAAGTTCACACACGCGAGTCTCTGCGTGGTGAGCTTGAGCGCTACCTTCGTGACGCGTGCTGGTACAAGGCATTGGCTGAGAGCGAGGGAATGAAGAGATTTCTTGACAAGGACCAAGGCCACACCCGAACGGAGTCGAAGAGTGGGCTCCAGGCGGTCGAGAGCTTTGGCAAAAATGTGTTTGGGGCCTTGGCAAGCGCGCCGAAAGGAGTAGCAGACGGTGGCAAGGCAATCACGGGGGGTATCACCGGTGTCTTTGGCAATTTTGGACTGTCGAGAAAGCCGACGACGCAGTCTTTGCCCGAAGCAGGAGCTACTGTCAGCGCCAATCGGCTGTCTGTGTCTACTCCCCCACGGGTCGACAGCACCCTCACAGTCAATACGATGAATGGCCCTCGCAAATCAAGAGACAGCTTGGACAGTCAGCGATCTTCCATCATATCAACACAGCCTGGGAAGATGCCTCCTATGGAACGTCGTCCAAGCTACCAGTCTCAAGGCGAACAGGACAGCGAGGTCCCCCAACCAGCACGATCAGACCGTTGGGATAGGGCCTCGCCCAGTGCGTTGAGCAGCAAGGCTAATAGCCGAGCATCCAGCATCGCACCGCTTCGCTCACCTCTGAAATCTCCGTCAACACTTAGTCTCGACGCACTCCGCCTTCCTCCACCTCCGGACGCGATGCCTGATGACTGGGGTTCCCCCGTCAGTACTCGAATGTCTCGGTCTCAGGAGAATATCCTGGACTTGAGTGCACAAGGCAAGAGGACCCCCAATGGAGGACTCAAGCAGCCTAGGCCGACAAGGCAACACTCGAAGATCTCGGAACAGGAGACGAGGGTAGCCGTGGAGCTCGTATTTGCCATTATCAACGAGCTCTATTCCCTTTCCTCGGCCTGGAACTTCCGTCGCACTTTGCTTGCCGCTGCGAAATCCTTCCTACTCCGTCCGGGCAACCCGTCGCTCGTCTCGATCCAAAAGATGATTCAGGACTCGGTCATTGAGGCGAATTCTTCGGATGAAGGCATCGCCGCGCACCTGCGAAAGTTGCGAGAAAATACGCTACCCACAGAAGAGGAACTGAAGGCCTGGCCGCCGGAGTCAAGTCAGGAGGAGAAAGATAAGCTTCGAGAGAAGGCCCGTCGCCTGCTCATCCAAAGCGGAGTTCCTGCTGCCCTGTCTGGAGTCATGGGGCAGAATGCCACTAACGAGGCGTTGGGGCGCATATTCGACTGCCTCCAGATCGAAGAGGTGGCAAGAGGACTCATGTTTGGTATTATGCTCCAAGGTATGCGGGTCATTACACATTAATCGAATTAAAAGCGTCGCGGACATTGATGCCGGACGAATGACACACATCATGTACGATGAAACGACAAGGACGCCAAGCCCTCCTGGAGCGGGTATCATGAAACACAAGGCAGACAAGCATCCGACGAGGGGACTAGGTCGCCCGTATGACAAGAGCGAGGGTGTTAGTAGAATTATCGGCGGCAACGACGGCGAGGGGCCAATTTTGTGATCATGTATGATGATGATGATGTCGGGCATGGTATTTATAACAAAGTGCGCTAATCACGCATCCACGGGCGTTTTGGCAGGCTGGCAGATCTGGGATCGAGCATGGACCATACTTGAGTTGTGGTCGGTCCCGTGTGGCTACAACGCGTTTCAATTTTGAGATGGGCTGAGGCGCCATTTACAGTGTATATCTATTCTACTTCAATAATAGAGAGCAGTTAGCATGATACGTGTAAGACATCGCACGTCTTGCGAGAATGATGAACAAGGTGCTCTCAGCAGGTAGTGTTTGGACAGATATCGGGCACGTAGAATCTTATGTAGGCCCTGCTGTGAGATCATGCCTGACCGGCTCTGAAGGTCAGACAAGCTTCTCGCCGAGCCGGATCGGCCGTGCCACCAAGGATGGGCCCAGGTCGGTCGTACGTCGCAGGCACCTCGCCTTGGGGGCATGTGCTTGCCGCGTGCCGTGCCGCGAGCCGGTGGGAGATCGCCACGGGTTCTCCAACGGCTAGACCCAAGCCGCAGGAACAAGCTTTTTTTGCTTGAGCATGCTTGGTCCTGTCACTTGTTACCATGCGGTGGTATCCTGTAGTGAATGTACAACCAGATCACGGGATGCACGTCGCTGTTCGGCCGTGTAACTTGACTCAGGGGTTCTCGTTCGCCCGTTGCATTCGGGCCGTTGCTGGTGGCAGCAGGAGCCTATTGGTCTTAACCGGAAGAGGAGGCCGGTTGCCCGGTTGCCCCGGGTAAAAGGCTCTGTGGCGTTGATGATCAGGGACCTCGGGAGGACTTTGGTACGAGCATGATGGTTTTCAAAATCCGTCGTGGAAGATGGCAGGATGTTAGTGCTAGAGTCTCTTGGTATGTAGTGGAGAAAGATACCCGCTTGATCTCATCCACGAGCATGTCGTTGATGTGGCGCGAGCACGTCTCCGTCTGCCACCAGATACTTCCGTGGGGAGCAGAAGCTTAGCCGTCGCAAGCCTGCGGGCCACTACCCGCTCCCCGTGGCCCTGTTGGGCGGCATGTCCTATAGCGGAAGTCCGATCCTGAACCTTGTGCGGGGGACTGACTAGGGGTGTTGTGCTACTGCTACCTTGGAGTTGGCCCTGATCAGCGAATGGGTTGTGACGTCCCGCGATCAATATGATAAATACCCAACTCATCGAGGCGCGCCCTGTTGTCATACAGATGTGAGCGAGGGCGGTTTCTTTCTCTTGCATCCTTGCCTCTGGTTTGCTCCCTTCAGTTTCTGCTTTCAGGCCACTCCTCTACTTGGTCCTCGTCCCGAGCAGCGTTATCAAGACAGCAGAGACAGCAGTTCAATCATCATCTCTGGCGCTCAACATGTCAGACAAAGGCGACTCAGTCACCGAGGTTGAAGACCTCAGACGCGAGCAGGATGCTAGCAATAGAAGTGGTAGCGGCAGCGGCAGCGGCAGCGCCAACATTCTTGACGACGACAGCAAGGTTCTCGCAGCTCACTCATCAGATGTCCCGCCCCAGACAGGCGCCGGCAGCGGCGTCCGCCGTGGCTTGCAGCCGCCAGAGTTCCTACTGAACATGTCGATGGAGGAGAGACTGGATCTAGAGACGAAACTCAAGAGAAAGATCGACCTTAGGCTCATGCCCGCGATTATCCTCATGTACATTCTCAACTACATCGACAGGTTGGTTCAGTCCAGTTATCCCCCCGCCCACAAGGCTCCACATCCCCAGACTCGAGTCCCATCTTTTTTCCCCGCGGGGATCGCAAGAGTGGTGGGACCCACCCACAAACCACGTCACAAAGGGAAAAGACTCGACGCTGACTGACCGCCACACAACACAGAAATAACATCGCGGCTGCCAAGCTCGCCGGGTTGGAGGAGGACCTCGGCCTGTCGTCGACCGAGTACGAGACGGCCGTCTCCATTCTCTTCGTAGGCTACCTGCTGATGCAGATCCCCTCGAACCTGTTCCTCAACAAGCTCGGCAAGCCGGCACTGTACCTACCGGCCTGCATGATAGTCTGGGGCGTCATCTCAGCCGCCACTGCCTCGTGCCACAATGCGGCTGGCCTGCTAGCCGTGCGGTTCTTCTTGGGTTTTGTGGAGGCTGCTTACTTCCCTGGTACGGATCTTCTGGGTCCTTTTTGGATCTCCACCAATTCTGTGATAATACCTAATGCTGATGCTGTGACTAGGATGTCTCTACTACCTGTCATGCTGGTACACCCGGAAGGAGCTGGGCTTTAGGACATCGGTCCTCTATAGCGGGGCTCTCATCTCAGGCGCCTTCTCGGGGCTGATATCAGCTGGTATCACGGGCAACATGGACGGCGCCAGGGGCATGCGGGCGTGGAAATGGCTGTTCATCATCGAGGGCGTGGTCACCGTCGTCGTAGCCTTTGGCGCCTTCTTCGTGCTCCCCAACTTCCCCCGGACGACCATGTGGCTGTCCGAGGAGGAGAGGCAGCTGGCCGTCTGGAGGCTCGAGGAGGACATTGGCGAGGACGATTGGGTCGACAGCGAGCACCAGAGCTTCTGGCGGGGCGCCAAGCTGGCGTTCGTGGATGTCAAGACATACGTGCTGGTACGACTTTCCCCGACTCCACAAGGATTACCTCTGATCTTGGGCACATACTAACACAAGTTCAACCGGTGTAGATGGTCCTCCTCTTCTGCATCGTCTCCTCAGGCTCCGTCACCAACTTCTTCCCCACCGTCGTCAAGACCCTGGGCTACTCAAACGTCTACTCGCTCCTCCTCACCGCCCCGCCCTACGTGATTGCCGTCATCGCGACCTACTGCAACGCGCTGCACGCCGACCGCACGGGCGAGCGCTACCTGCACATCACCATCCCGCTCCTCTGCGCCGTGGCCTCCTTCGTTCTCGCCGCGACCACCTCGTCCATCGCGCCCCGCTACGTCAGCATGTGCCTCATGGTCCCCTCTGTCTACTCGGGCTACGTCGTAGCCCTTGCATGCAAGTACCACTCTTCTCCTGCTACACTTCCCCGATCTTTGTTTTTTAGAATGTTCCAGAATGTACCACTTTGGGATCCATAGCAGGTAATTAACAGGTACTAGGGATCAGCAACACTATCCCGCGACCTCCGGCCAAGCGTGCGGCGGCCCTGGCGTTCATAAACGCCGTCTCCAACTCGAGCAGCATCTATGCGAGCTACATGTACCCCAACAGCGCCGCGCCGGCGTATACGGTTGCCTTTATCGTCAACAGCGCGACGTCGTTTGTGGCCATTTGCGCGGCTACTGTGCTGAGGGTTATGCTTGTCCGCCTGAACAAGAAGCTTGAGAGGGGTGTATATGTGCCTGGTGCTATCAATGCTGCGCCCGGTGCGGCGGCGGCCCACGGGTTTAGGTTCAAGGTTTGAGGCGTGTGGAGATGGACTTTTAAAGCTAGAATGCGCGCCGCTATGTTAGAGAGCGTAGATAGATGGCCCATAGAAAAGGTGAGAACGGCTCATCTGGTATAAACTCAAGAAAGGCGATATAGACTACGGTTGATCATGTATGAGGCATTTCAGAATCGAATGCCGTCTCCCTATCATGCTCTAGTCTGTGATAAAGCCTATCAGTCTTTTAATAACAAGAGAGACGAGTCCCTTTCGCAACCGCTAGGAGACACCGGGTAGTGGTACTTGGCATGGCCATTGAAATCAATACATTGCAGGTTCTTTCCAATCAGTTGCCGCGTAGCAAATGTTCTCGCAATTTGGATTCAAATTTCACAGCTAGTGGATTACCTCTGTCTCTATTCAAGCAGGTGGAACCTCGCCCCGAGTAAACCAGGCGTCGAGATCCGGGTTGGCAACATCTGGGAGAGGCCATGAACTCTTGTACCCATTGATTTCGTCAAGCTTCCCGAGATAGTCCTGGGCTTCAAAGTCCTCATGCAGGGCTCTCCGCTCGTACGATGGCGCATTGGCAGTGTACCAAAGCGCGTCGTCTTCTGGAATCGAGGTCATTCCGAGTCCCTCGTAGGATAGGACATCAGAAAATTGGTACGGGCGCAAGTTCCACTCCGGAAGCGGGTCTCCGTTACCATGGAACTCGTACAACCATTCCCCTGATTTGTTCTTGCGTCGAATGGCTGCTGGTTGATCCCCTGATTCCATGCCAATCGGATTATAGATCAGTTTCTTGAGCGTTCTGCATTCCTCCTCCAGCCTCTTCTTCTCGTCTTGGTTCTTGGCGTTGCGAGCCGCAATCACCGCATCCTTGTACTTCTTGCGTGAGCTGTACATGCGGTAGCCGACCACGGGGTGCGCAGACTCGTGAGTGCGTTCTCGTTCCGCGTGTCCCTTGGCTTGATCGTAGCCGTGAGGAGTTCGGGCCAAGTATCCGTTGGCGACGTACGTCCACGTGTAACTGTCGATGACAGTACCCGTCCCCCAGCCAAAGCTGAAAGACCTTTGGTTCTTGGGATTATGGTTTTCAATATGGCGAACGTAAGAGTTGTAGTTTTCGACGGCTGTATGAGCGACAGTTTGAGCAGAAGTACGAGCCCAGCGATAGCCAGTCTTCCAGTAGCTCTCATTCTTTCGCTCATCACTCTCTTTCTGTAACCTTTCCTTCTCCCGCTTGGCCAACTCGTTGAGTTCTTCAAAAAGAGATATCCTTTCTCTGTCGTGTTGCTCGTGCGCTATCCAGCTAATATTTAGATGAGGACGAATTTGATCGAGCATCCAAGAAAAGGCAATATCGGCGAGTTCTGTAGTCAATTGAGTTAGCAATCAATGTGATATCTCCCATAAACTAATAGCAGCACTAGAAGACTTAAGCAAACCTTCCATATCTCCTTGGTAGTCAAGAGTGTCACTGGAGCCTCCACCGACGTTGATGTGAACGCCTGGAAGCCAGACCTGTGTGAGTTCGGGGGTTGGCTTGTGATGTTTCTCCATCTGGACCAATTTCGTCCGGGCATTGTTGTACGTTTCTTGGGCAGCTTCTCTATCCTTTAGAGGAACTTTGGGGTCGAATCGCACACGTTGCCAGTCCATTCCGCATTTTTGGACGGTATCGTCTTGCTCCTTGATCGCCTTGGCCTCCAATTTTTCGATGGTCTTCCGGGCTGCATCATAGTCCCGTTTGATTTGCTGCTTCTCTTCGACAGGTATCTTGCGATTTGTCGAGACCTTGTGCCACTTCTTAAATGCTGCCTCGAATGCAGCGTGTTGATTGTCAATCCCTGTGAAGGGATAGTCATGACATAGATGAAACAGGGTTGGAGTAAAAGCTTCGCGGCGCTCGTCTAAGGCAAGGGCATGGTATGCTCGCTTGATATCTGGAGAAGACGGCCAGTCAGTCGATCCCATCCTTCAAAGCAAAATGGTGGACCTACTTCGATTCAGTCCAGCGTTATAGAATTCATATTCCTCAGGGCCGAGGCCAAACCAGGATCCAACCTGTACGCCACGGAGCGAGGGCAGACCCAGAGCCCTGACGGTGTCGTACACACCGACCAGTTCGATCTCCCGCGATTCGTGCGTGCTTGCCCAATCCCCTTTGGGTGTATACTTCCACTTGTAGTTGGAGTTTTTGTATCCAGGGGTCTCGGGCAACGGCTCCTCAACCTTTCCGTCCATGAATTCCCAATATGCTGCGCTGCCATAGAACCTGGGTTCCTTATTGGCCTTGTACAGCCCCCACAATTGGCAAAAGTGCTGCAGCATCCGCGGTTCGCAAATGCCAATGTCGGAGATCAGACCCGCAATCGCACGCGCTGTGAACGCGCCTCGGGAGAAGCCGAAACAGTAGATTTTATCTCCCGGCACCCAGTTGAGGGCGACGAAGTGGTAGGCCTCGATGACATTCATCTCGAGCCCGGAGCCGGTAGCACCTTCGCTGTTCCTGCCCAGGAGCGATGTGGTGCCCACACCCGAGTCGTACCAAACTTGAACCACCTGCTGCCATTCTTTGCCGTTGGTATCAACGCCCACCCTGTCCAGCTCCCGGGCTAGGCGGGTAATGTTGGAAGGGACAGTCTGCTTGCCGGAGGTGGCCGACTGCCATGTGCCATCACAGCATATGATGATGAGCCTTGGTCGGCTGGCTGGGCTCTCTGGGTTCGACATGATGAGGTGACAGGAGAACCGACGACGAGTTTGCTGCGGATGAGTCGCCCAAGTGCCGATCCATGATTTGCAACATTTCTTATATAGTCATGGAACACATTCGCTGTCACGTGCAAGTCTCAACATCTGAGGCTGCCAATACCAGTCCAGCTGAATAAAGGACATTGGGTCTGGCCATACAGAATTACAACTCCTGAAAGACTTTACATATCTCACTAATAGTACTACCTAGCCCGCCTAGGTAGTGATTGATTTAGCTTTCTAGCTAGCCACAGGACTTGTGTCGCCTGAGGGCCGCTTCCCCCGCGCGCTTGGATTGCAATTTGGGAATGAAGCCCTTTGCATTGGAATATGCTTCATGCCAGCGAAGTGTGTCGGCAGCGCACCTTACGAAAACAATGCATATTACAGAAAAGGCTTAGGGACTAGGGGAAAAAGGAATACTGAAGTCAACTTCTGTAGTTTTATTTGATAGCCTAAGGGACCATCGCATTACCTACCAGGGGGAGGGGGGGTCTTTGAAGTTGTCAGATTAAAGACCATATGGTAAATGATTAGTTCCCAGTGAATCCACCATAAATTCACCGTTAGATTATAAATTTACCATAAGATAATAGTTTATTATAAATTCATTATAAATTCACAGATCATTATAATAAATACCTAAGGCATCCACCTTTTAGCCTAATAAAACTAACCCTTATAATATAAGGACTTAATAAAATAAGATAAGCAATATAATAATATTAAAAACTATAATTTTATTTATAAAATTATTATAATTAACTATAATATAATATAAAATCTAATAATTAAAAATCTTATTACCTTAAGCTAATTAATATAGCTAATAAAATTAATAAGAAAACTTAAAATATAATACTTATAAAGGCAGAAGAATAAAATAATTAAAATCATAAATTCCTACTTTAAGCTAAAACTTATAAACTTAAAGATTATATAAACTATTAAATAAACCTCCTTTTAAAGCTATAAAAACTTAACTTATAATTATAAAAATATATAAAAACCATTATAATTATAAAAAGCATTATTTCCTAAACCATTAATAGATTTAACGATAATATTAAAGAAATTAAAATCATTTAAGAAAAATAATAAAGTTAATAGCAACTATTTAACCTTATTAATATCAACCTTAAACTTTATAATTTAAATTTATAAAGATATAAATAACTTAAGTTAAAATATAAAGAAAAATAAGTTATAATCTAAAAACTTAAAAAATAAATAATATAAATTATTAATCTAACTTATAAATTAATATATTATATCTTAAGAAAATCCTTTTAAAAATAATATAAAAACCTATAATAAAGATATAAATAATTATAATTAAATAACCTATTAAAAATAAGAAATATATATAAAAATATTTTTAAATTATTATAAAATCTAAAAGATATTATATTTTAAGTGGATTAATAAGAAATTATTATAATAAGAGCTACTTAATAAAGGATTATAAAGATAAGATAATTTATTATTTAGGTTTATAATTTATTATAAGCCTTATAAAGGATATTATTAATATAAATAACTATATTTAAATAAATATAAAAGTAGAAAATTATAAATAAAAGCCTTATATATTATAATATTAAAAACCTTTTTTAAAAGGAATTATAAGCTTTAAATATATAAAATAAACTTATAAAAACCATAAAAGGAATATAAGCAACTACTTATAATAACTTAAAAGATTATAATAATAAAAAAGATATTTATATTATTAAGGAAAGGAATCTTAATTAATAAAATATAAATAAATTATATAAAACTTATATAAGCTAAAAATATAATTAATTTAAAGTAAAAGAACCCACTAATATATATAAGGTATATATTAAGAACTATACCTTTATAAATTATTATTATATCTTCCTTAAGAAAGTTTTTAAAGGCTTTAAAAGGAATAAAATTATTAAAAAAAAGATATATAAAGCCCTTAAAGATAATATTAATTTATAAATAAAGATTTAAATTATAAAAGGCTTAAGGTTAAAGTTTAAATTAAAAATATTAAAACCTTTTAAAGAAGAATCTATTAATAAGATTAAGGATTAACTCCTTAAATATTATATAATTAATATAAAGGCTAAGGGAGCTTTCATTATAAATATAAAAAAATACCCTTTAAAATATTTAATTATATTAAATTTAATAAATATAATATTAATTATTAATAATTATAAAAGGCTATTTAATATATAGCTAGCTAGATATAATAATTACTTATAAATAAATAATTAATAACTCCTTATTAAAATATATAATATAATATTAATTTATATTAAAGGAATTATCTTATAAATTAAAAATATTACCTTATACTTAAAGCTTTTAATTATATTAATATCTTTAAGATAACTTTAGAAAAAGAGTATCTTTTAAAATAATAAAGTAGATTTAACTATATTAAAGAAATAGGATAAAATAATCCTTTATAAACTTATAAATATTTATAGATAATATATTATTAAATACCTAATTTATAAACTAAAGGCTATATTTAGTATCTAAAGGAAGAAATATATAATATTTATTAAAAAGAAATTATTAATAAATAAAGCCCTTTTTTAATATAAATGATTTAGCTACCCTAAACCTAAGGCATTAAAATATTTAATAAATATATCTTAGGGGGTATAAATCTATAAATTAATAATTATTAAATATAAAATATATATCTTAATTAAGATTATAAGGTAAATTTATTATTTATTAAAGAAAATCTTTAAATAAAAAGGTAAAAGAATAATATTAAACTTTTATAATTATAAGCCAGGTATTTATAATTATAATTCATAATTCTTATTTATATATAAAGTCTTAAGATATATATAGGATTATTACTTTATAAATTAAGATAATAATATAATATTTAAGATATTTAAATCCTTTCTTGGAATAATAAAACTTTAATATAAAATAAAAGTTAAGATTATTAAGTATAATAGTGAAATATTTAACTAAAGATAAGCTATTAAAAACTATCTTAAATTAAAATATATTTAAATTAAGCCCTTTATATTTAATATATAAGTATAAAATAATAAAGTAAAGCGCTTAAGGGATATAATAAAAGAAAAAATATAAGCATTATAAATAAGTTTAAAGCTCTTAACTTTCTTATAATTAAAAATTAAATAAATAACTATCTATCTTAATAATTAAATGCTATTTTATAAATTAAATTAATAGATATTATATTATTAATTCTTCTTTATTATTATTAAAAGGTAAGGAATTTTAAGGCTAAATCTAAGACTTAATTAAATTTATTTAAAAATATTTAATTATAAAGCTTATATAATAACCTTAAATGCTTAACTTAAGAAAAGAAGGCGTTAATACCTAAAATTATAAGCCTAGATTAACTACTTTATAAGATATCAATCATTAAATATCTACTAGATATAAATTTTATCTATTAAAAAGATAATTAATATATAAGATATGATTTTTAATAAGTATTAAGTATTTAATAGAAATTAAAAAGGTTTTATAAATAAACTCTTTATTATAAATATTAAATAATTAGCTAAATAGATAAAGAAAAATATACTCTTAGATAATAATAAAATATTAGATTTAAAAGGAAAAGATTTTCTTAAAACTAAAAGCTTAAAAGGACCTAATAAAGGAAGGATTTAAAAAGGAAATATAAAGGAAGTAGAAAATATATGGCTTAAAAAGGATTAATAAAACAGCCCCTATATAGATATTAAGTTTATATTACTCCCTATACCACCTTAATCACTACCATTAATATTCCTAATATATACTATATAAATATAATTAAATAAAGAAGAAATCCTATTAGCTATTAAATCTTTAATAAATTTACCATAGCAAGCTATATTTATAGCTAGAATAAAGGTAGCGCCTATAATAAAGCTAGATAGCAATATTCTTAATAAAGCTTAGATTAAAAAATATTTATATTAAGGGGTAAAGATATTAAAAAGGCAATTTTTAGAATTATTAAAATAATATAAAGACTTAATAAACTACTTATTTAGCAGTTTATTTAAATAAGCTAAAGTTAATTATTTATAAAGTTATATTAAAATAAGATTTTAAATTAAAATTTATAAAAAAGATCCCTATATAGCAGGAAAATAAATCCTGGACTATATATAGATATATATTTATAAATTTAATAAATATAATATCTTTAAGAAATATAAAGTATAGTTTATTATTAAAGGAGATTAATAAATATAAGGATAAATATAAGAAACCTATATTATGATTTTAATAAGATAATTATTTTATATATTAATTATTATTATTATAAAGTTTAATCTTAAGTTAATTTAATATAATATAATAAATATATTTATTTATACTTTAATTAATTAAGATATCTTTATAAGAATATCTTGCGATTATAAGAAAAAGGGTATTATCTTAATATTTAATAAAGCATTATATAGGTTATAGATTTTATTATTATTATAATAAAAGGAATTTATTAAAATACTTGCTAAGTTTAAATACTAATAAATATTATATAAGTCTTATTATTATAAAAAGAATAATATCTTAATCTTTTTTTATATTAATGATATTATTATAATATATTAAAAGAACTGATAAAGATAAGTTAATAAACTTATTTAATAACTTTAAAAGAAATATAAAATTAATAGAGGGGATTTAATTTAATAGTTTTTAAATATAGAAATCCATAAGGACCATCTTAATCGCTAAATCTAGCTAACTTAAATTATATATATTAAGAAGATTACTAAGATAGTTAATAAAAGAAATCTCTTTTATAAAATCCCTATAATAACTAAAGAATTAAAGCTATAAATTAATATTATAAAATCTATTAAAGTTAATTCCTATTAATAAAAGATTAGGTTTATATTATTTATTGCAATATCTATCTAATTAAATATTATATTTATTATATTAAGGCTTATATGATTCCTTATAAATCTAAATTAAAAATATTATAATGCTATAAATTAAATACTTTTTTATCTTAAAAATATTAAATATCTTGCTCTCTACTTTATAAATATAGATAAATTTATAATAGTAAGCAATTCTTCCTTTATTAATAATATTATTAATTAAAAGAATTCTTAAGTATTTATAATAAAGTTATTTAAAGGTATAATTAGGTGGAAAGCTAATAAATAAGATATAGTTATAATATTAATAATAAAGGTGGAATTCCTTACCTTAGTATAAATAATAAAAGAAACCTTATTTATAAATAGATTTCTCATAAAATTATTAATAAAATTAGATAAGAAGAAAATTAAGATTAAATATAATAATATATAAATTATAAACCTAATAAATTCTGAAATCACCCAGCTTAAGATAAAATTATAATATATAAATATTTATAATTATTAATTATAATAAAAGGTTTAAAATAATATTATTAATATAAAATATATCCTATTAATATAGATAATAATAAATAGGTTAATTAAGGCATTATTAGCTAGAAAATAAAATAGATTTCTTTAATAATTAAGCTTAAAAGATATTAATAATTAATAAAAAGATCAGAATCTATTAAAAGATCCTATAAAATATAAATAAAAAGTAATAAAAGAGGGTTAAAGTCCAGCCTATTATAATATATTAATTTAAAGGGATATATTAAATTGAAGATTATATAATAAATAATTAATTCCCAGTAAATCTACCGTAAATTTACTATTAAATTATGAATTTATTATAAGATAATAATTTACTATAAATTTACTATAAATTTATAGATTACCATAATAAATACTTAAAGTATCTACCTTTTAACCTAATAAAACTAACCCCTATAATATAAAGATCTAATAAAATAAGATAAGCAATATAATAATATTAAGAATTATGATTTTACCTATGAAATCATTATAATCAACCGTGATATAGTGTAGAATCTGATAAAAGTCATTTTACAGGGTTGATAAAAGGGTCTTAAAATAGTGCTGATATATCTTTAATAATTTAAATTATATTCATTTTATATAGATTAAATAACCTAAACAGAACTAATATAAAATCACTTCTAACATATTATAACATGCTTTGATATAATGTTAAAAAAAAAAAAGAGAGGGTTTAACCCCCGCCTTCACCACTTTTTTTTTTTTTTTTTTTTCAATTCATAGCCAACTTAACTACTTTTCCTTTATTTCTAACTTAACTATATACTTTATAATAGGTTATAAGATTATAGAAATATAAAATTACTTTTAATTTATTAACTTTTAAAATCTAAAATCAATATAGATTTAAAATTTCTAATATATTATAATATAATATTAATATTAATATAATTTTAAGCCTTAATATAATTTCTTTTTAATAGCATTTTATTAGCCTTTTGCTAGTATTTTGCTATAATTTTATAATTTTGATTAAATATTAGCATTATTATTAAATTTAATTGCATTGCATGACTTAATCAGAAACCCCCCCTCCCCCTGGTAGGTATCACTACGCCTTCGCCGCTTATACTTCGTCACCCTACCAGAGTCCGCCGACCTAGCTTTTAGGTACCAGAAGCCCGGCTCCATCATATATATACATATCTCCACCTAGTATTACTATAGATAATAACTATAGTCTTAGGTTGTTATGTTGCAGGAGCCGGCTACTAGTAAGTCGAATACGCACCTGTATTTCACGTCTGTCTCCAAAACTATATTCAGTTCACCTCGGTTAATCATCTTCACCTCCATTCCCTTCCTTGTTATCGTCTTCATCCTCATCCTTCCTAGCCTCTTCGCTACATTCGTTTTCTCTGCGATGATCAATCCACTCGATCATTTTCAGGGCATCCTTTACTGTGACGCGTTCATTGGGCTCATATTGGAGTAGAGCCTGCATTGGGCGTCGGAGCGACTTCAGGGCCTCGAAGTCGTATTCCGTGTGTTCATCAGGCTCGTTATACTTTTCGTCGCCCGAGGTGAACTCTGCGGTGATTGCTTGACGCAGTGGCTCAAACGTGTCGCAAATTAGCTCCCAGTCACCCTTAGGAGCATCACCGTTTTCGTCTGTAGTCAAAGGTCAAAATAGAAATCCTTTTACGTCGATAGATTAAGACGAAGATATTGTATTTTCGTTCCCACTTACCAACTTCTTGGGTATATATAGTTTCCTTGCGCAGTTCGTCAAATTTGGGCAGCCAATGTTTAGGCAGAGGTCCAAGTTTTCTTATCATCCGCCTAAGGTAGAAATGGCTGTCGGACAAGTAGACGGAGAACGGAGGTCGTTGGTAGAATAGGACGAACATCACACACCCGGCCCGCCATATGTCGTGGCGGTGGTCGAACTTGCCGGTGAAAAATGTCTCAGGTGATCGAAAGTCGATTGGCTGCGCCACATCTTCTACCGGCACAGTCTCTCCCACTGGAAAGGCAGGTTGTGTAACCTACCAGAACACGTTAAACACACCTCCAGAGAAATGCCCAGGTGCCAACGGAGGGGTCGTTTTCACCCAAGACCCACACGTGGGCCTATATGTGAGTCATCAGAGAGACAGCCTCTTCGAACAGGGTTAACTTGAGATGCCGTGGGTTACGGGTCATTTAGAAGTTGTGGCCGAACTAGTGATCCTGCCGCGTGGATCAAAGTTTAAGCTTTGAAGTGGAATTATTTACATTATTAGTCACGGTCCGAAAGGGAATTGATCAACTAGATCAGCGGTATCAGCAACCTCATCGGAGCTTCACGAGCAATGAAATATGCATGGGACCAGGGAGCCCATTTGATCTGGTTTTTGCTTCGACAAATTAACAAAGATGAAGGCCGTAGTTTGACCAAGTTCGACCCTCTTAGGAAGAAGTCTAGAAAAATCAAAGAGCCACTAACATAATCCTACGTAGGGTTCCTGTGAGGGAGGGAGAAAAGAAGAGAAACTGCCATCCGCCTCCACCGAAAAGAAGAAGGAAAAGAAGAAGGAAAAGAAGAAGGAAAAACAGACGTCATCTCACAGAGCCTACGAGTACGGTGGGGATCACCGTCCGATGTCGACGTTGTCTTGCTCTGAGAATCTCGTTGTTTAGTCCGAATCAGTAATGTAAGGAGTGCGAGACCGGTCCTGAGGTCAAACAAGGTCGGAAAAAATACTAACGTCCTTACGCAGGGTTACTGTGTCAGCCATCAACCCCTCCTCCAATACCGCCCTTGAGAACCAATAACTTCATACCTCATTCCGATAATCCAACCTGTACACGTCCTTGTCACGACCTGTCACCCCCCGTGCTGGCTCACCGTGACCGAAATCACCCTTGCCTAGTGACTGCTCTCCCCCAACCTTCTGTGGGGTGCCACGCGGACCCACTCCTTGTACATGATCGGCTGCTCGGCTTTGTCTCCTGTGGCTCGGATATACCCACATCCCCACCCCGACTGTAACGATTCTGGAAAGACATTCATTGTGTTTGCGTCCTTCGCGCACTCCCCTCCTCGCCGAAAGCCTGTATTTCCTTGCCAAAACAGTCGAGTTAACAAGCAAAAAGACACTTGGACAAGAGTGGCTGACTACAAATAATGGAAACCAAGGACTGTAGCACAGCTGTATGCTATGATCAAGGGCTGTTGCGGAAAATCGCGTGTTAAATTTCAATTTGAACCCATGCTTTCGTACCCTTCTCTTTCACTCTAGGGAACGGAGGTTGTTGATCTGGTGGTGCATGCCTCGGTCTATTCGCCGTTGGGCTGGCTAAACTTGGTGCTCAGATGGCTTGCAATTGTATGCAAATTGCATGTGATGTGTGACCCTGGATCATCTCACCTGAAGATGAGTATCAAGTTGTATCATGTCTCCATATGTACTTTGATGTATATATTGTTGCCGTTCATCGCTGCTACTAGAATAGAAAAGTTCGACAAGTACGTTCTTGCGTCTACAGCCATGGTGTCGAACTTATGCGCGTCTAGTAACTAACAGCATCTCTCAACCACAAGTCAAGATGGCCGAGACGTGAAATGTGGGAAGAGCATGCCGAGTCCCGAAGAGACCAGTGCCTGCTTATTTGGGCATGGTGCATTCGAATGGCCGGATTCGGCCTACACTGGATGAGGTGGTTTGCAGTTCCGGGTGGTACCCTTCGGATCACCACAGTGACGTGCCTAGGGCGTTGTTATTCACCAGATGGTAGCCATGGGGGCCATTCGAGGATATCATTAAACAGCCCACCGTGAGAATGAATTTTTTGGAAGCAGGCATTCGGTCTTGCCATCGTGTATTCTGAACACGCGGACGGAAAGTCTAGTTGTATGTTACCACAATATGACCAGAGACCCCACTTGATGGGTCTCTTTTCTGGGCCACCTTTATGTACTGAGGTAACGCGACGTCCGCGAGAGAGGTTTTCATTGGTCATAGATGATCTGATAAGATCAGAGTTCTCCCGTCAACAGCCCCTCGTACAGCCCCTCGTACAGCCCAGAGCAACCCTCTAGCCGCCACGACCTTCCCCAAAGAGGGTTGAAAACCGCCTGCTCCTGGTTTAAAAAGTGGCCTGACGGGAAAAGGTGTTCTTGTCTTTATTAATTCCCTCAGTTCCATCGGGGCTTATCTCAAAATATTTCCAGCTTTAATTGATTGGTATATGATTCTGCTGTTAGCCTCGCATGCACCTGTGGCTCGCCCTTCCACGTCTCGCCCCCGTCTCGTCCGCATCCCGTCCGCGCTCGTTTCAAGCACCATTTTTTATAATTCGCCTCGAGACTTTGTCGGACCGCCTCCTGGGATCCTGTTACGAGAACTCGTCTTTTGCTCTTTGACCAGCTCGACATAGCTGCATTAGCTACTAAACTTCTCTCTCCATCTTTACAGCATGACCGGGCAAGACCATATCACCCCAAGTAGTGCACCGCACCATAGAGGCAGTGACAAGATTGAAAAGCTAGGTCCTTCCACAGACAGTCCTCATGCCGACGCCGAGTCGATAGGGGACGAGAAGGTCCAGCCGCCCCAAGACGCCTTCGGCGACGAGACAAACGCCGAAGTGAAGTACAAGACTATGGCCTGGTGGCAGGCCTCAATGGTCATGGTGGCCGAGAATATCTCGCTCGGCATCCTCTCTCTACCAGCCGTCCTGTCCACGAACGGCCTCGTCGCCGGCGTGCTCGCGCTCATCGGGATAGGCTTGTTCTGTACATACGGAGGATACGTACTGTGGCAGTTCCGGATGGCGCATCCCGAGGTGGCCAACTACACTGTATTGGCCAACTGTTGTTCGGCCGGATCGGCAGGGAGGTTTTTGGGGCAGCATTTGTCATTGTCGGCATCTTCGTCATGGCTAGCCACCTCCTGACTTGGACGATCGCGCTGAACACGCTCTCAAACCACGGGACGTGTACGATCGTGTTCGGTATGGTTGGGATCGTGGTGTTCGCCCTCCTGACCGTCCCACGGACTTTGAAGAAGGTCTCATTCCTGGGAGAGTATTTGTGAGTACCGCGTCACCCTGGCACCTGGCCAAAGCTTAACAAATCCAAAAGCTTTCATGTCTATTATGTCCGCCGTGCTTATCACCATAATCGCCCTCGCCGTCTCGCCCCGCGCCTCTTACGACACTGTCGGCCACCCTGAACCCCTCGCTCCCGACCGCCTTCAACAGCATATCCAACATCGTGTTCGCGTGGTCCGGGCACCTGGCGTGGGTGAGCTTCATATCGGAGCTACGTGACCCCCGGGAATTCCCAAAGGCGCTCCTGGTCCAGCAGGCGTTCATGATAGTTGCGTATCTTGTCGTCGCCATCGTCATATACCGCTACGGTGGCGAGGACGTCGCAAGTCCGGCGCTTGGCAGCACCAGCAAGACGGTGGCCAAGGTCGCGTGGGGAGTTGCTCTTCCGACGGTAAGCTCATGCTCCGTGTGGCCCGGCACACATAGACTTTGCATTGTCATGCTGACCCCATTGCACAGATCATCATCGCCGGAGTTATTTTCGCGCACGTGATGGCCAAACACGTCTTCCTGAGGCTCTTTCGGGATACGCCCTACCTGCACAGCCGCGGCTTCGTCGCCACAGGCACATGGCTCGGCATCGGCGTCACAGCCTGGACACTTGCCTGGGTCATCTCCCAGTCCATCCCCATTTTCAGCGATCTGCTCGGCTTCATCAGCGCCCTCTTCGGCTCGTGGTTCGGATTCATCATTCCCGGCTACGCGTGGTTCGCGCTGAACAGGGGCGCGTGGTTTAGCGGCGGCAAAAACATCGCTCTCGCGGTCGTCAACGCCGGTCAGATTGCAATCGGCCTCTTGGTGTTTGGGCTGGGTTTATATTCGTCGGCCAACTCGATGGCAACCAGCAGCGTCGGCAAAGTTTGGAGCTGCGCTGATAGTTAATAGCAGTCAACGCGGTAGAGGGTTTCTTTTCCCGCTGTCCTCGCGCAGCGGATAGCTTTTGGAGCAGACGGTCATCCGATAGAGTTATTTCATAGCTTTTACTTCATAGTAATACTCAGAATTTACATTCTCTTCATGGACCACTCGATCCTTATATCCGACCACAAGCATCCCGACCACTTGACAATGATGTTTCAAGCCCTGAAGCTTAGGGAGTCAAGTGTCGGTGGTACAGTGGCGTCTAAATTGTAACACCTGTTCAAACTCGCTGTGCATGGCGATATAAAGTCGGCCCGTGACTCTGATTGAATTTGTAAGGGCCGGGAATGAGGTCTAGATCCGCCAAAGAGCTTCCTTTCAGGATATATTCACCGGCTGGTCGACCAAGTCAGTCAGGCAATGTATTAGTGGCTTGTGCGTAATCGACATCTTTCCCTCCATCAGCACTGCTAGCCGTACTGTGATGGCTCAGTCTCGGGACGAAGCGCTTGTAGGGTCTCTGGAGTGCTCGCTACGGTTGAGACTGAGGAAGACTGCTTGATGCACGAAGCCAAGCACAAAGGCCTATGCGCAGGGACGGTAATAAAAGAGAAAACGCAAAGACTGCCTTGCAGTAACATCCCTTTGCAAGATCATCAAGCAATATGAAGGACATCGACGACAAGCCAGACCGATTCCGTCGCCACAGAAAACCTACGACCTGGGAAGAGACCACTGCACCGCAAGTACGCAGATCCCTAATATTTATGAAATCCATCTGCATGCGGGTACGATGGGAGGGTCCTGATCTCGAGAGCGATGGTGCAAATTTCAACTTGCGCATAATAGGAATCACTTCCGGGGGAGAGCCTCACCCATCGGTCTCCGAGCGTGGAGACCGATCTCCTCGGCGCGAATCCGGCTGCTCCCGTCTGGCGAGGATCTGAAACATTTTGAACACAATGACAGGTCTCAAGTGCTAGCATAAACTACACATGTCGAGGCTACTGAAGACGCATAATGGGGGGCGCTGGATTTAAAGCCTTGCCTGAAAAGGTAAAAGAAGCCTTATCGTGTCTATGGGTTTGGAATGGATATGAGATTCCCAGGCTCTCAGGTCGGAGGTTAACATCCTTAGTTCTGCCCAAATTCGGCCGATCTCTGCAACATGCACACAATGCTTGGTGTCGAGGTTTAGCACTAGATGCACAGACCTGCCCAGACAAGTTAAGACCGCTTAAGCATTTGAAAAAAGTTGGGATGATCCGGGGCGGTGCATTACGGGCCTTGGCGACCCGAGACCAGCGTCGTTTCGAACTAATCGTGTGTGGCCAAGAGACTTTCAAATCGCATTTCGAGATGAGGTTTACGCCATATATCCGATGCCGAGACGTCGATGTCTTGATCGTAGATCCTTGAACAGCCTCGCGTATGAGTATGCAGCATGGTGGGTTCGATTCTGTTTAAATGCGCCTGATGTCCTACCCTACCTCCGCCATCTCCCTTCCTCTGTGCGGTGTGCTGGCCACTTCTTTTGTAAATTTTATTCAACCGACTTTGTAAATAAAAATTCCTTTTTCTACACTTAAATTCAATATGCGTTCTCTCGCCATCATCTCTCTTGCCGCCCTGGCTATCGCCGGTCCCCTGAACCCACAGGTCGAGGAGGGCAACAAAGCTCTCGCTGCTCTCCAGGATTCTAGCCCAGATGACGCCGAGGCCGTTAAGATGGTCTCTGAGGACCAGCGTCAAGACCAAGGCGTTGGGGAGATCCTGAGCGCCCTGGGACAGAACAGCCCAGATGTACGTACCCCACACAACGACGTGTCCACGACAAGCACACTAACGTTCGACTGCAGGACGCGGAAGCTGCGAAGGGTCTTGGACGCCGTGACGACGACGTCGCCAGCATCCTCGCTGCCCTCCAAGACGAGAGCCCTGAGGTAAGTGACGATGGCTGTATTATTCTTATCACCGGGGATGATCCTGACTAATTTTGGACATAAAGGACGCCGCCGCGGCTCAGGATGCCGTCGAGCCTGACACCAAGAAGCGCCAGGACGACGTCGCCTCCATCCTCGCCGCACTCCAAGACGAGAGCCCTGAGGTAAGTGTCGATGGCTGTATTATTCTTATCACCGGGGATAATCTTGATTAATTTTGGATATGAAGGACGCCGCCGCGGCTCAGGATGCCGTCGAGCCCGACACCAAGAAGCGCCAGGACGACGTCGCCTCCATCCTCGCCGCACTCCAAAGCGAGTCCCCTGACGACGCTGCGGCTGCTCAATCTGCGGTGGAGCCCGACACGGAGAAGCGAGATGATGATGTCGCCGCCATCCTTGCCGCTCTCCAGAGCGAGTCTCCTGATGATGCGGCAGCCGCCCAGTCTGCCGTGGAGCCCGACACTGAGAAGCGCCAGGACGACGTGGCTTCCATATTGGCAGCTCTTCAACAGAACAGCCCCGATGATGCGGCGGCTGCTGGTGCCCTTTAGTCTGACGGGTTATCACTCAGGAAAACCTAGTCCGGTGTGTCGGGTCAAGCTGTGACCATTTATGAGTGTGTTCAGGGTTTCCGGTGGAACCTCAATTTTGTTTTGTGGATGGCCATAGATTGTATATAGTATGGTCGGCTAGATCGTCCTCTGAAGGACGTGTAAATGATCTTTTACTCCCCGTCTCCATCTTGAGTATAAATCGACACTGTGTACGACTGCAGATTTATTCCTAGCATTGCTCACCTTGTAGGTTTCACTTGATTTATGGAGTGACTGGCTTTGTGAGGACAACAATACCTTATCGAACAATCCAATTGAGTACCACATGAGCAGAAATTCAGTATGCGCCTCGGAGATCCGCCATCTACAACGGTCACATTGTGGAGCTTTAACTACTGTCGTGGTCTTACTGATCCTCCTGCTTATTGGAAGCAGGTGACGATTGGTTTCCCCAAAAAAGCGAAGGGTCACACTTTAGAGATAAGATTGCCGACAACGTGGCGGCACGTGGACAATTGACACAACACTGCAACGGGAGATTTTCGGCTGATCGACGAGCAAAGGATCTGACCTGTAGCATGCGATCTGGAGACTGTGGGGCCTATCACCGGGACGTTACAATTCTGTCGTATCTGTTGGTGCCCCTTTAGAACCAGTGTGGATCTGAATGCGAATTTTGATCTCCCAAGCGCGTAATATGCGTGGAACCCGTAAGCGATGCGCCCGTGCGGCTGCCCAATATTCAGGACCTGGCCTTCTCTGTGGGTCCAGTATTTGCCATTTTAAAGTGTCTGCCGAGGCAGGCAGACCATAATGGAGTATTGGTTGCGTTAGTTTGCTCCTAATCAAGCCCATTTTAACGACAGCCGCAACTCCATTTGCTGCCTTCTCGAAGTTCCGTCTCCACCGTGAAAGCCAGATGACACGTCGGTTTGCTTTTCCCGGACACTTCCACTCGATTAATTGTTCTAGGATAGGACAGAACAGGAACCAACAACAATGATGACTTCTGAAGACATCGAGACGCTACTCGAACAGCTCGAGTCAGTTGCATCCTCGCCGCCAAAGGACCCGAAACTGCAGCAGCGTCTGTATGATGCGGCGCAGAAGCTTACTTTGGCTGTAGAGGCTCCCCTAGATACGGTTTATAGGGTGATCTACTCTGTAGGTCACATGATCTTATGGTATGCTGTATTTGAAGCTGACAGGGCGGGCTTCTCAAGCCAATGCTTTTAAGCATTGCCCAGACTGCAACGTACATGAAAATATTCAGTACGCTGACCGAAAAAGGGGTGCCATGTACAGTTGACGACCTAGCCAAGCCGACTCGCGCTGACGTGGTTTTTACCGGTGCGTGCTGATTGAAGATCAACGCCACGGGTTTCAGGCACAGTGAAAGGTGGAAGAGAAGGGCTCTTGATTATTGACCTAAGCTTTCGAATAGCTCGCATTCTCAGATTCCTCGCGTCACACGGCCTGGTATCAGAGGTGGGGGAAGACACATTTGAGGCAAACAGGTTTACAAGGACATTGAGTGAGAATGGGTACCGTGCAGGAATGAATCAAACGTAAGTCCACATAACCTTTGAGGTTCCTTCAGACCACTGCGCGTGTAGTTTTGACTGGTGTCACTGAATCCGGCCCAGATTTCACACCATCGCCCCTGCCGTGATCAAGGCGCCCGACTTCTTCAGGGAAACCCGCTTCCAAAACCCGAGCAATGAAGTCAAGACTCCGTTCCAGATCGTGAACAACACAGACCAGCCCGCCATTGAGTGGACGCACGAGAACCGCCCCGACATCGTCGCGGACTTTGGCATATGGATGATGGCTCTCCGCGGACAGACGACATGGTTGGACGTGCTCGACTTCGAAGCCCTCATCAAGGCCGACGCGACAGGCGACGCTGCCATAGATGCGGAGACGCCCGTTTTTGTTGATGTGGGCGGCGGCATTGGAAGCCAGTGCGCCATTCTCAAGGCCAAATTACCCGATCTACCAGGGCGCGTGATACTGCAAGACCTTCCTGTCGTGCTCCAACATGCGCTTGACACGGAAGGCGTAGAAATAACAGCACACAACTTTTGGTGCGAACAGCCAGTCAGGGGTATGATAATTGGGAATGGGTAATAAAGCTTAGCGAACAGATGACGCTGACCCATCATGTTAACATCCAGAAGCAAGGGCCTATTACTTCCGGACCATCCTCCACGACTACCCCGATGAAAAGTGCCTGGCCATCCTGGAGAATACAGTTGCCGCCATGGGCCCGAACTCTTTCATCCTCATCGACGACATCATCATTCCTGATAAAGGAGCGCACCCACGCACGACGGAGATGGATTACATCATGATGACGACCCTTGCGGCCATGGAGCGGACACGGAAGCAATGGGACGATCTATTTTCTGCGGCTGGCCTGGAGGTTGTGCAGAGAATAACTTACCTAGAGGACACAGCTGAGGGTATTCAGGTGGTTGTGCCGAAGAGTCGCAAGGAAGAGTGATCAATCCATGAAGTCGGAGGTTAGCGGTCTAACGGTATAAATGTTGTTTCAGATGGCACTATTGCGCCCCACGAGGCTGAAGCTGGATATTAGCTGCTATTGGCACCGCAGAATACACTGCGATGTGGAAATAAAACCACCACAAAGACCAACACCCCCTACCCCCGCTCCGCGAGACCCAGTCAACTCTACTACTCTACAAAGGCCAAGATGCACTCTTGGGCGGGGTTCTGCAGCAGCAGCTACTTTCACACGTCCTAGACCCTGTTACCATCAAAATTTGACCAAGTGTAGTCCTGGACCGAGGCCGTGGCCAATAATGCGAACGAAGATTCGGAGCATCCGCAGTAGAAACCTAGGTGGTCGTTCGGGTTCCCAGCCTGATAGACGCCAGAGCGCCCCGCCCCCCACCCCGCCGGCGCGCCCTTTCTACCGGGTTTCTGTTTCAATTCCATGATGAGAAGATAGAACACACGGCTCACCCAGCGGCTGCCTTCGTACCCAGCAAGCTCATCCGCAACGGGGCTTCAGGCGGAGTATCACGTCCTCAGCGGCCCTTGCAAGCATGAAGATTGCATCCGACATAAACGGGAGACCTCTGGTATGTCTTCGTAGGCGTGCGCAGGGCTGAAGTTCGTGGATCTCGAGCAGATCATCGTGCAGCATCGTCCCAAAGCGAAAGCCATCATGCTTCAGCCACAAGCTACTCCATTTCATCGTCCTCTTCCTCGTCCGCGTCCGCGTCCGCGTCCGCGTCCGGCTGCTCCTCCTCCTGCCCCGGACTCTGGGCCGAGGCGTCGTCAGCCGCGAACACGACGTTGGGCTCGTGGTTGCACCGCTGGTTCACCGACAGCTCGCTGTGCCTGACGACAAACGTCCCGCTCCCCGCGACGAGCTCCTGCAGGTAAAACCTCATCGGGCAGTCCTTGCGCCGCGGGGTCATCTTCTTCCTCGGCTTCTTGGCCGGCACCTGGGGATCGCCCTCGGGCTGGCGCTGAGTCTGGGCCACTTGTGCCTGTGCCTGTGCCGCCGCCGGCACAGGCGCTGCTGTGAGGGAGAAGGTGTGGAAGCCCGAGTGGAAACCTGGCGGCGCCAACGCGGCCAACGCCCTGGCTCTCTCCAATTCCTCCTCGGCGCGGCGCGCGGCCGTGACGTCCTTCGTGTTCCCGCCGTAGATGCAGCTGATGACGAGCTTCAGCTTGGTTCCGGAGGGCTTGCTGCGGAAGATCTTGACCTTGTAGCCGTGGGCCTGGGTCCAGCGGTTGAGCTCCCGCATGAGCTGCCTGTTCCCCTTGCCGCCATCCTTCCTCCCGCACGCGCCGCCGTTGGAGAAGATGGTGCCCTCGGGCGGCGGCCGCATCAGGCCGGAGCGCTCCGACTCCGGGGCGCCGTTCCTGCCGCGCGTGACGGGCGGCGTGTTGGCGTCGAAGTCGTAGCTCTCGTTGGCCTCCCTGAGCGCGCCCTTGAGGGTCGCGTTCTCCGTCTTGAGCAGCGCCACCAGCTGGTTCGCGCTGTCCAGGGCGTCCCGGAGCTGGTTGATGTCGTCCTGGAACTGCTTCGTGAGCAGCACTGCCAGGTCTGCCTTGGCGCTCGCGATCACCGCCGGCGTCGGAGCGGTAACCATTTTGACTACTCGCTCAGAATGTTTGGTGTTTCATGAGGCACGAGGCCACTTGAAAGCGTTCCAATCCGACGCGTAAAATAAGAAGACATGAGTAAAGGGCGTCTCGGGAATTCAGGACTCGACTTGACGTTAAAGCACGGGCCACAATGACTCGCGCCCTGACAGTATGGCCCGTGCTGTCAGGTTGCACCTCACAAGGTTCCCAACGTCGCCCCTGTAAATGCATATTGTCCTGACCTTTTCAGGAGGTGGTTAACTCTGCCAAATACAGATACAAATCTTCAATAATTCTGAACTCAATTTTTCTTGATGTATCCCTGTATTCATGAGTATTAGTGAAGGATGCTCGGCGAATTGTATCCTTTTGGCAGAGGCAACATAGGGAACCTTGCATGTCAGCGACCAATGGACTGGTTAGAATTCATGTGTAATCCAAATTGTCCATGGATCATCCGGGAAGCCTTTAAAATGATCCTGCCCATCCCGCCTGGGCAAGGTGCGTTGCGCTGATGCGCCCTTACCAAAGTCTGTTTAGCAAGACCTTTAGTCAGCAGGACTTTCCATCAATTGGAATACAGAGCTGACCTTTGACGACTTCAACTTCTCTCTTGACTTCTGATACTGTATATTTATTGTCTGTTCTGGATATTTTACGGCGTGTTCTCGTCCATGTAACACTCCCGAGCTCCGCCGATTACATCTCGACAGATCATTCATCACACACCATACACCAATGATATCCCCAAAATGCCCTCCTTTCATCAAGATCATACCGACCAAGAGCCGTCATGCTCTCCTCAACCTTTCACCGTCGTGGCTGTCTCGCGCTCACGAGTAGTCACTCAAATGATGAATTCCCAGCCAACCTTGACAGCAATCGTCCGACTTCCGTCTACGGCCCCGTTGATTCTTACCCCCGAGTACGGCATAGACGGACACAAGTCTGCTGTGCACGATGCGCAGGTATATGCCTTTTTCTCGAAACATTATGATTACTGGACCGCACGTCTAAGTATCGAGCGATCTCAATGGGACTGGGCCTTTTGGGGAGAGAACTTGACCCTAGATGTGCCTGATGGTGTCGATGAGAGAAACATCATGCTTGGCGATCGTTGGGTGTTCTCCAACCCCTCGCACAAGGGATCAAGGCATGCGGATAGTACCGGCCACGAAGGCTTGGCAGTGGGAGACGATTCGGTGGTCCTCGAAGTTTGCGGCGGGCGAAGCCCGTGTTCACGGCTCGCATGGCGATGTGGACAGCCAGCCAGCTGGCTAGCCGAGGCCGCGAAGACAGGATTCTGTGGCGTGTACCTGAAGGTTGTGCGCGGAGGTTCCATCTCCCCCGGTGACAAGGTAACAGTTGTGCCGACCGAGAGCAAACAGACAGCTCCTGTGGCGTCCATTGCGCAGTGCTTGTTTGCGCCGCTAACAGACCCCAACACCCGTACAATGGCGCAGCGCATTCTGCGCGTTGAGGGTCTCCAAAATATGAACAAGAAGACTGTTGCCCGCCGGCTGGCGATGATTGAAGATGCCGAGGCGGCGGGCCGGAATAGGTGGCGCGGCTGGCGGACGTTGAAGGTGACGAGAGTGGTCGATGAGTGTGCGCTCGTCAAGTCATTCCATCTCGCCGCAGCTGATGACAAGCCGTTGGCCGACTACGTCCCAGGACAGTACCTCACGATTAAGCTTCCCTCCGGCCAGATTCGCTGCTGGTCCATCTCTTCCTGGTCACCCGTCACAACAACCTCAGTTCCGCCCTCTTATCGCATCACGGTCAAGCGGGGACCATCTGCCTCACTCTACCTTCATTCCGAACTCCGTGCTGGTGACACCATCTTGGCGCGCTCCCCGTCTGGAACCTTTGTACCTAATTGGGCCAAGGGCACTCCAAACCGGCAGGTCTACATCAGTGCTGGAATCGGCATGACACCGATTTTAAGCATGCTCCAAGCTCATTTTGCTCATCCAACCTTGAGCAAGACACAAGCTATCTTGGTACACGTCAGCCGAAACAGTGAGGAAGAGGTTCCACTACTGAAATCCGAGATTGCAGCTTCTTCGTTCCTCCGTACGATCAAATTTTACACTGCGCCGATACCCGGCGTGGATGTCAAAGGCAGAGACTATGATCTTGAGGGAAGGCCGACATTCAAACACCTGGCTCCTATCTTGGGCGAGTCGTACTACATCGATCCACTGGGAGTCACTCCGATCAAGTTGCCAGGTCACGCGTCCAATGCTTACATATGCGGACCGCAGTCATTCGTTGAGGACATGAGAACCTACCTTGAACAGTGCAACATCCCAACGGACGCCATTCACCAAGAAACCTTCACATACGGGTCCTCCCCCTCCTCAGTGGGAGACGTCATCTCTAGCACGGACGGCTTGGATCTCCCTGAGAAAGCGACAGTGCGGTTCCGCGGGAGGGAGGTCAGCTGGGACAAGGGGGAGGGGCTCTCACTGCTGGAGCTCATGGAGCAAGAGGGGAAAGGCGAGAACCCCGAGTCAGCTTGTCGGGTGGGAGACTGTGGGACTTGCGAGGTGAGGATTCTGAAAGGAGAAGCCCGAGTGTCGAATAATGCTGGGAAGGAGGCGAAAGAGGCGACTGGGAAACCTGGAACTATGATCAGATCGTGCTGTTCATTCCCAACAAGTGAGATTTTGGACCTGGAATTTTGAAAATCAGAAATGCAAGGCTTCCCTCATTGACTCCGTCGAAAGAATCATGAGATTAATATTTCGAATGGCTGATTGACAAGGTTTTCAGATGAAAGGGTATCCTCAACGCAGGCTGTAGATTTCTCATGTGGCATTTGATGCCATCCCTTGCCTAGCTGTATATTTGTGAGGGGGTCTGTCTCGAGTATCCAATGCTCAATCGTTCCGACTTCCTCAGAAACGCTCAAATTTCGACGAAAGATGGAGATGGAGTATCCACGCTTCATCATCCCAAGCGCGCAATTCATAGATAAATCATGGGCAGGGCGGGCAGGTCCAGATGTACAGATGGAGGACAAAAGTTCCGCTACAATCAAAATGCTTTGCATTTATCTCTGCATTTAGAGGGAGAATGATGCTTTTTTTAGGGATTTAGAAGTAATAGGGGGTATTGTTATTAAGGAGAGAAGGGGAAATGTCATCCTGGGTGGTTTGCGCTGTTTAATAATTTTGGGCGGTGTGGCGGAACTTTTGTCTACCAAATGCACATGTGAACCCATGTCTCGGTTGCCTGAAAGGCAATTAGGTATATGCAGCTGCACACTTGTTCGAGAGATGTTATTTGGTTGTGTCACTATGAGGTTCCTCAAACTTTCATACAAAAATGACGGCCAATACGACCTCAACGGCGTTGGTGGTGGGGGGCTGGGGGCTGGGGGCCGTCGTGCATATAAACAGTGTCAGCAAGGCTCGAAGTGCCAGCGCTTGAGTCTTCAGCTTTCAATTTGTTTTTTTTTCTCTTATACTCCAGTGTTCTGTCTGAAAAGCTCAATGGTCGGCCCAACGATCACAGTGCCCGTAAACTTTCCAAGCAGGGGAAGGCTATTCATCAAACTAGCAGTCCGACTAGGAAGATAGTAAGCCCGTTTCGTCTCGCTGAATGCCCCGAATTTATTGATGAACGGCGTCATGGCTTGGACTCCACCAAAAGAAGCTCCATCACTGTTGGGAAATACGTGAGACCTTGACAGAAATATGAAATGAGGGAGAGACGAAGGTCATGACTAGCCGAAAAAGATACTCCCCATAGCGTAGACAAGGCAGTAGAATATCAACCGGGGAGTGGCATCGGCGATGCCCCCCTTGCTTGGGAAAACACCGCGGCCCATCTTCGTTCGTTCTGGCGGGCGTCAATGGCAGCGATTGTACGGAAGAATACGTGTCCAGAATATAGTCCGGTCTTAATTTTTCAAAAAATACCATAAAGAAAAGATGTCTTCCATCGAATTCAGGCAACTATTAAGTATCATGTAGGAAAGGCAGCCCATGACTGATTCGCATAGCCGAGCCATGCGCCGATCAACCGGGCCTCCGCAACATCTCGCCCGGATTCGGCGTTCACCCCGCGCCTAGGTGGGGGTGTTCATTGGATCATCTCGGGAAGCTGACCGACATCCAGGCTCAATAAGCGTGGAATTCGGATTGGTGAGGTAGTTATGAGCACTGTGAAATCAGCACTGAAAACCCATTTTGTCGACATTTCTAGCTTCGCGAGTAGGACAGGGGAAGGTCTGAGCTTACACTATGGACCTTGAGTCTTGGAATGTATGCTGGTGGACTTGTTCTGTTGGGAATAATATGTCGGGACTGCCGTGGCGGGGAAAGTACCCTCGAGTCAACATTGACTACATGTATCGTGTCGCGCGAGCCTTTCGAGTCCTGTCTCTACTTTGACAAGCCGGTGTCGGAACACAGTGCCTTAAGCCGGTCTTTCGATCGTCACCATCCGAAAATTCAAGTGACGACCTGGGCAAGTCCGCAACACACAAATCTTGGGGAAATTAAATATTTTTATCAGTCGCCACGTTGTTAACGCTGCTTCACATAGAGTCTCTGCGTGTCGCAATTGCGCCCGAGATGTATGACGTTGTGGTCTACGGCTCAACTTCTGGAGCCGTCGCGGCTGCCATCCAGTCTTCGCGACTGGGAAGGTCGGTTGCATTGGTCTCGCCGGTGGCGCACATAGGTATTTTCACCTGCTAGTCGTCGAGACTACATATGAAAGATCTATAAAAGTTAAAAAGAGTGTTGACTGAACAGATCATAGGCGGCATCCAAGTCAACGGTCTTGGCGCAACAGACATTGACAACCAGGCCGAGTTCCAAAATAGCACTACGCTGGGAGGGCTGAACCTCGAGCTTCACCAGAGGATTAGCCGGCACTATAGACGCTTAGAGAGGTTGAACGAAGTCGTCGAGAAGAAGCTCAAAGATCCTGATGTCTGGAGATTCGAGGCGAGGGTTGCTGAACAAATAATCGGGGACTGGCTAGCTGAGAATCCGTCTATTACTATTATCAAGGTCAGTCTTCTGTGAGGTATAAGATTGGCGAACACTAATGACGTCGAATCAGTCCCGACTTGTCGACAAAGATACCGTTGAGAAGGACGGGACATTTATCAAGGCGATCAGTCTCGAAAATGGCCAAAGGATTACTGGAAAGGTGACTGCCAAGGTTTTTCGGCCTTGCAAAAGACTCGCTCACCTTCTCAGGTTTTCGTGGAAGCAAGCTACGAAGGGGACCTTCTAGCCGCTTGCTCCATCTCTTGGACTCGCGGCCGCGAGTCATCTGCAACATACTCTGAATCCCTGGCTGGCGTGCGTGCAGAGACGCCGTACCGCCAAATTGAAGTCGACATCGACCCCTACATCACCCCGAACGACCCCTCGAGCGGTCTCCTCTACGGTATCTCCCCAGAGCCCTTTGGGACCCCCGGCGATGGGGATCTGCATCTGCAATCGTACTCCTACCGGGTGCCTCTAACGGATGACCCCGACAACTCAGTGCCGTTCACAAAGCCTGAAGGGTACGATCCTGCATTCTTTGAGCTACATAGGCGATTTGCAAAAGCTGGGGGCGAATTCTACACACCGAAGAAAAGGCTACCTGGCGGAAAGACGGATTTGATTGGGAGTGAAGGAGCACTGTCGACGGACTTGCTGGGGATGAATGATGAGTGGCCTGTTGCGGATTGTCAGGGGCGAAAGAAGATCCTGGAAGACACGAAAAGGTTCACCAAGGGCTTCCTTTGGTTCTTGGCAACGGACGAGGCCGTGCCGGTTAGTCGAAGTACCCTCGACTTGATTTGTTATCTTAACAATTCCAGGAACCCATCCGTAAAGAATGGTCTCGATTTGGATACTGCCGCGACGAGTTCCCAGACAACGGCCACTTTCCTCGCGAGCTCTACGTGCGCGACGCGCGGCGGATGATATCTTACTACATCGTCACGGAAGCGACAGCTTCGCAGAACGGTGACCCTGAGGTCGCCGACCCGGTCGCCGTGGCGTACTGGCCGACGGACACGCACAGCGTGCGGCGGATCCTGCGAGACGGGCGCGTGCACAACGAGGGCTTCATCTTCAAGGACGGGCATCGGTGGCGACCTTTCGGTATCGCGTATCGTGCTTTGCTGCCAAGGAGGGAGGAGGCGAAGAATTTTATCAGCGTGACATGTCCCAGCTCGTCACATGTTGGGTATGGTGAGTATGAGTCTTTTTTTTTTACCCCGGAAATTCGCCGTGAATATTTTCTTTGGCTGACTAGGCGTGCCAGGGGCTGTGAGGCTGGAACATCAGTTTTACGCGCTTGGGCAGGCGGCGGCCAATGCGTGTGATATAGCGATTGAAAAGGAGATTGGGTTGCATGATGTACCGTATGAGCCCCTGAGGGAAAGATTGTTGGGGCAGGGAGTTGTTGTCGATGCCTCTTTAGTCGGGGTTCCATCGTTTGGTGAGAAGTGAAAGGATGCTGGGGAATTGTGAAGCCAAAATCGCTGGACGAGCTGAATAAAGTTGCCGACGAGATTCTTAGACTCTATGTTGTCAGACGTAGCTTACCTGGACCCTACCCTGTGTCACGGTCCAGTTTGGTCACTGTGCTTAGTGCCCATGACGAAGCATGTTGGTAGCCTGGGCGAGCGATCATACTCACCCAGCACTGGTCATGAAATAGGGTTAGAAAATGGATCTAAGTTGAACAGGACACCGTTTCAGGAAGCTTGCGGTGAGCACTGGCAGCGCTGGAGCTCAAGACAGATACCTAGATAATGTGAAGACACTATAAACAAGTGACCAATATCTTGCATGCTAGTAGCAGACGAAGTCGTATTTGTCGGAAGACCGTATACAACGCTTAAATTGATTTACATACTTCTTACACCATACATAGCTAGATTGACCTTTGTACACACGTCTGGAGCGGTCATCTCAGAAAGTAAACCCTAAGTACCAGTAGCGAGCAACCCTGACCTTCGTCAACCCGTCCCGGGTGTCTTAGTGACATTCCTGTTTGGCCACCGAATCGCCACAGAGAGGTACAATCTGCTCTCGAACCACAAAGGACACATGGGCAGGGATCCAGCGAAAAGCGACTTTGGCTTCGATGCAGGCGCTGCAATGCCTATCACGAGGGAAATACAGGAGCAATGCGCTAAAATCCTTCTCAATTTCGTAGCGATGGGCATTGGTTAATCCTTGTCTAGCCAAGGAGGAGGAGAGGGGGAACGGGAGCCAGCCCCAACTAGTCGCCCCCAGACATCACGGGATCTCGGCTTTTACACTTCATTTCCTGCGCCCTCCCTCTTGAAAACCATGCGTCGGCTCTAGCTACCCACGCAATGGATCCGTTCCTCGCTGTTCCAATAGAGGTGCGCCAGGGCATACTGGAAGGGCTGCCCACGCTGCGAGACTTGCAGTCGGCAAGCCTGTCCAGCCGAGCCCTGCTTGTCGCCAACGTCGCCTCCAGGCGCTTTATTCGCCACCGCGTATTCCTTAACCAGTACCACGATCTCGAAGCAGAAATCAGACCCGGAAAGAAGAGAAAGACTACCTCCTTCGCAGTCGCTAATCGATGGATCAGTTATTTGTCCAAGAAAGATGCATACGACGGTCTCATCCTCCGAGAAGCCATCTGGCCCCACTTAACAGCCGACCAAGAGCAGCACAAGCGCACATGTAGCAGCGGCAGGGATGCAGAGGTCTTCTGTTGGTGGGCTGAACGCCTTGCTTCCTCTTGCCGACAATTCCACGACGAGCCCAAAGCGAGGCGCGTCGAAGCAGAGACATTACGGCTTGTCCCTGCTAACATCATCTACCTGAGCGAGCCATGGCTTATATGGTTGCAGGCAACCATCGCCGCTTGCACGAATCGCGGCGACTACAACTACGCGGCTTGCATATGCAAGGAGATGTGGTCCCGCTTCGATCGAAGCCCGGACCATCGCCACAAGCCTGGATTGGACTGGCTCGCGCTAGTCAGCATCACATCGACACTCTGTCACCGTCAGGACGGTGTTGGAAACGCGAATTCATCATCCACGGAAGACGTCAATTCAGCGCTCCGCTTGGCTTGGGAGTTCCTCCGCGTACAGTGTGCGAGTGGCGGCCCCGTTCACCAGCCTGGGATGTTCTGTTACCGATGTCTCGACGCTGCCAGGCTACTCATCGAAGGAGCCCAACAGTCTCATGGCGCTGTTGAGCCGGGTCTACCTCATCTCCACAGAGTATGGCAGAGTATCCAGCCAAGGGGCATGGCCTTCAATGCCTGGTCGCATCTCTTAGTGGACAGCCACGACGACCGACTCGCCGGGGTGCTCTTGGTCTGGGCGAGGCTGCAAGAGGACAGACAAGAAATATTCCTCCAGGATATCGATCTCGACTGGGCTAGGGATATTATCTGGCTGCTCCGGAAGAAGGGTGCAATGGAACGAAGTCTTTCCTTCCAGGCAGAAGTGTTCGATTTAATGTCTCCACGAGATCACCAGTATTGCGCGTTCGGTCGAAATCTCGCAGATGCATATCTCAAAAACGATCAGATACAGCATGCAATCGGCGTGAGGGAAAAGGTGCTTGATGAGCTGCCTGCCGCCTCTGCCGTTCGCCCGTCTTGGATTATGGCGTTGGCCGGTCTATACAAGAGAACCGGCCGGAATGAAGATGCGTGTCGTCTTTCGGACCCTTTGTTGAAGGTGAACCAGGGTTCAATGTCTCGATAATGGAAATCCATATTGGATCTCAGTCATGAATTATGGAAGTGGATCAGCATATACTTATACTTTTAAATCATCTCGCGCTCTATAAGCACCTACTGCACTGTCGGGGTTGTGAGTAGAGCAGTAGAGCAAATAGTTTCGTCATCCCGTCGACACATCATAATGCGATGGTCAGTTATAAAGTGCATCTGGGCCCTTGAGTGCCATGCATACCAATCTTTTAAAGTCAGGAGACCTTCTGGTGTGAAAAGTTGACTGATTTGGGGCTCACGCCATTGGAATTCACCACTGAGAAGTATTCCCCTGGAGCAATGCGGGAGACAGATCGGCAAGTGAGTTCAATGTGTCCGCTATGTGCCCACGAGTCTCGACAGAATGCAATTATCTTTACTGAATTACTGAATCACTCTTCTAAAGGACTGTATGTCTACCTGCAGTATGTGCCCGAGTCTCACAGGACTGGAAATTCGGTCCTTCCCCCAGGCTATACCAGGAATCTTCCCCCATTTGACTCTATGATACTGCCAGTTACGTACCCATCCTTCATCAAATAAAGATAAGCCTCAGCAATGTCCTCCGGTCTGCCGAGCCTCTTAATTGTTGTCGCCCGGGCAAGAACCTGAAGGGCTTGCTGTGGTACATTCTTCATGGCCTCCGTCTTGATGACCCCAGGCGCGACCAAGTTCACTCTGATCGGTGCCATGTCGACGGCGAGACCTCTGGCTAGTCCCTCAATCCCAGTAGCTGCGTGAAGACCAAAACCAGGCGGTGGTTTGGAGAAGATGAAACCCCCAGTAAGGGTGTAGCTACTATCGGGGGTGTTTTCCATGTACTGCGGTAGATGCTTCGCGATGATGATCGGTGCAATATTGCGAACCACCTGGTTCTTCTCATACTGCTCAACTGTCACTTCCGATAATGACTTCAAGGAGCGCGGGTCGCCAGCCGTGAAAACAACGTGGTTGATTTTACTTTTCGTTTCGCGAGTGACGACGGACAAGAGCCTTTGGATGTTCGACTCGAGCGCATCCTTGTCGGAGAGATCACAGGCGTGGATTATGATCTGGGACGACTCGAGATGTGGATATGAGGTCCTCAGGCGGAGAACGGTCTCGCCTAGCTTGGGCGCGTTCGAGCCGGAGATGATGACTGTGCAGCCATGCTCGACGCACGCCTCGGCGACGGCATAGCCGATGCCCGAGGTGCCGCCGAAGACCAGGACACGTCGGCCTTGGAGCTTGTTGATGAATTTGAACTGGGGTGCCGGCATGATAGCCCGTCGTTTCGGATACGGACCTCCACACGTGTGGCGTGAGCAGAGATGGTGGAAGGAGATCGTGAAGAAGTCTGGAGGAGTGGGGCACGTGGCTAACGTGATGGTGGCTGAGGTTTTGGGGGTGTGCGACATACATTGCTTTGCTTTCCGTGCCGCACCAATCCTGCAGCCTGGAGGTACCAAGATCTCACTCAACACAGCTGACGAAAAAGGTTAAGTGCTGCTGCAGAGCCACTGCAGCTGCAATCAACTGGTGCTTACCTGCCTCTCGTGGCAAACGTAAGTGCAAGTTCTGAGGGTATCCGGCAAGAGGATTCTATACGTTCTGTGTATACTGATCTGAGATCACTCAGTTGTTAGCTTGTTTCTACTATCCTATTCGAATAACTTGACATGAATACAAGGTCAACATGGACAAAAGTCGGTCGTCCGGGCCGACAAGAGATATTTTCTCGCCTTGGAATTCCATGTGATAAACGCCAAGTTGGACCAGCTTCATTAATCTCTCACTAAGCTTGAATGTGCGCGCTTGGTTTGGATGGGACCTTGATAGGTTGTGCCTTCTGAAAGTAGGAGCATTGGAACAATTCCAGTTATTTGTTCAGTTCCGTGTCGGCTGGTGGACGTCTTCACTGGCCTCCTAAGGCTCCGGTTCTAATGCGTTGTTGGAGGTCGGGATTGGACTCGAATTCGCATGAGAATGATTGCCTTGGCCTTGTTATCCCATGAAAATCAACTTCTTCGTCAGCTCCAGTGACAACCAGTCATCTTCGCTCACTACCGCTATATCTTCCCGGGAAGAAATCAGCATGAGACGGAATTCAGACGTGGTCTCATTATATGCAACTACGATGAAGTGATGGAAGAGGCCGGCCTCGTTCACAAAACGAGAACTGAGTCGAATGCTTGTCAGGTGTTTGCGGGGTTCCGGATGTACCACTAACGTTAGATACTTATTGGATTCTCTCCATTCATATAACCAATTGAAGCGTGGCTGTGCTCGTAAAAAGAAGTATAAACAGATGAGTTGAAATATCACTACTCAACTGCATTTCATGATATCGCATCCGAACGGTATCTTCGTCATGACGGAAGTGCTCACGGACTCCCGACAAGTCCACGTTCTTAAACCAGATCAGTTCTGTAGGCATACCAAGTACCTTTAGATCAATCAGATCAAACCTTAAAGCATGCCAATGTGCTTCAAATCCTTTTCAGGGCCTGATTGCCTATATCTGCTTGTTCGGGGCGATAGGTCCAACCAGTCCAGGACCATGATGGGAAACCTGACCGGCAGTGGAGGCCGACACAAGGCTCAAGCATTCTCAAACTTGCTCCTTCATTTAAGTTTATGAAAGAGAACGGATATTCACACCTGCCAAAACGGATAGTACACCCGTACATCACTCACTCCACAGCTAGAGCCCATTAAAGCATATCGCTCAAGCATATTCATATATGCACCCAATTTATATAAGCATTAAGTATATATATGTTATTTATTTGGGTATTAGGTGTATGGGTATATGGATATATGGGTGTATGGGTATATAGGTGTATGGGTGTATAGGTTTTGGGTACGTGGGTATTGGGTGTTGGGTATATGGGTATTAGGTGTGTGGGCCTTGGGTGTGATATCATGTGTGGTGTGTAAAATAGGGCTGGTGATATGTACGGGTGCATCTTCTACGGGTGCGAATATCCGTTCTCTTATAAAAAGCTCAGCTGCATCGCATGAAAGCAGGACAGCAGGTGCAGGACCTGCTGTCACGTAATTTAGCCAATGCACTAATAAGGATCATCCAGCCATAGAATAGAAATCATCAAGTCTTCATGCTTCACACCTTCCTGCTGGCCGGGGAGGGGGGCGGCCCTGCAGTGACGGTCTGCGTGTCTGGAGGCCACTGAGCCCTGCCTACTCCAAGCCAATTCACTCATCGTCCCAAGTTTGATAGGTCAACGGAACTAAGCATTCTGCAACGACGAGGCGAGCTGGCCTGGTGGTAAAGCAACAGACTTGAAAGTAATAAATGATCAAACAGTTGGCCGCCACAAAACAAAAATGCCAATAAACACATAGGCAGGTAGCAAGCCCAACGCAAACAATCGCCGATGACTCCAGACACAGTGCCCACCGTAACGCCGATAAACACACAGGCAGGTGGGGGCCAGCCACTGCAAATAAATATCCCGAAGCTCCGTGAAGGAAGTACCGAAAGGAGGGACGCGCTGTAGCACCGAGTGAGATGGCAGGGCGTGAGGAGGGAGCTGGAGGCGAGCTTTCTCTTTTGGATACTTCTCCTTGTTCTAGTCGATGCGGTAAACATTACACACCTACTGTCTGTTCCTGTATCTTCTGATACATGTCTCACCGTTTGAGAGTCCTGCGTTGAATGAAAAAAGCTGTTTCTGCAGACTCCCAGGCCCGAACTCTTGAGTGGAACCATCAGCACGGTGAACTTCATCCTACCCAGTACCAACTTCACCTCTCACGTCGCAAATGCTGTTGTCCGGATGTGCTGGTGTGTGATACTAGCAAGCAGTAACCAGCGACTCGAACTCCGAAATCTGGCTTCGATCTAACTCGTCTCGGAGGGCCGGGTGAGGCGTTCTTGGGTCATGGGAAGCTGGGAAAGACAAAGATGGAAAATCCATACTTCATCGCCTGGATACGCTGCCGTCATTTTGTTTTCTCTATGTATGAGAATTCAAAATGAAGTCGCTGGCCTCAAGTTTGATCAAATGTGAAATTCTGGCCTCTCGTCGGAGAGCACACTGGCACCTCCACGAGCCTCCTTCACTTTGCGGCGACATTATGCCCCGTGGTTTCCCATTATTGCACGATGCACCGGATAGCCCAGTGACTTTAACAATGTTGAACCGCACGGCAAGCTACTTGACTACTTCGAATGACAGCATCATCTTCTTCCTTCCCCAGAAAGAACAGAATATTCATGCCTTAGTCCAGGTTTGGGGGGAAAGGGGGAGCCGGTGGTAAGAAGAAACCAAGCATGACAGAAACTTCCTCCGCGGCCGCCTTGGCCCGGACCTAGCGGGCTGGCTAACTCAAATGTTCGAATTCTTCTGCGGCTCGGCAACCTCGGGGGAAGGAGTAGCGCGTCAGTCCGATAATGGCCACTGGGCCCAGGTTTACTTGATCACAGGGTATAATCTCTTTTTTTGTTGTTTTTGTTACAGGAGTTGACGGTGATCTTGTTTGGCAGTGCTCACCGATCCAAGCGCCCTACTGCCAGCATCCTGTCTGTCTCCCCTTGAGTGCTCCATCTCGCAGCCACCATGGCCGCAGTCCCTTCCTCCCTGACATGCCGATACAGCAGGCAGACAGGCAACACTAATATGAGATGTCCCGTCAGAAGGCAGGAACAGACGAGCAAAAGTAAAAAAGACAAAGACATGGGCGCACGCGGCCCGGTCTGAGCCGTCCCCTCAGACATTTTGCTTCAAAAACAACATGTCGGCCTAGAATCAATCAACTACCCATTGGACATTACTCACCGTGCTAGCACAGATCTATCGTGCCCGAGACATGTTCCTGGCACAAACGACAGAGTGAACATCTTCGAAAATAAAGAGTGAGAGGGGAAGAGGAAGAAGAGGGACAGGAGTCAGCTCTCTGTGCCGGACCAAAACTGGCCTCCCAGCAGTGTATAATGATACGTCAGCCACCAGATCTGGGCTACCCACCTATCTAGCAAAGACATATGTACAGACAGTCTGGTGCCGTAATACACTGGAAATTGTACATTGAACAGGAGGCCATAAAAACGTCCAGCAGCAGATTCTTGGAAAAGATCCACAGCTTGTGCCTGTGAAAACGTATAGTGAGGAACGATTTAGAATTGTCAAGTCTTCCAAGAAGGGGAACATGTACCCTCCTGTTGGTGACCCTTTGGGGATTCCTCCAGATATCGAGATCGAGAATGGTATCTTTCTTGCTTTCCTTTGACCTTACACTGGCAGGTTAAGTGCTCTGTGAGACCGAGGAATAGATCAACAACACATCAATCCTCCATCCGGAACAAATTACAGAGAATCAAAATACCCCTGTCCTCCCTGCAACGCGATGGCCGTCCAAACTCCAAATAGGCGATGCAGAAGAGTGAAGTAAATTCCTTGGTATCCTTTTGCCGCTCTAATTAGGTCGTCACGCGTGGTCTAACCGGTCCTCTCACCCTCTTCCCGTCAAGAGCTTGGAATTTACAGGAAGAAAGCAGCCAGACCCAGAACACCGGCCAGGCCGGCGCCGGACAGGGCAGCGACCCTGCCGGCACCAGCGGTGGCGATTGGCGAGGTGGTCTCGGGGCTGCTGCCGGTGGTGGTGGGCACGGAGACACCACCAGTGCCGGCGGGGGCGGTGGTGGGGACGGCAGCGGGGGCAGTACCGTTGGGGTAGACTGGGGGGCTGGGAACAGCGCTGTAGGTCACAGATATTAGCATGGAATTCCGGGGTCTCAATCATGTCGGTTCTGAAATCTCACCAGGTGACGCAAGCGACCGAGGTCTGGGTAGTGACCGGCTTGGAGATGGTGCAAGGGCAGTCGGTGATGGTCAGGGTGGTGGCCTGTCGGGTTGTTAGCCATAGGTCTATGGTTATCGGATTTCGAGGAATGGGCTGCTCAGGTCGGATGGAATTTCGCAATGAACGGGGAGCAATATCGGAAGTCTTGTGGACAATCTTGCGACATTTGTTCATGGCTTCCCCGGCTCCTTGTTCCATAGTTGCCCCGAGTCAGGTCATGCCCCTTTCGTCGCAAACGTACCTCGGAGACGGTGTAGGTGGTGCCAGCGTGAGCAAAAGTTGTCGCGGCGGGACAATAAGTTGTGATAGCAGTCACAACCTCGGTGGTGTATGTGACATTCTCGAAGGCGGAGGCGCCAGCGGCGACGGCGAGAACGGCGGCAGCGGAGAACTTCATTTTGACGGTCGGTTCGGGTATTAAAATTAGAGACTCGGAAGAGTGACTTTGTAAGTTGTCGGGTTGGAGTTGTGTGAACTGTTGTTCCTTGGTCTTGTTGAGAGCTGGTTAACGAATGAAATTGACTCGAGAGTCAGGGTTGTAGCGAGTGATAGTGAGTGTGAGGGTGGAGGAGAAAGGAGGAGGGAGGGACCAGGAGCCAACAGTGCACGAGGCCGTAGTCTTATATACAAAAGGCGACGATGGGGTGGTTCTCGGGAGATTAGGTGGGCTTGAGCCATGGGACGGTGCAGGCGAGATGGCGGAGAGCAGAGAGCAGGGGTGGCCAGTAGGGGGGTGGGTGCTACTGGGCGACCGTCTGTGCAGGATCCAGTTTTCGCTGCTTTTTGGTCGGCAGGTTATTTAACGGCGGCCGAATCAGAAGATGGGATTCCTGCCAGGCATGCCAGGATGGGATGCCCCACTACGAGCCGTTGACGGGAAGGGGTGCTGCCCTTCCATCCATCAACAGAGAAACGGAGAAAGGAACCTCGGATCCTTCATGGTGAGCGTCAGCAGTCAGCCTAATAGTCGTGTTGTGCCTGGCCTCCCGACTCCTTGAGAGGTTGTCAGGATAACGCGGCAGGAGGGTCTCCATGGGACTGAGAAGAGAAGAGAAGTGAGGTGAAAATGAAATGAAGTGATGCGTAGCGAAAGCTTGGCAGGCGGAAAGCCAGGGCCATGATCTCGAAAATGTCAAAGAGACTGGAGAGACTGAAAGGGTGGATCGAGTGGGCTCGGGACCGTGCCTGATGGATGGGTCCAGCTGGGCAAGATCAGGGCAGAGTGGAGCTGGCATGGGGCCCTTCTCCAGATCTCGGATCACCATTGATAGACAGCCCCTGGACCAACAGAAATGCGGTCGATAGTCTATTGAGTCGAGAAGGAGGCCATTTGAAAACCCCTCCTGCCCGTCGCGTGGCGGTGACGACAGCCATAGGGACCCGAATATCAGCCATTCCACGGCGGCGAATGGACAAGCGGCCCAAGACCTGCCATGGTCGTGACAAGCTCGCAGAGTCAGAACCGTCGCCACTCAGCAGTCAAAGCGCTGAGACAGGACGACCAAGCTGGTCTGACTGACTGAAGACTGAGGACTGCGTGTGTGTGTGTGGACTGTCTATTCTCGGGCGACAAGACAGTCCGAATCCATCATAATGCCCGACTTCCAGACTGCCCAGGTGACAGCAAGGCAAGGTAGGGGTGTGGTCTGACAATGCGACCGTTTATCCGAAAGCTGGGGTTTCGATGGAACCTTGTGAGAGGGCTGACACGTTGACTGGATGAACTGCTGGCCCTTCCCTGTGCTGCAAGGCACGGCTGGACGGGGAAGAAGGCAGAAGAAACCAAGATGAGATGAGATGAAATGAGGGGGTTATGCCGCTTGCCGCTGCCACTACTGCAGGGCCTTCTGTGTCTGGCTGCCACCATCTGGGCAGCTGCAGGCTGACAGGAGAAGGGGAAGGCGCAAGCTGGTCGAATCGGACGTCATGGAACAGAGGAGGAGGGCGGAAGGCGGAAGGCGCAAGGCAGCCCTCGGAGCTAAATGCAGGAACCGGAATCCAGGAACCAGGAACCAAACGGCCATGATTCGGCAAGCCTGGCAGGCTAGAACATCTGCTAGTGACTAGCCCGCGGGCTAAAACTTGTTCGTAACTCTGCAGGTGCGCATGGTCCAGAGACTTGGGAAATTACCCCCAAGACCTCAACAAGAGTCGGCCGTCATCGTCCTTCTGTCCGTCCGTCATCAGTCGGTCCCCATCTGCGATCGCATGGCAACACGGTCCGGTAGCACCTAAGCGGTATGCAGGCACAGCAGCACGTCAAGCCACCTGTGTCACTGTCTGCTGATCCGATAAACCCTCTGGCTGTCTGGGCTGCTGTGTTCCTGGTTCGGAAATTATTTCGGCCCCCAGTCAGATCAACAATTCTAGAACCCCAGAACCCAGGCATAGGCATGGTCGGATCTTGCGCGTGGCCTGCAAGGCGAGGCGAGGCGTCGATCACTGCAGCTGGCGGAAGAGCTGGCTGCTATAATCGGAAATGAACAGTGGTGACGGACGATTGGGTGTGCCCAGTCCTACTAACAGTAGTCAGCCAGCCCAGCAGCCCCTCGGCCTCCGAAAAGGGATGCAACCAGACCGCCCGCCCGACCACGTCGGACCACAGGCTCTCGTGAGGAGTCAAGTCAATTTGAAGTTGGCGTCTCTCTCTGGCCGATCCCACCTCCACAATCGCTTTCCCGCTCACAGCTGCTGGAATGCAAGAGAGCGCATGGCAAGTGTGTTTAGGGTTCCCACCATCCGAGACCATTGCCGAGCGACCTGTCTCACTCACATCTCCGAAGAGACCGTGCCCCAACGGCACAGACAATCCATCGCCCCTCACTCCCTCCCACTCAAAGTCTGTCAGTCTGCCCAGAGTTGGCAATCGTTGAAACCAAGCCATTTGCAGACTATCTGTTTACCACGGCCTGGCGCAACGGTCCGTCGACCACCTGGGCATGCTCGGGTGGCTTCGTACCTGCAGATACAGTCAGATAGAGCAGCTTAAGCGGTCAAATTCCGCTTCTCACTCCCAGAGGTTGAGAAATCATGGCGCCCTAGTAACCTCTGCCCCTTTCCTTCTCCATCCACCAGATAGCATTCAACAGCAAAGACTCTGGTGCCGTGGAGGATCCAATCGCTGCTCGGTGGATCTGTAAGCACATCCATCCATCCACCAAGATTCCTCATCGTATTGATCCCAGCACCTGGGCGGATGCGCAATTTCCCCCAATCCGCCCGGCGGGGCCAAGACAACATTGTGCATCTTCCAAGACGGTCATCCTCTTTATTTATCAGTAAACAATGATCCAGCAGAACAACGATTTCTTGGAAGCGCATGGCGCGTCTGGAAGCCCTTTTGACAAGTCTCGTATGTTATTCTCGTGCCGTCCAGGCAAGACGGTACCGGCCATCCGGCCCACCTTCGCTGAGAGGGTTGCGGGCGATCACCCGTCTGCCTCTCCTCGCTCCAACAGCCAAACGCCATGTCCAATATCAAACAGATTCCACGAGCCACCGCCCGTGTCTAAGGCAACAATGAAGGGAACCCCTTGATCCTGATTTGCAAGTGTGCCCCGGGATACCAGGAGTGCATCAACCGGTCGTTGCTCAAGCTTCTGTCCACCTGTCAAACAAACGCATTCAAAAGTCTTCGTGAACTCTTCGTAAGGCGCCTGTTAGACGACTATACCTCTTCGGGTTGATTTTGCTGTCACTGCAAGGTTCTTCTAGTAAATTCCAGGCCCCCAAACGAGCTCATATATTATTTTAGCTGGAACTACTTGTCTTTCTTCACCTGATTCAGTTGAGACCCCTCCACTGAAGTCTGTATATGCATATAAAATGAATGTCCATTGCCATGCCATCTATTAAGTTAAGCTACCTAAGTACCTATTCTTTATCTCTTTCTCTTCTTCTTTGGAGAGCCGCTGACTCCCGTATCAAGAGCCTCTTCTTGGCGTGTCGTCCCCAACTCTTGAATATCTTCTACTCGACCACTCGCCGTCTGACCTGGATCACCGGAGGCACCCGCAGCGACGTTGAGCTGGCCTAAGTCGTCACTGATCGACTGCGACAGACTCAAAGCACTAGATCGCGGCCGATGGTAACCTTTCGGGCCATTGCCCGGAACAGGAGTCTGGGACCCAATCGTAGGCGTCGGAGTGGCCCTAGGAGTTGATTTTCCGCTTTTCCTTGCAGGCGGTACGGCTTGGTTGTAGGAGTAGAACAATGGACCTCGGCTCAGCACACGGCCCTTAACACTGTAGTCAACGAATTTCTTATCCATCTCTTTGATCGCATCTTTCAGAAGGCCTGCAAGCTCGTTGACTCCGTAGTTATGAAGAATTCTGGTCAGCTCTTCTACAACGTTTTGACGACGCGTGAAATCCTTCTTACTGACCTCCTTGTAGTCCGAAAAGACAAATTTCAGCGGGTAGTCGCTTTTCGGCCCCTTCTCATCGTTCTGGTCCAGCTTGCAAGCGCGGTGAACTCGAATTTTCATAGCCCCGGCCACCGCAACGACGGAAAAGAATCGAACTCTCTCGAAGAATTTCTTGGTGTACTCATCCTTCTTGACTTTGACCCCTTCACCTATTTCTCTATCAGCCTCCTTGAAAAACTCAAACATATTATGCAGAGCCTGGCTCGCGTTGTTTAAGCACTGGTTCAGCGCAACCGGATCATCGACACTTGTGAATCCGCGCTTCGCTTCGATGGTAAGAAAATAGAAGGCCCGGTCGACGTTCGGTGGCCCATCACCCTCATAACATATGAGCCTCTGGGTCTCTTCGGGGAAGGAGTTCCAGTCACAGTCCTGGAACAATTTCTGTCGACGGAATCCAACAGCCAAATCCGGCTTCGGGGATGTGAGGAACTTCTTCCCTCGCCGTTCGGCATGTGTAGGCATCGGAAGGCAAGTCCATGGGGTTTCGACTGCGAATTCAAGTACAGATTGTTCCGTGGTATCTGGATATCCGTAGAAGAGGCGGTACCAATCGATCATGGAGAGCAGCATAGTGCGCTGGAAGATGGCTTCCTGGACCTGCTTCTGGCATTTCTCCAGGTCCTTTTCCCAGAGCTTTTCGTCGTAGTCTTTGATGTTTTCGGGTACAAGGGGGTGCGTAACATCTGGCATTTCATTGATTTGAAAGCCTTCTCCATCATTGGGTTCGATGTCAACCATGCGCCACAATAGCCCTTTTCTGAATAGGGGGATGTTCTGTGGTGAGACGCGACCTGCCTCCACGTCCACGTCTGGATTTGACATGCTCATGAAGCTCAGGACCTCCATCGTGGCGTCATCGAGTGGTGGCAAGTATCCGATTCTTTCGTAATAGACCTGCAGAGGTTCCTTCTCGACGTGCCTCTCGTCAGAATCCCAGTTCAAGCTGTCCTCAGTGTCGGTTTCTAGCGATTTAGGAGTGCTCGGCTTCGCTTCGACTACTCCGGTTTCCACAGTTTGGAGTACTCTCCTCTCTTGCTCTGGGTTTGTGGCGATAGGGGACACTACTGCCTTAGCCTTTCGGCTTCGGGGCTTCGGCGACGGGCTTTGGATTCGGTGTCCAGATTCGAGATCTTCTGGCTTGGTCGTAGATCTTGTGGCACGTCGGGTGGCCGGAGGGATCAATTGAGATACAGATGTTCTGGGCCCACGTTCCCCAGGTGTGGACTTTTGAGTTGATTTTGGGCCGCCGGGTGGTGGTCTGACTTTTTGATCAGCATTCGTGAGTTTTCTTTATCGTAAACTCGCTATAGGTCAGTTACAATGGCACTCATAAGGATATAGCATCAAAGGGTGACAAGATAAGGCTCCGAACTTGAGAGGTGTAGAAGGGTAACTTGGTAAGCACGACTTACTCCTTCCTGGTCATACTGACAGTGCGCCTGGTGAAGGTGTTGGTGAGTATCACAATACTGAATTGCCAGTGCTCTTGGCGCAAGGGCCAATTTGATGTGTGATACTTGATTCGGCCTTCTGTATGAGGAAGAAAGAAGGGAGAGGCGAGTTGGTCTACTTGATACCTATTGCAACCCCACTCTTTATAAGGGCAAGGGCGGCACTGCGAGCCACACCGTCAAAGGTGTGGTTCCGACAACGACTAAACAGTTTGCGAGCTGGCAAAATGCGTCCTGCAGCCAACACACCGTTCGCGCTGCAGCTGGCCTTCATCCAGCACACAATCGGCCTCATCGACGTTCAGGCTGGGTGCGGGCATCATGCACGTGTAACCTGGTGGGAAGTGTGCGTGTGAACTCGCGGCAATCAGCACACCTTTGCATATCCGAGGCCCCTTCCAAGACACTCTCGGCAGGACATTGACCGTTCGGGGAGGGGCGGGCGGGAATTTAACAGGCCAGTACTCCCCACTTGACCTCCGTCCCCTGGCTGGTACCAGCGGGGGCCCGTTGGACAACTGAGTGAGGCTCCCTAGGTATACAGTCCATCCCGGGAGGCCAATCAACGAAGCTGGCAGCCGGATTGCCTCACACAAATTGCAGCTGCAGGAACATGCCGTGGCAGATGGGCAGTTAAGTGCGCCCGCGGTCCGTTCCGTTTGAAGCGACGAGGTGGAACAAGCTGACGGTGAAATATAAGTCATGCTTGGGATGGCGATCGGCATCAGAAAGTGTCTGCGGACTCAGTGAGGTCAGTCGGGTGAGCTGGAACCAAGAACAATTTGATTGCTTAATAACTGCTATCTGGTAGAAACCAAAGAGTGCGCGAGAGATACTGTATGTCGGTGGAAGCTGAGCAGAGGAGTTTGCGTGGGGGCAGCTCTTGGCACCTGCTCGGAGCAAGGCAGATCACCGGGCTCTCCAATTCTATCTGACTTCTGTGCTGTCGGAAAGCCAGCTAAGAGGCCCGTGGAGCAGACATCATGCTGTGACACATTTCGACAAGCATGAGACGACGCGGAATTCTCTCTGACCCTTGTGATGGTGGAGGGGCCTTCACCTTGAGTGGCCCAGTCACCTGGAGCTGCGGCCTGGTTGCTCTTGACCCCGCACATTGCAGAGATAATTCTTCCACTTCGCAGGGCCAATGTCTGTTGGTCGTCCAACATCGGACGCATAGGGTCAGATCACAGGAAAGCATGTTTTTTGGAGTGCAAGCTGCTGCCATGTACACGCCCGTTGCCTACCTCATGCCGTCATACAACGTTTCCCCCTATTGGTCCAGAATGGCACACATGTAACGTTTCTCTTGAAGTAGAATTTGAACCCGGCTGTAGCACAATCTAGGAACTGCAAGAAACTGTATTAGGCTATCATGTCGCTAGCTATTCAATGTGCGGTTCCATCCCGCTACTAAATATTCCTCGTTCACGATGCTCTCGGTTTGCCGACGCCATTCTCAACACATGTTGTCCACCTTTCCACAGATTTGACGAGCTGAGGGCCGTTGTTTCAAGAAGCCATGGAGGCCGCTGGGCTTGCCGCTACTTGTGCCAGCCTCCTGGGAACGCTAGGAGAGCTTGTCAAGTTTTCAAAGAGGATCCACGATGCACCAAAGGATTGGGAGCGATATTGTTCACTGCTGGACAGTTTCTGCAAGGTGTGTGCCCAGTACGCCCCACGGTAAAAGTAAGGTATTGTCTGATATGCCATTGTAGCTGTTGAGTGTTATCAAGTGTCTCACGGACAATATGAACGGACTCGACAAAGTCACCGTCAACGGCCGCGTCTATGGACTCATCGACTTCTGTATAAACAATGCCGACATCGCACTCAGGGACGCAATTGAACTCCGCGACAAGTTCAGACCGGAGAAAAACGTGAGATTTTTTTGGGATAAAAAATATTATCAGGAAAAGAGCAAACAGCTCCTTTTTGTTCTCAAAGAACAGGACATTGAAGGCTGCATTGATCGTGTTGAGACGGCCATGTCTGGGCTCAGCATTGCCATGCACGCTGTTTCTTTAGCCAAGATGGATACTGCATGCGTACCTTTTATTTGCTAACGTCAACGAAATCAAGTCATGGGTAAAGATGACTAAACATCGTTAGGTACAATGAGAACAAGAAGGCAAGTGAAGAATTGACTACGCAGATGGCCAAGAACTTTGAGAAGTTGGAGAAACTCCACAAAGAGTCTCTTGACAAGAGGGGACACCAGACGACCAACCTCATCGTTACACCCCCTACATCCCCTACATCCCCTACACCCCCGTCACGCCGTAATCGTCTCTCGCGCGCATTCCGGGGGACCCCCAGCAACCGCATCCGGCAATCTCAAGCTGTTCCAGCCCGAGAAACCGAAGTCTCATCCCAACTTATGGTGACCCATGAGCAGCCGCAAGTAAATGTACCCTCAGACCTGGAGCGGCGTCTTACAGATTCTGACGCAGCATCACGAGACCCATCCGACGACCAATTATGGCATGCACCTGAAATGAGCTTTGAGGCACCTGCACCCATATCTCCATTCCCGAATATACGTTTCGACTTTCCGCCGCTTACCAACCAAGTGCATGATATCGAGATCACTTGTGAAGATGGTAGTGTAGCTTTCATCGCTGCCAAAACAACCCACGCCGACGATAATGAGGGCCACGAGACCAAGAAACCACTCATCCCTCTCTCAGATGTCGCTCTCTCGGATGCTGAGGAACTCAAGGACTTTCTGGCCAAACACCCGGCACCAGATGTTTTACCCAATCTGGGCGCACCAAGCCCAACGAAGTCGGTCAACATAAGTTCATTCTTCTTCTTCAAGTTTGGGTCGACCGACAGTGAGGCCGACGCAGATAGTGCAGAGTCCGATCCATCGTGGTGGAGATATCTCTGTGCCGAGAAATTCCTTCTGCAGGAAGGCATCTCATCAATCACTGCACGGGTGCCATGTGATGAGTCCTCGTTTTGTGATCACACCAAGATCGATCAAATGGATGGCGGCATGTATACAAACGAGCTTCATACGTCGAACGCGGGACACGTTCTACTTGCCACACACATTGAGCGTCATGATCTACAGAAGGTGCGAATTTTTAAAGGGTTTGATGCCTTGGTATACGAAAGATGTACCAGGCCGTGTGGTCACACGCGATTGGAAGGGATGGATGCACAAGAAGATGCAGAAGAAGATACCTTGGTCCATTGCATGAGGCCCACTCATATGGTGGCATTGATTGGACCTATACCAGAGATCTTGATGACTGACGAGGATACGTCCGAGGATGGAGAGGTCCCGGGTGATGAAGAATACGCAAGTGACGAAGAATATGCCACCGATGAAGGAGATTCCGAAGGCCAGTGGTACCAAATCTGGCACACATGGCATGGGTCCGTTCCGCTCAGTGCCCTGTTTGTTTTGCCGCAAGGTGCCCGTGAGCCCGAAAGAAATGGAAGGGGAGGAGGAATCAAATATACTCGTCTATGGCAACCACTCTTATGGCTATGAGTGTGCTCGATGCCGGAAGATAACTTGGATTACGGGAGCCCAGCAGGCCGGGTTTAAGAAAGCGGCGGCTCAAGAAGACGAAGAAGAGTCACCGGCCACATTTGTTGCCGCAGCTGCATCAAAGCTATTCCATACAGGAAGGGCACTTTTGACGGGGTTCTAGGACTCGAGACTATAATTCAAAATGGGTATCAGCAGCGGGCAAATACAAATTGGGCCTGAGGTACAATAATTCGATCAGTGGCATCACACAGGAACATGAATTGACACCGAATAAATACAAGGTCTAAAAATGAAATGAAAGGGAGGCATGTTGCCGATTGGAAGAGGGTGTTGAATCATGGCAATATCACTTTACTGCCGGGCCGGTCCGTAATGTACCTCTCACTGCCTGTTGGTCAGTGACTGTATTGGACAAGCTTTCATTCCAAATAATTGTCTTCATCTTAGATACACTTCGTGTAGCCATTCCTCCCACGGCCAATCAACAATATAGCTATAGGCATTCTCGTACATGAAAGCATCGATATCGTCCGTCAATCAGTGGAGGATCCCAAGTGTGAGCTGGGATAGTCGCGCCGCTATGGTAGGGGAGAGGCGGCTTCTCTTCATTCTGGTGTTTAGCCAAGTAGCTCCATTCCATGACCATGTGCACTGGTGAAGTGTGAAGGCGTCTTGAAGGTCCTTGGAGGGGATGGAATTGAGAGAAGACGAGCAGCGACGCGACAAATGCAGGTGTTGGGATCTTGGCTCTGAGTGAATGGCGAAAAGTGGTGTGGACCACCTGTGATATAGACACAGAATAAGCCATGTTGCTCCAATCTGAGGGCGGAGGGGACAAAAAGTTCGTGGGCAACGATAGAGAGCTTCAGAGATCCAAGTCGACCAGCTGAGCTCCAATGAATGCGCAGTTCACTAAAATTAACCGCTCGATCATCTCATGCAGGCCTGGCCGTTGGACCTGGCGAACGGACGAGGCCCAAAGCTTGCCCGCTGTGCCGTATACCTGAGTCGCTTCGGCCAGGGCACATGAGGCTGTGATATGGGTATCATTGGACAAACTGCTGTTGTTGAAACGTAACGAAACGTAACGACGAGCCAAAAGCTCAAATCGGGGCTAAATCCGGAAGCTGGCCGTTTCACCGAGGCGACTTGAAATCGCATGGCCGGCCAGCCAGAGCCGCCGAGGACTTTTCACTTTTGATCGCTGATGCAACCCGTTTGACCGAGAGAGCGAGAGCAGAAGAGAGAAAGGACAGCGTAGGGGTGTGGGGACGAGCCTGGTAATAGAGACGGTGATGATTGAGAGTAAATGTAGCTCGTGCTCCGTCGCCAGGCGACGTTGATCCGACGCGACCGGGGTGCCGAGGCTCTTCTGCCCGTGTTCCGTTCTCCGTTTGTCGACCCCACTTTGTCGGTCGCCCCGGTGCGGGAAACGTTCTGGTCTAAATGCTCGAATTGCTTCGAAAACCCGCAGGAGCGCAATTAGTAAGCGCAGAAAGCGAGGTCGTGATAACGTCATGCGTGTACCATGTTCAGGGCAAGACATAGACTACAAATTCAATTACATTCCCACGTCAAATCTACTTGGTAACTCTGACGTCGACGTCACTCCTCATCCGTCTTGGCGACACCAGTGAAGGCACGAACAATCGGCAGTCAAACTGATCAGGACATCAAGGGGACCGTCAGATATATACCTCATTAACTCACACAAAGAAAACCAACATGCCTGAATACATGAAAGCAGTCGGTAAGTGATCCCTCGGCTGGGTTGCCAAGACCAAATCGCGAGTCCCGCACTCACATCCGGACCAGACATCAAGGGCGGCAAGGGCCCGATCGACAGCCTCTTCATCAACGCCGAGGTGCCCAAGCCCACCCCCGCGGCGCACCAGGCCCTGGTCAAGATCAAGGCCTTTGGTCTCAACCGCATGGACCTGATCCAGCGCGAGGGCCACTACCCGCTCCCGCCGCAGGCCGGCCCCATCATGGGCGTCGAGTTCTCAGGCACGGTCGAGGCCCTCGGGTCGGAGGAGGCGCACCACTGCCGCGGCCTCAAGGTGGGCGACGAGGTGTTTGGGCTCGCGTACGGCGGTGCGTACGCCGAGTACATCGCGGTGAGCACCAAGATGCTGCTGCACAAGCCTTCGGGCCTGTCGTGGGAGGCCGCGGCGGGCGTGCCCGAGACCTTCATCACGGCGACGCAGGCGCTGCACTTTGTCGGCGGGTTCGACGACCTCAGGGGCAAGACGGTGCTGTGGCACGCGGGCGCGAGCGGCGTCAGCATCGCGGGGATCCAGCTCAGCCTGCGGGCGGGCGCGGCGCGCGTCTTCGCGACCGCGGGGAGCGCCGACAAGTGCGCCTTCGTCGAGGGCGAGCTGGGCGCCACCAGGGCGTTCAACTACAAGACCGAGGACTGGGCCAAGGGCGTGCTCGAGGCCACGGGCGGCGCCGGCGCGGACCTCATCGTCGACTACATCGCGGGCGACTACGTGCAGAAGAACCTCGACTGCGCGGCGCGCGAGGCCCGCATCGTCCAGCTGGCCTTCATGGGGGGCGCGCAGCTCAAGGACCTCAACGTCGCGCAGATACTGTACAAGCGCATCCGCTGGGAGGGCAGCACGCTGCGCGCGCGCGACGAGGAGTACCAGGGCCGCCTGCGGGACAGGCTCGACCACTACGTGCCGGAGATGGTGAGCGGGGAGATCAAGGTGTTTGTGGACAGGGTCTTCAAGATGGAGGAGATCCAGGAGGCGCACCGGCTGATGGAGAAGAATGTCACGAGGGGCAAGATCATTGTTACTGTGCCTTGAGGTAAAAGGCCAATAATCGAGGGCTGCGGGTAAGCTGTGAACTAAATTGAGAATATCAAAAGTGTGTTTCGGAAGAGCCCGGTTCTCTGCTGCTTCTTCCTGTCTGCAATAATGCCCCTTTTGAGATCCAAGACACCTTTTCTCCATCCTTAAACGCCACACCTCAACCAACATCCCATGGTCCCAACCGCCCAAGCCTTTTACAGAGGCAACTTCTCATGCAGGAATCGCTTCTTGCCCTCCCCCTCACCGTACACAGCCGACACCTGGCCCGTGCCGCGCACCTTGTACTTGTAGATGGTCAGGCCCTCGAGCCCGACGGGCCCGCGGGCGTGGATCTTGTTGGTGCTGATGCCGACCTCGGTGCCGAAGCCGTACCGCATGCCGTCGGCCATGCGCGTCGACGCGTTCCAGTACACGCCCGCCGAGTCGACGGCCGTCATGAAGCGCTCGGCCTGCGCCTCGTCCGAGGTCAGGACCGCGTCCGTGTGGTGTGACCCGTGCGTGTTGATGTGCGCCACCGCCTCGTCCAGCCCCGAGACGGCCTTGACGGCCAGGACGAGCGCCAGGTGCTCCGTGTCGTAGTCGCCGTCCTGCGCGTCCTCCACCTTGGCCCCTCCCGTGGTGGACAGCTTGCCCGCGGCGGCTTTGGTCCGGGCGTCGCAGCGGAGGGTGACGCCCTTGGCGAGCAGGGCCTCGGCGACGGCGGGGAAGACGCTGTCAAGGGCGCCCTCGTCGACTAGCAGAGTCTCGAGGCTGTTGCAGGCGGCTGGGTAGCTCGTCTTGGAGTCGACGGCGACGGCGGCTGCCATCTTGGGGTCGGCGGAGCGGTCCAGGTAGGCGGAGCACAGGCCATCGGCGTGACCCAGAACGGGAATCTTGGTGTTGTCCTTGACGTATCGCACAAGGTCGTTGCCGCCGCGTGGGATGACCAGGTCGATATAGGCGTCGAGGGCGAGCAGCTGGGGGATGACGTCGCGGGTGGTGACGAGCTGGACGGCGGCCTCGGGAACGGCGACGCTGTCTGCGGCCAGGGCGGCGGAGATGGCGGTGGAGATGGCGACAAAGCTGTGGGTGCTCTCCTTGCCGCCCTTGAGGATAGCGGCATTGCCAGACTTGATGGCCAGACTGGCGATGTTGGCGATGACCTCGGGGCGGGCCTCGAAGATGATGAGCAGCACGCCGATGGGGCAGGTCAGGCGCTCCAGCACCAGGCCCTCGTCCAGCCGCGTGCGCAGGTCGACGACGCCCAGAGGGTCCTCCAGCCCGCGCACGTCGAGGATGCCCTTCAGCATGTCCTCCCACTTTCCCGCCTTGCCCAAATCCAGGCGCGACACCAGGCTCTGCGACAGCTGCCCATCCGCGGCCGCCTGTCGGGCTGCATCCATGTCCTTGGCATTCGCGCCCAGGATGACGTCCTTGGAGGCGACCAAGGAGTCGTGGATGGCTGTCAGGGCGTCATTGCGAGCGCTGACGGGGAGGGTGGCGAGGAGGTGCGAGGCGGACTTTGCAGCCTGCGCGGCCTCGCGGGCGCTCGAGCTTGTCAGGGACATTTTGGTCCTTCAGGGTGTGTGGGGTCAATCTACGGCTGAGAAATGTAACCAGGACTTGAGAACACAAGGCAAGGTGTGGCAAGGCTGAAAGTAAAGATGGGCTGCCTCGTGGTTGTGGAGTTGTGGCTGTCGATGGGAGGCGGGCTCAGCCTAGTCATCAGAGTTGAAGTCATTTTCGCAACTCCATGATCGGAGTCGCTTCCCGATCAAGTTCTAGACGGCCATCATGCATCCAAATCGAATGCAAGCAATGAGAACAAGAAAAATGGGATTGACACTCTCAACAGCCTTGTTCTATTATACCGAAAAAGGAGGACATTTTGTAAGTGCTTGCCTCCTCCAACGAACTCTAACCACAAACTCACCATCATCCTCAGAGTTGTTTTGCAGGGAGGAGTCAGTTCCGGCAGGAGAAGCCGCTGTCCGGGCCGGTCGCGGCCGGGTGTGGTCTGTGCGTTGTTCGGCATCAGTCTGATCGCGAGAGCCGAATCCGTTAGCCACCGACCCTGACTGACCCAACCAATTGTGAGAAGACAAAACTAACCAGGAATATTTGACGCGCACAAGCCTGGAGCACACGCTATCCGAAGCAGCAAAGACGACATCCTCCTGCTATGGTCGCAGCTCCGACTGTGAAGGCACTGCAAAGCCAAGAACTCGGACTGGGCACTGCGAATTCCGACCACCTCATCGTGGTGGTAGGAAGGACCCGCGGAACCACCCAGGCCTAATTCGCTCACCCACACCCGACACCTACACGCCCAACACGAATTGGGCTTGTAGGTTGAGTGTTGAGTATATAGGTATTGGGTGTATGGGTGTTGGGTGTATGGGTGTTGGGTGTGGGCTGTATGCGACAGACAGACCGACCTCGGCACACTAGACGGAAAGGAAGAAGCCCGCCCTGCGGATCAAAACAACGGCGGTCAAACTACCACTCCCAGGCTAGGAGATGCCGTCTTTGCCGACCACCTCCCAGTCTGGTTGTTTTGCAAATCCCACACAGCTAGACTCTCGTCCATCTCCTTCAGCACCGTTTGCTATTATAGTTTGACTCGCGCGAGTTCGGACCATCACGAGGCTACACAACACACAACTGCCCCAGATCCAGGAAACGAATGAGGTGCTCCTCCCATTAGGGGGTGGCAACCCTCTCGGCCAGTCGCACGGCATGCCGTCGAAAATGGGGCGGGCCAGGTATCGATGCAGCCAGCGACTCAGTCAGCTCCATCATGCCCGGCAAAAAGACCTATACCCCGATTGCACCTGTCGGTCTGCATGAAGCGGCGCCGAGGAGGTGAAGTGGGTATAAAGAAAAGCCGGCGCACCCCTTTTCCCCCCTAGTGGCCGTTTCTTGGTGCAAAGTGTGCCTCGGTCCTTATTTCCCGCTATCTACCGCCGAAACATCTATGCTAGCTAGGGCCCTTCAGATCCTGCAGCTACTGTTGCTGCTGCTGTCGTCGTTGACTCCTCTCATTGCCACTTGCCCTCTCTCTCCCTGCTCCCCAAACACAATTTTTATTGCTCGCACTTGCTGCTTGCTGTCCATGTTGAATTGCTCGGCCCGCATTATTTGTGTCTGATTCAGGCTGCTATTGGTATTTCAAACCATTCTTGCAATATCCTAATGATTTAATGTGATTTTTCAACTCTAAATCTCATTGAGTTCCAAAGAAGTATCTTGGCCCGTCCCGATTCCTAGTTCCCCTCCCGGCGCCGGTCGCGGCCTCCGAATTACTAGGTTCCGGGCTTGGCTATTATGGCAGCAGACCCAGAAAAGAACGAGGGCGATGCCGTAACCCATCAAACTCTTGGCAATGCGGACCCAGAGAAGGTAGCAACCAGAAGTGACGGTGCACCATCACTAGGGCGCGGCGACAGTGACACGGATTCGCATCACGCCGCAGACAGCCACGCCGAAGTTGACGGTAAATCCCGCCAGGACTCTGTCGACGAGGACGACGACGAGGATGATCGGCACCGCGACCCGGAGCCCGAGGGACCGGAGGGCCTCAACATCGGCATCCCCCCGGAGGAAGGCGGGCTGAGCCGGTCCCACTCCCGGGCCTCATCGGCGAGATCACGGCCCCTCGTCATTGTTCCCAGGAAGGAGAGGAGGGGCCTGTTTGCACAACTCACGCTCATACCAGAGGTAGAACGCCCATACGATTACTCACGGAAGACCAAATGGATGATCACGACCATTGTGGCTACGGCAGCAGCAGGATCACCCCTGGGAAGCAACATCTTATACCGTATGTCTTACACGACCTGTGTCACGTTGCGGTAGATGACGCCCACCTTGCGGTTGCTGACCATGCACCAGCCGCCCTGTCTGAAATGGCTGAATACTTTCATACGAGTGAGACTATTGTCAACTTGAGTGTAGCTTTCTACATGCTGGCAATGTCAATCTTCCCACTGTGGTGGTAAGTCCCTAGTCTCCCTCCATACCATAGCTGATCCGGATCCAAGCCGTCTTCTCACCCCTCAATAGGTCATCATTCTCCGAGACACTGGGCCGAAGGACAATTTATGTCGTCTCCTTCAGCCTGTTCGTCGTCTTCAGCGTCCTCAGCGCCATCAGCACGACCATCTCCATGCTGATCGTCTTCCGTGTCCTCGGCGGCGGCGCTGCGGCATCCGTCCAAGCAGTGGGTGCAGGCACGATCGCAGACCTGTGGGAGCCCTTCGAGCGAGGCCGGGCGATGGGTACGTATCGATCACCACTTGCACCTAGAACCTGCCTGCTAATTTCAGAGCCCACAGGCATATTCTACCTTGGCCCTCTGATGGGCCCGCTCCTCGCGCCCATCATAGGCGGCGCCCTCGCCCAGGGTTTCGGCTGGCAGAGCACAATGTGGTTCCTAACCTGCTTCGGCGGCCTCAACTTCCTCAGCATAGTCTTCTTCCTGCCCGAGACGCTGGCCCGGCGCAAGCCAGCAGCAGCAGCAGCAGCAGCAGCCACAGGCGGCGGTGCCACAACTAACAACGCCGACAGCAGCAACCTCGACAGGACGACCAGCCTGGCGCGCATGTCGACGCGCCAGTCCGTCGCCGTCAAGACCAGGCGCGGCGCGGCGCTGCTCCGCAAGGCCCTCGTCGACCCGCTCTCGTGCATCATGTACCTGCGGTTCCCGCCGGTGGCCCTGACGGTCGGGTTCGCGGCCATCGCGTTCGGGTCGCTCTTCGTGCTCAGCATCTCGATCCAGAGCACCTTCTCGCGGCCGCCCTACGGCTTCCCGGTCATCATCGTCGGGCTGCTGTACATACCGAGCTCCCTGGGGTACCTCATCTCGTCGCTGTTCGGCGGCAGGTGGGTCGACAGCATCATGCTGCGCGAGGCCAAGAAGGCTGGGCGGTACGACGCGCACGGGAAGCTCGTCTTCCTGCCCGAGGACCGCCTGCGCGAGAACGCGTGGCTCGCGGCCAGCATGTTCCCGGCCGCGCTGCTGTGGTTCGGGTGGTGTGCGGACAGGGGCGTCTTCTGGCTTGCGCCCATGGTAGCCAACTTCTTTTTCGGCTTTGCAACTATGTTGGTCTTCGGGGCTGCCACGACCATGCTGACTGAGTTTATGCCGAAGAAGAGCTCCAGTGGTGTTGCGCTGAATAACTTTATCCGGAATATCTTTTCATGCGTGGGTGTTGTTGTGACTCAGCCGCTGATCGGGGCCATGGGCGTGGGGTGGCTGTGTACCATGGTGGCATTATTTGCGTGGATTGCTAGTAATTTGGGTATATGGTTGTTACTGAGGAACGCCTCAAAGTGGAGGAAGATGATGGACGAGAAGATGAGATGAGAGATGTATGCATGTGAGAGGGTGTCGTGTGTGCAAGTGGGCGCATGCAGCCTGCTTACATACTCTCATTTGCAATCAATCGTATCGTTTTGGCGCTAATGGGCTGTATAAGATACATAGCACCCAAATTATATTGCATTTTTATCAACTTTTTTAATTTAGCTTTGGTTTATTTAAAACTTATATAAAAAGAAAGCTGCTTTTTTCTTAATTTTAATCTTTCTTTTTATTATTAAATTAAATATTTAAAAGAAAAGAAATTTATATTTAAATTAAAATTAAAAATAATTTAAGTTAAAATTAAACTTAAAGAGGAATAAAAGGAGGGTAAATTTTAAAAAATTTATTAAAATTACTTAATAAATAATATAAATATACCTAAATTAATTAAAAAATACCCCCCTTTAAAAATTTTAAATCTTTTTTTAAAATTATATATTAATATACCTTATACTTTTAATATTTCTTCCGCCCTCCTTAAAAAGATATAAAAAGAATTAAAAAAGAAGTAGCTATTTTTTAATATAAGATATATTTAAATTAAGGGTATATTCATTATATTAGAGGTAAAAATAATTGAAAAATAAAGTGCAATATAATTTGGGTGCTATATGTCGTGTGTAGCCCACTAGCGCCATTTCGATACGATTGATTGCAAATGAGAGTAAGCGGCTGGCTACCCAGGTACCTAGGTAAGCCACCACTGCACACCCTCTGCTGCCTTCTTTTGCAGTGCCCCAGGGCCCTCTGGATGCTCCCCTTCTTCCTTTTACTAGAGATAGCGCCCACTTGACTTGAACTGACGTATTTGAGGCCAGCTGCTATGTCTCTCGACCCTCTCATGACAGCACGAAGCTCCCGGGCAAGGGTGACAATAACCTGTAGTGTGTAGCTGAGAATGAAGTCTGTTTGCCCCTGACGAACGAGATTACTCACCGTCACGACCCAGAGGTAACCATCAAGATCTGGTAAGACTCGACGGTACTACACGTGTACTAGATCCGCTGTCGTGCTCACTTCGGGTGGAGCAGGACCCCTGAACCTTAAAAAGCCGATGAAGTCACCGTCCCGGTCGCCCGTCTGGGGTAAGCGACCCGGGGCTGGGGATTGGGATGCGGGGAAGAGCTTCAAGCCCTCCATTCGCCCTTGCAGACTGGCAACCTCGGTGCACGCGGATCTATGTCGGCAGTATATCTTGCAGGTTCCTATTAAAGCGTATTTGAGCCTCAGATCTACCGCCTTCTCATCATCCGAACAGCCTGGTTAAATAGATCAATCGCAGGCGTCTGTCTGTGTGCCGTCCAAACTCCGGATCGTCTGGCCCTTGACTTATACGTAATCGTAGGGCATCCGGACATCCAGACCCCATACACCCGGACCAAATTATTGTCTCACCCAGCCATCATTCTCACTCTCACTCAACCACCATTCAGTCGCTCAATTCACAACACAATGTCTCACCCACAAGACCAGCTCCACGCCTCATCCCTCAAGGACCCAGAGTCCTTCTGGGCCGAGCAAGCCAACCACCTCCACTGGCACAAGAAGCCCTCCACCGTCCTGCGCAGGTACACCAAGACCCTCCCCAAGTCGCACAAGACCCACGACCACTGGGAGTGGTTCCCCGACGGCGAGATCTCGACGTGCTACAACTGCGTCGACCGCCACGTGGAGGCGGGCAACGGCGGCTGCCCGGCCATCCTGTACGACAGCCCCGTGACCGGCACGAAACAGCGCATCACCTACGCGGAGCTGCTGGACGACGTCGAGGCCCTGGCGGCGGTGCTGCGCGCCGAGGGCGTCGGCAGGGGCTCCACAGTCCTCGTCTATATGCCCATGATCCCCGCGGCTCTGATCGGCTTGCTGGCCGTGTCACGGCTGGGCGCCGTCCATGCCGTCGTGTTTGGGGGCTTTGCGCCCAACGCGCTGGCTCAGCGTATCGATGCTTCGCGGCCCAAGGCTATCCTTACTGCATCGTGTGGTATTGATGGGAATAAGCCGCCGATCCCGTACCGGGATTATATGGTTGAGGCGGAGAGGCTTGCGTCGTGGAAGACGCCCAGGACGATCGTCTGGCAGCGCGAACAACTGGCTTGGCACCCTCTCGATAGATCTAGGGGAGAGATGAACTGGAATCGTCTCGTGAGGAGTGCGAAGCTGAGGGGTCAGAGGATTAAGGAGTGTGTCCCTGTGAAGGGGACTGATGGGGTGTATGTGATTTATACCAGTGGCACGACGGGGCTTCCGAAGGGCGTGGTGAGGGACGCCGCTGGCCATGCGGTCGGACTGAGCCTGTCAATGAGGCAGATGTTTGGCATCCAGGGGCCTGGGGATGTGGTGAGTATATTCCAGACTCTTTTCCTAAGATCTGTGTTTGGAGGTGACTGACAATGTCCGGAAAGATGGCGTGTTTTTCGGATATTGGCTGGGTCGTTTCTCATTCCTACACCTTGTACGGCCCTCTGATCGTGGGATCTGCTACTGTCTTATACGAGGGAAAACCAGTCGGCACGCCTGATCCCAGTTCGTTCTGGCGGATGATCGAGGAATACGGAGTGAACGCCGTATTTACAGCCCCGACTGCGTTGAGGGCCATTCGCAAGGACGATCCGGAGAACAAGCATATCAGAAAAATTGGTGAGAGAGGTGGGTTGAGATCGCTCAGAGCAATGTTCCTTGCAGGCGAGCGATCCGAGCCGGCCATCATCACCATGTACCAGGACTTGCTCGGCAAGTACGGTGACGCCAAAATAGGCGGAGGCAAGGTCATTGATAACTGGTGGTCTTCTGAGTCTGGCTCGCCCATGACGGGAGTTTCGATGACGCCTCATGTTGTGAACAACCTTCAAGCGAAACCACCGCTGTCTATCAAGCCTGGCAGTGCTGGAAAGCCAATGCCTGGTTTTGACATACGAGTTGTGGATGACGAAGGCAATGAGTTGGGGAAGGGAAAGATGGGAAACATCGTGCTTAAGACGCCTCTGGCCCCGACTGCTTTTCGGACGTTGTGGGAGGATGAGGAGAGATTTTATGGAGGGTACCTGAAGAGGTTCGATGGAAAGTGGTTGGACACTGGTGACGCTGGGATCGTAGACAAAGATGGGTATGTCCATATCATGGCTAGGTCTGGTAAGTCTATCCTTTGGGGCCCCTCCTGTTGCGGCAACTTTTGTCTAATCATTTCTCCAGACGACATGTAAGTCCCATTCTTGTCCTTTCACGGATCTCCGACTATCATGTTTTGGAATGTTCCAGAATCTATCACTTCAGAATCCGTAGCAAGTGATTAACAGGTACTAATTAGTATTAATGTGGCTGCCCATCGCTTAAGCACAGGTAAGCTTCTGGCCTTTAGCCACCGTTTTTCTTTCCTGCGGCAGGGGGGGGGGCAGAAATCTTTTTTTTTTTGTTTTTACGACCTCTCCTTCCAGCTCTTTCTATCTACCACTAACTTCCTTTCTACCCTCTCCCTTCTCATCCCTGCAGTTTGAGTTGCTTTCGAACTGACTCAAACCCCTTCCAGGCACACTCGAGCAAGCAATTACCTCCCACCCCCAAGTGACCGAGGCGTGCGTAGTTGGTATCCCCGACTCAATGAAAGGCCAGCTCCCCTTCGCCTTCGTCCTCAGCTCTTCCTCCAGCACACTCGATGATGGCCAGCTCCTCTCCGAGATCCAGAAGCTCGTCCGCACCCAAGTCGGTCCAATCGCGTCACTTGGTGGCATGATCAGGACCACTACGACCGCGAAGCCCATCATCCCAAAGACAAGATCAGGCAAGACCCTACGGAGGGTACTGCGTGATCTGCTTGAGAACGCCGTCCACGGCGACTTTGACAAAAAAGTCAGCGTGCCCAGTACGGTTGAGGACGCTGGCGTTGTTGACACTGCCAAGGGCGCTATCAGGCAGTACTTTGAGAAGAAAGGCGAGGCGCATCGTGCCATTGAGGGGAGGTTAAAGCTTTAAAACTTGTACCTTGACTTTTCAGAGCATCCTTGGTCTAGAAAGCCCAAGTTTTCATCGAGTCTGCGGTTTGCTGCTCGGTCACCTTGCCCCCCACCTTTGTTTTCATCAAGGGAACGGATATTCGCACCTGTGAAAACGGGCGGTACACCTGATACGTTAGTCTACCAACACAAATTCAACATTCACGCCTAATTTGCACACTCAGCACCCACACACTCAGCACCTACACACTCAATTCACATACTTAATTTATAGATCTACCACTTATGTAGGTGTCGAGTGTATAAGCGTTAGGTGTATGAGTGTTAGATATATGGGTGTTAGGTGTTAGGTGTGTAGATATGTAGGTATGTAGGTATATAGGTGTTAGGTGTGTGAGTGTTGGGTGTGCAAGTATTGGGTGTATGGGTGCTAGGTGTATGGGTGCTAGGTGTATGGGTGCTAGGTGTATGGGTGCTAGGTGTATGGGTGCTAGGTGGATGGGTGTTGGGTGTATGGGTGTTAGGTTTGTAGGTGTGTAGGTGTGTAGGTGTTGGGTGAGTGGGTGAGTGAGTGTTCGGTGCACATGTGTGTGGGTGTGCGAATAGGCCTGGGTGATATGCTTTGATTAGCTGGAGTTATGGCGCGAGTGATGTACGTATGGTATCGGTGTACCTTCCCTCTTTGCAGGTGCCAATATCTGTTCTCTTCGTCAACCACAAAACTTCAAAACAAACACTCGCATCGAGGCGACACCCCACTCAGCTCGTGCATACCCAGCGACGGTAATCTTGGTGTCTCTTGACAGTCTATCAGACAGAGTTCAAATGATGGGCAACTGACGGCTGTCTTGAGACTTTCCACCTTGCGTCCATTACGGTCTTGTTGTTTGCTTCCTCTCACCTTTTCTGCTCTGATCCTCCCACTTTCAGGGCTTTACTCCGCGACTTTCGACATTTGACCTTGACCATTGAGTCTCTACTTTCGACAACTAGAGTCAATGGTTCGGCCTTTCCTAAATTGAGTACTCCTTTTCAACGCATTTCCAAGCCTGGGAGGTCCCAAGTGAATCAGAACTCATTTCAAGACATTGAACAAGTCACTCGTCATCCAGGGTCGCGCAAAGTCACCATTCCATGCGATCACAGCCATTATCGCTCAACGAGCGGTATGACCCAAAATGAGCGCACAGGCTCCCCGCCAGTCACCGCTTGAGCGGGTAAAGGCTGAGATGAACAATCTAAGCCAGGACTTTCAGAAGGATCTCGACAGCATTCGCACTGCTCCAGTAAATGAACTGGAAACTCGCCTCAATTCGCTGAAGAATTCCTTCCAATCTAGGAAGGAGTCCGCCATCGTCAATGTCGAAACTGCCCTGAAGTCCTCTGACAAGCGCATCGGTGATCTCGAACGAAAGCTTGATGAGGCGGACCGTCGGGCCGCAGACCTTCAAAACAATTTAGAAGCTGTCAAACAGCAAAACATTGACCTTCAGGCTGACCTCGAGTTCGCCAAACGTCAGCCTGCAGACCTTCAAGAGCGCCTGAAGGCTGCTGAGAAGCGACATGTGGATGTCGACGCTCATCTCAAAGCTGCCACACAGCGAGCTTCGACAGCGGAGGATGAGTTGAAGGCTTTCAAGTCTCGCTTCAAACAGATCAACGACATGATGACCGCTCTCGGCTCTTTTTCAGAACAACAGCCCACAGTGTCTCAACCTGTGTCCACTTCCACCCCGTGCTTCAGTCCTCCGGATGGTGTGGAGGAGAGACACGACGACTCACAGATGCAAGACCATCAGCTCCAGGCTTCGGATCTTGACTCCCACGCCAGAAATACTGTGAGACATGAGGAGTCTGAATTGCTGCACTGTCAAAGCGTCTTAAGTGAAGTCATGGCAGAGAGGAACCGGCAATACAACGGACATTTCCTCAAGCATGTGGATCCGGACGCTCCGAATATTCGCTTACACCCTGATGCGACCACGCAATCAATGGATTTGGACACAATGAAAGAGAAGCTTGCTACAGGAGCTTACAAGTCGGCCAATTCATTCAAGGCGGATTTCCACCTCATAATTGCAGATTGCGACAGGCTCAACCCTCCTGATAGCCTGGTTCGCAATGCAGCCGAGGAATTGTCTAGGATATTCGAGCAAGCGTGGTCTGTCCAGCGCATCTCTAGCCACCAACCTTCGGGCAGCGCGAGCTCCACTCAAGGAACTAGCAATAAGAAGCGAAAGGCCGCAATTGAGAATCTGGTCTCAACCGAGGACGGACATATTCAGAAGCGACGTTCTCTCGCTCCTCTCGAACAAGATGTCAACCATGTCCATCATGTGAACCCTGGCACTGGAGAGAGCATCATACCTGCATCAATTTCCCCTGAGCTGTCAAAGGACAACTCTCATGGCCCCGAACAAACCGACGCATCTCCGCTGAAACGCCAAATCACCACCGGTGGGCGTTTGGTCATCAGTGCAACTCTGTGGGCCGTCGCGCAACTTGTCAGTGTTATCAAGTCGCCGAGCACCATTGGCGGGCATTGGAAATCATTGGTTCCTGACGAATATCGACTTACAGCCAATGCTATTCCATGTACGGTGGAAGATCGCATCATAGATCTGGTGCGCAGTCACACCCGAGACGTGATCATTCTCAGACTGATGCCCGCGGCCGAAGCCGACAAGCCCGAATTCGATCGCATCTTCCAGCACTTCCTTGACATGGAACGATTCGTCAATGTCTATCGTAAAGGGATCAACAAAAAAGTTGAGAATATCTATCTCATACCGGCTTCAAAAGGGGCGGCTAGGTACCCAGAATTCCTTTCAATGTTGGACCTCGATCTTCTTCCTCCTAGCGAGACCGAGGATGTGCTCTTCATGGCAATTGTCTTTCGCGTGCACAAAGATCAGCAGGGACAGGTCCTACATGCCTGGGATCGCCGAATGAAGGCTATCCAGGACCATGACGATAACGCTCTTGCGTCCATGCGCGATGCTCTCGTGCGCGACCCTCTACGTATGTTTGGCAACACAAGGTGTGTAGTGTCGAGTGCTGAGCGTCACCTGGCTGCGCTCAGCACTCTATCATACTCCACGAAAATTCCAGGCCCCGAGCTACTAGGCTATGGTCATAATATGCTCCGTATTTCTCACCCAATATGGGATCGGGGTTCGTGCCCCAACGTCGCTGGTGTTGTCGCGCCAGAATGGGTCTTTGTTCTCGGCCGTGCGGTTTTTTTAGAGAAGTTTTTTGGGCTTCTTGTAATTGACGTACAGAACAGAGACCGGCCTCTGTGGCTAATTCGCCACGTTGGGGAGGATCCTCGTTCAAGGCGGTTTATTACTCTGTCGAGAAGCAAGTTTCCCGGTTCATTGAAGGAGTGGGACGACACTTCTTTTGAAGGAATTTACAAAAAATCACGCAAATATTCGATTCCCCTCGAGGGCCCAGGGCTGAAGTTGGAACGCTTCAAAACTTCTGAATGATATTCCATCTTCGAGTGTCATGAGCGGCAGGATGGATATTGGGAGGGGTCATTACCACGAGCATGAAGACACCAAATCGTGGCAGACTCATGCTCGAGAAGAACAGTCCAATGCTTATTTCACTTACTCGAGGTACCGTGGAAGCCTCACGTACATCCTCAATTTACTCATGTTTACTAGTCAATGTCCATCCTGGTTGATACTGCCAGGACAGCAGAATCCCGAGATACTCGAATACAGGGCACGTGAATAAATATATCCGAAAGGCAAGTATGAAATGCTGGCCTTGTTTACATATACCCAATCTTTACGTGTCTTTCCACCTACCCACCAGATCTCTATTAAGTAGCACACGATTACTGCTTCAGTATCCACTACATACGACCATGTGTTTAATGTGGAACGCTCACGACCGTATTAGATCTCTGTCTCCTGATGCCGTCTGGTGACAGTGGACCCAATCTGAAGCATCGCAAGAACCGAGCACATGCGACAAAGACACAAGAGTGACTTGACCAGGCGAGATGCAATAGAGATAGATTCAGCATCAGGTCCAGTGGGTGCGCTCAGAGCCCAATCGTATAGCTGGTTAAACTCGATGAACGCAGAGACAGCCCTGATAGTGGGAGAACATGGTCATCACGCCCATATGTGGGAAGAAACGCTTACTAGAGACGAATTTCTTCAGATCGATGCTATTTCGGTCTCTTCAGTAATAGCGGGATCTGATAATCACCTTTCCTACTTGTCATGCAAATATACAGAGCAAGCCCACAGAGCTCACTCAAACATCGAGCCGACGCAACCAGCCGCCCGCACCGCAAGCCCGGACCAGACCGAACGCCACCCAGCCAGCGTCTCAAACCCAGCAATTAACCACCATGAATCCAGCCATGCTGGATATGATATGTACATATGATAACATACACACATATACACGACTCAAAAGAGACAGGGCGAGGCTGGTGTTGGGGGAAAAGTGCTCAGGCAGAAGAGGGACGGCAGCAGTGAAAAGTTAAAGAGGGACGGCAGCAGTGAAAAGTTAAAAAGGGTCGGGTTGAGTAGAAGTAGTGTAAATATGTAGGTATCCTGAAGAAGTCGAAAAAAAGGGGAATAAACAGAAAAACTCCAGGAGACCCAACGAGGCCCGGGGGAGGGGGTGTCCGCTCTCAAGTATCTCTATGTACAAACCATTCAGCGACCAAGAGTGTGTGCGTGCACCCGGAGTCCATCTGTCCGTTTCACTCGGCCGCCCTTTCAGGCTGTTTGATCTTGTCTCTCGCTTTCTTCTGCACTCGCACGCTCAATGCTCGCTCCTCCTCATTCTTCTCTCCTCACTCGACGCATAATAGGGGCGTGTGTAAAACACGCATCACGCCAACAATTCATTCCGTTCTTTTTCTCCCTTTCATAACGACATCAAATCATAGTCATCAAGCCCGTCAAGGGCCCTTTGGCACGTACTGCTGCACAGCAATCAAATAGTCACCACACCCGCCCGTCTCCTTCAACCACGCTCTCACAGGCCTGCCTTCTGTCCTCCTCATCTGATCTATTATCAGTGATACCACGATGCAGGCCGGCGCGACGGTCCCTACTCCCCGCGCCCGCGGTAGCTCCCCATCTGCTGGATGGAGTTCATCAGCCCTCCCGGCCTGGCGAGCCCGCTGCCGGGCCTCGCGATGCCGCTGACGTTGCTCTGCGTCCGGCCGTGCGCGGGAGCGACACCCACGACGCCGCCGCCGATCTTGGACTGCCCAGGTGGCTTGAGCCCCGAGAGAGGGGGCGGGCCGCCTGGCCGACCGATCATGCTGTTGCGGTAGCCCGACTTGGTGGTGCCGGGGATGCCGCTGGGGCTGGCGCCGCCGGCCTTCTTGGGGGTCATGGTCGAGGGTCGTGAGAACCCGCCGCCGGTCGTGTTGCTCCTGGCTGGCACTGGCGCCGAGGCCCGCTGCGGCACGCGCTTGGGCGTCACAGAAGGGACGTGGTGCTGGGCAGGCTCCTGATGCTGTTTTTGTTGTTGCTGCTGCTGCTCCTGTTGCTGTTGCTGTGCAGCGGCAGCGCTCTGCTGCTGGGCCTGCATCTGCATCAGCTCCTCGGCCAGGGTGACCAGCTCGCCCTTCTCAACGCGCTCGCTCTCGAGCTGCTGCCTGAGGTCGGCATTGTCGTCCTGGACGGTGCGGATCACTGCCTCGAGCTTCTCCACCTCGGCTTTCAGCTCCTTGATCTGGGCCGAGTCCTTGATGGCCTGGGCCTTGCGCTCCTCCTCGACGGCGGCCCTCTCGAACTCGACCTTGGTCATGGTGGCGTCGCGACCGAGCTTGAGCTCCTCGTTCTCCTTGGTCATGTCCTCGATGCGGCCCTCAAGCTCCCTAATCTTCTTGTCCCAGCGGCCCTCGTAGGTCTTCTTGAGCGCGGCAACCTTGTCCTCGTGCTTCTTTTTGTACGCGGCATGGAGTTCCCTGGCCACCTTTTCCACCGCGATCTCTATCTCGCGCTGGGACGCCCGGCTGCCGGGGCTCTTTAGACCACCTGGGGAAGCCGCCGCCTCGGCGCTAGCCTCGCGTGCTCGCATCGAAGCCATCCTAGCCTCTGCCTCCTGGGCCATCATCTCGGCGGCCTCACGGCGGCCCTCGGACTCCTCGAGCTTGGACTCAAACTCCTCGCGTTCCCGGCTCGTCGTCATGATCTCCTCCTTGACCTGACGCAGCACCGTCTCCATCTCACGGCCGCGTTTCTCCCACATGTCCCTCTCCTCGCAGTACTGCTCCCTCATGCTGCGCTCCTCGCGGAGGTGTTCCATTGTCTCGCCGGCCCGCTTCTCGGCCTCGGCCACGGCCGTCTTCAACGAGATGACCTCGGCATCTTTGCCGCTCAAGGTTGCCCTCAGGCCGCTGATCTCGGACATGAAGTTGGACTTGAGGCTTTCCAGCTCCCGGGCGCTGATGCTCGGAAGGCTGCGTGGGGTAGGCATTGGAGGGATGTCGAAGTCCAGCAGGTTCGCGATGTTTTGCCGTTGGGGTGTCTTTTTCGCGTCGGCCATGGCCAGATTTTTTGTGGGGGAGGTACGGCCTCCGCCAGGGAAGCGCAGGTTGTCGGTAAAGTCAAGCAGGTTAGTGGAGTTGGACTCGCGGCGTGGGTCTTCTCGTGCTATCTGAGTTGGCGTGCGGCCGCCCAGACGGGCGAAGGTGGTCATGTTGGGGATTACAGAGAAGTTGCTAAAGGTGCTCATCATGGTCTCGTCGCCTGCAGTCTCGTCCTGGCTGTCGCTAGGGGGCGTTTGGGCATCCATAGGGCCCTTGACGGTGCCGCCTTCCCCGTCGAGGCCACTGTCGTCGTCATCCTCATCTATGCTACTGATGGAGTCCTCAAATATCTCGATCGCGTGTTTTACGCCTGGGTTTTGTGCAATAGCCTCCTCGAGGGATATCTCCCTCTCTTGAGTCGTTCCATTTGTGTTTGTGGTTGATGTTGTCACTGCAGGCGGGCTGGGCGGCGATGGGTCTTCGGAATAGCTCATCTGGCGCTCCCGCGGTGCAGCATGCATGGACTGCGGTCGGGATCTCGGAGTGGAGTCGATGGAGGAGTTGTTGATCTTGACGGGGAAGCGGCGCATGGGAGAGACGGACTTTCGCGGGCTCTTTGGCGCCGGCGGGGCGAGCCTCTCGTCAGCCTCTGGTATTGGGCCGTCTGTGCTGGAGCGCTGCAGCATCTTGAGGGGCGAGATCTCGGAGCCGGACATGATCCTGGAGCGGCGCTTGTCCTTGGAGGGCGAGACGTTCTCCTGGTTGGAGGACTGGCTCTGGCCGTCGACGCTGGCGACGAAGGGTGAGCTGGCGCCTTCCAGGCTGTCCTCGCCGGTGGAGCGGCGCTGGGAGGGGGAGGAGTGGGTATGGGACTCGAGGGCGTCTTCGAATTGGTCTTCCATGTCGTCAACGTACGTGGCAGAACCATTAGGTGCCGCGTGGTGCATTGGCGAGAGAGGAGATCCCATCAGAGGTTGCACAGCTGGGGCTGGCTGCACAAGGGAGGAAGCGCGGGTGGGTTTTGTGTGTTGTTTTGTGTTGCCTTGTGTTATGTTGTTTGCCGGATCGGATCGTTCGAGTCGATTGACAGATGGTCGAAGGTCGAAATGTGGAATCGAATCTCGGCCGTCTCGACTTGTCTTTCGTCTCGTCTCGTCTCGTGTGTCGCTCAATTGTGTCCAGTTGGCTCTTTCCTCCCTTGAATTCGGGGGCGATCAATAGGGGAGTGTCGTAGTCGGCGATGCAACTCGATACACAGAGTGGACTACGGCGCAATGTAAGGTGTGGGTATGGGTATGGGTAATTAGTGCGGTGTCCGCTAGATTAGATTAGAGGAGTGAGGAAGGGACACCACGGCGGAGGGAGAGCATGTGCACGTAATATTGGACGATCTCAGGGCGGAGGACCGTGGGAGTGAGGTGGGAGTGCAGGAGCAAGAGTGGGAGCGAAAGGGTGGATGGGCGAACGGCTTGCGCTTTGACGGTGACGCGACAGACAAGACGGAGTATTCTGAGTCTACCACCCCTTCCTACCGTACAGTAGCGCAAGCCAGAACAAACCTGCCAGACCTGCAAGGCACAGGCACAGGCACGGACAGGCAGGTGCATCATAACACACACAACATAACACACACAACATAACATGCACACACACACACACACACACACACACACACACACACACACACACACACGCACAAACACGCACTGCGACCCTGGAAGCTTGGGCCCCATTCTGGTGGCGGCGCCCTTAAATTCAGGTGGGGCCCCCATTCCCTCTCCGCCACTTTGGCCCCCTCTCCTCTCCCGGCCTACAGGAGGGCACGAGGAGTCATCCCAAGAAAAACAAAGGAGACAGCGGCATCGGCACGGCAACGCTGAGGAGCGCTGCAGCAATGCATTGCAACTCCAACTCCAACTGCACATGCAACGGCCACGGCAACGGCAGCGGGCGACAAGCAACGGAACGGAATGAATGGTGGCACGTGCGTCCATGCCATTTGTTAGGTTTGTTTCTTCATCTCATCTTGTATTTTGGGGGGCAGGAGGAGGGGGAAACGAGCCGTCAAAACAAATACTGCACCTGTACCGTACATAAGCACCTTGTCTCCCTGCATCACGCATTAGCCGTTCCTACATTGACAGATAGGAGACATGCATACAACACACATGATGCAATGCAATACTATACAACATAATACGACACCGGCCAGGCTGACTGCTTGAACGGTCGTCCACATGTATACATGCATGCACGCATGTACACGCAGTTGAGATGAGATGGACACACACCAATCTGATCGCCTATCATCCACACTCTCACATCGTCAGACTATCAGCCACGTCTGAGCGGGCAGACAGGACAGACATCGGACAGATGAAAATCAAGAAAAATCGAGGAAGAGAAAGAGGACACGAAACATCCCCAACGACACGCCCGGCACGAGCAAAACCCAACAGACACAGTCTGTCCCCCATCTCGAAACACTCGCAGAAAGCATGTAGCCCAGCCAATCCCCTCACACACACGACACACTCCAAGCTCCATCTCAGACACCAAGGGGGCGATATTTTCTTCCCCGGGTAGACTACCCGGAGCAACAAAGAAATTCCCCTTTCCAACCAGGATGGAACGGAACCGAAATGTCAAAGCATCCTTTTCTGAGCACCCCTCTCCCACTCTATCCCACGTGTCGACTAGTAAACCTAGCACGCAGCAGCAGCAGCAGCAGCAGCAGCAGCAGCGCCCCGCCACCCTGGAATGCATTACTGCATGGGGGGTGTGTGTTCTAGAAGCGGCAGGAGGGAGCAAAGGCTGAAGGAGACAAAGGACACACAGACGGGAGACGACGGCCAGCGCACATGGCAAGTCCCAACGGCCCGTTGCCCGCCCGTCCGCCCGTCCACCAACCCCACCGTGTTCCCGCGCGTGCGTCGTGGGCTGCGAGGCTGGAATGTGACGTTTCAACGTCAAACCACCCACCAGCCCCTCGGGCCATTCGCATGTATATGTCGAACTTTGCGTGTACGCAGCTGGCTTCAGCTCAGCCGTGCTCTACTGTGCTCTACACCGGTACAGGTCTGCCTGCTCGGACGGGCCTACGGATTCACATTCTGTTCTACCCAGCCCTTCCTGCTGATCGCCAAGAAGAAAAAGCAGCTCAGGGCATTCACTCAAAGGCCGGCCAAGGGCAGTCGGGACATTAGATAATTTTCAACTCGTCTAGGTCTTGTTTGTATTTGTCACGGGTCCCCAAGAAGAAGAAAAGAAGAGAGTCGAAAAAAGAGGGCCCGCGGGCCTTTTTCCCTCCCTCCCCCGCCTCTCCCGCGGTCACAAAAACACAGAGCAGAAAAGAGAAAATAGAAAATCGGAAAAAAGAATAAGTACTCCCCGTCATAAGCTCGTTACATGAGATGGTGTTGTGCCAGATGAAACCCAACCATAAATAGATCAGCTTCAACACGTCCCATATCCAGACAGCAGCAAACTGTGGAAAATCTTCCCGCGAGGTGGGAAGGGGGGTTTGTTTCCCCATCTCTTTCCCAAACCCCCTTCTTCATCCCCTCAGACCATCCATGCGCACCTCTCCTGCCCCGTCTCTGTCTCCCCTGAAAATAAGAACTCACTGCTTTTCGGTGTCATCGAAGAGAATCAAGAATGTCGTAAAGTCATCACCGGAGGCCGATTTAAGACAGAAACATAAACATATAAAGGAAGTAGCCGCCAACAGAAGACAAAGTAGTGGTGAATAAAGCACCCCAGGCCCTCTTTTCAGCGGCCCTGAAGCTCGACCGGACACGGCGCATGCAAGTCTTGTCCCCTGTCGGCTCAGTAATGACGCCAATGGGCGCGTGAGACCCTGGGGACATGGACGCCGCGCTTGTTCATCGAGATTGGCCCCAACATATGCTGCTGGGCTTGATTGACTGTTTCCGCCAGTTTTGGCTGATCGTCCCGTTGCAGCTTGGGGCCGCAGATCTGCTTTTCTCGCACAAGACATAGAAAGAGCAGGAGAAAGGAAGGTGTGGTCGCGGTCGGCTCAGTGGGAGGGCAGATCGATTGGAGTTGGATATCCAACAGAGGGTGTCCTCAGGCCCCGGAAGGGGCACGGCACGGTTTCCCTCTTCCACCCTCCCCAAGGTGCCAGCCGAGAAATGCAGATGACAAGGCTCTCTCCTCTCTGTTGCGGTGATAAAGACCTCTCATGCAGATTCCATAATTCGTCAACCGTGTACATCCATCATGGTAGGCGTTTAACACAAATTTGTTCGGAAATGATACTTTTCTTTCCGTGTCGTAAGCGTCATCATCGCGTCTGGTGCAGAGCGGAAAATGTCGATGAATCGTATGTGTACTTGCTTGCTGTGGTGTCGTTTGTGCGGCCAAAAAAAGGGGGGGGGGAAGAATACAGATGTTGGCCGTAAGCCAGGAAACTAAAAGGGAGTGTGCTGGTGGCGATTCTCCAGATCGAGTTGGGGTCGTCGGTATAGACCCAGGTTGTGTGTGTGTGTGAGTTTGTGTTTTTAGCATTAGCCATTCCGTCATTTCATGATTTGGAACGCCCGAAAAGAACTGCCACAACGCCTCTATCGTTTTAAACCCAGGCCGCAGTCAAGAACGTCACAAACGCACGCCAGTGTCAGATCACCCAAGTCCTATCGCCGCCGTGTGGGAGCGGCAACCGCGGGTGCCGGCTGGTATACACCCTGTGCAGGCGCCGTGTCCAGCGCCAGTGTCTTCCGTCGCTTCATGTCCATACCGGGACCGCCACTCAAGGGCCGCTGCTCCTCGTCATCGTCCCGGCCGCGCTTCATCCCGCCTGACGCGCCGTTCATGGGCGCAGGCGCGTAACCGTTCTGCATCGAGCTATTCATGTCGGCGTGCGATGCATAATCGCCATTTGTTGGGCCTCGGTCATTGCTCACGACGTTGTACATACCGGACTGCGTTGAGGTCCGGGGTGAGGTGTTGTACCCCTGTTGCGGGTAGTACGCCTGAGGCGGGGCAGCACTGCGCGGCGTTGACCGGCCCGATGCTGCCTGATGGCCTGCAGACCCAGCCATCTCGGGTGAAAGATGCGGGTGATCAGACTGGATGGGGGCAAGAGGTGGGGCGCTGTAGTTGTACTGGCTGTTCCCAGTGTCGTATGTACTCCGGTCATGAGTATACTCGGCCTCATGCTCATGATCCGCCTCGTCATCGGGGCCTTGTTGGGTCACATGCTCACTGCCCTGGCTCGAGTAGCCATTGGCAGGCTTGTTGTCCTGGTCGCCAGGGAGACCTGATATCGAAGGACGACTTGAGGGTGGGCCCATCTCGCTCTTGACGTAATTGCCCTGCGCATACATGGAGCGATCCTGTGGGCTGGTGTTTGCAGGCTGGTAGGGCGACTGCAGTGGTGGCGCGTTGTACTGCCGGGAGTTGTCATACGGCTGGGTCGCGGGAGGGTAGGAAGACATGCTCTGTATGCTGCTTCCAGGAGGAGTGGTGGCTGGGGTTGCAGGCATTGAGCGAGTGTTGCTAAGGCTAGTATCGATGGACATGGGATGAGTACCTTGAGAACCATTCATCCCTTGTTGTTGCGGCCACTGGTAGTTTTCTCCTCCCATGCTTCCCATCACACTGGAAGCACTCGTGGGAGGGGTGGGGAAGGTGTGCGCACGGTCGAGGGAGGGACGGCCGTGGGAGGAGAGAGGAGGTTGCGGAAGACCCATTGAGTGATGGTGAGTTTGCTGCTGTAGGGAGGGAAGTGGTGCCGGCGGCTGTGCGTTGCGCATTTGCGTCTGCTGCTCCTGCTTGCGGCGCTCTGCAGCCTGCATGACCTGGGTGGTCCGGTTCTGGTTGGTTGGGTGGTAGAGAAGCGCACCGATGTTGTGCACAAACAAGGGGTACAGCAACTCGGTGATCTTCTCCTTGTTGGCGAAATCCAGAGCTCTCTCAAAAGGGATCCTGTCGTGCCGTTAGAGATATTATTCCCAGCTGACGGGTTTTGAGCCATAATTTCATGCTTACCAGACACCCTTCAGGTGCATAGGGCCGATTTTCACGACATGGCGAACCTTCTCACTCTTCAAAATTCCATCCCGCCTACCGCGGGTCATGCCCGCAACGTTGAGCAACTTAGTACCGTTGATCATGTGGTTGTCTGCGAAACAGTTAGTCTCGATGCTGGTTTAACCACACATTCGTTGCAAGAACATACCTTCTCTACGCGCTACACAGATGCCTCTGGCCTCGACCTGAAAGCACAAGCTGCCCTCGTCCTCCCAGAGCGTTGCTGTCACTCTAGGTTTCATGCCTGGGGGTGCCACTTGACCAGTGGTATCGAACCCACTGTACTGATTGGGCATCCCGGGCTGCCCTGGGAGCGGGAGCACGTTTTGTGGCATCCCACCTGACACTGGAGCCGCAGGTGGAGAAGTGAGCCCATTTGCGTATCCGTATTGAGAATATGGGTGAGGAGGAGCCGAGTACTGAGCCGGGCCAGGCTGCAACAGGGGAGGTTGCGCACTGGGATAATGTGCCATTGATGAAGTAACTGGGGGCGGAGCGGAGCCTCCAGGCATATGCGGTTGGGGCGGATAGTACATGTTCGGATCTGGGTGCGGTGCCTGGTTCATCGCTGGGTACGCGTCGTAGCCGCCTCCGGCAGTGACGGATCCTGGGATGGCAGGATACTCTGAAGACACCGGTGTCGGGGGGGTCTTGGCTCCGAGTGACGGGGCAGCAGACGTATAAGAGGAATGGGATCCTGCGTGAGAGCTGGTCGAAGAACCCAAGGAACTGCCCGGGGGAGATCCCGTGCTGGTTGAGTATGCCTGCTGCGAGTGGACTGGAGGCAGGGAAGGCAACCTCTCGGGCATGTACGCTGGGCGCGGTGCGTTGTAGTATGGAAAGTCGGCCTGACCCCGGGTCGGTACCTGGGAAATCGACGGTAGATCCAGCTTTTCGGTGTTTCTGTCGTTAAGCATGAAAACTAATGCGTGACCAAGAACGGTCAGGCGAGCCAGCTAGGCCACAAAATGGTTTGAAGACAAACAAGACGACCAGGTCTGGCGAGTGACGGCGCAGAATGACACAAAACCACCAGGAAATGCAATTGGCCTGGGGGGACGTCCAGAACGTGAATTGGCGTGTGTGCAGCGCGGACGGGCGTGAATCGCAAGTTATGGCAGCGCTGTATCGTAACGGGTCGTGACGTGAACGAGGGTCCTCAAGAACGTCTCATGGAAACTCGCAGGTTCTCAGAAGTCACCGGAACACAGCAGAGTTGAGATTGGCGCCGAAGAAGGGGAGATTGAGACTCATCCGCTTCCCAGAGCTCCGTTATGGAATAGGGATGCAGTCCTTCGGATTGTTGGGCCCGTCGCAAGCTTGGACGCCGACTATCCAATTAGCAACACCACCGTTAGATGAGCCGTTGTCGAGGTCTCGGACTTCGCAAAGGCGAGTAGAGAAAGCCTAGAACAAAGTCTGGTCTCTAGAAGGATTTACAAACGGTGGTTAGCTCCCAGCTCCGTGGTGCCAGTGCGATGAGGGGGAGGACAAGTGCGAGCGCAGCTCGAGCAGGCGACGGTTGGCAAGCTGTTTGTCTGTGCATATGTGGGGGCGAGAGGTAGTTGGATCTCACCTTTGGCCGGGCAGCTTGAATGTGTCTTCGCGCAAGCAATTGCGGAGGACAGCCAGCTCGAGGGCGGGGGAGTGAGCGAGAGGGTGTTGAAGAGGCAGAGGAAGATGAGACGAGTTCTCGAGGAAGACTCTGGCAGTGGTGAGAAGAGAGCTTGAGGTTGATGGAGGATAGGATGTGATGGGCAGGTCGAGGTAGATCAGAGAGAAAACAGAACTAGTGTGAACCTGGCCCGGACCACTACTCACTCTTGCTCGACCAGGGTGACCTCTGGTCAACGCTACCACGGGTGGTCTTAGATTAGAATTGGCAAGTCTAGCCCCAGCAAAAAAGAGAGAAATCACCGGGGTGGTTGAATCCTCCACGGCGAGCCTTGTTGCTTGCTGGGGTAGGATAGGATGTGATGGGCTGGGCTGGGGACAAACCGGCACAGTGAGCGCGGGAGGAGAGGGGCCCAAGGCAGGCCCAGGCATTATTGTATGCACGTAGTGCGTACCTTTGTACCGTACCGTGCCACGGCACTATGTGTGGTAGCGAGAGCAGCCCCAGGTGGCGGGCAGGTAGGCCGGGTCGGCCAGGCGAGGAGGGAGGTGTCTGGGCGGGTGTTGGAGTGGTCGCTGAGATAGCGGGTGGACTTGGGTGGGTGGATGGATGGGGTCAGGGTAGCAGGTGGGAGGGCGAGGGGGTATGGACGGTGTTGATGGCACAAAGTGGCACCTGCTCCGAAGCTGCCCACTCACTCCCTCAAGTCAAGGACAGGGTTCACAGTTTGCATTCACCGGCGGGCAGAGGGCCCTGGTGGAGTTTGGTGTCAGCAGCCTCTTTTGCCTCGCTGCCTCGCTCAGTCGCTCAACCTTCGGGCTCTCTCCATTGGGCCTGCAGGGATCAGAGGTGGGCGGGGAGTGGGTACGAAGACGACGTTGGGCCCCCTGGTCCAGGTTGAGCTGCGGCCCGGGCTGGGGGGGTGAAGAGGAGGAGGGGAGGGGTGTGGGCGTGGGAAAAGAAAAGAGAAACAGCTGCAGGTATCGAGTACTTTGCCGCAGACGCGGTACATGGTACCATGCACCATGCAGGCAGTACATGGAGATGCAGGGTTGCTGTGGGCGAGGATGTGGGTGATGTGGGTCCTGCGTTGGGACCATCATCCGTTCGCGATTCCAGCACTGCAAGCAGCGAACCGTACCTTATTGCTTGCATTGATCCAGTGTCTCCCACCTCAGCTGAGAAGGAGTCAGCACGAGGCCGGCGATGGATCAACCTTATCCTGGCCGTTGGCTTCATGTACAGATAGAGGCCGGCAGAAGAACTCAGTTAGCCCGCTCAATACAGCCATTGCCCGCGGTATGCCTGCGGGAAATCGTGTGGCAACTCGGCAGACCTCAGGCCTCTCCCACCTCCTCCTGGGGACCAAGAGGAATAGGAAGAAGAGGGAGGCGTGACACTATAGGGTTGCACCGAGGAAGAGGGGTGAGCGACTTTTGGCCTGACTTTTTTTCTGCTGGCTGGACTTGCTGGATCAAGTGGGCGGGCAAGGATGTCTGTGGATATAAGCGTGTGGGGGGGGGGGCCTGTGCCCGGGTTTTTGGGCTCGGCCACAACGTCCACGGACCTGGTAAAGTGCGAATGTGTCGCCACCGCTCACTGTGTCCATCCCTCTACCCCTCTGTCGCCCACCGTTGCGGGCTCGCTCCTGCTGCTGACGTTTTTACCGTTGAACCGCCCGCATGTTGTTTGCCTTTGTCGGCATATGCTTTTGGCGGTTTACCCTGGATGCCGCGCAGCTGCGGGAGATGGGGGTGGCTTCTTGATGATGAGAGAGAGAGAGCTGTGAGCAAACCTCGATGAAGGTGTCGTGCCCTGGAGATGATCATGGCGGTTGGTCCAGAGGGCGGCAGCCTTTCCTTGTCTAGTCTCGGTCGTCCGCTCCTAGTAAACTCTGCCATTCCCGATTCCGTGGTAAGAGAAGCGCTCCAGAAAAAGCCAATTGTCCCGGCTCTTTCGTTAGAGTTATCTAGCCGCTCACTGAAATAGCGCGCGTACTCGGCCCTCGCCCACACAACTCCGTGTTACCGTACGCATGCTTGTCGTGCTCTCTCCAGACTTTCCAAGCATGGAATCTCCGTGGCCTTGAGCATTGACAAATTGTTGTCCGTTGCCGGAAATATCACCCAGGCCCCGATCATCGAGGGCCAAGCCCTTGCCACTATTCTCTTGTCGGCTACGCGAGTGGTCCCTTATCTCTTCCGGCTGACAGTTGGCCACGAGTCGCACTGTCCCATGTCGGGCCAAAGCAGAATCCGTCGATTGGTCTGTTTCCCGCGCAGACGGGAACCCTCTGGGTAGGGTAGCCAAAACACCGTCAATCTGATCGGATCTGCGAGCAGGGCGGTTCTCAACAGGAGGGCTCAACACCCCCACAGGTCGACAGAGAGCAAGACGGCTGTCGTCATTGCGTAGGGGCTCTCCACCTCTCACTCCCGCCATCGGCATCGTCATAGTCAGCCACCTTTCTGAAAGACTGGCTGGAAGCCACCTCAGCCGCGACTCTGAGGTGCACAAACACAGTCCTCTATGCCTGCAGCTTTACTGTGCCGCTTTTGCGCCAGGAAGGGATCGGCGTGACATCCCGGCCAGCTTTGGTCTTTATCAGCGAATCACAAAATTCGAGCGGTCCGAGACGAGGACAGTGACGACCAGCCCAAAAGCACACGGTCGTTTCTGGACAGTGGCTGCACCCATTGGCTATTGGCCTGCGGATCGCTGCAGAACCCCGTTTGTTTAGACAACAGAAGCGCGTTGGGAGATTTGCACACTCGGTCGCGTGGAAAGAGTGCCTCTTGATTGAGGACAATGCACTTGTTCTCGCGGGTTTAAGTCCATCCAATCGAATCCCGCTGGCCAAGCGCGAGCAGTCGTCGTGATCGAGTTGATTAGCTAGCCATGAATCAACTGCGGCACCTATTAAGGTTCTTTCTTGAATCGTGCTGCGGGACTTGCGGGCGCTCTCGAGACATTGCAGAACGGCTGGCATCGGAAACAACGGACAAGGCCTCGAGGAAGCCCACAAGATACAGTACCCTCACACAACACACAGTACAAGCACAAATATAACAGTATGGTCGTCCATCGGCGATTAGTGCAGGCCGAGTGAGCAGCATGGGGCGTGCCTCTCACCCCGTCCATGCAGCGTCACAATGCCATGCCGCACTCGCCTATCTTCCCTGCTTGTCGAGCACAGGCCAAAGCAGGGGCCGGGGCCGCGAATGTTCTGATGAAGCCAGCATCTGCACGCCAGCCTCCCCGGTTCCTTGGCTGCTTCAGTGATCCTAGAGGCCAGTGGCTGGGAGCATTGGCTCAGCCTTGCCAATTGTCGGCAGCCGTTCAAGAGCGACGTGCTGTCGCATTCAAGCTTTGTGTTAAGGTAAAGGGACAAGTCGTAGATGTGTTGGAGAGCAAGGTGGTCTTGATGGTGTAATGATTTTGCTCCAGCGTCCAATGAAAGGTCACCTCAGAGAAGAGCTGCTCACCCCTGTGCGGCACAGGACCAGTGGAGATTCATCTTCCAGAGCCCCTTGTCAGTGCGAGTGTCAGATGTGGTGGGATGGGACCACTGGCTTTGAGCTCGCAGCCTGATCCCACAAACACGGACCGGTCTTGGGCAAAGAGTTGAAGTGACTGAAGATATCGATATTGTAATACCGCCGTCAGTTTGCGCGCGTGGTCATGGCAGGGTAGGCTTCTTGGTGTGGTGGTGGTTTCCGAGTGCAGTGAATGCAGAGGAAGCGACTCAATGTTAGGACTCCGAGGCCACATCAACAGCGCCTGAATCGCTTAGTGCCCCATGTCCTCCTTGCCCTCCCAGGTCCGAGGCGCGAGAAACCCTGTCCCAACTGAATTTGTTTACCGTATGTACATTACAGCGGGCAGGATCTCCAGTACATACATGGTCGGTCTGGATGGTCCATGTTGCAGTGCGAAGGACTGGGCCGCTCGTGGGCCGCTCAACGTGGGCCTCTCCGGTTCGGTGTCCCGGCTTCTCTCTTGGCTGGTGATGACGATGGTCAACAGGATCCACCACGGGGTGACGAGTGTCGAATAGGGTACCCGTACAATTAATGTGAGCAATACTGTATAATGGGTCATTGTGGATACTGCGCGGACGCGACATCCACAGACTGCTGCAGAGCTGCAAGAAGCCCTGGACGCTTCTGCTGCGGGACGCACAGGCGTCCGTCCATATGCCAGATCCAATAGCGGACAGGCCCGCATGTGCTGCCGGCAGGTGGCCTTTGATGCGGAGGTTGCTCGCCTCCACGCTGCAGGAAGGACCGTGCCTCTTGTGATGGTGGCAACTCTCAGATGGATTTGCTCTGCAAGACATCGGACGCAGCGCGCGCGGGCTTACAAGTCGGTGGACAAGGCCAGGCCAGACCGGACGAGACGAGACGCCATGGGGAACGGCAACCAATGGGACAGAAGACCTGCCATGCAGTCCAGTACAGTACGGACTTCAGTCCAGTCCAGTTCTGGAGACCCCAGGATCTTGCAGGGGAGAGGGGTCCGAGATGAAAAGGTCAGGGGTCATGGGTGAGTGCACTGCGGTGGAGGATGCAGGATCCATGGATGCGGGATGATGCTGTCTGCTGCTGGTCGACTGTTGACTTGGTGTTGCAGTGCACCACATTGCAGGTGCTGCAGGTTGGCCGCCCTGCGCTAAGCTCTTCAGTGCTGTAGCTCGTTGGGAAGATGTACTGTATCATCGGACAACATGTGAGATTTGTGCACAGCAAGAACATGCACGCGGGACAGGCCTCGATTTCGACTTCGACGTGGACTTGTTGAGGAGCAGTGGTAACTAACTGCCTGCACATAGAGACAGCCTGGGAGCACTTGACGAAAAGACGACAGCGGCAGGAGCAGACGAGGCAAACCGCCTCAATGCAGAAACGGGCAGGAGGAGCACCTGCAGTCGACTGACAGATTGACAGACTGGCCGTGCAATTCAATGCTGTGCCTGATACGTCATTCAACATGACCGCTCCTTCCCACGCAACATCAGCAACAACCTTTGGGAACGAACAGCAAAGAGCAACCAGCACATCCCAAACCTCGAAGCATCACGACGAGTTCTCAAGATCTCACTTCCCTCCCACAGCCCAAGACTCCATCAAAACTCTGCTGAATATTGTCGGCTGAGGCACTGTAGACTTTTTCTTTCTTTCTTCCCTGTTGCTACCGCCAACACCGAACTCGTCTTCTCCTTGCTTCATCTTCGGCGTCGCCTTTCGCCGTTTGCTGTCACACTTTTTCTGCCAACCCTATCTGATGCAATGCACAGTTGGTGCAGATGCACGACGCAAGACACGCATGTCATGTGAACGCTTCTTCTTCATTCTTGGGTAGCTACGGAGTACTGTACTCGTATGCCACCTTCGGCCTGCCTGGGAACCCACTCGCCGCCGCCGATGGCATTGTCTGTGCGTGCAACAGGCTTGGGCTTGGGACTTTGCACTTGGACTGCATGGTTTAGTCAAGAATTCTCCGACCCGAGCCAACATCTCGCTCCGTGATCTTGGTCTTCATCTAGTGTACACTACACAAGGAGGTCCCGAATTCCAACTGCGGTGGTTGCGATTTTGCCTTTCGCTTAGCAGGGCGATGATCCGAACAACCGAGTTCTTCGCAGAACCGCCCTTCTTTCGGCACGCTGCAACGCAACATATCAGAGTTTATCCCATCATACTGGCTTGCCCCTCAGGCTCTGCTGAAGCCGCCTGTCTGGGGATCATGGCACCACCGTCCACCGCCGTGTGCGAGTCCATCACTGTATCACGTCTGCTCATCTTGCAACAAGAGCCCCCGGGACGAACGACATCATGCTAGAGCTTGCCTCGTACACAATTTCTATTCAGGCTTTGCGCTTCGGGGATTTTTCCTCGCGTCGGCCCTTGTGCGTGATCCCGCCTATGCCAACATAACCTAGCCATGCGGACCTTAGACAGCGGTTCATCGTCCGTTGCCCTCATCCAGAGTCAGGTCAACAGGCTTTAGCTTGGAGCCAAAATCTCGGTCGAATCGGTCGGCCACAAGGGCAGATCCGTGGCATGCTTCATCCCGGTGCTTATTCGCCGTGACCGTCTTACCGCCCCTCCCGTCCGGGGCCATCCTGATCGTCTTACGCACCAGTACTTGTAGATCATCGCGCTTACGGCTACCGCAGCGCCAAGTTAGCGGGGCATTTGGGTTCTCGCCCCCTGGAGGACGGCGCGATTCAACGCTCTCGCCAGCCGCCAATGGCATTGTTACAACGGGCCAGACGCTCAGGGCCGCGCTCGTGTCAGGGACAACGGGCTGGAGAAAACAAAACCGCCGGTGCTATTTACACCTTCTGCCATGGGGAGCTGCCTTTTGGTTGCAGAGAAAGCCGCGACCATCTTTTCCTGACTATTCAGCATCAGGCTTGTGTGGGGGCCCCAGGCTGGTCGTGGAGCTGCACTTGTGGGCTTCCATGCAAGATTCCGGCGCTTGCGCCCACAATCGAATTCTACGATGCAAGCCGGCACTGCTAATGTGTGCATCCTCCCCATCTGTGGCGTAGGGGCCCTGCAGGCGGACAGGCTGGGGTTATCCCGTCCGCAGCTGCAGGTGCAGTGCAGGTGCCAGGTGCGGAGGCACCTCACCCAGCAAGACAAGCAATTCTCACAGTCGGGAACGAGTCCATGCATAATTGCAGAGTTGATTACTATTGGTACAACCGCACAGATGAAGCTGATTGAATTTTCTTCCAGCTCATTGAGAAGCCCCTTTGCTCAAGTTTTCGAGAAAACACCCACATGCGGCATATTCATCAAGGTCATCTCTTCGTGTCGTTGCCCCCAGCATTCGCCGGTGGAGTGCTCCTCCCTGCATCCAGGCATTGTTCTCCCGCGAGCCAAGATCGGTACAAGCTCAGCGGCGGGTTGGCTGTGACACCTCAAGGAGTCGACCAAGAATTTGCACTCGGTCGATCCCCCGTCCCCTTTGGAGTGGCTCCCAGACGACGGCCAAGGACTTGCTAGGAGTAAGTGTGCAGTAGTTGATAGGGACAACCTCCCCTCCTGCAAGACTTTCAAGGCCTCCCACGGTAAATCCGATGTTCTTGATCCGTGGGCAGCGCTTTGGTCATCGCGCACTCCTCGTACATGGCAAAGCAATATGTCAAAGACATCGTATTCAACAGCAAGCCTTTGTCGCAGAAGGGAAGCGACAAGAAAATAGGGGAGCCATAATAGCCGGACAGTGTGTTCCTTCGCCATGGTCTGATCGGGGTCCTGGCCGGCGCAGACTGGTGGGTTGGCTCGACAAGCAATTTGTCACTTGTTAGACGTGTGCTCTGCTGCAATCACGCTACGAGAATCCCCTGCGACAGCCGAGTAAGGTCAACTTAGCACCAATATCACCAGCCCTCTCTTGAATGCAGCTCGGATCTTGTAGTACCGGTGTCGATTTAATTATTGTTCGGTCGCACTGCTACCTTCTCGTCAAGCTGCCCTTGACCCTCTTCCGGACGCATCTTCAGCCGCGACGCAGAGTGGCCCGAGCTCCCATGGCAAGGTCCGCTGAGGTTGGGTGGGCCGATGGGTGTGTGGGCCGGTGGGCTCGAGGGCTTGTGCGTCCTGTTTTTCGCTCTTCTCGACACCCCTCCCCAGCCCAGTACGGGTTACTTTCGCGACTTCGTACCGGCGCCGGGGCTACTGACTGGCTCCTAGGTCTCAGGTTTTGGCGATCATCAAGTGGGGACGGATCTGTACTCTTCCCGCAGTACATTAGCGGGACACTGACATCGCACACTTTGCTCAAACACAATTGGCCAACGACGTCAGACAGGCAATATTGTTGTGGTCAACCTCACGACAACTAGAATGTTTCACTCCACACCCTTTGTTGGATGGATGCTACCATTGGTACAGCAGCTCGACTAAGATCACTCTGGCAATCGATCCTGACTTGACTGTTCATGCCAGCCGTATGAAGAGAGCCAGCTGGATGGCGAACCCTCGAGCTCGCAAATTTTACAAAACCAAGTCTCTCTCACTGAAGGAGGTGGTTGTGGAGGCGTAATCCAGATACGCATCAAGTCAGAAACAGCTGCCAACCCTGCGTGGAGTGCAGCGTTGGCCGACTCTCCCCTGGGTCTGAACAGTATTGCTCTGTGCATGGGGTGTCGAGTGGAGAGCCAGGGTGTCTGACTACCAGCACATATCCCGCACAATCAGTCGCTCAGTTTTGCACCATAATGGCTGTTGGCGTGCCCGCAATGAGAGGGAACGCACCCGTCCGCGACCCCGCAACACCTGCGCGTGAGCTTGCTCGTCATGTGCATACAGCAAGCCGTGGACTTTGAGCCTCACGCCTCACATGCATGACATCCGGGCAACTACATCAAGCATGACACCGAAGATCGCCCACACGAAAAGGTCCAGACTCTGTTTTACGACACTTGACCTACCTTATTTCAACGATTCGATCCAAACCATATGCAGTGCCAAAGCGATTCGATCATTCGGGGTTGAGGGGTGGTGAGAGTCATGTCCGTGTCGAGGTCGTCGTTTTACTCGCAGGCTTTCGGCAGATCTGCCGCTGGTTGCCGTCAGACAAGGTTGCGGTAAGCTTTGTTCAGAAGCCATCATCAGATGATGGGGGGTCACAGGTGCCTCACACGGATGGGTGCGAGAGATGCCGTAGGGTTGAAGCCTGCGATGGAAATCGAAATGACTCGCGAAGGCTTTGGCCGGTTGTCATTCGTAGCTGAGATGGGTGAATTATTGCACGCATGGCCAATACCGACCTGGCCTTTCGCAATGGTTTCATCAGCATAGGCACGACGGACGATACGAGACAACCTCCTCGGAGTCCAGATATGGGTGACTCAAGTCCTCAGGAGGTCGATCCGAAACTTCAGTATCGATAACCTCAACAGCAACGGGGACATCTCGGATCACTACCTGCCACCTTGGCAGAATGTTGTTGAAATGTCCAAATCTGGCTTCAGCGATCTAATCACATCGCCACACCGAGCCTCAGGCGTCGGTGCGATCCTCCTGTCCAGGACCCTGCTGTGCAGCAGGCCATTCGCCCTCACAGGGAGCAGGGTACCTCGGATCCAGAGAGGAGCGAGCAGAAGATCTGTCATCCCGTAACCGGAGCATGGTCCCCCTTCCTCCTTTCTGCGCAGCTTGAAAGATCACAGCCACCTCTGTGTGCGATCTGGTTCCCTCCAAATGTCTTTGGAATCTGAAGACGACGGTGATTTTGAACGAGATGCATCTGTTGCTGCTTGTGCCTGCGTCCAGTTGCGGGCCTGCGCAGGTACGGGATGCGACTGCACCTTTCCTTGACTGGCCCATTCCGACGGACGTTCACTGAACCCTGCAGCCCTCTGAGTTCTCATCGTGAGATGCAATGGGCAGGGGTAGAAGGTGGGCGGTTTTCAACACTTGCATGCAAATGCACAGCGGCTATGTACGTCTAGAACATGTCCAATCAATAACCCCTGATGGGGCGTGAGCTCGACGGTGCCAAGCTGGGACGTTTCAGCTCCTCCCCCTCATGGCTGTCTCTATTAGCCTTTTCGAGCTAGGTCGAGCCATCGTTGTAGCAGTTACATCCACGGCACGGGTCTCTCTGGATCCTTCCACTACCCTCCTCGCATTCTGGACATCCCACCGCTCTGGGCAGGCTTCCTCGGATCATCAGTGGCCAGCCAGGACAGGCACTCTCTCGCAATTAATATCACAATCGCTACGGGCACACTCTGTCATGCACATTCCATTCGGGTCGCCTGGGGCGGGAACACCAAGGCTGCAAGATTTATCTTATCAGCAAGATGGGTGCTATATGGCGGTTGAACTCCGTATTGCACAAGCACTTACGACATTACGTGTGGATCAAAGCTGACCTTGCCAGACCCTGGAAGCTGTGAAGATGGCTGCGGCCATCTACTTGCCGTGTCTTGAAGGATTAAGGGCAGTTGTCGACGACAGGTCAGGCGGATGCCCTCTCAAAGGCGGTTATGTCGATCCCGCGGCACGTCCTTCACCTGAGATATCAGCTCAGTCTGCAAGGCATGCTCCTGAGCCCGAGGTACGAGCTCTGGAAATCACCGGACAATTTGCGGGCGTCCATGCCCAGGCACGGTGCCAATCGTCCAGACCTCACGGGTGGCGTCGCAAAGACATGACATGATGCCCTACAACTGACCTTGCGGTAGTCGATCGTTGTGTCTGGCAACTCAGAGACTTGGTATTGACAGGTTGACAGGCTGACATCAAAGATCCTTCATCTCAGGAAGCTCGGTTGGGTCTGGATTCATTGGGGGCCTCTGAGCTCGCGCCAGCCTCCTGATGTTGTTGATTGCGGTCACGAGTAACGGCCAGAAGTAATCCAATCAACGAGAACCACGTCTTCAAGCCCACACCATAAGTTTTTCCACATTGGTACGTTGGCGCCTCCCGTACGGCCTCAAGTTGGGGAAGTATCGATGAGGGGAATCCAAGAGGTTGGGAAGTACGGAGTACCTCTGGATACGTCGTCCCAAAGCGGGTAGCTGGAAGATGACGGCAACGGCTGCATCGAACGACGATTTGTGTCGAGCCGACCTGGTCGTTTCTATCTTTACTTTTTTCCATGTCAGCAAGACTGTCAATGCGTGTCACTCGGGCCCGAGTATGTGCCACGGCTGGAGAGTCAGACCATCCCATGCAAAACATATGGTTGGAGAGACAGTGGGCAATGCCCAATTTGCTACAGAGAATGCTGCAAGACGGTCCGCCTTCCGCTTTTACATGGTATCAGATGCTGCTGTCTCTTCTACCTGCCGGTGGGCTGGAGGGTGGCACTCTGAAGCTGGAGAAATGTGGCTTCGGTCCTAGCTCTCACAGTGCACCTTCTTTTTCTGTCTTCGAGGCGGTGACGTGATCAGGATTTCAGGCCGTCGAAGACTTGAGATTCGCGGGAGAGCACGACATGCTGATGACTGTGATGGCTTGGCGGGGGACTTGACGGAGGATCGTCCTTCAACACCCTAATCTGCGCCCAGGTGTGGCTCTGGAGGTGAGAGTCAAAACTCCCGGCCGACTTGCATTTGCCGCGATATACAAGGCATTTAGTCTTTCGGGTTTGCCAACCTTCTGCAGCTACTCAGACCAACCGTCTCATGTAAAAGAAGCTTCGGATCTCTCCTTGCATCACGAACTGCCTCTGCACACAGGCTACCGTGCAGCAGCCATCGCAGAGACGGTTGGATGCAGTCCGAACGGACGACAAGGCACGATGGCACGCCGAGAAGATACCCGTGAGTGGCTCACACGGAAGGCCAATCTTGCATGGCAGAAGCGTGCCGATATCATGAAAGGGCTCTCCAGCATGAGATCTCGAGCCTTGCGTCTGCCTCACATGTCAAAGCCACCGATTCTATCTGACAACTGAGGTCATACCGGGCCATGTACAATGTACTCACTTTCTTACCCGCCCACCCCACAGTGCCGACAGGGTTGGTGGCTAGATGGTTGCCGCACCGTGGTCTCTGTTGCGGCGCCTCTTAGTGAGGTGATATCCAGATACCGAAGCAGCTTAGCGCATATCTCACCGCTCTTCTTGAACACGGTCGGGGGCGGCCCTATCACACGCTCCCGAGGCCTCGAAAAGAGCCGATAGGGACAACCAACTTGCGACTGGGCCTCCAGCCAATGGAATTTCAGGAAAATGCACCTTTTTCGCTCTTCCTTTTCCTCTCCTCCCTGGCCGCCGCCAGCGTCCCGTTCGGCCTCTGATCCTTGACCCCTGCTCGTTGCGGTGTCTATCAGTCAAACAAGAAGGAGAAGTTTGGGCGCTCGGCCGGCGATGATGAGGACCTCACGTGGAAATCGATGGCTGGACCGCTTCAGAATCGCTGATCTCGGTGGCCCAGGCTTCCCACTTCACATGGACACTGTTGGAACCCCAATCCTGTTCCCAAGGCTCCCAATTGGAACAACCGGTGTGCGTCGGCTGTGACGTCGAGGCGATCCTTGCCAGCCGCCATGCATGGCTCGCGCCTTGCTCCGCTTGGAGCACTGGAATGAGCCGAACAAGCGATTCAAATCTGGCGATAGATACAGTCGGTACGCAGTACAGCACTGTACATGGTGAGAGATGACCTCTGTCTCTCTGTCCCCTCACAGGCCTCTTGGGAAACATGGAATCCTTTCCTCTCTGGACTCACTCGGCACGGCCACCTGACCAGGGTCGCGGCTGGGTTGGGAAGGTCCCGCTCGTGAAGGATCTCGGGTTTGAGACAATTGACGAAAAGTTGAGGGGGGATGCACACCCTTTGTGTAACCGTTCAGGGCCCCTCGTTATATTGGGACTTGCTTTTTCTCGCAACGGTCTACGCACGAAATACCCAGCCTCAAGACCCAGCCACTCTCCCTCTCTCTCTCCGCAAGGAGCCTTCCGGACGTCCATCTCAACCTCGCCTCCCCTTTTCGGGAAGCTGGTCGTCGTCGGTCCCAATGGGATACTTGCCCGGGTCTGTACGGCAACAGTACCCCGTCCAATGTACGTACAGCCCTGGACAGCAATGTACCGCCTACTTCGCGTGCTGGGCGTGGACTCTGCCCATCTGCAGGGCCCAGGGTCCAGGCCTCCCCTCCCCTCCCCGCCAGCCCGCCAGCCTGCCTGCTGCCCATCACGTTGCGGCGACGGGGCTGATCGTCAGACCGCACCAAACCAAATCTAATGCCTCCGCCCGCAAGCGTGGGCATTCGGGATAGCTGCAGTGCAGCGTCGTGGCAGCAGTAGCCCCCGTCCGGCGCGGCAGGGTTGTGTTGTGCGGGCGATCTGGCTTTGCGCCTTTCCTGCCTTATTTCCCACATGCAAGAACAATACGGGGTGACATGTTGGCACATTAGCCTGCGATACACACAGAGCTACGACATGAACATGACCGGTGTTGAGTGTCACTCTAGCGGCCCGGACTGCCTGGCCACACACATGCCCCACAGCTTCTGGCAGCGGGACATGGCTGCCTGCCAGCCCTGCCTGCCCGCCTGCTTAATTCTAGCCTGCGCTGCCTGCAGAGCCACACACACAACACACACATACACACCACCCAGTGGCAAGTCATGCACACTTTGCCATGGCTGGCTGACACCAACTGCATGTTTCTGCTCCGGCCATGTATGTCCGATTCAAGACAGCGATCTCGCGGCGCATCGTGTCGTGTTAGATGACAAGCATGAGGAACAAAAAGGTTGCGGAACAGCTGCGAGCGCGTGTCTGCTGCAGCTGCAACGAGGGCCTGCATGTTTGGGCGGGAGGGACGACACCAGCGTGTCTTCCCTTGAGGGCATGCAGGTATCCTAACCCCTGTCGGGCTGCCAGCAAGGCGGGAAGGAATGTCCTTTTTTGACTCTTTCCTGTCTTCTTATTCTCCCGATGAAGCAAGGTCCCGTCTTTTCTACATACAACAGCACCCTTCACTTCTGACGGAGTTGCGCCGCACTCGTGCAGGGCAGCGCAGCAGTGCAGGGCATGCCAGAGCGTCAGGAAAAACGGGAAAGGGAGGGTCGTTGGCCACCTGGCTGCACAAGCGAGGCCGCCGGAACTGCACAGGGCATTTGGCCGCCTGCACCTTGTGCAGCGTACAGGGGCGCTACTGTACTGGGCGGCTGGCTCAGGAAAGTTGGTGGGGGGAGGGGGTCCCATATAATTCCTTCGCACCCCCCTCCCATTCGATCATTTGGCGATGGGGTCTTTGTCTTGACTACATACAACTCACCCAGCTGCCGGGCCGGGAGACGAAAGAGGGCGAGAGAGAGGGAAAAAAGACACTAGACAACTCAGCATGGAGGCGTGGTTCCAATCTTTTCTGTTCCGCCCGCCCAGCCCTCCAGGGGTTCCCTTCGTGTGTGGGCAAGGGCCGCAATGATCCTCAACGAGGTGGTATTTGCGGCACGACGTGCGTTGTCCCTCCACACCATTTAGCTTGTGTGTGTATGGTGGTGTTCTCTTTTTTTGGGCTGGCAATGCTATTCTAGGTCTCCTGAGAAGCGGCCTTCTCCCCCCTCCCTCCCCTTTTCTTTGCGATGACGATCACGCGAGGAGGAGAAGGTGGGCTGGCTGGCCATCGATGGCTGGCTGGCAGCCTGGCCTGGACCATTCAATCAACCCGTGGGCAGACGGGAGACGGAGGACGGCAACAACAACAACAAACCGCGATCGACTGATGAGGGAAGATTATTACAGAGTATTTTCCGAGCATGGCGACCTTTAATTGAAGCCCCCCCCCTTCCTCGCGGGGCCGCAGCTCCTCCTGCCTCGTCGACACCCCGGTCTCACAAGGTACTGACGAAACGGGCGTCCCCGGCGCCCGTGGCCTGAAAAAGGCTTTCGCCCTCGTGCTTATGCCGCTGCCGCTGCCGCTTCCGCTGCACAGTCCGTGTTGTGCTTGCCATCCTGCGGATGCAAGTATGATGCGCATAACGGGAAGGCAGGGCAGCAAAAAACGGAGCTGCTGTGCGCGCCGCGGCAGCAGTGGGCCGGGTCTTTCTTCCCTCCCTCTGTGCGCACCACGGGTACATGACCAGCGACCCTTTGTGCTTGCTGCTGCGCCGATCCCTTCCCCGGGTCTCCTGCCCTTTCGTGTTTGGCGGGACTTTGAGAATACTGTAAAGTAGGGAGCGAGGCGGTCCTCCCCTCCTCTCGCCCCCCGGTCGTCCGGGGTGGAGATTGGGGGTAGTAGTAGGAGGGTGTGTAACAACCTCTGGAGCTGTGCCTCCCTGTCACAGTAGCTCTGTCGTTGCTGCTGCTGCTGCTGCTGCTGCTGCTGCTGTGTGTGTGTGCTGCTGCGCTATGCGATGCGATGCGACCGCCAGCTTTTTCGAGATACTGTACAGTAGGCGGGGGAAAAGGTACCCGACCCGGCCTTGTTCCTATCCAGGCTGTCTAGGCTGTATGACCTCAGCTGGGGAACGCTGTCCGACCGAACCTTATCTGTCATTTTTTCTTTTGTCCCTGGGGGGAGCGCGCGGTTCAGTCATCCTCTCACAAGCCATCTGGCTGATCTGTCTGGGCCTGCGAGACGACCAGCCCGCGACCCGGGGCGATGCAACGGTAATTGAGTTCATGCAGAATGCGGCGCGTTCTCACGCTGGGGCTGGATGGCTGGCTGGCTGGCTGATGAGCAGCCTGGCGGCGTTGCTACTGTTCGCTACTGCTACGGTATTGTTACCATACATAGGTCATCATCCTATCCTCAACCAACTGCTGTCCCCCCCCCTTTCAGCCCCTCCCCACCGGTTATGCTGTGCGATGGCCGGCTGCCCCAGGGCCACATACGCGCCGTGCTGCTACTGCCGCTGGCGTGCTTGCTTTGCTGCTGTGCCAGCGTCGGTCAGATTTGGGGACCCCGCAGATCACGCGCTATAGCCTGGGGGTTTATTTTACCACAACCCGGTCAGCAGCAACTGGGGATGGGATGATGATGATGATGGACGGGAACGGGGTGTGGAGGGGAGGGCCGGGGGAGGGAGGGTGCGAAAGCCTATCTCGATGATCTTGCATGCTCTCCGGCTCCGGGCTGCGGTCAGCGGTCGGTCTTACTACAGAACAGTATTATGTTGTTGTTTTTTTGGTTCGAGGGTTGGATTTTCCCATTTTTGCCCCCATTTCAACAACGGCGATCCTAGCCTGTCTCATCACACGATGGGACAGTTGATTTGTATTTGTGTGTGTGGGGGGGAGTTGACAGGTAGGTACTGTACTATAGGTACAGTGTACCGTAGACACTCGGCGCGAGGAGAAGGGGGGGGGTGTGGTAGAATCGTCCGACCAGCCGCTCAGCGTTTTGTGAGTTGTCACGGGTGATCATAGCAGTGTGCCATCAACGGATTGGGGTTCTAAGAAAAGCACTGCTCTCTCTCTCTCTTACTCTCTTCGTCCTCTACGTGGCGACGGAAAACCTGCATTTGCGGACTTACAAAGAAATTATGAAAGCAGGAACATGTGTTTACAGTAAGTAACGGGCGGGATCAAAGCGTCCCGGTGGGGACTCGCAACGACCTGATGTTTGTAGGACATATACAGCGGACGGACGGGGGTTGTTGCTGTAATGAGAGTGCAGTCCACGACAAGGGCTCGGGGCGAGACGTTCGCATGGGGGGCTGACCTCTCCTTCATGCGAACAGCTGGGACGGCCCGTTCGATTCGTTGATGCTTTTCTTTTCGCTGATACCAAGTCCCGTGATGGGGGTATCGTGGTGGTGGTGGTGGTGGTGCCCCCGTTGCATCAGAATGACTTTCAACCCCGTGAAGGGGAATGGGAAATATCTCTATCTGAGTACGGCGGTTGCCCCGGCTTGTGTTCTCAAGATTTCTCGCTTCCAGGCACATGGGTTCTTTTTGAGTTACCTACTCTGTCCTTGGTTCGGTCACTGGGGGGCACCATTCTTCAGGCGGCGGCCGCGAGGTTTTGCTACGTTTTGTGTGTTCGCCGGACGTTGGAATTTACTGTGGAGTGTGTGGGAGAGAGCGAGGTGATGGAGGAGGGTTCCCCCCGGGCCAAAGGTGTTTGATGCGCGCGAGGGAAACCCTCGTCCGGGTTTGTCCTGATGTGTGGTTTCGAACCACTCAGTCCCCCTCCCCCCGGGGCCGCGCCCGCTAGCCTCGACCGAGGGGGAGCCCATTTCTTCGGAACGAGCCTTTGCAGGTGGTGGTTTATGCCGAAAGGCTAATGGGCTTTTTTTGCAGCACCCCGTCCATGTTTGCCCGCTGGTTGCAGTGCGAGGGAAAAAAGTGGCGCGGCCGGATCGACTGACAGATAGATAGATGGATGGACAGATAGGCGGACAGGGTAAAAGTAAGATAGATGCGCCCCCCGGGACACGGGCTGGCACCGGGCTGGCTCGTCCTCGGTCGGGCAAGACATTGTCGACCAAGACATGGGGCCACTCTGGACGTTGAGAGGCTACTTGTATGTAAATTGCACGGCATGATGAGGCGTTGGCTGGCAGGAAGGATCACCCAGAGAGCCAGAGTCCCGCCAGAGGGGGATGAGTATTGTTCCATCTTCCCAGCGCGCGGGCGGGGAGCTTATCCCATTTGCCAGGTTTCCGGGCCCCCAGCTCGCCACGGAAGGGGGCGTGTTTTGACCTGACGGTTGTGACAGGCGGACAGGGCGGGCGGGCACGAGGACGAGGAGGGGAGGACGTTGTTGTCTTGAGAGTCTTGAGAGAGCTGAGCTGAAGCTGCGCCTCTCCCCAATCGCAGCAGTCGGTCGGTCGGCCGGTTGGGGGGGGGGCTTTCTTTGCTGGAGGGGGGCACCGGTGAAGGGTGGGCAGGGCAGGGTTGGCAGGGTCCCTCTGTGTGTCCTGCAACGACCTGCATGAACCACCGGGGTGCCGCACGGAACCGGGACTGGGGGAGGAGAAGGAAGAGAGCAGGGCAGTGGCGAGCGAGCAGGCCCTCAAGCAAGCAATTCATTCTCGGCAGCAGGCAATTCACGGGGGCGAAAGGGCAAAGCATGATTAACACAATGGATTATGCGCGAACATGGCGTCCATGCCCACACCACAGCCCGGAATCTCGGTAGTGGGAAAGGAGGGCCTGGTTCGTTGTCCCGCGTGTGGGAGAGCTAGGCATCCGGAGGCCTGCTCGACGTGTCTTTCACGTCGTCCTCGTGCCGCCCTCGTGCCAAAAACAGCAGATTGGGCGAGTACAGTAGGACCAGAAGCAGAACCGGTAGCAGCAGCAGCAGCAGCAGGAGTAGCAGGAGCATGGACAAGCACCGCTTTATTACCCTGCCTTGCCTTACATTGCCTTACATTGCCTTGCCTCGCCTCGCCTACCCGTCTGCTGTGGATGACGGGAAGCAGTAGGAGGAAAACGTGTTGGGCTGGGATGGCGGGCGCGGGCTGGGGAGGGGGGGGGCAGAACGTGCCTTGACTTGCTTGCTTTGCTCCTCCCGCTGCCCTCATGTCCCAGAAGTTCCCCTTTCCCAGTGCCTCCCCAATTTGCGATCATCACTTGTCGGAACAGACAGCCTTGAATACGACGGCGACGTACGTGCGCAACTGCACGCATCAATCCCGCACCCCTTCCTTCTTGACACAGCATGCACATCCTTTCCCTCCTGGCTGCTTGCCTTCCCGCACTGCATGACGCCTCCCCGTGAGGGAAGGGGGCGGGAGATCAGTCTGGGCTGGGCTCTGGGACGGGACGAGGGGTCGGCCTGCAACCAGAATCGTGGAACAGAACACACTGACCCTGTGGTATGATCGGGAGTGTCCCTCCTCCTTGGCTGGGTGGTGTGGCCTGGGCCTTGGCCCTGGAGCATCGCCCCTGGACCCTGTCTTGTGATGCCCATGTCCCCCGTTTCTATCCGGTGTGATATCTCTGTGTATGTGTTCTGGTCCAGCCTGGTTGTGTCTGGTCCTCTGTCTGGTCTGATGTGCGGGAAACCTTGATGAGCACGCACGATGCGAGGAGAGGGGAATAACTACTTCCACCGCCTGGCTTGCCGGGGCACCCAGCGTCAGCACCTTGGAGCTGCAACTGCCGTCGTGCTCCCACCATGAATGGCCAAACTTGGGATGGTGCTTGCGGAGCACAACACACATAAATACAAATGTATGATTGACAGTGCAGCATGCTGGACGACCGAACCTTGGGGTGGGTGTGCAATCGGATGAGATGCGGGTTCGCAGATATGCTTCTAGGTAGTCCCAGGTTTCTGGGTTCTCTCGTCTTCTGCTGCCGCTGGTGCTGCTGCTGGTGGCCCTGTCCTGTGCTCAGCTGGACAACCCGGCCCATCAATCAGACTCAGACTCGGTGAGACTCAGGCTCTGAGCCAAAAAAGAATCAAAAACCTGCTGGCTGAGACTGAGACATCCCATGACGGTCTGAGCTGTGCCGTGATGTGCTGCGCTGTGCTGTGCTGTGCTTCGCTGCTGTCAGTTCCAGGCTGTACGGCACGCCCCTCCAGCTCCCCAGCCCCATGCCCCGAGCCCCAGCCCCAGCCCCAGCACACCCCCAAGCCATGTCGATGTCAACTGTGCATATGCCTTGCAGGGCGTGTTTCGACGCCGTGATCATCGGCAGGCGATGCTACACAAGACGGAAAGGCTGGAGCTTCTTTTTCGCACGAACACTGTCTCTCTCAAGGTCAGGCTGCAAAGCGGAATGGTACCAAAAAAAGTGGAAGGATGGGCGGCAGGGCGCGCAAGGTGACGGGGATCCGGTATGTATGAAATAGAGGGGTTTCCGCTTCATTTCGGACGGCTTGCCGAGAGGCATAATCCGACCGCGACAACGAAACCCCCAAGTCATGGGACTGGCGATGCTTTGGTCGTTATGAGTCGTGGGGGGGGAGACACGTACGTCAGCGTGGAAAGTGAGGCCAGAGAGAATTGTGAGTGAGATTGAGAGCGGGAGTATGAGAGAGTGAGAGTAAGATAGATGGGTGAGATTTTTGCTCATGTGATTTCGCGAGGCGGGAAGACGGCGGGAAGAGATGGCGCCCCTCGACGGCGCCACTAGGACGCGCGGGACGGCCGTGTCGTGGCGTCACCCATAGCAACAACAAAGGCGGGCTGAGACCCTTTCACGACAACGCTGGGCCTGCTCTCTAGAGTGAATGAGATTTCTCAAAGAACCAGCCGTCTTGTCCTCAGACGACGCTTTCTACGTTGAGATGGGAATGACCGTGATCAGACCACCAGGATCAGTGACGAACGAGAACTGGCCAGCCGCTTGAGAGCTGCTGTCATTTTTACGCAGGAAACATGCCACCGCCGCCAAAACCAACCCTCCCCAAGGCGGCCGAACCCAAGTATGGCCGGAATTTCGACCCGTGGAACTCGGTCGCCCTCGGCCACCAGCGCGCCGAGACCAAAGGCCCCCAAGGCTGGCGGGACAACCGCACGTGGAAGCTGCAGAACCAGCTCGCGGGCGGCCATTCGGGCGGCGACCGGCTGTCCGACCGCGTGGGAGCCGGCTCGGAGGACTATGACGAGCAGCGGCAGGTCCTCATCCCCAAGGAGATCAGGGCGAGGGCCGCCAACAGCGTCATGGATATGTTGAGGAAGCCTGGGACGATGAGCCAGGGCGGCAGCATCAGCAAACAGGGAAGCAAATCACCAGAGAAGCAGCTCTCCAGGTTTGAGGGAGAAGGGAAAGGAGAGGATGACGCCGTGATGGCAGGAGAGAAGCCCACATCCTCCGCGCATCATCAGCAAGATGGCGAAGACGGCGAGGCAGCAGGGAAGGCAGAGGGCCAGAGCAGCACCAGCAGCAAGATATTCGACGGCCTGGTCATCTACGTCAACGGGAGCACCCACCCGCACATTTCAGACCACAAGCTGAAGCACCTGCTCGCCCAGAACGGCGCCCGCATGTCGATACACCTGGGCAGGAGGCAGGTCACCCATGTTATCCTGGGCAAACCTTCAGGCCCCAACGGCGGCGCCGGCGGTGGGCTGGCGGGCGGGAAGTTGGAAAAGGAGATACGGCGGGTTGGGGGCTGTGGCGTCAAATACGTCGGCGTCGAATGGTGAGTGAGCCGGCCTCTACTGCTTCGAATTCATCTCTGCGATGGCCGGCCGTGGAATGACCCTCCCAGCTCTGCTCCCTTGTCTTTCCGCATGGGAAACTCGTCGCTAACGTGGAACAGGGTCCTCGAAAGCGTCAAGGCCGGCCGCCGTCTGCCCGAGGCGAGATTCACAAACCTCAAAGTCGCTTCCAAGGGACAGCCGAGTGTCTACGGCGCCTTCTCCAGGGCGGCTTCGTGAAAGCGCGGGCGGACAGGCGGCAGCCCCGAACGTCACGGGGCTGGCTGACCAGCAACAGCCACCTCGGTTGGACATTCCTTGAGGGTGTGGGAGGAACGAAATGTTTGCTGCGGGGAAGGGGGACGTCCCCAAAGTGATATTGTCTTTCACACGGAGGGCCCTTTTGTGTACCATGACAGGCTGTGGCTCTGGTCTACTGTACTGGGAGTCCCTCAGGGCCTCCCCGCCCTGGCGTCAGGGCACAGCATGATGCATATCTTGGTGTAGACGGGAAAGGGGAGCCAGGCGCATCGCGCATCACGCACTCGCATCGCATCGCATCGCATCGCATCGCATGTGGCATGGACCAGCTCTGTTCACGGGGAACGGTCGGACGGGGCATTTGGGTGGCGTTTTGGGGACACTGACTCTTGCATGGAATGGATGGAAGGAAGGAAGGACGGAGGCATGGAATGAATTTTGTGCAATGGGTCGGCTCAGTTGCTTTTCTGATGAGGAACTCCCTGTCATTATCATCCGGCTGATTGCTACCGACTCCTTTCATGTCGGAGTGCATTGGCAGCTTCTATATGTCATGGTTCCTTGGAATGAGCCAGATCGGTGAGGGTGAAGCATACTCATTACCGCAACCCGAAATTTCATACTTCTCACTTATACGAAGCTTACCACAAATCTCGGGTTTGTCGATGTCTGCACATCCCCAGTGGAGGGTCATGGATGCAGACACAGTACCTCCATACTGTCCTCACATGTTGAGAGCGAGAGTGACACCGATTCGACAGTATCGCACTTGGCAATTGACCGACCATTCCTCTGGGGGCCCAGACTCTTCGACGCCCGCGCTCAAAGCCAGACTGGCTTCTCCTCAACTCCCTCCCCTCCGCCCGCCCCTCCAGCCATGATCTCCCGACTTTGCCTCCCGGGTCGCACAACTAGATTAACGGGTCTCACCTAGTCAACTCGCCCAACCCACTGTCGCACCTCCCTCGTACGACCATGTCCTTCCCCCTCCGTCAACATACCCCCCCCCCAATAGCTTTCCCCGCTGCAGGAATTGCAATAAGCAGTGCTTCCAACCTTCCCCCCCGGATGATTTCCTTCTTGCATACGTCCGCGAGGAGATACTGTCATTTGTTGTTTCACGCGTCCAGATGGGGAATCACCACGGCCTGGGCAGCATAATCCCAGCTGCGCTGAGGTAGCCGATCCTACACAAGGCCAGAATGGCCCTCGTAAACCCACCACCACCACCACCACCACCACCACCACCTCAACCTCAACCTCTCGGCCCCTGGGGTCCTGGCTGGCTGGCTGGGCTGGGCCGGGCTGGCTAGTAGTTGGCGCCGGCCTTGGGCGGCGACGCTGTCTCACCGGAGCACAGCAACAGCAACAACAGCGACGACTGCACAAGAAGGGGGACAAGGCGATGGGAGTCCCAAGCGGGCCGCCCTGTTTCGAGTACAGCACCCTCCTACGCCCAGCTGTTGCGTGCGTCCCCAGCGCTGGGACGGCGGGCCCTGCGCCTTTCCGTCGCACGGGGGGGGGAGCACAGCTCGAAACCCGACGGCGTGTAACGTGGCGAAAGACAACAGAGAGAGAGAGAGAGAGAGAGAGAGAGAGAGAGAGAGAGGAGGTTAGCGCGGGAGAAGTAATCCATATGGCGTAAGCGGGCTGTTTTCGTCTATCATATGCATGATGTAAAGGCGCAAAAAGTACCAGTTGTCAGGATGGTTGGATGAGAAAATCGCACCTTGATATCGGGACAACAAATCTCTACTTATTTAGTTGAAAGGGGAAATGGAGAAGGGGGGGGGGGACAAGACAGGAACACATACCCACACATTTCAACCAGCCCGTACCACAGCACACCGGACGGTGATAGGGGACGAGAGAGGTACCAGCGTTGTGTCTTTTTGTCCCAAGGTTGGGATGGGGTTGGTCGAGTCTAGCAGCGAGTCATCGGTACCTGTGCATGTGCGCCCCGGGAGGGTCCAACCTCTTTTGTGCTCTTGCGACTTCAGACGGCTGCTACCGCGGCCAGACGCAAATACGAGGGTGTGCTCCAGGCCCAGGTTCGGGACGGAGCCCAGAGCCGAGCTAGAGTCTTTCTATGTGTGTGTGTGTGTGTGTGTGTGTGTGTCGTGTGTCCCGGTCGCAGGTCTTGCCCATGTATGTTTGGCCCTAGTCCCCATCGCCTACTTACCCCGGCGTGCTGGCTTTGATACGTTGTTGATATTGGAAAGGTCGGGCTGGACCCTCTAGCTCGAAAAAAAGAAAAGTTCCGATCAGCTGAACGTGACATGACGTGATGTTGTTCTTTCTTGTTTGTTTGCTTGCCCTTTGTGTGAAACCATGACAGCGGCCTAGGCGAGGTCAACGGCGATGATCACAAGGGTGGTGGTTCGTGTGGAGGGCTTTCGCCCTCGCATGTGACAGTCGCAACGAAGACAACCAGGTTCCGGGTCCACGACTTGCAGTCTGCGAGATCCAGCATGTCGTAGAGCCCAGATCTGGCACTGCATTTCCGCGACCAAGGGCCAACCGGTTTCTGTAGGTTGACACAGCCTCCATCTTGCATCGCAGGTCATGTCGTGAGCGAGAGTGAGAACCCTGGGAGACGTGGTCGGGGGCGAGAATGGAGCGCTTCCCCTGTCATGAGCACAGCTTTGTCCGCGGTGCTTTCATTGGGCCCATCCCTTTGGTCAGCTTTCTTGATGCCCGTGTATACTGTAATTGGGCAGCTGCAAATTAATAACTGCAAGGCTATGGCTGATGGCCATGGACTGCCTCACATTGGATCACTGCACAATGGAGATCCGCGCATGTTCGCATGTATAAACGCGATGGGAGGTATATTCACCCGGAAAGGCTTCCTAAAACTCTGCCATGAGCTCAGAAAAGAGGAACAATTCATCGTCATCAACCTGACACCTCATAACGCCGTAACACCTCCCTATCGATCCTCGAACAGAGCAAGATGGAGGACACATCAGTGATCCTTCAGCCACTTCAGCATCTGGTCAAACGCTGTGCTCTGCGCGGTCTTGATCGTGGGATCCTCGTAGTCCCCGACAACAGCAAATCCTTTGTAAAAAGGTCAGCAAATAGGCTCGGCCTGTATTTTTGGGAAACCCAAAGACTCACCATGTGGGACTTCAGGGTAGACCTGGACCTCGTGCTCAACATTGATCTTGGACATGTAGTCCTCGCCCGCCGTACGCACATCATCCGGGAAGAGGGGGTCATTCTCCACGCAGACCAAGCTGACAGGAGCCTTCAGGCCCTCAAAGTCGTCCCGCGCCACCAGTGTCGCGTGCGCCAACGCCCCGGCCTTGATGTACGGCCCATTCGTCTGGGGTCCAGCCTCCTCGTCCGCAGGCTTCTCCGCAGCAGCGCCGAACAAACTCGCGCCGCCCTGGACCTTCCTCTCCGCCGCCAGGAGCAGCACGTACCGGCCGCCAAAGCAGTACCCCGCCGCGTAGACGCCGCCGCCGTTGCCGACCGCGTCGGCGAACTCGTCCTTGGCGCCGTCGACGACCTTGTGCAGGATGGGCAGGACCTTCTCCTCGGTGTGGCGGGCGAGCCACATGTCGATCATGAAGCTCTTGACGCCCTCGACGGCCTTGATCTTGAAGTTGTCGAGGAAGGAGCCGCCCTGGGTCGCCTGCTCCTCGTCGACGGTGGCCGAGTTGGGGGCGACGTCGCCCTCGAACAGGTCGGGCATGACGACGACGAAGCCCTCGCTCGCGAAGCGGTCCGCCTGGATCTGGTTGTTGGTCGACTTGACACCCGTGCCGCCCGTCAGGAGGAGCAGCAGGCGGGCGGGCGCGTGGGGGTAGTCGGACGGCTTGGAGATGTAGGCCTGTGGCGTGGGGGCTGCTGATCAGTACTTGTGCCGACCGGTGAGTGGGGAGGGCATCCGGCAAGGCGAACTCACGTCAATGTCGTTGAGCTTCCTGATCTCTCCTGTCGGGCCTGGGCCGCTGGCTGGTGGCATCCAACGTTAGCTTTCGCAGTTGCCAGGGCATCCTTTCGGCACGGAGGGCGACGAACGGGTGGGCCTGTCTGTCACGCAATCATCGCACAGCTTCGGTTGGGAAGTCGACTCCTCGGCGGCAGCGGTGGGAGCAGTGGAAGCAGCAGCTGGGGTCTCGACGGGAGCATCTTTCTGGGCGTCTTCCTGAGCATCGCTCTCGGGGGCCTTTGTGGCCAGCTCTGGATCTGTGCTGGTCATGGTCGTCGACGGTAGTTGCGTAAGTGGTCGTGGATGGGTTAGAGTCCTGGTTCTCTCGCAAGAGCGGTCTTTTTAAGTGATCGACGTGTCCCTTCGTAAACAGCTGAGACGTAATTCTGGCCAGATACGAAGCTCGTAGGAATGGAAGTATGGTGAGACATCCCTTGGCGGCCTAGACGTCGTGACCCACGACCCCTCGCGTCTGCCAAGTACGTCACCTACCATGGCAAGCTCCAGGGTGCTGCAGACCAGGGCCCTCCCCGCTCCTCCTCCAGGTTGAGCGCGTCAGGGTTTAACCCTCTAGCCAAAACCACGTACAGTCACCCATGCGACCAGCAAGCAGCAAGCTTAACTGAGAAGGCTGAGACCGAATTCGCATCAATTAGTGTCAGGCGAGGTTTTCATATCAACAATTGTGAGAGAGTTTAGGTGCTTTATCCAATCATTAGGTCACTTTAATAACTCCTTTCCCAGAATTATCGGTGTTTCCTTCTTTCAAATGGTGTCAGAAATCTAAAAAATCGTTAGCAGTTAGGCACGACTTCCCTAAGTCCTTCGTGGTTAAAAGGGGAGGGGGGCATCTTATTTAGGCATTCTCAAGCGCCAATTCTGTTTAGACTTGGGGAGTCTTATCCAAGTGCATGTTCTCAGTGTACCTAAGTACTTGTGATTAAAATAAGAAATTGGAATGAGCCCAGCTAATACGCAGCCTTGCACAAACCCTCTGCAATGAAACGCTACCTGATGTCAACCAACAGCACTTAATGTGAGTGATTTTGGCCCTTGGCCCCATGTGATAGCCGCCAGCCTGACCTCTCGAGCTCCTATCAACATGCCTTTCGAGCCGGACGACCATGGTCGCATGCAATCCCGCACTAGCTTCATGCCTCCACGGCCTTTTTTATAGACCCATTTGATCTTAGGGACAGGTCGGTCTCGCAATGCAGGATTGCGGCTGTGATCCTTTGTTCTAGAGCTGAGATTTCATGCGGGAGCAGTAGGAAATCAATAGTCTGGTGCGACGTGACGTTTCGATTGTGTGAAGAAGGACTCCGGCCGCATCATGTCTGCCTGCAGGCTGAGTCCTCTCAACTACCCAGGTATCTATATCAAGTTGGCACTCAAATGCTCTCCTTTTGACCCTTTTTATACCAGCTACCGCCTCCTAACGGCATGGGAGCTGTCTCACTTTGCTGCAAGACAGACTTTCGAAGCAGTGGGCTATTTGCAACTCTGGAAGTAAAGCGCCAATATGATTCTGCGGTTCACTTTTGCATGGGCTGTGGCTGTGGCTGGCCAATCGACGTCTGACAACCGCTTCATCGGTGGTACATACAACCAGATTCAAGTACGTATTTAGAGATATTCAATCCTAATGTATCGTTTTGCTGACTACGAGCTGGAAAGCTCAAAGAATGACTGCTGGTACTGGATGGAGCACGTCCGGGACTCTCGCGGGCGACTGTGCGCCCTCCAGCAGCTGTGTGCTTCACACGGGGTGCACCTCGAACACTTTACTCTTCGCAAATGGGGACATTATGACATGGTATGCACAGATAATTCGTAATTTTCGTACGTCTGATAGAGGATCTCAAACAGAAGTGCTTACCTTGATATTTCAACAGCAACTCTGATTTCGGATGTGTCGCCATGACCATCTTCGAGACGATCTCCTTCGGTGCTCCATGTGCCACAAATTGGGAGTGTCGACACACGAGAGGGTGGAGCGCTAGTACTCTATATGGGAACTTGCCGGCAGTGCCCACGAAGGAAATAACAATATGTAAGTCCAGACACTGAGTTTCCGGATCATTGGCAAGACAAGCACTGCCTTACGCAATCGATTATGTTGGTAGTTCCTAATCTCTGTCCGGCATGTATTTATTTGCTACCGTGAGTCACACGACGACAGCGACTTCTTCAGGCGCACCATCGCCAACCTCCTCATCCAGCCCATCAACCAATGCGGCGGTCGCTGCAATTGGTGGCGGGAGTGAGGCCTGGATCGCTGGGGCTGTAGTTGGACCAGTTGTTGGCCTCGCATTGTGTGCAGCGGCATATTGGTTATGGAGGCGACATCAGAACCACCACGATCGGAACACAAGTAAAAACCGTGAATTACATGGTCAGATTGTTGATACGCAGCAAATCGGGCCCCAGCCTGAAAAGCCAGAACACGCGACCCCGCCATTCATGCTTCATGCGGATTCGGCGCAAAGAACACCTGAGCTGCCTTAATGTTGCGGTGGCAAAAGATGCAGTGTATATAGATGCTCAGCGTATAGTATGAGGGGAAAGCTTCTAAACAGATGTCAACAATGGAAATGAGGCAGTAAGTAGGTTCCCTAGTTACATGTTTGTTAATCAGCAAGTGTTGAGAGTTTAGAGTTAGCGGCCTGATACATCTTTTCTATTCATATTTATATTTAATCTAAGAGACCTCTTATAGCTGTCAAATCACTAAGGGAGAGAGCGAGCCAACTTTTGACAGTGATTACAGGAATCGCGCATAATGCCTATAAAATACATCATACGCGCCAACTGGGCAGTATTTCCGAGAAATCAGAGATTCGCACCTGCGAAAAAGGAGTGTACACGGGTACATGAACTCACACCATAGCTACTAGTATAGCTTATCAGAGCATATCACCCAGGCCTAATTCGCTCACCTATACCCAACACCTATACACCTAAGTTGAATTAGGTGTGTAAATTGGGTATGTTAGTTAGGTGTATAGGTGCTAGGTGTGTGTGAGTGTGTGTGTTAGGTATAGGTGTTGGATACCTAGGTTTGGGTTTTGGGTGTGGGTATTGGGTGAGGTGATGTTTCCGTGTATTCTCCGTTTTTGCAGGTGCGAATCTGCATATTAATTTCCAAAGTGTATACCAACAGTTTCTTCTGCTGTTTCGAGCGCTATGTATCCTGCTATGGACATATAAAACCAGTTCTGAATGGCAGAGCCTTCAGGCTTGTTGAGGATGACTCGACCTTGATGATTAATTTCCGTCACATCAAAAACGGACGAAGTTTATGCAAATCAAGCTTCCTGATCTTACTCGCTAACACTTGTCAAAGTGCTTGTACCATATCCAGCCCACCAGCATATCAGGATCATCCCTTTTTATGGCCAGCCAAAGCTCACCTTTCTCAGCAATGACGTCAAACACCTGCAGTCACATTTGTGAGTGAATATTCAAAATACACGACAGCGTTTAGGACATACCTCTCCGATATCGTAACAAAGATAGGGGTATCCTGCTTCTCGGTCGGTCGTCCCGGTGTCGAACCTGTGCAAGGAAAGAGCTGACCAAAGCTTGCTGTTCTTGGGATTTGATGGTCCTGAACCATCTTCGTCCTTGCTAGCAGCAGATGGAGAAATTTGTGGAGATACATTGGAGGTCTCCGATGACCCAGCGGACTCTTCAAATTCTCCAGACATTGAAAAGAGTCGACTGTGGCGGTCTGCTGGTTTCTCTGGTCGAAATGCCAACGGCATTCCCTCATTGGGAAAGTTTCTGCTCCGTGATTGCAAGGAAGGAATGATCCCGAGTCCTTTCAACTTTTGCTCCACATGCGTGGACCGGAGTTGACGTTCGAAATCGGCTTTGATGTCTGCCAATTAGTTTGGCCCCTTCGGCGAGGACGAAATTGGTTTCTCACTTGAAACTGGAATTTGCGTGTCCCTCAGTTCAGATGAAACAACCGTTTTCAAATCCTCCAAGAATTCCACATGTAAGGCTGTCAGCTGGTCCAAATTTCTGAATATGCGGTCTGCTGCTAACTGGTCGAGTTTGACGCAGTCCTTGAAGGTCCCTTTGTAAACTTCGGAGAGTGCTTGGAGATCCTGGACAAATGCCGCTTCTTCCGTCATGAAACTCATCAAGGTTACTCGCCGTTCGGAAAGCTGTTTTTCGGCTGATGCTTCTTTGACAGCGTTAAGAAGTTCTCGTCGTCGGAAGGGCTCCAAGAGCTCGTCTTTAGCAGCATCACAGTTGGGGAAAGCAAAGTCAAGTAGCCCAAGTACGTCGCTTCTCTCACCTGTCATAGGTGCCTCACACCATTGGCTGATGGAGGATTTCGAATTCTTGTCTTCACCTTGGATGTCCCTCTCCCATGCGTCCCAATCTGTCTTCCTAACATCCAAAATATCGTCATCGTTTCTGCTCGCTTCTGCGTTTACCCCAGTGCCTTCGCTGTGCGCGCTGCGGGATGACTGACTCGGATGGTAACTGCTATAGCAGTCCTCCGACCAGGGCAAAGCAGTCCTCCGACCAGGGCAAAGATCTCAAGGCGAATTGTGTCAGGTGCCGGGCTACATGCTCCTCGGTATTCTCGGCTGTGTGTTGACAGAATGGACAATGATCGATGACAGACAGACTGGGATGACTACCGTTCTCAACCAAGAATGAGATCTCGTCCCCACTGAAGTGACCGGAGTGTATCTCCTTTAGGTGATCTTCAAAGATGTCTGGTGACGCAAAGAAAGACGGTTCATGACTTGTTGCAAAGCAGTGCCATCTCATTCGGTGCTGAGAGCGCATGTGAGCTAGCCACTCCTTGCTTGGCGAGTATAGCTCAAGCGGTGTATCGCATTCGTCAAATACACACACATAAGGATCCAGGTCCTTTCTCTCATGCTTCCTATATCGTCGATGTCATGATGATTAGCTTACCTAACACAGGTGCAAGTAGACACGCGAATGATTTACTTACGCCCACACTGCTGCACTTGATGCCTGGCGCGCTTGAAGAAGGAGACCACAGTAATCACATATGAATTCGACCCCCAATTTCGCCGCTGCCGGGCGTGGCGGAACAAGTACCCGATCTGACACAAGCAGTGAATTGGAAGTCGCCTTGGATACTTCGGATTGTGCAAAGGTCTGGCGAATCATGTTGATGTCAACTGTAGTAGCCGTACCATGAGATCCAGCTATCCCTGCTTTTGCCGGTGGCTGAAGTACACTAGGCTTCCTACCATCACTCGGCGATATGGTCTCTTGGGCTGGAGGCGAACAACTCAAGTGGTGAGACTTGTTTTCTAGCTTTCGAGGTGGGTAATCGAACAGTTCCAGGTTCCAGACCCTCCTTCTGGCTCTTCGATAAAGGATCCGTTTGTGGCGAATAATCATCGTCTGGACTAGCCTCTGGGCGAGTGGCTCCCCAACACCTGCGGCGTGTGTCCTGACGTAGAACTGATACAACCGTGTCAGGCCATCTATTGGTGAACAGGTGAGCTCTTCAGACTTCTTCCCATTTTCATCTCGTAATTTGAAATCATCGGCTCGTTTGTTCTGGTGATTGAAGCTCGCCTTTCGCACCATGTTGGACAGTCTGTGGAGCCAGTCTATACTCTCGTGTATTGACTGCAATAACTCTGGCTGTGACCAACTGTCAATAGACTCCTCCGTGGAGGACTGAAGTCCTCGAACTCCGAAATTCTCTGTATGAAAGATGGCATGTGCGGCCTCAAGGTGCCTTCGCGTATCGGAAGGTAATGCGAATACTCGTCCACATTCCGGACATGGATGTGGTATTTCATGCTGACAAGTTTCGACGTCACTCTCAGGCCCCAAATACAAGCTCATCTGCGACACTGTAGCACATGATATCAGCAATGCAAGTAGACGCGTCCAATTTCAAATCCTAGAAGTAGCTTTTCCGTTGCTCTCAACGTATACATTCTCCAGGAAAGCATTACGTGGCTTGGCCAAGCCTTTCTTCGATGGTATAGAGTTGTCTCAGGAAAAGCTCTGAGACATCAGGGATCTCTCGAAGACGAAAGTCTAATGAAGCCTGCACATCGGCGAAGACGCCAATATTCGACTGCCATAGCTTGAACCTCACGAACTCATCTTGCAGGGTACTTCGAGTCTGCTCATTTGTATCTGGCCCATGGAGAGATCGTGAGCTGTCTATGTTCTGCGCGAAGAGATGAAGGCATCGACTCGCGATCTTGCGTATTGTGTCACCATCATACGGTGCCATCTGGGCAGTGCTCTGCGACAGGGAAAATGTGCATATGAGTATTGGTCGAAATGGTCCACAGCTACGAAGCATTTGTGTATTTACCGTATCGTTTGAAGGTGAAGAACGACATATGTCTCAGAAATCACATGACTTCACCTTGGACCCCGCTCGAGGCGGAGCTCACTTTATTTCTCCTGGTGCATATTGTGTCACCAAGGGTTTCTTACGACATACGCGGGCTTGTCTTGGATGTATGTTCCGCTATTGCCACAAGAATCCTCTCCTTCGCGCTCTTGCCAGACTCTTGAAAAACAAGGACTACGTGATACAAATCGAGAGGTCCAACCTATACAGAGCCGATGGGCAACGCATATAGCGTCACTGGCAGTGTCCAGGACTCTGCTCAGCACCGCGGTCCCTCGCCACCGGGATTAGTGGATCTCATCTTGGCTACATTGCCAATCATCTGCAACTTATGCAGAAACTTGTCAAAAACAATCAATAAACGCGACAAACGATACGGGTACTTGGGCAACATCCAATCATCTACAGCAACATTGCAATTCCACCTTGAGGCGCTGAAAAGAGAAGGTAGCTATGAAAGATTCTCGTCAGAGATTCAAGACCTCGCGGATCATCTGGAACGGATGTTTAGCCAGGAGTTGGCCTTATCCAAAGTTAGAACCGCCGACCTCCTTTACTTTACAACTTGATATATGATCGAACTAGGCAGGGCTGACGAAAAAATAACGTTCTATATAGAGCAAAGTAGCTGAAGCGCCTGTCTCAGCCAATGGATGCACATGCTTCATTCAGTATCAACGACTCAACATGGTCCAAGGGTTGGTTTCGGAGAATGGCGGTCAATTGGCAAGCCTCCGGCCCAAAGACATCCTCGATACAGAGATGATGGATAGTCCCGGCCAATGGAAGAGACTACAGGGAGAACTTGAATTTATCACCGATGAAATACAAGGCTATGGAGACGATATCAGCAATTTGGACGAAGACACGATGGCGCAGCCAAACGAGCCTCATCCGGAGATGTGGGATTTTGCGGACGGGGTGTTCAAAGCGATGTCCTGTGATTGCCATTCTCAGTTCCTGCGAGGGAGTCGCCTCAAGATTGGGACGTACTACACAGTCTCAAATAATGGGCCAAAATCGTTATGTGTTCTACTTGAACAGCTCCGAGACAGCGAACAATGGGGAGTGTGGCATGAATTACTCATTCACGACCATATAGAACTCAAGTAAGTACTTGGCTTACATGAAATGTATTACTATGTGGAAATCTGACCATTTCTGACACTCCACCCTAGGCCTAGAGTCAAATTCTCAACACCGGATCCGGTGGACCCGTACGAAGAGAATCGCGACTTTTCGGGGTCCGAGGCTATTACCTGTATTTATGATGTTCTTTAGGAACCCTCAACGGCAGATCTGCTACGGCTCAATTTCATCTTGAATCAGGGCATTCTTCATCCATCCAGCAACATTGCAGACGAACGAACCATCAAGCAGGACAGTCTGCGGGAAGAAGTCGACCTCAAAGCTATCCTTGCATCGCCCCAGAAACGGTGGCCCGAGACTGCAAAGTGGGCTCTTGCCGTCATCCTTGCATGGAGCCTCCATCTTCTATACGGTGGGCCTTGGGTGCGAGGCGGATGGGGCCGAGAGAATATTGTGTTCTTCAGGAGCGGCAGTCGCATTCCTCTGCAGCCATTCCTTGGTGTCTCAGACATACAGAAGGACAAAGACCCCAAACCCAGCGAGGTGTTCAGTCTTCACAGATACCCGGAGGTCCTCGAGCTTGGGGTCATTCTTCTGGAGCTGCACCTAGGCCAGCGGCTCGAGGACTTCCTGGGACTGAAACGAGAGCTTTCTGGAGCCAGGGACTTCTTCTTGCATTCTATGCAGGCATTCGCGTGCCAAAAGGAGCACATTTTCTCCTTACAGTACCGGAACGCCATCGACACGTGTCTAAGGCCAGATCCTAAGTTAGGACCCAACCCCACAATGCAGGACGTTCGAACGTTGCTTTTTCAGTATGTGATGAGACCACTCGAAGAAGAGCTGACGTCCAATTTTAAGGAGTGGTTTTCGCCTGGCAGTTAGATGAGCAGGCCGAGAAATATGATCTTGCCCTGGGATGGCATCTCCCGAGCCAAAAACCAGGAATGCACATGTCCACATCTTTTCCCGCCTCAGCAGACGCAGGCAATCATCCACTTCTTCGATCCCGAGGTCGCCGATGATTGTCCCATCATAGTCTTTCCTCAGGTCAGGACGTACGGGAGTCCAAAAGTGGGTGGGGGACTGAACGAATTGTGTTGTTCTCTGTGATGCCGTCGATGTACTCGTAATAGAGGCAAATAGAAGAGTGCATTAACACGCAACTAAAAGATACAGAGAGAGGTAGGACGCAGATGGGAATCAAGAAGTTCTCAAACTATTCGGCCCTTGGAAGTGCGATATCTGATGCTGCCCGGCCAAAACTGGGCGAGCACGCATCTTCCGCGCTCTGCAGACAGTACGATCCTCCCAATAGCGACATTCATTGGAGAACAAGGATCATCAGGCTACACCAAAAGGATGGTCCTAGAGTTGCTCTCGTCTCCCTTGATCTTGAACCCTTCTTCGCTCCGCATGACTACAGTGCCGACTCTTTGCATCTTACCCGTTTGCTCTGTTCCTTCGCTTCTGATAGCAAGCCCATATGTAAGTTCATCTGTGTCTGAAGAATCCGAGTCTCTCATGTCCTCAGCCTTGCTGCCTGGGTACTCGTAGTTATAGAGAAGTAAAACATGCAAATCCCAGCCCCTCCACTCGCCCGAATTCTGAGCGTCTTTGTAGTCCAGTTGTAATAGAGGCCCTTCCTCATCCTCTGAGTAAGGCGTACAGACCCTCAGTCGCGGCCAGATACCAGCCCGGTAAAACTGGGCTTCGTGCCCGCACTTCTCTGGCGGGCTCGGCCTCAAGGGCGCAACAGGCCCTTTTATTCGCATCCAAGCGTTTGTCACCTCTCCAAATGGATTCTCGGCATGCTTCAGGTCCACATGCCAATCCAGTACCTCGGAAAGAGCAGGTGGATTGTAGGCCGTGCAGGCTGCGACGCCATCGTAGCTTGCTCAACTCCACGAAGGTCCAATGTACTCACCCCGCGAGACTGGGGCTCCACTTCCGTGGCCTGACCAAGCCATTCCCTGCATCATTGCGTTGCTCCAGAGTCCAGCCACATATTCGGCGTTGGTTCTCTTCTGTACCAACCGAGCGAGGCCACTCATCGCTGGGAGTTTGTCGGTGGGCTTGGTCAGCTTCCTGTCACCGAAAGAATCTAGCAGCGAATACCAGATTCCGGGTACTTCTGTAATGCCATGAGGATCAGTTTCGGGGCGACGCAGCTCGGTCAGATCGGAAAGGCGGCCCTGGATGTATGACCCGTCTTCGGCTATAATCCCCGCGGCGCACTCAAAATACAATTGTCTTGAATTGTAGTGAACGACACGTCTCGCTAGGACGCGCTTTTGTAGTGCCCAGCCTCGGGTTGATAGTGGCTCGCCATGAAACTTGCCCCGGCTGCAAGTAAGTAACACATCCTGATCTGTTAGGAACAATGTGGTAACGTGTATGGCATCGAGTCCGCCTGGAAGGTCGATCACCACCGTTGGGCGGTCTTGGCGTACATGAAAACAACCCTTGTTACAATCATCGGATCGACTAGCGGCAATAACAATATAAGCATTCGAGTAGACATCAACCATCCGAGACGATTCACGAGCCCAGTCTTCAGCATCATTCTGGCAAATACAGAGACTATCGACCCATAGGTACCGGAGACGTAGATGTCTGGTTATATTTATCGCGTCGATAAATGTTTGAGGCGCTTCATTGATGTGGAAACCAAATCGCCGGGCCTTCATAGTTTCATGTGATGTAATGAAAGGAGAAGACGTTCCCCACTGTATGGTCAAACTGGTATGTCAGCGGTACATCATGCAAAGTGGCTCTATAAAGACACTTGGACACTGCGTACACAGTAGGAAAGGGCGGCGTATTTTCCTTCATACTGGCCACCGTCGACTAGCCTGATGATATCGCCGGTGACACCGACATCAAGTACTCTTGTCGGTAATGTTGTACTCAAGTTGGAGTATTCCTCAGTGGAATGGCGCTCTGCGCATCGCCTAAGCCACGCATCCACAAGGTCTAGGTTGGAAATAGATGCTGAATCTCGTACTAACGGGCGAGTAGGGAATTCTTCAGCTAGAGGATGTGCTGCAAATATTCATTTAGTACTACTGAAAACTATTGGTAGGACGTCCAAGTACTGACTTGATTCAACACTAAACCCCACAACTGTTAACAGGTAAAACCACGACTTTCTGGCGGGGTTTTGAGCCCAAACGCAGAATCCTTGCTGGCGATTTGTGCAGGCCGTTAGCCACAGCTGTTGTTTTGTGGGAATGGGTTGGCTGTCCATTCGAAATTCAATAAACACCTTGTCGTTGGTAGCAGCGTCGTTCCACATGCCAAGCCATGCCTGAACGCCCGTATGTACTATTTTGCAAAGGGGACACGAGTTTCCTGAGTTTTCCAGCCCAATCAGGTCCCCGTGAAAGGCAAAGCCGAAGGGACCCCGAGTTTCTTCTGTTTCTTTTCGGATGCCGACCTGTATGGTTTCTTCATTGTTTGCAAATGTGCTGAATGAGTTTAACCCCGGCGGCGGCAAGGGCAGAGACAGGAAAGGGGCCGACAAACACAGATCGCAGAGCGCCATACTACCTCACCAAATGATCACATGAGGCGAGGTGCGGAGAAATGAGGCAATACTCTTATAAGGATTGTATCGCAAGAATCATTAGCCCAGTCAGCCAGGCGGGAAGTCAGCGCAGCTCTCGGCTTATCAAATCTTGCATTAGGCAGCCATACTCTATCCTTTAGTCAGAAAATGGCCCTGAAAACTGCAAAGGACACCCGGGTACCAGGATACCTAAGCAGTTTGTATGTTGCGGTACCTTGGCTGCTTGGTCGTCGCGGTGTTATGTAAGCGGCTAGGACCCACCCCTGCCTAATTAACTGGCGCGGGGCGGGCGCTGGAAAGTCGCGTCAGACGCGTCTTTGGCCCTGGACGGAAAGTGCCAAACAACCACAGAGGCACACGCCACTTCATCAACACCTTGGAACCCTCGAAACTCTCATGTGTTGAACTCCAATTTGTCACACTCGTCTTTGAAAACCGGCCGACAAAATGGGTGACGCTGCCAACCAAATCACCAGAGGCGCTCTGAAGTATGCTCCATGTCGGCCCCGCCGTCGCGATGCCCCTCGTTTAGGTACTGACAATGATGTCCCAGTGCCATCTTCAACGAGCCCGCGAGGGCCGCCGCCCAGTTTCCAGTGCCCGTCCTGCAGTGCCTCCAGATCAAACCACTGGCAGCACAACAACCGGGCGGTGGTGAGAGATACCGCATCGTCCTGAGCGACATCGACAACTATGTCCAGTGCATGCTCGCCACCCAGGCAAATCACGTCGTACACGATGGCAAACTTGTCAAGAACTGTATCCTGCGCGTCAAGTCCTTCCAGTCCAACTCGGTCAAGGGAAAGAAGTAGGCCGGACACCGTGTCGCCGAAAGAAGCCATGCATGTGCTGACCAGCCAAACTAGCATCCTGATCGTCCTCGACGTTGATGTCATCGAGTCTCTCGGCACACCAGAGAAAATCGGCGAGCCCGGCGCCTTCGAAGCGAGGCCGGCCGATGCCGCAGCCAACACGACCATCGGCGGCACCGGATTCTACGGAACAAAGCAAGAAGAGTCAAAGCCTGCAGTCAAGAAGGAGAACCTGCCCTCGCGCGTGGGTGGTGCGTCTCAGATCGGAAACAACGTCATATACCCCATCGAGGCACTGTCGCCTTATGCCAACAAGTGGACCATCAAGGCCCGGGTGAGCGCCAAATCCGACATCAAGACATGGCACAAGTCCACCGGCGAGGGCAAGCTCTTCAGCGTCAACCTGCTGGACGAGAGCGGCGAGATCAAGGCGACCGGCTTCAACGACCAGTGCGACCAGTTCTACGACCTCCTGCAGGATGGAGAGGTTTACTATATCTCCAACCCCTGCCGCGTACAGCTCGCCAAGAAGCAATTTTCGAATCTCCCCAACGACTACGAGCTGACCTTCGAGCGTAACACCGTCATCGAGAAAGCCGAGGACCAAAGCAATGTCCCGCAGGTCCGCTTCAACTTCTGCGGCATCGAGGATCTGAACAAGACCGAGAAGGATACCACCGTTGACGTTGTTGGCATTTTGAAGGAGGCCGCGGAGGTCGGCGAGATCACATCCAAGACGACCAACAAGCCTTATAACAAGCGGGAACTCACTATTGTCGATGATAGTGGATACTCCGTGCGCGTGACCATCTGGGGCAAGACAGCCACCAGCTTTGACGCGCCCTTGGAGTCCGTCGTCGCGTTCAAGGGCGTCCGCGTGTCCGACTTTGGAGGACGCTCGCTGTCCCTGCTGTCGTCTGGTACTATGGCCATCAACCCCGATATCGCAGAGGCACACCGGCTGAAGGGCTGGTACGACGCCTCCGGCCGCACGGACAACTTTGCCTCGCACAGCAACATGGCGACCATGGGCAACGCAACAGGCCGCAAGGACGACACCAAGAACATCATCCAGGTGAAGGACTCCGGGCTCGGCATGGAGGAGCAGGCCTACTTCACCGTGAAGGCGACGATCGTGTACATCAAGCAGGACAACTTCTGCTACCCGGCCTGCAAGTCCGAGGGCTGCAACAAGAAGGTGATTGAGGAGGACGGCGGCTGGCGGTGCGAGAAGTGCAGCATCACCCACGACCGCCCCGAGTACCGGTACATCATGTCCGTCAACGTGAACGACCACACGGGCCAGCTGTGGCTGAGCTGCTTCGACGACACCGGCCGGGCCATCATGGGCGGGAAGAGCGCCGACGAGCTCATGGAGCTGAGGGAAAACGATGCAGAGAAGCTTTCGCAGGTCTTTGACGAGGCAAACTGCTCCAAGTTCAGCTTCAGGTGTAGGGCGAAGATGGACACCTTTGGCGACACGCAACGGTAAGCACCCCTGGCCCTTCCCCAGCCATCTCACAGGGAGCACAGCTTCGGGAAGAGCTCTTATGCGAGACAGAAGTATCGATTTGCTGACGCCGTCGAATAGGATCCGATACCAGGTCATGAGCGCCGCGCCTCTGAACTACGTCGCCGAGGCCAACAAGCTGGCCGAGCTGATCAAGCAGTATGAGCTGAACTGAGATGTTGGGCTTGCCGGCCGATGATGCACCGGCTGCGCTCTAGGCGGAGTTCTGATTACAAGAATGAAGGGTAGCAATCGCTTACCGAGCCGCAGATGCTCTGTCTGTCTCAAAGTCTGATTGGTTGGACTTGGTGTTTGTGCTCATATTTGTTCGGGGAAAAGGGACGAGCCAATAGATACCTGACTAATACCAGGCCTGTGTATGAATTTGATTCTGGCTGAAGGGAAGGGGGCTGAAGGCAAAGAATGTAGCATCAACGCAAAGTAAAATGGACATTACTAGCATGGACAAACTCGGTTTTTGTGTTATGGGAGTGGTAGATACGAAGCGGCCGATGGCCCAAGCAAGGAATATCTACAGGACGTGAGAAGCATTGCCACACTCAGCCATAGGTCACGCGAAGCTTTCTTGGTGACCAAATGAAAGTTGGATGATTCGTGATGTATTTGCTTTTTGTATTTGTTAGCTGTTGGACCGGAGCCTTCCAGATGGCCTGGTCGTAACAGCTCTGATGGGGTCATGTCTACGCCTACAACGACGGCCACGACCGACTAAAATCCACTTTCTGACTGTCCAGCTGTCCAACAGAGCTGCTGGGACTGTCTCAACAGCAGCCAATATTCAATGCGGACTTCTTCGCCGGCTACCAATGACTACTGTGTGCTCCGCACCGCCCACCGCCCACCGTCCAACCTCGGCCGAGAAGAGATATTTCCAATTCGCCGGAGTCGATGAATGAGCATCCCTCGACGGCGGTCCTATTTCGTTGTTGGCTTCTAGACTCCATACTGGCCTGTGCCGGAGGGCGCGTCCAACTACAACGCACCACCTTCGGAAACACCTGTCATGAGGTCCTCATCGTCGACCGTGGCATCAAACGCAGAGGACTTGTTGTGGCCCAGCTCCTTCTCGCGCTGCGACTCCCTGATATGCTGCTTGACATAGAACGGGTTGGTGGCCAGGCGCGCGCTGGTCGCCTTGTAGATGGCCTCGAGGTCCTTCATCTTGACGAAGATGGCGGCGATCTCGCGCTGGTACTGCTTCTCGGAGAGGTCGCCCGACTCGGAGAGGTATTTAAGGTATGGCGGCTTGCCGGCTGGCTTCTCGATCACGCCGTTCAGCATGCCGGAGCTGATCATGCCTTGTACCAGCGTCTCCACGTCGTTATCGCTGGGCAGGAGGTCGCCTGTCTCGGCGCTGCAGGTCTGTTGGCGGAGCTCAGCTAGCGAGACCTTGGCGTAGATCCTCCTAAGGTCGATGATCTGCCACTTCTGGTGTGCGGCCAGGACTTCCTGGACCAGTCCCGTGTTTCTGTCGTTCGCCCACACGGCAGAGTTGGCCTCAACCAAGGCTTTGAGTGATGTAGCAACCATAGTGTCGAAGTGAGCCGCGATGGACAAGTAGGGCTTTGCCGTCGTCTCACACGTCTTGCTGGCATTTGAGCCTGTGCTGGCAGGCACGGTCGGGGTGCGTCCGTTGACGAGAAGGCTCACGAGAACCCATTTATTGAAGGCTTCCGTCATGATCTTGCTGACTCCGCCGTCGCGTGTGGGGTGCGTGATGACCCGCTCGAAGGCCGCGCGCGCCTTTACCCACTGCCGCTTGGAGCAGTATAGCAGGCCGCATGTGAGGTCATATTGCAGGACTTGGTCAACTGTGACTGCAGTGGTGAGGCCTGTCTCCACCATGATGTAGCCAGTTGGAGGAAGGCTCAAATCGCAGAGTGGCTTCTGAATCACTGCGTCTGTCCGATTGCCAGAGCCCTGATCTCGAGACATGCCGGGAAAGTAGACTATTTGCTTGTTCGTCACTTGGAAGGCTGGCTCGGGAACATTATTGTCGTAGGCTAGTCGCACTAGGGATAGGTGATGGGACGTCAGCATCGCTCCGCTGGGATCGAGTCGGAGCATGGCCTTGGCTAGAATTTCGACTGCGAGATCGTGCTGAAGAGAGGCAATGTTAGAGAGGAGGTGCAACGACAGGTAGGGGGGAGCTTACCGGCAGGAGTGTGCCCGATGCCACCTTGTCCAGCCATGTTGTGAGGTGGTTTCCCACATACCGGATCTGCCTGGCATCGAAGGTCAAAAGAAATGTGACAAGGGCCTGCAATCTCGCATCGGGTGGAAAGGATGTGGTTTCGGAGAGGGTGTTGAAGACTGCGAGGTAGGATATGCTGTTGACAGCTGGATCTAATAGCTACAAGGGCAAAAGTCAGTTCGATGCACCTCATACGTGGCAAGAGTATAGGGATGCACCTGTAGAATGTCGATGCCATTCCGTGCAATGGTAGCAGTCTCCTTGCTGAAGAGATGGTCTATTTGTTGTAGGTGGGAGTTGACAGCAATATCGTAGTCGTCGTCTGTCGCAAACGGCTGGGGCGGAGGGAATCCCAAGAGGACAGATACAGCATTGTCCATGGTGAGTTGCGGATACGGGTGTGGTGATATCTTTGGAGAAGAGAGGCAGCAGACGAGGGCGACAGCTGCGGTGGATAAGATGTCGCAGGTGGTGGTGGTGGTGACGATGACGAGGGTGGCAGACGAGGCTCCCTTTCCTAATCAGTACCGCCGCAGCGGACAAGTGAAAAGATCAGCAAGAAGACTGCAGGCTCTCGGGAAGCATTATGTATTTAGTGTTTGGTGGCAGCGCAAAGAATGTCCGGAGTGAGAATTGGGAAGAAAGGCTGTCATGCAGACGCGTGGGAGCTCCAAGGTTGGCTATCGATACCGTCAGCGACGTTTCCCCACGCATCACAATGGCAGTCAAGGTGCAGGCAGGTGGGCAGGTAGGGTAGGAGATACGTACCTTCCAGATTCCCACAGGGACCCCGCCAAGGGTGATGGCCCAAGCTTCTTCCGACCTTGCAGGGGTCCCCATTTCAGCGTCCTTGGGCTAGCCTCCCTGCGCCGTGTCAATCGTGTGTGGGGAAGAGGGACCTCACTCTTGAACTGGCTCCAGATTTTCTTTCTCCTGCCGGTTTGCAGGGGTGTTAAGAGGTGGGCTTTTCTCCTTCTCACGCTCATTTAAGTTTGACATTTCAGATCGCTTTAGTGAGACTGCTTTGCTATACAGTAGTGATAGTTTGACAACGTAAGATCCGTCCCGATTGACTCTGGCGAAAAGAGAAAAGAACAACGGTTGAGGTTCAACCCCCTTGCATCCCAATGAGCCCTTGACTGACCTTCTCATAGATATCCACCGTCATGCCTCTACCAGAGAAATACGAGCTGCCGGCAGCAGCAGACTTCCACGTCCACGTTCGAGATGGCCCCATGTCTGCTGCCGTCGTGCCCACAATACGGCAGGGCGGCGTCAAGTAGGCATCTCCCACGCCCAACCTAGGCCGTCACAATTCATCGGCTCACACACAAGGCTCCCAACTGCAGCGTGGCATATGTAATGCCCAACCTCGTCCCTCCCGTTACCACTGTCCAGATGGCCCTGGATTACAAGCAACGCCTGCTGAACGTGGATCCCACCGTCACCTACCTCATGACTCTCTACCTCCACCCCTCCATCACGCCCGAGGTGATCCGCGAGGCCAAGAAGGCCGGAATCGCAGGCATCAAGAGCTACCCGGCGGGTCTGACGACGAATTCCGAGTCTGGCGTGACGGACTACCAGCAGTTTTACCCCGTGTTCGCGGCTATGGAGGAGGAGGGCCTCATCTTGGTAAGCGCCTTAATTTTCCATCCCTGCATGCTCCTCCATGGCGACCAGAAAACAGAGGAATTGGGTGGCTCCGAGTGGTTCTACAGCCCTTCCGTACCTGTTACTTCTCTGCAGTCGGTGATGAGACCATTTCATTTGGACACGGAGTCATGCACCCTTCACTGGGAGACAATGACGCAGTTCAGATTAAGACTACAACGGTCTGAGACTGCGCAAGTGTTTGATTTTCATCCCTCAGATTTATAGCCAGACGAGTTTCGTGATTTCATGAAGAGAAGCCTCGGAGGATGGTCCAATCCGATGGTCAACTCGTAATGTCGAAATACTGACACCAGTTGTGCCTAGAATATCCACGGCGAGTGCGCCAGCGACCACAAGAAGAACATCACCATCATGAATGCCGAGTCGAGCTTCCTGCCGACCCTCAAGGCGATCCACACGAAGTTCCCGAAACTCAAGATCGTTCTGGAGCACTGCACAACTGCGGATGCTGTCAAGGCTGTCGAGGCGTGCGGCGACACCGTGGTCGGGACCATCACAGCCCACCACCTGTAAGCAAGATCCTATTCATCCGGACTCGCTACGGAGCAATGAAGGACTGGCGCTGACGCTCTTGAATGACAGGTTCCTGATCGTCGATGATTGGGCAGGGGATGTGGTAAGTCACACACGGCGGCTGGCGTCGCCATGTCATACCCTCTTTGTCCCGGCCAATTTTACTAACGAGCCGTGACCAACAGTTCCACTACTGCAAGCCAGTCGCAAAGGTAAGAAAACATGCTCCCATACGCGGCCTCTAATACCCCTCGTTCGCGTGCCGTCGTGACTAACGTACCCGCGCCCAGATGCCAAACGACCGCCTCGCCCTCCTCCAGGCCGCCGTCACCAGCAAGGGCAAGTTCTTCCTGGGCACCGACTCGGCGCCGCACGACATCAGCGCCAAGAAGGGCAAGGGAAACACTGCGGCCGGCGTCTTCACGCAGCCCTACGCCGTCGCATACGTCCTCACGGCCCTGGAGGAGGCCGTCGCCAGGGGGGACATCGAGGAGGCACAGGTCACGCAGGAGCTGCTGGAGGGCTTCCTGGGCGGGTTTGGGCGGCGCTTCTACGGGGTTGAGGAGCCCAAGGAGCGGATCGTGGTGGAGAAGAAGGACGAGTTTGTGGTGGAGAGCATCAAGGGCGAGAGCATCGAGGTCGTGCCTTTCAGGAAGGGCAAGCCTACCTGGAGCGTGCGGTGGTTGTGAGGCACGTTTTGTAGATCACAAACCATGTAGAAAGACTCGTTGGTGGCGTGCGTGCCATTTCACTATAGCTGGTTGATTGACGTATAACCACTTCACTATAGACAGGCCTGTGACGGTCTAACCAAATGAATGTAAAAAGACCAAACACCGCACGCCGGAAAACTTTCTGTGATGATGGACCTGGTGTTCTTGGATGATGCCGCCGATGCCGTTCGTCAGCTCCATTGCTGGAGGACCTCGCCGTTTTTTCTCTCTATATTACACGGAAGCCTTGCTGCCACACACGGCATCCAAGGACGGGGAAAAGGGAGGCCCTTTTGTCTTGAGAGCCCCGGAAATGCAACGCAAACGATTCTCCTTCGACCCAGTCCCCTAGAATCCAACCCCTCGGCTCGGCTCAGCCACAGGAAAACAACCCCTCGATCCCTTCACTCCGATCCCTGATCTCAATCCAACGAAAAGCGAAGGGGGTGAACAAACAACACAAAAGAAAGTGAAGAAATCCAGTGAATCAATCCATCAAACCAGGCGGCTGGCGGGTCCATCATCATCGTTCGTCAGCATCATCATCAATCCATCAATTCATCCGAGTAAAAACCCAAATCAGCCAGTCGAGTTCGTCAGCCTTGTCCGTCCGGAGCTCGCCAAACGCTTCAGCCGAGGCGGACACAAGCGCGCCCAAGCCACGGGGGATACGCAACCCTGCCCCGTCCTCACCCTCTTCCGAATCCCCCCAAAAGCCCCAGCCAAACGCGAGACAAAAAGGCCACGCACGCAAGGCAAAGACCACGCAGGGTGCTGATCAAGCTCTTGTTAAGAAAATGGGGGCAAGGCAGCGACATGAGAGTCGCAAACGGTGAGGCACCCGAGACAGGTCCAGTCGGAAAGGCAAAAGGCGAATAGCACAAGGCGAAGTCGTAATGGCGAAAAGGCGAACAAGTTCACAGGGGGGCGCCGCGCTGCTCCTCGTCGCCGTCGGCGGTCGTGTCTGCGCTGCCGCTTTCCTCGCGGCGGACCCTGGTGGCCTCGCCCAGCGGCGCGAACGGGTTTCCGGAGTCGAAGCCAGAGGAGCGCTGGTGCTGGTGCTGGGTGGTGTGGCTGTAAGGGGCGCCGCCGCGGCCGGTGACGCCGTCCTCGTTGCCGGTGCTGGCCGCGGACGAGACGGTTAGGGCCCGGGTGCTACGGGTGGTCGCGGTGGCGGAGCCGGAGCCGGAGCCGCTGCCGCCGGCGCGAGACGGGGGTGCGATTGGGCCGTAGGTGGCCGGCTGGAAAGAGGCTGCGGGACGAACGGGTCAGCGACGAGCTCCGTTGGCGGGAGTTTCAGCCCTCGTGATGGGACGGAGAATTGCTGTGGGGTCTGCTTGGGATGAGAACGAGCTGGGGAAGGCTCCTTTTACTCACCGAACGTGCGAGGTTGGCGCGCGTTGCCACGACTGCCGCTACCGAAGCCGACACTGCCTCCACGACCAAGGGCACTGCCACTGCCTCCGGTCGTCGGGGACGGAGAAGTCGGGCTGACCTGGACAGCAGAATCACCAACGGGGCCAGGACCCGCACGCCAGTTGGAGGAGACCACAGCGGTGCTAAGGCCACTGCCCATGCTGGTGCTGGAAGTGAGGCTGGCGAAGCCGGGACGGCCGGTAGTGAGGTTCACCGGGCGGTCGTCGATCGCCAACGGACGCTGCTGGTCGAGAGCCTGCTTCTTCCACCACGCCGGGTATCCGTGGAACAGGCCCAGCTTCTCCTGGGTCTCTCGGTCGTGAGGCATCTCGTGCTTATACTTGCAACCCTGCTGGGTAAAGGCACAAGTTCCGTCGTGGATCCACTTATCGCAGTAGATCTTTTCACGGCGAGCACTGCCGCCGCTGCCGCCGCCGTGGTGCTGGAGGGCGCGAGTCGGGGTGGTGCCGTCGAAACCACGGGTGGAAAGGACGAGGGAGTTGCTGCTGCCGGGACCGGGAGAGGCGTTGATGATCGAATCGATCCGAGACTGTCATGTGAGGTCATGACATGTCAGTCATCTGAAACACTCGTGTGCGGTTCACATGGCCGGCATCATGGGTTTCGGGGGCGGGCGATCCCAAGGACATGTAGTGGATAGTGACGAGAGGGGCTTGCTTGCTTCCTGCTTACCTGGATGTTGTCGGTCGTGGCGCCGTTGGGGCTGGAAGGTGGCTGTGATGCGCATCCTTGGGTCAGTTCAAGTATTCCCCCAGTGGCCAATATTCAGAAACATCATGTAAGTGTACAGGCAAGCAAGCAAGTCACCGCTCTCTCCCAGGTTACATGTTCATGGTCGTCACCCACTTCTCGGACACAACAAATCATGATCGGAACGGAACGGAACGACTTACAGTGACGACAGGCTGGGCCTCCAGCTGGATGTCAGCCAGCTGGCCATCGGGGCCAGGCTGGCGGGGCACGGGAAGAACGATCATCCCCTCGTCGGTCTCGACACGGCGCGGGATGTTCTTAAGGTCGACCGGCAGCATGTCGACCGGTACCAGACGAGTGTACTGACCGCCGCCGCGGTCGAAGCAGTAAGACATGGCGTGGTCCATGTCCGCGTCGGCGATGATCTTACCAGTCTGGGGGTGCATCTTCGCGATGTTCCTGTCAGACTTTTGGAAATCAAGATGGTGTGTGTCGTGGTGGTAGGTGTAGGCGGGCCTGCTGCTACTGAGACCTGCGACCGAGACGTAACTGGTGTGGCCCAGAAGACTGTTGCTGTTTCTGGAATCGACGTTCGCGGTCGGGGAGCAGAGGAGGTTGGCACTGCTCGTAGTCGCAAGGGATCTGGTGTGGATATCGCGAGAAGCACCAGAGGTTTCTACTGACGAAGTGGAGGGTGATGGCGTAATCTGGTTGTCAAAATTCGCGTGGGAAGTACGCCAGTGAGAAGTCGACAGACCACGGGGGATCGTGGACGAGGTGGGAAGTACGGACGAGGGATGAAGAGGAGCGATTGGTGCGATAGGTTGACTGACGGACGTTGACTTGAGATGGTCACGGATGTTGCTGCCGTCAGCTGTGGTGCCAGAGGAAGCGTGACTAGCCCGAGGGTTGTCGGCAGCCAGTTTGCTTCGCCGTGCATTGACGGATTGAAACGGATTGGGGTTCATTTCTAGGGGCGAGGGAAACTCGGCATGCAGACCGGGCCGCGGTCTGGACATATCCGGGCACGGTCTGAACATATCAGACCGCGGTCTGGACAAATCCCGGCCGGGGGAGGAGAGCTCGGCGGTGACGACGTGATGGTCAGGGCACGATATGAACAGATCCCGGGCTGCGGACGTCGCCTCCAGGGGGTAGTGCGTCGATGAGGCTGGGGAGGTTTCACGAGTTGAGACCACAGAACAAGGCCCTGATGAGCAGCTCACGTCGGAGGGAGTGTTCGGAGAACGACGCAGGCCAGGAGGATTGTGGCCAGTATGGGCTTCCATGGCGAGATCGAAGTGGACTGATGGGACACTCCAGGGGATGGCGGTCTGATAAAGGGGGCGGGTGCAAACGGAGGCAGGTCTCTGGCAGCACCTACTTATACCCTGCAGCCCTGAATAGTTCGAGTAGCAGAGCACAGCGAGAGGAGGACAAAGACGGCCGGGGTTCTTCTCCAAGACCCATGCAAGAATATCAGGAACAGTTGGAACAAGAGGACTCTGGACATTGCTGAAGAAGCCCCTGATAGGAAAGAGCGTTTGAGGTCCTTTTAAAATCATCCTGCTATGGTCACTTGTCCTGAGCAAACGGAGGACGTCAAATAAGGTTGTATGCATCCACGGATACCCGCAGCATGTTGTTGTACTCCTCACGTGATTGCTGTCCATCTCTAGGATTCAGTCAGCAGAGACAGCAGGCAACAACCCGAAACTGTCATTCACTAGTCAGAAAGAAGGGGAAACAATGTCAAATGGCTTCCAAAATTGTATTTGCCTAATCAGTCAAACAGTCCAATCAAAGTATCTATCAGGCCTGGCCGATAGACAGGGGAACAAGGACGAGCTTGTTCAGAGGGCTGGTCAGCAACGTGGGAAGGGCTTTGACATGCACAGAGAAGCCTCTCTGCGTGCCGGTTTCGCAGATGAGCCAGCGATTCGACGGTCTATCCGCCGCCTTGTTGCTCAGGACCCACACTGGGGCCGGATACCTCTTCTTCCTCCGACTCAGGCTCGGACTCTTCCTCTGACGTCGAATCGTCAGACCCAGAAGAAGCTTCTTCAGACTGCGGTGGTGCAACGAGTCGAGCTTGCTCTTGCTGCGGTTGTTGCTGCGGTGGTTGGGTTGGTTGGGGTGCGACAGGGAAAGGCAATAGTTGAGGTTGTGGACTAAGCTGAGCAGCGGGGCCAGCAACCTCTCCTGCTGAACCCTGCCGTTTCGCTTTCAAAAGGTTCTGCAGAATCTCTCTATTCTGTTGAACTCTAACGGGATCGCCGCCAGAGAGCGACTTGACCTCGTCAAGCACTAGTCGCAATTGAATCTCTGTTTTGAGATTGGGGCATGCCCGGCCCTGTTGATGAAAGAGATGACAGTTCTTACATTGTGTTCGAGACATCGATGAGCCCGAGCTAGTCCCATTAGATCTCAGAGGACCGATGGATGAGGGCCGTACTGGCGGCACAGGAGGCACTGGGGGTGTCAGCATCTCCTCGGGACTAGTAAGTAACAAGTAGGATGCATACCTTGAGGCCGGTTCGCAGCCCCACCGTTTATGTTCTGCAAGTTAGCATTCCCTGGAATTACTCCGGGTCTTACTGCTCCGTAACCGTAGTTCCCGTGCTGGCTGAGGGTGGCTCCGAAATGGGGGATGGGGTACGGGATAGGGATGTGAGGGAGCTGTGCCTGGAGGTATTGTCGCGCGGCGTCACCATGAGGTTCGGGCTGTTGCGGTTGCTGGACCGTTTGGCCTGGTCCTGGGAAGGCATTTGCGTACTGAGGTCCTGGTCCGCTGAAGGCTGAGGAGACGGACGGGGCTGCGTTGATGAAGTCTCGGTATCCGCCTCTTGGGGCTCGCCCTGACTGCCCTCCTCCACGTCCTCTCCCTGACTGTTCTCCTCGGGGTGGGTGGCCGTGCCCTGGCCCTTGCCCTTGCCCTTGCCCTTGGTTTTGGTGGGCGTCGCCGCCGCCTCCTTTGCGCTCTCTGACTTGGCCGTCGACGTTTTTCCTAGGACGCCCGCGCGGCCTCTTGGCTGGGACTGGGTCTTTGTGCTTCGGGGTGTCTGGCCCTTTCGAGGTGCTACGGTGGTCTGGGGCGTCTGGGGCTTTCTGGGGGTAGATCTCTTCGATGGAGAAGGCTGAGGGGTGTTCTTGTTAGACTGCTTCTTTGGGGTTTGCTTCTTTAGAGTCTTTCGAGAGCGTGCTGTACCTTTCTTTGTCTGTCCCTGTGAGTTCATGCCAGAATCAATATTACCGTCTTCAGAATCACTGTCAGAGGGATCACTGCTAATGAAGTCCTCGTCAACCTCAGAAGTCAGCTTCGTCTCAGCAATGGCTCCAACTGGCTGGTCCTCAAGTCCGTCAACGGCCTCGCCAGCGTATTTGACAGTCTAGAAAGAATTAGTCAATAGTCAAACATACTGACCTTCTGCAACATGCTTACCTGGCGTCGTCTGCCACCGCGACCAAGCACCTCCTTGTTGAGCTCGGCCCTTCTCTTTGCATCGTCCTCTCGTTGCTTGAGAATCTCGTCCCATACACTCATGGGAATCTCGGGGTTCTCTTCCACCTGCAACTCGTTCGCCAGGTCCCCAGAATCATTTTGCCAGACGCGAGCATATTGAAAACTAGATTTCTTGGCGTCTCCCTCTTCATCGTCAGCTGCTAGTGTCGGTTTGATCGCGGATCTATCCAGCAACTTCTCAATGGCAGCCGCGTCGTATTTGATTTGCTCTTTTTCGCCGTCGTTGAAGAGAGCCTCGGCGCCGTGCTTCAAGATGGACTCGAGGTCCTCTGCGACCTCTCCGTCCTTTCCGTTCTTGGCATCCATACTCTCGACCAACGCATGGTCCAGGGCCATTTTCTTCCGTCCAATCTGCATAATCTTCTCCTCGACGCTGCCCTTCGTCATCAGCTGGAAGCATAGAACCTTGTTTTTCTGGCCAATACGATGGGCTCGAGACAGAGCCTGCAGATCTTGGTGTGGATTAAAGTCGGGGTCAAGAATGATGACTGTGTCCGCAGTCGCCAAGTTGATTCCAACACCTCCAGCGCGGGTCGACAGAAGGAAAGCGAAGTACTCGGAACCTGGCTCATTGAAGGAGTCGATGCGCTTTTGTCTTTCGAGGCTCGTGACACTTCCGTCAAGGCGGTGGTATTTGAAGCCTATGCCAGTGAGGAAGTCCTCCACAATGTCAAGCATGCCAAGAAATTGGCTGAAAATAAGCACGCGGTGGCCATGCTCCTGGAGCCGAGGGAGCATCTGCTCCAGAAGGACGAATTTGGCAGAAGCCTCAACGAGGTTGCGGTGCATGGTCTTCTCGTCCACATTCTTGTCTTCGACAGCTCCACTGTATAGGAACGGGTGGCCCAGGCACTTCCGCAGCTGCATGAGGATGTTGTTCAGACTGCTGCGCTCGTTGGATTTGAGCTTCGTATTCGCAAATATTGCGCGAATGAGCTCGGGGTTTCTCTCCATAATCGATTTGCAAAGCTTCTCCTGGACGATTGACATGGAGACCGGCAAGATGATCTGCGCCATCGGCGGCAGGAATTTCAGCACCGTAGCTTTGGTGCGCCGGAGGAAATAAGGCTTGATCATCTCGTGAAGCTCCGTAATGTTGTCTTTCGTAAGCTCGGCGAACTGCTCGTCCAGGCGTTCCGCATTCTTCGATGGATCGATGAACTGGAGGAGGTTGAAGAGTTCACGCTTGTTATTCTGAAGCGGCGTGCCGGTGAGGAGCAGCCGCCAAGGGACCCTCATGGAACGAAGCGCGCCGTACAGTAAATTCTCGTCGTTCTTGAGCCGTTGACCCTCATCAACAATCATACCAACCCACTGGACACTTCTGAAGAGATTCCTGGTGTGATCATCCTGGGCAGAGTCGTATGACATGATTACGACGTGGGCTTTCATGTCCCTTGAGCCATTGGGGAACAGCTCGTATTGATATGCCAGACGCTGCGGCTCCTTGCCACCATGGTAACAAACCACGCGCATGTCCGGGGCCCATTTCTTGATTTCCCTCCGCCAATTGGGGCAGGTCGAGTTGGGAACAACCACAAGCCAGGGCCAGGCCCGGGGAGACTGCAGGCTGACAGAAGCCATCAAAGCGATAACCTGGATGGTCTTTCCCAGCCCCATTTCGTCTGCTAAGACGGCGCTCCGCTCCTGATGGAAGCTACTCAGGATCCAGTTGAGTCCCTGAACTTGATACTTCATTAGAGTATTGCCCTCCCTCAAGAAGCCGTTGAAACGAGGCTCTGAACTGGGCGGGTCGTCCTTGAAAGCGAGACCTTTGCTGAAATCCTTGCGCCGGAACTCTCGAAGACGTTCCTTGATGCTGCTCGCTGGTTCGAACTTGAAGTGCTTGCCATTGAGGAACTCGTTGTACGCCGAGAGAAAAGAATCCCAGCGAAGGCCGGAGTCATGATCGGGGGGCGCATCCCAAACAGCGTCAACGTAGTCCAGGCCTTCAAACTTGATCAGGGCTTCATCTATCATAAAGACCTTGTCCAGATCTGCCTTCTTCGATTCGAACTTGAATGTACCCTTGTATCTCACGTCCAGGACAACGTCTGAAAGAAGATACTCCTCGGGAATCGCGTCCTTCTCGTCGAACTTTGGCAGCAAGTTTGCACCTTCGTTGCGCTTAGGAAACGCATTGCGCATCACGCCATTCGTCACTCCAAAAACCCAAGGGCCTGGCTTCCATTCGCAGTGGGCGTAAGATTGAGACTCGTACTTGACGAGGTACTCCTTGGCGTCTTCTATCACGTCCAGAGTGGTCTGACCTGGAAGATAGGCATCGCGGTCCGTAGGCCGCCAAGCTACAAGGGTGTCGATCTTGCTCGTCATGTCCAGGCAGTTTCTGCATTTCCAGTAGACTGAATACTTGGCCAATCGATCGGCTCGAATATCGCCTCCAGCCATCCTATGGTTGTGAGACGGTGGAAGGTGCTCGAAGTGGTAGGCACAGTGGCAATTGATGCACCGGAAAAGCACGTTGGCAGCGTTGTTGATCAATTTCGGGTCCACGGAGACAATAGGATCCTGTCCGTCATTCTCCTCGCGCAGCTTCTGCTCTTGCAAAGCCGACCGCTTGGGAGCGAAAGCGTCGCATGCCCGGCCCTTCTCCCGGCAGACTTGGCAGATTTCGAGGCTCGGGGCGCGGAAATCCTTCTTCTTGCGAACACCAATGCAGTGTCTGCACTGCAGGACGAAATGATCCGGCCCGACTTTCGTCACGAGATGGTCCCGAGTGCTGCGGAACCCAAGACAGGTTTTATGGTATCCCATTGCGCAGCCCTGGCAATAGATCATGATGCCCTTGTTAGGCGCAATGGGACCGTTGCCGCAAGTATCGCACGTGGTGCAGTGCGATTGTTTGAATGGACCATCTGGGGTCGACGCAAAGGTTTCTTTAGCTCCAGATGCCTTCGGTGCTGCTGGAACCTTGTCGTCCTCCGGGGCGTAAGTCTCATCCTCCCATCCAAGCTCAGCCATCACCACACTGTTTTTGTTCTTTCTGTCTGAACGTCGGACAGGTGGCTCAAAAGCGATGTCATCATCGTCATCCCGGTTGGCAAAGAGAGAAGGTCTGCCACGACGGAGGCGACCATTCCCACCACGTCTCCTAGACTTCCTCTCCGGCACGATATCTGACGTGACTCTGAACCTTCCGTCCTCGTCGTTCTGAAGCTCGTCAATGTCGTCATCAAACTGCGAAGACAACGCCTTGGATCGAAAAGCCCCAACATTCTTTCGCAAGCTTCGTTTGCTCCTGCGCTTCCGGTCTGATTCATCGTCTGACTGGTAGTCGTCGACAGCGTAGTCGGGCTGAGGCTGCAACTCCCGGTTTCGGTCACTGCCGCGTGTACGAGAAGATGGTCCTAAGTTCCGCATCTTCTGCTTCATGCGGTGGTGGCCGGGATGGAATGGGTAATCATCGTCCTCGTCAATGTCAACTAAGTCATCCATCATGGCGTCATCCTCATCAACATCCACGTTGCCCTCGTAGTCAGGATCCTGAGTAGCAGCTTTGCGCTTCTTTGAACGACGTGTGCCGTCAATGATCTGGTAATCATCTAGATCCGAATCCATGTTTTTTGGCTTTCTGAAGTATGCAAGAGCCTGACGCCCGTTTGGATAGCTCGAAAGCTGGTCTAAAGCCACCTGAGCGGGTTGATGTTAGCTCAGCGGTTGCAGCAAGGTGAAAAGGTTGGTCGTCAGAGACCGACGAGCTCGTGGGTCCCAACGGAAAAAGAAGGAGACGAATGTGTTTGTCGCAAACGGGTCTCGGTGAATGCGGCGGCGCCGTGAAGGAGGTGTTTCCGGAGATGAGAAGTGAGACTGGTCTGGAGTGCGAAAGAGGGTATGAAGTGTGGTGTCGTGCAGGAAAGGCTTGGGTGCCGGGTAGAATAGGCAAGGACAGACTTGGTCGCTGCTGCGAGATTGTGAAGTTAAGATGAAGATTGCAAAGCATATCAGTTTCGCAAGGGGAAATGTAAAGCAGCCGAGTGCTTGTGAAGGACTTGAACTTGGTCAAATTCACATACCGGTTGCCGCTCGACAAAAGACGCAGTCTCGTGGTTTGATGTACTGCGCAACTGCGAAGGCAACAGGCTCGCGGACAGTGGAAGTGATTGGGGCACAGTCCAAGATGGCAGGAAGGCAACGACGGATAAGCAAGCCCGAATCTCCAGCTTTTGCTCTGCTTGATGTTCGGGTTTTGGGGAAAGGCTGCAATGTTGTGACTGGGCTGCCCGGGAATGGTAGATCGAAGTTGGTAGGCGCCTGTTGGGGATAGCTGTGGAAAGATACTAGGAAACGATATTGTGGCAGTGAAGAAGAGGAAGGAAGTGAAGTCCCAAGGAGACAGGCAGCAAGTGACAAGTGACAGTTTTCCACTTGGTTCGTTGCCAAACAGTCCGTTGCAAAGATGGGAGGAAAGTGTTGCCAGACGAGCAAGTCTATGTTTAAACCGGAAAGAACGTGTTCTATAGCTGCGGCTTACCTGATCTACACGGCCGTCCTCAAATTCCACTGAAAGCCAGGCTTCCCCAGGAATATCCGTCTTGATGACTGCCAACACGCGGTAAACCTCGTCACCCGGTGGGACTTTGATGTATTCTTGAGTTGCTGCAGGTGGCAAAGGCTTGATCACCACCTCGAACTTCCAAGGGTCGGGTGACGACTCTGCCTCAAAGCCCGCAGACTCCACGGTGGCCTCCCTCGTCTTCCTCGTCCCAGATTTTACTGGGCTCCGATCGTTGGCTTCGATATCGTTCTCAGAGTGTGGCTTGGCCTCGACTCGCTTCTTGGCTGAGGACGTGCCGAACCTCTTCAGAAGTTCTGCGGCACTCTCGTGTGGCGACTGGTCCCCGTCGTCTCTTCTTGCCTTGGGCGCTGCACGGCTCCTTATTGAACGCTTTGCTGGGCTCTTGCGGGTGGCTTTCGGTGTCTCGTACTCTATCGCGTCATCGTCCTGCTCGACTACGGTCTTTTCCTCCTTGTGCCCATTTGTCTCGGGCGGTGGTACGTTCGCAACCCCTTTCGGCTCTATCATCGCTGCCTCGGGAGCGAGAGGCACAACTGGTTCTATTGGGTCTATAGGATCCATGGGAGCCATAGGGGCCACAGGGGCCGTGGGAGCCATGGGAGCCATGGGAGCGGGCGGCGCTGGGCCAGGGATGGGCTCCTGATCGACATCGTCGGATGAATCTTCGAGGTGACGGTTTCGCGACTCGAATGTGAACTCATCCGGCATTGTCAGCGGCTGGAGGAAGGCAAGCAGGTCTTCCTCCGCGTTCTGCGTTTCCTCCATGCCGTGGGGGCCGTGGCCAAGGCCTCTATCGTCGCAATTCTCTCTTCAAGGCAGGACTCGGGATCTCGAGTTTTTCATCTACAGCGTTGTCGCAATTAGGGATTCTGCAGTCAATTGAGGCATTGTCACTTCCAGAATGATCGCATACCTTCAGGGAACGCGTCAGAACCTGTTCACCCTCGTTTTGTTGGTTGTTTGGGCGGTCTGGCGCAAAATGGTCGGTCGCATGAGGTTGACTTTCGGCGGGATTGTCTTGTAAGCATAGGCTAATTAAATCGGCGAGACGCGTCCGAGACCGCGTAAGTCCAAGGCGGGCCGCTGGACTCGGCACATCCCTGCGCTGGAGCTGATCCCTGCAAAAATTTGGGAAATGGCTCAACAGCGCGACTACATACAGTAGTGAATTTCAACCCGACCACCCCTTCCCTCCGAAAGGACTGTCTACTACTACAAGTTTTCGTCTGCAGTGGTCGAGTACAAAGACACCAGCAATGCAATGAGCTTCGTCACAAAGCTGCCCTTGTTAGGGCGTAATCCTGCTCTCAGAGTCGCCCTCCTCCCCCTCTCCTCCCAGCGATGCGCCTCTCGCCTGTCCGCCATCCACCAGGGCCTCAACCGGTCCGAGAGAGCACGGCCACAGGGCTCCTCTCCGCGCAAGGAAATCCGCCAACGCCCCGGCGATGACCCGTATCTCAGCCCCGAAGAACGCCGGCGAGCGAGGGCAATTGCGCGACAGAACCCGATCGACTTCAAGATTCGGAAGGGGAAGAAGGACATCACTGAGGAGCCAGGGCCGCCGCGCAAGTCGAGAAGAGCACGTTTTTCTGATCCCCGAGACCCTATGGGCAACAAGAGTCTTGTGAAGAAATTCCAAACGGGACAGCTTTTTGATGGCGTGGAGACGGGCTACGGAGGGGACAGGGAAGGCAACCTGCAACACGACGACTTCGTGAGGCAGATGTCGGGCGATACACGAAATCGACCAAGCCCTCGAGACTTCGATCGTGAGCCGCGCCGGGATGGATCTCGAAACTTTGGGAGAAGCGAACGAACTGGAAGTTTCGGAAAGAGCACAGGCGACCAGGAAAGCCGAACCGGGCGAAAACAACCACCTTGGGGAGATTCTAGGCCAGACCGAGGACCAAGAGACCAGGTGAATGATAGACGGAGATTCGACGATACTTCCAAGGGTTTCGATCGAAGGGAGCGCGAGAGTCGGGCGCCGTCGGACTCCTTCGGGCGCGATCAACGACAAAGATCGTCATATGACGCAGAAAGGACGAGTCGGTTCGAGTCTTCGAGTCGTGCTGAAATGAGAAACGCAACATACAGTTCACAAAGGGCAACATCCTTGGATTCTGCGGGGCGGGATCAGAGGCCAAGATCACCCCTTCGTTCAGAGAGGACAAGATCCACCGATCGTGATTCAGCTGACCCTGACGACGCAAAGGCGTGGAAACCAAGGAGAAATGATGGGCCAGTGTCAATTCCATATGCCACGGCCGCTTCCCAATTTTTATACGGTACTTCGGCCGTGGAGGCTGCCTTGAAAGCTGGTCGCCGAAAGATGTACAAGCTATACATCTACAGGGGCAAAGGCCGCAGCACCAGGGCTGCGGAGAAGGACAGACTTCTAGCTGACTTGGCAAGGAACCAAGGCATCAGGGTCGAATATCTCGAGGAGGCATCACTGCCAATGTTGAACAAGATGAGCGAGAGCCGTCCACATAACGGTCACGTTCTGGAAGCATCGCCACTGCCCCAACTCCCAATCACCGCTCTGGAGGAGCTCTCCGAGGATCAAGATCGGTCAGGCTTCAAGCTGGCCGTGGGACACCAATCATACGAGGAAGCCCGAATTAATGGCATCTCAGGATTTGTGAGCACCAGGCCGGGCTCACGCAAACCGCTCGTCATGGTCGTGGACCAGGTGCTCGACCCGGGGAACCTAGGCGCCATCCTCAGGACAGCCAGCTTCATGGGAGTCACGGCCGTAGCGGTCTCGAAGAAGGGCTCCGCGCCCGTGACCCCAGTCGTGCTGAAATCCTCGGCCGGAGCCGCCGAGGCCCTGACCATGCTGTCGGTGGACTCGATCGAGGACTTCCTGCGCGACTCCAAGGAAAACGGCTGGAAGGTGTACGCCGCCTGTCCCCCCAAGTCCGACTCCAAGCGGCCCTCGATCGACAACATAGATCTGGAGAAGGACGACCCGCTGCTCAAGGACCCTTGCATCCTCCTGGTGGGCAGCGAGGGCGAGGGATTGCCCCGTGCGCTGAGGAGGGCTGCTGACGTCGAGATAAGCATTCCGAACCTGTCTGGGTCTGATGTTGTGGACAGCTTGAACGTCAGTGTTGCTACTGGCTTGCTGTGCTCGGCGTTCTTGAGGGGGAAGGCAAAGGCGCGTGGGAATACTGCCAGCGATCCAGGGGCAATATTCTGAAGATGAATACATACACAATGTACAACTACCGTCTCGCTACGGCGAATCGTAAATATACCCCCAATCATCACTCACCTGTCTTTGGTTGATTGTGGACGACTTGGCAGCCATGCTTGATCTCCTGACCTAAAGCCATGACATCTCTCTGGAGCCAGTGTCCCGGTCTGTGACTATTCCGGATCACATATTCCATTCTTTATGTAAGATTGTGCTAGGTCCGTATTCTAAGCCTATCCTTAAATTTATGATGATACCCAGGAAATCTTTTGACAGACCAGCAGCCAACACAATAGTTGTTCTCAAAATTATTGCCTGCCGTCGCCAGATGAAGATCCAGGCCTGGAGTGAGCTGCAGCCGCAGCCGCGGCCGCCGTTTCCGCTTCCTTCTTAACTTTCCGCAGGAGCTTCTTTAACAAAATGTTCTTCTCCTTGTCTTGCTTCAGCTTCTTAGCCAAGACAGCAGAATTTGGTCTCCTTGAGTCTTTGAGGACCTTGCTCCCCGTCTTATTTCTGAAAATCGGTCCGAAAAGTTCGACCTTACTCAAGCCCCTAACAGCACCTTCTTCCACGAATTTCTGCAACCCAGAAACATTCTGCGCATACGCCTCAATGGACTGCGCAGCTGCTGATCGACGTGCTGAAAGAATGAAGTTGATTCCAAGCTCGATCCAAGCGATACAACCTTGGGGAGTCGACACCTTCAGGCTGGCGCCATTCAATGGTAGCCTTGGTGCTCCTCTTCAGATTTTCGAAATTCCATGAATAGTATCTGTCGTTGACCATTTCTCTACCATGGAGTTCCAGGGGATTCATGAGATCGGCAAGGTTTTCCAGGGTCTGGCAACCTCGGATCAAACTGAAACATTGCGCCAACGTCAAGTCTCTAAATGTTGGGTTGCTGTTCTTGAATGTTTTGGCCCAGAAGTTGCCGCAGCGAGCCTCTGGGAGTACGCAGCCGAAGCCACGGATTTAAATTTAGATTCGGCCTGCAAATAATTGCTCTCGACTGCGCCAGTTACGTAAGTTAGCACCCGTGTCACGTTGGCCGTTAGCCGCTGGCTGCTGAAAGACCCAGCTGCCAACCATGCCGTTGGCTGTGCCTCTTTTCTCAAACTCGCTTGGCCCCACATCTTGGTGGCACAGAACAGTAACAGCACCTAGCCCACTGTATATGTAAAGTACTTTACGCTCCCAGGTGGTTACCTTAGGCATAGTTGGTGTGCAGAAACGGCCCCTAAGCAGCACGAGTGTGCAAGCTAGGCTTCATCGCTGCTGCTATTTATATATTGTAGTTCATCAGTTAAATACCAATATACCGCTATCAGCTCAGGCTGTGTAACGACGGGAGAGGTTGCAGATCCCGGTCCAGAGCTGTCCACCTGCAGACTGCTAGGACTCCGGGCGGCAACAGAAACTGCATACTGCCCAATTATGTCTGTTCTTTTAACGCATACTTCAGTCAGTTTATGGAAGATGTGGCTGGCTGAGACATGGGTAGTGATACAGGCTTGCACATGGGAAATTAATAATGGCTGAGATGGTGTTGAAGATAAGGCGATTCACTTTGTGTGGATTGTGTAGGCGCTGGGACAATTCTCCCTCGTTCTGGCATTCAGGCCCATTTCTATTTAAGTATCCTGGTGGAAGCGTGCTTTTCTCCTCTCAATGGTTCGGTATGTAAAATCTCCTCAAGAATCTGACAGGCTCATGTCCCACAACGAACCAATTCCAAATGTACTCCTTCAACCCTTTGCAGCGCCGCGCCGTCCGCACAGCCGGCATTATCCACACCGCTGCCGCAGTTCCCCTCGTCCTCCTCGTGCAAGCCTCTCAGGCATACCCAGCGCAGCCACCCATGAGCGTCAACAACTTCACGATGACTCCGATGACTACTCTCGAGCTCGAAAAACGCGAAGAGGGGCCTGAAGTATGCTGTGAAGTTGATAATCAGTGCGTGATAAAGCAGAATTCAGACCATTGCACAGGGATCGGGTCGGCCGTGCGTGTCAATTGGATTATAATGGGCCTTGCGAGTGTGGCAGCAATGGGAGTGGGAATGTTATGCTAAAAGGGTATGAACGGCCGAGCTACGTATTTACGTGACTGTATCACTTGGATTACGGATAACTAGTGAGGCTGGTGAGCTAAGTGAGCCACTAAAGGGAGGAACTAGATATGAGGACATGGTCGTCACCGTTAGATAAGTTCAGTAGATAGTTCTTCATTTAGGAATCTAAGTATTCACCTCTAAATAGCTTCATGGCTTTAAACCCTCACTTCAACGAAACACTCGTTAATATTACGATAATCTAGTGCTGTGTTATTCGTGCTAATAGGAGGCGAGTTTGTGTGTAAAAGGTGTATGAGTGGTAGGGGTGTAAGGGTGGTCCGGGGTGCCACAGTAACTGTGTACACAGTGCCACGCCTTGCCGACGAACTTATGTAAGCAACGAAAAGGTCAGGGTGGCCCGTTAAACGAGCCACAGGGCGAGACATACCGGCCATCTTCTCTCCCTCTGCGACTTTCTGCCAGCGTCTGAAAATAGAAAGAGAGGGACGGCCAGCACAGCTCCGGGTAGCCGCACGTGGGTGAGTTGATGGGGTTATATCTATCGGTCAAGGTGTCCCCACCCGGTGCAACAGTGATTGCGCAACAGACAGGGCTTCCTACCGAGACATTGTCCGTCGACGTCGTTGTGCATGTGTGCAGGTGTGCATGGCGACCCCATCCTGGACTGGCCTGGCAGCAGAGAGCATGGGATTCCGGGGAGAAGAGGGAGCTGACGTTACTGAGCGAGGGGGGGAAATAGGCCCCCCGGTCGTGTTACCCCTAGTCGACCCCTAGTCGATTTCTCTTGGCACCCTGCGCGCGCTACACTGCCAAGCTGCGCGATACATAGCAGTGATTTGCGAGACCACGGCGCGCGTCATACTGCCAAGTTGCGCGATACATAATAGTGATTTGCGAGATCACGATGCGCGGCAGACTGCACGTCTGGCGAAGCACAGACCTTGATATGCTGGCGATTACGTAATCTGATATCAACATTAAGTGGTGTAGCCGATATAAAAGCATATAATGATATTGTGTGGATAGCTTCTTTGAAGCTCACAAGAGCCATTCTTTTAGAAAATAATGTATATTTTCAAGGGGGGGCCCCAAGCCCCTCCCGCCCAGAGTCCATGTCTCTAGAAGTACCTAGGTAGCCCTGTTCCCTGCTCGTCTTTCCTCTTTCGTTCTTTGCTATGCATTCGTCTAGAATAGTCTGTGAACGGAAAAAATGCCACGGCCAACACTGCCAGACCGAACTCGAAACTCGACAGCTGATTGGTTGAAATTATGGGTGAGACGAATAGCTTTCAGTGGGCCGCGCCGGGGGCTGATCACTGGTATGTCTCTCCACACGCTGCTCCTCCAGACGCCGCCGCGCAGGGATCGGCGTTGAAAACCCCGGCCTTGAGTCCTGATAGGGTGCGCTTCATTGTCCAGTGAGGTGGCATAACCACCGGCTTTCCATCCAACACGCGTAGGGCACCCAGAGCTCGGTGCTCGGCGGATGGCCCGAAAGAGCTGGATAGATACTTCTGATCGGTCTGAGAAGGCTTCAGGAACATGTGGTGCATCCACAACTTTCTTTCGCCATCATCCACTCGGGCTCATCTCGTCTCCGCTTGTGCCAGGAAAGCGGATATCTAGGCATCTACGTATTGGTGGCATTGACTACAGTGGAGCCGGACGAACCAAGGTCCTGACCATAGCCTCTCAGTAATGATGTGTCGATGCAGTATTCGCTTCCAGGCTCGCGATGTGAATATAATTGATCTGTGAGACCTCCCTCGAGGCACAACACATCCCATCCCAAAGATCAGTGTGTCTTAGTCTCTTCCTGTATATTCTGAGCTCCTCTGTTTCGCCCTCCGATCATCTCATTTTTCGCTCGAGTCCTCATATACCTATCCTATCCCTTTAGGCCAACCAACTGTACATTCCGGCTTCAGCTTTCGAGCGTCGAAGTCATCACATTCTCAATTTGTCCGTCCTACATGATAGTCCGCTGTGGTTTTCTTCAGAATCATTCGCCTTTGCGGTACAGGTTCAGTTATCGCCGGAAATCGTCATGTCAGAGGAGTTCCTTCCGAGACTCGGACAGGCTCTTTTTACAGTCCAGTCCATTATTGCGTTTGCTGTCTTCCTGTTCGCGAGCCAGCGGGAGGCTTTTCCCTGGGCCGGTTGGGTAACGAGCATGTGAGCGTTTTGATCAGTTCCAGGTGTCCCCACTGCTGAACAAAGTGTTGTTGTTCGTTGTGCTGATGCTTCTTATACTTAGTGGTCTTGCATTATGGACGGCCATCGGTGCCCCTTTACCCATTATCTATAGAAGATCTCTACGCCAGTTGGTCTGTCTCCATGCTCGAGCACGCCATCCCTGCTGATACTTGACAGGAAACTTCCTTGGTCGTTTCTGATCCCGCTCAAGTTCTTTTTCCTCTTCGCTGGAGCTCCGCCAAGCAACTTGTATCAAGCCGGTCTCTTGACACCATTGTCGATTACCATCGGACTCATTTGTGTCATTATCTACGACGAGGCCATTCCAGTGGTCCCAAGGGGCCGCATACTCGGCGAGATCCAATCCGGAGGTGATAGTCACGTGTGATCGCCAATTAGACGTACAATGGCCTTCTGGAGCATGCTTTAATTCAGATTATCCGGTTCCACATGGGACTTGCCATCAGACAATTGACGTTTGGTCATAAATCTTGCCTCTCTAGAGCTCGTCATTAGCAAGGGTTCATTGGTCGCCGAAATGGAACAAATGCATATGGAGCCTTAAACAGCAGAGAAAGGGGTGTGCAGATTAGCCAGCGAATGCGATAAGCGTACATTATGCTACCTACTTTTATGCAAACCAACTTTCTGGAATCTCTTCTACCTGACATTAGGAGCAACTGATCACTGAAATGAACGATGATAGCATTACAGACAGTATCATACGTAACTCGCAGTGATTAACCTTTTTTTTTGTTCCTAGCAGTTGTCTAGCTACCAGACTCGGGTAGTTCAGTGCATTGTTGGATGGGTCACCGCCTTCACTTGAACAAAACTCAATCACGGTCTCTCTTATGTGTATCTGGAGCTTTGAATCGGAAAACTTGTATCAACCAGCGATTACGTTCTGGGTATGAGTATTCGTTGTCAACATGACACTGAGCCCACCTATTGGATCAAGCTGTCTGAGGTTGAAAGTCGCCTCGATCTTGATAACATCATGATTCCTTCGCACGGTCCCTGGGAAAATCTCGTGGAGGAACTTCCGGGTTCCCAGGCACCTGGGGTCCATCTTAATCAGCGGAATCAACACCAGCCCAACCTCAATCTTGAGTCTCGCCTACCCGGTCCCTCGCCCTCACACATACATGTAGCAGAGCACTGCCTCCTGTCAGCGCAGTAGGAACACACGCAAAATCCAATATCCTCCCTTCTCGAGTTCCTGAAATTTTATTGTTCTGGTTGATGTGCCAATGCATAAAAGATTGGAGTATGTCAGCGAGGAGACGGAAAATAGAGAAGCCCCGGGTGCCTGTTTTACTTGGATAAGCATCCTGGAAATGACATCTCGTAATTTAAGCTTCCGATGAATCTGTGCATAGACCTTCTGATATTAACCAACCGTTATGGATGAAATTTGGCGGTCCATCTCTCCCGTGCCAGCAGTCTCTTCATATCTGATTCCCTACGAGCAAGCGGCTGCTCTTTGGACGACGTTCAAACAATGATGGGCCATTTGCCTGGTCTTTTGGCTGCCCACTTCAGTGCGCAAGTTGCACATGTAGTCGGTCCTCGCAGCGCAACATTCCTAGGCATATCAAATCCCGCCTCAGCCACAGCTAGCCATCGGCTGTGAGGGTTGCCCTTCACCAATGCAACATATAGTCGCTCATCCTCCTCGATGTCACCTTCCTGCCCCTCGTTGGACCAATCCAGAGCGGTCCCAGCAGCCATATCTGGCAGCAGCTCGATGAAGTCAGTCTGAACCCTTACTTGGTCGTGTTCGCAGGAAGGGACTAGAGTTGACTCCCATAGACCGTCATGGAAAGCTCGGTATGATCTATATATATCATACCTGCAGTAGACATTTGCCATTGAACTTGTATGAAGCTCCATGCAATGTCGAATGCTGAGGCGAAATTCATCCTTGGACGTGCTGTAGTACTCCACACGGTTGACCACTTGTTCCACACATCGTGGCTCACACACTTGGCCTCTACCAGTGATTTTCCTTGCGGGAATCATGCCATCACCTCCAATTTCGGTCATGTCTCGAACCCAAAGCTTACGCTCCTGGGTGGACTCATTAGTCGGAACGCCTCGCTTGAGAAAGAGTTGATCCGGTATAGCATCAGTAGGGTCAGTCGCAGCCACACTGCTCAAATAAAGCGTCCACCCAAACTCGCTCATCATGAAAACGTTTGGTTTCCTGGCCAGTTACTCCGTATTGAGACGGTAACCACCCAAAAGGACTTGTGCTACGCTGAAAAAGAGGTCAGTTGACTGTACCAAATGCGGGCCTCTGTCTTGGGTGCTAGTCACACGCTCTGTGAACCCAACAGTCTGAAGAGGACCAATGTCGGCAACTATGGGCATTTCCCGACATGCTGAAATACCGCGCACGGCAGACAATGAGATAACGAGAATCGCAAGTCGCATCAAGCGAAGCTGGACAGGAAGTAGTCGCTCTGGTCCAACGCCTGCCCTCTGCAATTGTTCTTCGAAGAAGATTTTTAGAGCCATAGGAACCGCTACCTCCTTCATCAATGCGTTTTCTGCCGTTTTGTCCACAATCTTCTCAATAACGCTATTCTTGTACTCGACTGTGGCAAATATTACCCTCCCAACGTCGTAAATCTGCCATCGGCTGATATCAAGAGCAACGTGATGATCATCGCCATGCCGCACCCTCACTAGTGTTCGTACCGACGTCAAAGCTAAGGCCATCACATAAGTAACGGCATCGATAAACTCTGGTGAAGTTCGCTCAAGAGATGTTCCTGTGTTGAACTCCCTCCATAGTGTCGTTGTACCAAAGTCCTCGAGTGGCAATCGTTCACACGCCTCGATCGAATGTTGCGGTGTATCATCCGGTGTGAGGATAATTTTCATGTCTTTGTCCAGCAAAGACACATCAAGTTGGTCAACCGACTGTGTTCATGTGACAATGACCTGGGGCGGCTTCGATGAGCAATCGCCGAAAGAGATGTCACCGCCGGGTACACCAGATATCAAAAGCGACAGGTCGAGACAGTAATGGGCCCATATTATGAGTGTGACTATACCCATTGTGCCTTCCACGACCATCCGTCGATCTTCCGGTAACCTCTGTACAATGTACAAATAGTCCATACAGGCTAGCAGCAGCTTAGGAGACAGTGCCATGAGCTCGCGCAAATGTCGGCAGTCGGTATGTGTCTCTGCGATCTTGGTCTCGATAGTCTGTACGTAGCCATTCCAGTTGAACGCCCCGGTTTGTGAGGAACACGCATCCAGCATGCTCTGCACAGCTTCAACGCCCGAGTTTGGAGTTGAACCGGGGGCACCCGCCTGAAACCTTGCGTTCATGCATTCTCAAATTTCAGATGCAAGAGAAGCGCGTCCATGCATCCAGTTCAGTAGTGAAAGTTGGATGAGAGTAGAGAGATATCGCCTAGTAGGATCTTTGATGGCCCTTTGGAGCGAGGGACCTGGGCGACTGTCGAGCATGATTCCAGTCTTGGCACTCCCATCGCTCTGGCGGATGCCGACGACGTCACCTATGGACAGAACTGCTTTTTTCAAATTTTCCTTGAGCTCTGTGTTGATTCGACCGCGGTCAAATATATCGGCAAGCTCCTCTTCGACAAGTAGGTCAAATCCGGACTTCCGTAGCTCGCGCGCGAGTTCGAAGACAGCTGTAGACGCGCTGCTTACGATTTTCCGGATTGGAAATAGATTTGTCAACTCTAGTTGTAGCGAAAACATGTTAAATGGTATAATGCACTGGTGTTAAGAGATGGCCAGTTTCCTTTTGCTGGGACTCAGAGTCTGGACAACCGTGTTGTTCACGTCAGAGGAGGGAGGTAGGAATGATGGCTTCAGGATATGACGGGGAGTCTGGAAATACCCGAAATCAGAGCGGGGGATGTTCAAGCTAACCCATATACAGGTGGGATTTCCTATCCCATCAGGCTTTGCCCAAGGCCTTTTTGGATGGTTGCACAGAGAAGTCCGACCAACGGGGCTGGGGGAGGGGGAATCTCTCATCAGCATCCACGATCATACCCTTCATGAGCAAGCCTAATGGAGTCAGGTGTTGATTTACCAGCATTGATTGTCGACTTGGCCTCCCAATTTGGCGGAGATTCCAGGAGTCATTCATCGAAGTTGGTTGGAAAGCGGAAAACAAGTCAAAAGATGAGTGCGACTGTCTTACAAGGCGCAACTTACGGATCGCGCAGAAAAGACTTTGGGCGTCTGCTCACAAGTGATATTAGAACATTACGACACGACGCGATGGAGTGGAGACGGGCCCGCGATTCAGACTGGAAGATCTGCCTGTTGGGATACCGGAACGGTCTGATGGGTCACGGAGTGAGGGTAAAAGCACCAGTTCCAAATAAAAGAAGACACGTCGGACTGGGTCCAGCTGAGGTAAGGATTGCAGACGTTGTTTTCATGCTCTATGGATGGAGGTTCCTTTCGTTTTGCGGCCAAAATTGAACCAATGATACAGCCTAGTTGGCTACGCTTATGTGTCGGGCATCATGATCGGAGAGGCGGTCTCAGCTTTCAAGGAGACGCAGACATTTCAAATAGTATAGCAGCAGTGCGGCTTCCAGGTAGTGCGATTATACACAATGATGCGAGAAGACATCTGCCCTCTTGCTTGAGGTACTTGTTGTTCCGTGTAGGTGCGACAAAGTTATGCGATCACTTGGAGGTTTAATACATCAGTCATCTTGATCGGGACTGTACTGACTGGCCTTCACATGGCAATAACAACATGAAAATTCAGACTCCATATTTGCATGAAGAGTGGTTTGTCGGCTTCCCATTAAGCGAGTACGAATAAGAGGGGATCCGAGCAAGTCGAGACACCTGCCGAGATGCATAATTTGGGAGAATGTCTCGGTATTGAAGTGTTTTATACTCGCCGAGTTGATTAAAAGTATCAAGAAGGTGATGACTTTCATTTTTCTGAGCAAACCACCACAGGCCAAGATGTCGCGAGGATGGCCAAGGCCATGGAGACATCTGTGGTGGAAAGACCAAGGGTCGACGTTGAGCCCCGATCCCGAATAGGAAATTCGATCCTTGAAACTTACATGGGGCTGAGATCATTTGGACCGCATGACAGCGCGTTGGGTTGCAATGACGCTAACATGTTCCTCCACATCCTGTGCACGCAGGACATAAAAGAAGTCAAGAGTTCATACCGGCATAGAGGTTGACAGGATACGTCAACGCTTTTTGACGTTTCAAATTTGATACTACCAAATCGTACCCCAAGTCCAGATACGAGAAAACGCGACAGGTGGGCGGCGATATCAAGCAGTTGCCAATCCGCACAGGGATGGAGGACGCAGCTGCCAAGGAGTTTAGCCATGGCCATCCTGTTGACCTGGACGGAGAAGCGGTAGTCGTCGTGACCGGTGCGGCGGGCGAGATGGGAAGAGCGATCGCCGAAGCCTTCGCGGACCAGGGCCGGGCACTGCTCCTGTGCGACCTAGCGCCCCTGACCGAGGCGCAAGCAGCCATCACGGCGTCACGACCGCCGCTCCCGCTGATCACGACGGTGACGGGTGATATCTCAGACTCGGGATTCGGGGACAAGGTCATCTCTGCGCTGAATGGGCGCAAAGTCAGCGTCCTGGCGCATGCAGCTGGGGTGGCGCCGTCATTCAAGAACGGCCGTCGGATATTCGATATCAACTTCACCGCCAGCAAGAACCTGGTCGAGAAGATGCAGCCGTGCATGGAAGCCGATAGCGCTATCGTCCTGGTGGCATCGCTATCGGGGGCGTTCATCACCACGTTTCTAGTCGACATGGCAGTCAAGAGGCACCTCAAGGGTCACTGGTCTCCGACGGTATGGCTCATGAAGCAGTGGGCCTATACATCATACGCCATTTCGAAACGGTGTGTGCAGCTCTATGTGCAGAGCATGGCTACGAGTCTCGCAGAGAAGAAGGTGAGGATCGTGAGTGTGTCGCCTGGGGTTATTGATACAGACATGATGGCGGGTTACGCTGGACAGCCGGCCCTGGCCACGTTTGTGGGGTCATCGGGGCTCAAGAGGATGGGGAGACCAGAGGAGGTTGCGTCAGTGGTAGCGTTCCTTGCATCGCCTGGTGCGAGTTATTGCACTGGGATTGATGTGCTAGTGGATGGTGGCGTGACTGCTCAGAAGGGGCGGGCCATATGGACGACTCTGCGGGCCCTGAAGTCGCGGCCCAAGTAGGAGAGGCAAGCTTTGCAGCGAATGGCGAGATAAGGTCAGGCTTGGAATAGACTGACTGTGAATATGTCCCCAGTGAATCAGATACTTCTCCAGAAACCACGCTGCCAGGATTGAAGACGGCAACGTGTGCTGAGCTGAAACGAGCGACAGACAACTTGACTTGGAGTACTGCGCCGTATTTATCTAAGCTGTTAAGAGAGGCAACGGTTTCATGTGAAGTCCAAAGTGGAGACCGCTAGCGTGCAAGGGTATCCCATGTGGTAGTAGATCCATGCAGCTTTTCCCCACATTCGGTTCATATGGTGGGGGACGACGACAATTTTCTGTGCCGCCTGCAAGCTCCAGCTCCAAATTCCGCGACAGACAATTACACACGCCGCAAAGAGTCATACTCCTCTCCCACACAAACCCTCCCGAGGCAACACCATCCTTCCCAGAATTATATGCGCTGTCGATAGCAATGCGAGTATTCCAAAAGCAACCGACGCACGGACCGTGACAAAGACTTCCCCAGTCACGAACTGCAAGCTGCGATCGCCTACATCGACGACGACAGACCGAGGCGACACCATACCCTGTACACAGTCGGACTCGGTATCTGACACCCTTCCCTCATAATGGCGGCCCGAGGCCCGTCTGCGACTGTTCCTATGAAGGAACAGGTCGTGGATAACCTACCAAAGCGGTTCAAGGAGATGAAATTTGGTGTGCAGTACGGCCTCCTCGTTCCTCCTACCTCCTTCTGGGCCGGCCCGAGCACGCGCTGACACGTAATGCCAACAGGTCGATCCAAGATGTTGTCAGCCAGGGCGTCCTGGAAGTTTCCCAGCGCACACTCTACGATATGGACAACAATCGAGCCCCCGTCGCGAACGGCGCCCTCGACCCCCGACTCGGAATATCTAGCAAGATCGGCAAATGTTCGACATGCAACCTTCCTCTCCAAAACTGCGTCGGCCACTGGGGTCACGTCAGGCTCGCCCTTCCGGCTTTCCACATAGGCTACCTCCGGTTCACCCAGACCATCCTCCAGAACATTTGCAAGGATTGCGGAAAAGTCCTCTTGACCGAAGAGGAGCGACGGGAATTTCTTAAGGAGTTGAGACGACCCGGCATCGATAATCTCCGGCGGACGATGATTTGCAAGAAAATCAACGAGCAGTGTAGGAAATGTAAGGAGTGCCCGTTCTGTGGGGCCATCAACGGGCAGATCCGTAAGCTTGGAGTGATCAAGCTGGCACACGACAAGTTCGCGACCTACAACAAGTCCACGGCGCAGAAAAAGGTGGTACCGGAGAGCAAGCTCCAGTATGATGCCTCTTTCAAGGAGGCCAAGAAGTCGAATCCGGACCTCGAAAAGCACGTTAAGAAAGCCATGGAGGATCTTAACCCCCTGAGAGTACTGAATCTCTTCAAGATGATCGGCCCGACCGACTGCGAGCTGCTCGGAATGGATCCTGCCGAGGGAAGGCCAGAAATGTTCTTGTGGCAGTTCATCCCCGCGCCTCCAATTTGTATTCGACCATCGGTGCAGCAGGATAGTTCCAGTACCGAGGACGACCTTACTGCTAAACTTGCGGAGATTGTCTACATCAGTGGCCTTATACGCGCAGCCCTTGACAAGGGACAACCAATAACAACCATCATGGAGCAGTGGGAATACTTGCAACTGCAGATCGCCATGTACGTGAACAGTGATGTGCCGGGTCTGGTGCAGCCCGGCTTCGGCAAGGCTGTCCGAGGCTTCTGTCAGCGTCTGAAGGGAAAGCAGGGTCGTTTCCGCGGAAACTTGTCCGGAAAGCGTGTCGACTTCTCCGGCCGAACCGTCATTTCGCCAGATCCCAATCTAGGAATCGACCAAGTCGCTGTACCTCAACTTGTGGCCAAGAACATGACGTACCCAGAACGTGTCAATTCTACCAATATCGAAACTATGAGAGTAGCTGTCAGAAACGGCACTAAGGAATGGCCAGGAGCCAACGGCATCATCAAAAAGGATGGCGGGTACAAGGTGAATCTGAAGTTCGGAAACAGGGAACTGATAGCAAATGACCTCGCAGTGGGCGATGTTGTGGAGCGCCACCTCGTCGACGGAGACGTCGCCCTCTTCAACCGACAGCCATCGCTGCACAAGCTGAGTATCATGAGCCATTTGGTCAAGGTCCGGCCCTGGAGGACTTTCCGGCTGAACGAGTGTGTGTGTACGCCATACAACGCCGATTTCGACGGAGATGAGATGAACCTGCACATTCCTCAGACTGAAGAGGCCCGAGCCGAGGCCATCACACTCATGGGTGTCAAGCACAATCTGGCCACGCCGAAGAACGGAGAGCCTATCATCGCAGCCACACAAGATTTCATCACAGCGGCATATCTTCTCAGCAGCAAGGACAGGTTCTTTGACCGAAAGAGTTTCACATATATCTGCGAAATGATGTTGGAGGGCAGTGGTCACCTCGACCTTCCACCACCTGCGATCCTGAAGCCCACAGCCTTGTGGACCGGCAAACAGATTTTCAACATCCTCATCCGGCCGAACCTGCAGTCTCCAGTCAAGGTCAACCTGGATGCCAAGTGCAGAGAACACAAGCCACGGCCCGGCATGGCCCCTGACATGTGTCCAAATGACGGTTGGCTGGTCATCCGAAACTCGGAAATCATGTGCGGAGTCATGGACAAGTCGACTGTGGGAGCTGGAAAGAAGGACTCAATTTTCTACGTGATATTACGAGACTATGGCCCGGACGCGGCGGCTGGTGCCATGAACCGGCTTGCGAGGCTCTGTGCGAGATCCTTGACAAATCAAGGATTCTCGATCGGAGTCGGTGATGTGTTCCCCATCAACGGCCTGACCGAGTCCAAAGACAAGCTTGTGGAGGCTGCTTACAAGAAGTGCGACGAGCTGATCGCAACGTACAAGGCTGGAAAGTTGGACAAGGCTCCTGGATGCGACATGGAACAGACCCTAGAAAACTCGATCTCAGGTATTCTTAGCAAGGTCCGTCAAGAAGCCGGTCAGCAATGTGTGGACTCTCTGAGCCACAACAATGCACCACTTACCATGGCCAACTCGGGTTCGAAAGGTGGAGCTATCAACGTCGCTCAGATGGTTGCTTGTGTCGGACAGCAAATTATCGGGGGTCAGCGTGTGCCGGATGGTTTCCAAGACCGAAGTCTTCCTCACTTCCACAAGAACGCTCGCCAGCCCAACTCGAAGGGCTTCGTCCGCAACAGCTTCTATACTGGCCTGGTCCCGTCCGAGTTCCTTTTCCACGCCATCTCTGGAAGAGAAGGTCTGGTCGATACCGCTGTCAAGACAGCTGAGACCGGTTACATGTCGAGACGACTGATGAAGTCGCTGGAAGACTTGTCCACGGGATACGACGAAACCGTTCGGACTTCCAACGGCGGAATTGTCCAGTTCCAATTTGGAGCGGACAACTTGGACCCCGTGGACATGGAAGCCTCCGGAAAGCCTGTCCACTTTGATCGCACATGGACACATGCCGAGACCCTGACATGGGACAACACGGAGCCAACATTGCTACCACATGAAATCATTGAGGTCTGCAAATCAATGTTGGATATTGAACGTGCCAAATATGTGAGGCGACGAATGACGGACGGCAAAGTACTTGAGTATGACGACGATAGAAACATGTCAATCGACGAGCACGAGAGTGCCCGCATCTTCCTCAGAGACGTAGAAGGGTACGTGGCAGCTCGCGCGAAGAAGCTTTCAAGGGCTAGAGGAGCAGCTGGGTTGGACCCAGACGACGGCGACGCAATGGAGATCGACACGGCTCTTGAGGACGAGATCAGTTTAGCACGTGTTGAGCGTGTTGCCAAGGTATCTCGGACTACATTGCAGAAGTTCATTCGGTTCTGCCTGGACAAGTACAAACAAGCACATGTGGAACCCGGACATGCTGTCGGGGCTGTCGGAGCCCACTCCATTGGAGAGCCGGGCACGCAGATGACGCTTAAGACGTTCCATTTTGCTGGTGTCGCCGGTATGAGTATCACTCAGGGTGTGCCTCGTATCAAGGAGATTATCAACGCATCCAAGAACATCAGCACGCCTGTCATCACGTGTCCTTTGGAGAACAAGAAGCAAATCGAGGTTGCCAAGGTTGTCAAGGCCCGTATCGAGAAGACTTACGTGTCAGATGTGATCAAGCACATTGAGGACGAGTGGCTCTCCGACCGAGGCTTAATCGTTCTCGAGGTCGACATGGATGTCCTTCAGGACATGCACTTGGGCATTGGCCCAAGAGACATCGCAGAGGCCATTGTCAGGCACAAGAAGCTGAAGGTGCTACGAGAGGATGTTAATGTTGGTCCTTCGTACATCGAGATCAGCGTACGCAACACATGGACAGACCTCGCCGAGCAGAAGCGGTTGGCCAGGAATGGCAAGTCTAGCACCGTGATCGAGAGTGCCTCTGATCTCCTGCTGCGCGTCAACTACCTCCGCCGCATGCTACCAACCGTGGCAATCTCGGGTTACCCTGACGCCACCCGAGCCATCATCCAGACGTCGGATAAGCTCGAGTACACCGTCCTAGTCGAAGGATACGGGCTGCGTGCGTGCATGACTACGGAGGGTGTTATTGGCACCAAGACGCGATCCAACAACGTGATGGAGTGCCGCGACATCCTCGGGATCGAGGCAGCGCGGAGCACCATCGCCAACGAAATCGCAGAAGTCATGGCCGAAATGGTCATCGATCCTCGGCACATGCAGCTCCTCGCCGACGTGATGACATACAAGGGCGACGTCCTGGGTATCACCCGGTTCGGCCTGCAGAAGATGCGCGACTCGGTCCTCCAGCTCGCTTCGTTCGAGAAGACGGCCGACCACCTGTTCGAGGCGGCGGCGGCCATGAAGACGGACAAGATCGAGGGCGTGTCCGAGTCCATCATCATGGGCCAGTCCATGTCGATCGGTACGGGGTCGTTCAACGTCGTCCGTCGGATGGGCCTGCCGGACTGGTTCCTCCAGAAGAAGCCGACGCTGTTTGAGGACGCGTGGGGCCAGAACTTGAAGGCCAAGAGGGAGGCTCGAGTGGCGAGGGCGGCGGCGGGGCGGAACGGGGATGCGCTGCGGGTGATGGCTGCTGCTGCGTAGGAAGCATGGGGCAGTTATTAGGCCCCGCGAGCGGTAGGCCGCCAGACGATGTCGCTCTGGAAAGGGAAGAAGGCGTAGATGGGATTGGATGGGTGCAAGCGATAAGCAAGTTGTATCACTAGGATAGAAGTTATGTCGCCCCTGGTACGGGAAGCACAAATTGTTCCAGTCACTTCAAAGTACTGAGGGCTCGGGCGTTCACGATCACGTGTAGCTTTTAATCCTCAGAGAGAAGCTGTCTGAATGTGCATGTGCACTTGTCTGCTGATATACTAGAGACATGAATATGTACAAAGAACTCCCCAATCCACACCCACACGTCATATCGGCTGGGCTCCCCCGACTGCTCTCATCAAGAAGACAAGGCCAAGATCTTGGCCGCCGCGTGCTCGGCAGCAATGACAATCGTCGCGGACGGGTTCCCCGTAAGCTGGCCAGGGAAGATGCTAGCATCCAGCACGAACACGTTGTCCGTGCCGTACACCTTGGCGTTGGTATCGACAACCGCCGTGCCCCCGGCGGACCCGTCGTCGGTCCCCATCTTGGCCGTGCCCATCCAGTGGTTCGCGCGGCGCCCGTTGGCCGTGACGAGCAGCGAGTCGACGTACGCCTCGGCCGTCTGGTTCGCGCGGGGCCGCACCCACTCGAGCCCGGGGATGCCGCGCAGCGACTCCTGGACGCTCTTGATGCCGGCCACGACCGCCGCCTTGTCGTTATCGTCGTGCAGGAACGGCTGCGTCGATACCGTCATCGCCAGGCTGCCCGTGATGGTCGCGCGCCCGCGGGAGACCTGGCCCCGGCCCAGGTACTGCGAGATGGTCATGGCGTGCGTCGAGTTGGTGAAGGCGCTGTCGCCCTCGACGCGCGCGGTCCACTGCAGCTGGCGCGTGATGCCGTCGGCGCCCTTGATCTCCTCCCAGAGCATGGGGCCGATGTTGGGGGCCGCCTGGGCGAGGATCCCCGTGCGGTTGCCCAGGTAGGCCTGCTTGTCGGACTCGATTGGCTTGTCCCAGGCGGCGTAGAAGTCGTAGAAGACTACGTCTGGGTGGGTGACTATCACGTCGGTCTGGTGGCAAGGCTTGGTTAGCTGGGGAGGGGGGGGGGGGATATTGAGGTATATCATTGATGGTTGGAAACTCACGTTCATCTGCTCGACGAGGTTGGACCCGACCGGCAGGTTGATCCACGAGTCGTTGCTGATCAGCTTGGCGCCGTCGGCCGAGGCCTGCACGACGGACAGCTGGTCGGTGGGGCCGATGCCGCTCCTGAACAGCAGCTTGGGCGTCCCGAACGCGCCCGCGGACGAGATGACCCTGCCCGTGCCGGGGGTGAGGTTCACGGTGCCCGCGTACCCGGACCCGGCCGAGCACGAGACCTCGACGCCCGTGGCGCGCGGCCCCTTGCGCACGATGCGGTCGGCGGCGGTGTCGGTCCACAGCGTGAAGACGTCCTTGCTGCGCGCCGCGGCGCTGGCGAGGTACGTCGCCAGGGGCCCGCCGCGCTCGCCGCCGCGGAACATGAACTGCCCGTGCCCAAAGGTGCGGTTCTTCTTGTCGGGCACGTCGTTGCCGACCACGTACTCCCACCCGCTCGCGCTGAGGCCCTTGGTGAGGACGTCGTAGCCCTGGTGCAGGTAGAGCCGGCCGTCCATCGAGGGCTGCCACGTGCCCGGGATGCGCTGGAAGGCGCGCTCCGTCGCTGCTGTGACGTCCGAGGCCTTCCAGCCTGCTGGGAAGTTCTCGTCCCAGTCGGCCGGGTTGGGCTGGTCGTATGTGTCAGCCAAGAGCATCTGTCAGAAGAAGCGTGGCAACTTACCTTCCACCACAGCCCTGCGTTCACGGCCGTGCCTCCGCCCAGCACGCAACCCGCCATCTGGTCCATATCGGTGCACGCGATGCCGGACGAGTCCACCCAGATCTGGTTGCAGAGACCGGGCACGTCGAACCGGGTCAGGTTCGTGCCCTCCAACCATTCAGGCCCAAGAGTACCACCCCATTGGCCCGTGGACGCGGGCCCCTTCTCGATGAGCAGCACCGAGTGGCCCGCCTCGCTCAGCTTGTCCGCCATGGGGATACCGCCGGCGCCACCGCCGACGACGACATAATCCCACGTCTTGTTCGCAGGGATAGTCTTGCACGCCACAGTGGGCGTCGCGGTAGGGATACTTGTCGTCGTGGTGGCATTTCCAGTCGGAGTGGCGCCCGCACAAGTCGTGGCCGTCGTCGTAGGCTTGGGCGGCAGCGCCGCGTAGTCAGAGTAGGCAGCCGCGGTGGCGTTCGCAAAGGGTGCCCCGTACTGCCCGAACAGGCGGCGGTGGTAGGGGATCGTGATGTCGTTGGGGCAGCCCGGGTTGCCGGGGGCCTCGTTGGAGGCGGCCCGGCCCAGGACCGTGGACCCCGTGCTCGTCGAGACGCTGCCCTCGGCGCCGTCCTGGCTCCAGTGGAAGCAGTTCTGGCACCGGTACACGATCTCGAAAGCTGTGTCGTTGACTGTCGACGCGAGGGTCGTGAGGGTTGCGTTGCCGGTGTATCGTGGCGGTTCCGAGTATCCTGAGGCGAAGCGAAAGGAGGTGAGGACCTGGTCCTCGAAGGGCCATGCCATCAGGAGCAGCGCCGATACCATCTGGCCAGATTGGCCGTGGGACAGTCCACAGTATGCTGTGCCTGCTCCGGACGGGGTTGTGCAGCTCTGGGTGTTGGTTAGAGACCATGTGTGCACATCGATGGGCGCAGGATCTTACAAGATATCCGATGTACTCATAGGTATCGGTTGTCAGCGCCGTAGGAGGCACGACAAAACCAAATGTGTAACCACCCTCATCTGTCCAGGTCGGGAACGTTATGTTCGTCGACGGGTCTGTGTGCATGACGGGATCTTGTGCCCAGCATCCTTGTCCATCTGCTGGTTGTCAGTGGGCTTATCGAGCAGAGATGAAAGTGGAAGCGGCACCTACAGAAAGCGACCGCGGTCAACGCGACGCCGATACGTTTTGAGAACTGCATCATGGAGACGTCGTCACCTCTTCTTTTGTCGGTCCGGCGAGATGGTGTGTACAGAGTTCCTTCACAGTCCCCGAGAGGCAGACCCGGGAGACTAAATACAGCTGGCCATATCGGCTGCGATATAGAGGCCGCTGAAAGCCAAGGGCGGCTGTCAGCTCCCCCCTGGACTGGGATCCTACGTTGTTTGAAGGACTGCAATGGTCATTTGTGATGGTTAATCACCGATAGGCCAGCCCCTTGTGCTACACGGCGGGGTGGGGCATAACAGCCTTGGAGGTTATTATATTGCGGCAAAGGAGCAAGCCACATCGCGGGAGCCATAACTAGGTTCCTTTGCCCTCGGGAGCCGGACGCGTGGCCCTGAATGCCGGGACTGACACGAGGAGCCGGGGGGGGGGTTGTGTCGCCTCAATCTTAATCCTAATCCTGGGGACCAGAGTCATGGCGCCTACCCCTCCAATATGCGCGCCTCGGGCTCGGAGGACTTGACTCTCCTCAGCCGCCGGGACAAGCTCAAGGCCATCCGTCTCATATCATCGCGCCATGGTCTTGTCATGATGACCACCGTCCGTATGCGGCCAGCAAACCCGTCCTGGATTTGTTTTGCTGACCCCTTTTGCCGCTGACTTCGGGCGTGATACGGGTGCATGAGGCCAAGGCTGTTGGTCCCAGGGGGAAGGAAAGCAAGAAGCGGCTAGTCGTCTGCAGATAGCTGAACTCTGTTAGCCCCTCCCCCCCCCCCTCTCGCCTGAAGAGAGTTTTCCCGCCGTGGTCCTGCCCGGCGGGCAAGGGCGTCCTGTTTGAGATTGAGAAGTCGAGTCGGGGGTCTTGGGGTGACGTTGGAATAAGGTGCAGCGATCGGCAATCCCGCGTCCCTGGTGCGGCGGCCAGTCCGTTTTGTTTCCTCCTTGGCGGCGGGTTCCGTGACGGGGTGCCAACTCCGTCCGGCCGACTTTGGATAAATGACGATCGCTTGGCGGGCTGTCGCTCCCTTTTTTGGGTCTCCTCCTCACGGCCTAGTCATTTCATTTATCTTCGACAGGAACCAATACTCGCGCGTACATTACTCAGGCCAAAATCCTCGTCATAGACCCGCCTTCAGCCTATGCACCCTGATCGCCCACCATGACTCTGGGAGCGTTTATATTTATACCCACTCAAACACGCCAAGAATCCTGTTCATCCAAAGTAAGTTCGAAGGAAAATCTGTCCCCGTGACCTCCGGTATCCACATTGTCATGTATGTTCGGTTCGCTCCGATTGGCCCTCCAATCGATGCCTCGAGAAGGATTTGGGCGTTAGGTTTCCTCCCCCATGTAATCCTTGCGGCAGAATTGTGCTCATTTCGATCGTGATTATATGCAGATTTCATAAACAGCCACGGTCCCCTCCTCAGGCTTCTCTGATTTGAGGGCCGTTGTCAGCAACACTGTATGGTCTTGCTCCCGTCTGGGCCGTCGAGCCGCCCAACCGAAACGGCCGTTGATCTTGACCGCTCGACCTGACCTGAAATTTGTGTCTCTTGGGTGAGTCGAGCTGTTAAGTTGCCCCCTTTCTTGTATCGGTCTTGTCTGTCGATATAATTCTGGTCCAATGTGTAGTTCTTGCCCTAGGAACTGCTCGAAAGCGGCGGGCTTGCCTACTTGCTGGCGGTGGGCCGACGATATCGATCGGATGGCCTGGGAGGTCGTATGTCGAGGCTGGCCGATTGCCCAAGGATCGTCGATGCTTGTCGCAAGCAGGATGGGCACTGGAAGATGACAATGTCGGAGAGGCAACCGCAATGACCGAGAGGGGGGCCGTTGTTGTTGGGAGTCAGGCGGTGAAAGGGCGCGTTGCGGGTGTAGGATGCGGCACTTGCGCAGCGGTTATGGGTACCTAGGTAGACTTCACTTAGCAGAATCTGCCCACCTGACCCTCCCCTCACCCCATGTGAAGGAATTATAGGTAGGCCGATTCCACCTGCCGTCGCGTGGAGCACCTCCTCCACTGTTACCAAATGGCCCAGTGGTTGATTGGGGTGCTTGCAACCGGAGGGTCGCCCGTTCAACCTGCGCCCGGTATAAAAAATTCCCAGTCAATGAGCTGGAAGAAAGAGTAAAACCCACAGCGGCATCACAAAACAAGATGTGGTTTTCCGCCTTACAAGGTTCTTTTTGGCCTCCACACGTTGGCCCCAAACGCCCCAGGTCATGCAAAATCCTGGTCAATTGACTGCGGTCAGCATGACCTTTTGCACTTTGGATCTCTTGCAGTCTCAACATCGCCTGTTGCTGTCAACGGAATTGCACCGACGAGCCTATCTGAAGAAACTGTCAGTCTGTGGGTAGACGTTTCTGCCCATCAGGCATGCATACTCACAAACGTTGTCGAAATATAACGAAGCGGCCATGTCAACCCGAATTTGTAACAACCTCATGAGGAATCCGTTGTGCACATAGGCTCCCAGTGCTTCATGATAGTCCAGATGACAAATATGGAGCTCCTTTACATATTAATTTGGAAACGCCTAAGGATACTTGGTGTCAGGAACCACAATGCCATGACGCCGCCTACCCAGTATTATGATCTCAGTCGCCACCCGATTACGGAGGGCGCTGCTCTTACGCGGCGAAGAAGCCGCGCGGGCGTTGGAATTTGTCTATTAAAGGGGAAGACTCTTCAACGGAGGAAAAGAAGGGGAAGGGGGGCTAAGTTCAGTTGTACCACACTCTACGAATATACTGCTTCTGCCCTGCTTATGCGCAGCTTGTACACTACGTATCCCTAGTCACTGCTTGTATTAAGCAACCCTTACAATTGACCAGACGGCCTGAATAACATCAACCAAAGACATATGTTAAAGGCCGGAATCATTGTTTAAATAAATTAGCTAACGATCTCTGAAACGCTTGAATGACTTCACATCCGATCTCAAATGGCCTTAACCAGTAGATGAAGCGGATGAACAGTTACAGAAGGGTCCAAGTGATTTAGAATTCCCAACAAACCATTCAAGATGACCCAATTGTTTATTCAAAGAAAGTCTATCTCTACTACTATGTACTGTTTTCATTATCACTTTGCGATGCTGCGGGACTCAAAAATAAAATACTCAACTTAATACTTATTTATGTTTCTCACCTATACTTCAATGATATGCCACTGTTTTGTGAAAACGCATCTGCCAGCATGGGATGGCCAGTATTCGTTTGATCTTGAGAGGAACAACAGCTCGTCTCTTTTGCTGTATGAGTCCTTGGAGAGTCCTTCTCTTGTTAGAAGTAAGTCTGACAGAGACTTGATAACACAACAATACTATTCAAGATTGAGCACAGAGCTGACCAGCAGGAGTCCTCAATTCGCGACGCAGGATATGATTGCTTAAACCCATGTAAAGCACGTAATCGGGTGGAATAAAACCGCGAACGGCGACGGTCTACAGGACGCAGAAGTCTGACTCTCCTGGTTACTAAACTTACTAATCCTGTTATAATCTAGTGATAGGCAGCTATGTGGTTTGATGTTATGAATTTTGATTAAAAAGTAGTTGATTAAGTTCCAAGAAACCAATTGAAATGCACTGCTTTCAGGTCTCGAGCTTTAATGTCGATTACATATGTAGTTTTGTGCCCGTAATTCCCAGTTCCTTGGCAGTGCGAAAGACGCCATAGCAGATGTTCTCCTAACAAAGGTCCGCGTTTCTCCAGGTCATGACACGCACATCTGGAGGTTTTTGGTAGCGAACAAAACGAAACGTCGATCAACGGAGGCAGGTCCCCGACAAACAAGCTCGGTGGCTTGCACCTCCCGCAGAGCCGTCACCCCCGTTTTACCCGTTCGGGTGAACCCACTCTCATGCGTCCGCGATCTGCAAGGGCGGAGATTCGGTTGCAGCTGTCAACCTGGGGCAGCGGACCCCGGCCTAGCTTGTCACGTTCTCAAGCTCATCCCGACGACATCCTTGCACACTCATGATACTAAACGCCCCATTCTGCTGGTAGTGACCGGCATAATTCCAGGCTGATCCCAGGGCAAGCTTAAGTGCTTACCACCACGCGATCGTCCCGCCCTCTAAGCTGTGTCTAGTGCAAATGAAAGACACCGTCGATGAATGCCTGCGGTCCTAAATGACTGTCACATTGCGGAGAAGCTTCAATTTGCACCTGACCAGCGTCTAAATGCGCTACCCATAATTCTGAACTTGTTGGACGGAACATCGGGCCTTTGTCAAGCGGACAATGTGGCTTCTCTTAGGTGGCTTGCATCCAAAGGGGAAAATGTGACGGACGAGGGTCTACATAAGCTTCTGATGCCCTCAATTTGAGAATATTCGACGAATACTTCTGGGTGTCACCTGGACAGCTTGAGTGAACTTTTTCTGTTGCTCTTCCATATTGTACCAGCCCATCGCCAAGATGCATTCAACACTCGTCTCAGTGCTTCAGCTGTCACTGTCAGCACTCGGCCTGGCAGCAAGCCTCCCGAATGTTGTGCTTCCAAGGCAGGGCTCAGGTACCCTGAAATATGGTACGTGCAGCAAGTTTCGGAGACATCGTGCCCAAGGACATTGGCTAATCGCACCTCATAGTGGGAACCAACATCGCCGGGTTCGACTTTGGATGCGCCACGGACGGGACTTGCACAACCTCCAAGGCATACCCTCCCCTCTCGTCACTCGGAGGAGCAGATGGGTAAGCCTTCGTCGTCCCTCGTCAAACCCAATGATCTTATATATGCTGACCAGCCCTCCCCCCTCACTAAAGCGTCGGTCAAATGCAACATTTCGCCAACGATGACAAATTCAACATCTTCCGCCTGCCAGTCGGCTGGCAATACCTAGTCAACAACAACCTTGGAGGCAACCTAGACCAAGGCAACGCAGGCCGCTACGACCAGCTAGTTCAGGCCTGCCTCGCAACAGGCGCGACGTGCATCATCGACATCCACAACTACGCGCGCTGGAACGGCAAGATCATCGGGTCCTCGGGCGGCCCGACGGACGACCAGTTCGTCAGCCTGTGGCGGCAGCTGGCCACCAAGTACGGCAGCAACCCCCGCATGGTGTTCGGGGTGATGAACGAGCCGCACGAACTTTCGTCCGTCGACGCGTGGGTGGCCACCGTGCAAAAGGTCGTCACGGCCATCCGGGCCGTCGCGCCGACGAGCCTGATCCTCATCCCGGGCAGCAGCTGGTCCTCGGCGCAGGCGCTGCCCACCGAGGCCGGCCCCGCGCTGCTCAAGGTGGCGAACCCGGACGGGTCGACGGACAATATCATCTTTGACGTGCACAAGTACCTGGACAGCGACAACTCGGGCACACACACCGAGTGCGTCACGAACAATATCGACAATGCGTTTGGTCCACTCGCGTCGTGGCTAAGGCAGAACAAGCGGCTGGCGATCAACACCGAAACCGGGGGCGGGAACACCGCCAGCTGCCAGAAGTACCTGTGCGAGCAGGTCAGCTTCCTGAAGCAGAACTCGGACGTCTTTATTGGGACTGTGGGCTGGTCTGCTGGTGGGTTTGACCAGACGTACGAGTTGGTAGAGACGCCCACGAGGAATGGCAATGGCTGGACCGATACCTCGCTTGTCAAGGCTTGTTTGGTGAACAGCTGATCGCTTAGAGCCCTGTCGGGCGGTAAGAAGCGTCCTCTTGTGGGGGCGTTGAGGTACAAATTTCCCAGCGTGGTCATCAGCATGCGGAGCAAGTGTGATTCCCAAATACAGTCATGAACCTATTTAATCTTATTGTCGCACTCGTTTCTCGATTATGTCGTGTATCTCCGACCATGGTTTGCACCCTGAAATCTCTCTTGCATCTTCAGCAATTTCATGCCCTTCTTTCCGATTTTCTAATGTGCTTCTCCGAATTGGCGTCAAACGGTCGAAAGCCCCATTCCAAGTTTGTGTGTGTTGTGAAAGCTGCTAAATCATTGCCAAGCCAAGAGTAAAGCCCAAAGCGGCGGGTATCATCATCAAACTCATCATCATTCCATCGCTTGTCCTTCCTGCACCGCTGCTACCGGGCAGCTCCTTGGCGATGCTGGCCGTCGCGCTACCCGTAGGTAAGAAACAGCTCGCAGTGCCGCAATTGTACCCAGACGGGCAGCACCCTGCAGTCGGGCCCGCCTCCGTCGGGCACATGGTCCAACCGCCGGCGCAAGTGCCCTCCGAGGTGGTGGTAGGAACGGCAGTCAGGGGCACAACAATCGTCTGGTCGCCAGACATGATGGTGGTGGATACCGTCGATGGGCATGATGTCACCTGGCAGTCGCGTCCGGTCTGACAGCAGCCTCCGCCGTAGACAGCTGAACAGGCGTAGAAGCCCGTGGGACAGTAGCCGGGGGGTGTGGTCAAGGTGCTCATCGAGGTCGGGCGGACCGGTGCTCCTGGACCAGAGGACGTCTCTGTTGAGGTCGTTGAAGTCGAGGTGGCTGTAGTGGAGGACTCTCTCGTGGAACTTGAGCTCGAGCTTGTCCTGGTGCTCGTGCTGGTTGTCGTGCTCGCAGAGGGTGTGACGGTGACGGTGACAATGATCGTTGTCGGAGAGCCGTTGGCCGACGAAGTCAGGGTGCTCGTCCGCGTCACAACGGTCGCCGTAGCAGTCGCGCTCTGCACGCCTGTGAGTTTTGTCAGTAAGACGCTTCAGATATCGTATGCATCTGCTCCACTCACATCCAATGCTGGCGCAGACGAAGCCGGGGATGCAGCACCCGCCACCAATGTCTGAAGGACAACCTTGCTGAGACCCTGAGCAGGCAATTGAGCCAGTGCAACTTATGCCATCTGGACAACATCCCACTGGCCCCAAGCCGGTGTCGGTGATCTGCACGCAATCTGTCCCCGCCTGGCAACAGCTGTTAGGGAAGCCGATGGCCGAGCAGTCAGACGTCCCGGTCGGACACGCGAACTGTCTCTTCTCCAGCCGCGCGACGACATCCCTGGCCCTTTGGAAGAGGTGCCACCCGCTCGCACCGCCCTCATTCTCCCTCGCCGCCAAATGCGAGTCGAAGTGTGGCGCGAATGGGGCGCGAAATGATACTGAAGCCGACGAGTTGGCGGCCAAGAGCTCCTCCTCTTCGACATCCAAGACTCCTTTGGCTAGCATGGCCGGTTGGGGCTGCGTTCCAACCTGCGCCACTTCCTCCTCTCCGCCGAACGCGTAGTACTCGTGCAGCAGCTTCTCGCCTGCGTCGGGGCTCATCTTCCGAATGGCCGTCGGAAGTCGCTGAGTGTCGGCATGGCCCTGACCGACCTGAGCTGCGACAAGCAGCAGAAGTGAGGCGGGCAGCCTGGCGAAAATGATAAACGGCCGCATCTTGATTGCCACCCTGGGATTGGCTGACTCCAAGCCAGCGCAGGCGACGCTGGGAAAGCGAGGCGTTTGTTATCTCAGGCCTCGGAGCGGCGACCGCGTCGATGACTTCCCCCAAAATCCAAGTGAACCTTGAGCTTAACCCACAAAACCGCCCATGACAGATGTTCAGAGATGCAGGTGCTTCAGGAAAGTGACGACGAAAAGTGAAATGGAAGTCTGCAGATTGGCTGCGATGACGAGGTGGCAGTGTGGGAGCCAGCTTTTGAGGTGCGTTAGTGGGCAAACCGGGTCCTTGCTGTTACGAGGTGGCTGGGAGAGGTGACCATGAGTGGATCACCAGTAGCACACTGACGTTTCACCGATGCCAACGGAGCAGCATGTTCAAATGAATGGCTTCTCCTGTCAAATACGCCGTCTCGTCTGCTGGATCTCAGGTCGTCACAATGCATGGTAGAGAAGACAGTCAGTGTTCGACCCGAGTCTCACGCTTCTTGCATGTGCAGCTGCAGCTGCCGGGGGTCAACGGCCCAGGTGACAGGGGTCAACCACACGATTGTACCCAAGTACCTCACACCGAGCTCCTGACCCTGATTATGCACAAAAAATGCTGGTGTGGAGGGGGGGGCACACTTGATCATGATGACCACTCCTAAAACAAATGTCAACAAATAAGTCCATGTACCCACTCAAGCACTGATACACATAAGACGATGTATTATGAGCAGTCTCAATTTTCTGTTTCTATTATGCGATATGGAGATAACATATTGAATCTAGTGAGTTGAAAAACGTGTTTTCAGACCTCCTGTGTAGAATCAAGTCAATGGCCTCGACTTCTAAATCACAGTGTCACTCTCGAACAAGAAGATGGTCTAACCGAACCAAAACTGTATTATGGAGGCATGCCATGATAAATTTATGCTGCACGAGCTAAGCTCTTCTACCCTCAACGTTCATCGTTCCTATTGTCCCGATCCCCGCCAAGAGTTTCGCCTCGCACTCCAAAATCGCACTCCCAACGCTTGCCATCTTCCCTTACCCGCATTAGCTCAATGGCGATCCCAGGATCAACTTTACTGCTTGTCGGCATGACCAGGGCCGGATGGGCGGGTGGGACCGTGATTGCCATACTTCTTGAATGCAGCATCAGCACCAGAAGCCGGCTGCTGGCCAGCCTGCTGAGGATTCGGATCAGACCGGGGGCTGGAACCTCCAGCGCCTGTGTCGAGCTCGCGGGCGGGGTTTGAAGGTTCATACTTCTGGGCTGCAGGGCTCTTCCACGGCTGCTGGCCGGGTTGCTGGCTGGAGGAGTCGGACATTTTCTTCCTCCTTGCGCTTTCTGCTGGGCCTGGTACGAAGCTGTTGGTAGTGTCTGCAAAGCAACTCGATGAATAGGCCGTTGCATCTCGCAAACAAGGGACACTAGTCTGAAGTGAAAACGATGATTACTCTCTCCTACACAAATCACTTCTGCCTGGGCTAACATTTGGCCCTCGCTGGCTCAGTACTTCATGCTAACCTAGCTATTGATAATGTGATCTCTGAGGCCTCACCCGTCTCTCATCAATGCAGCTGGAAGCCGATTTAACGATACTTCTGACCGCTGACCGGTTTGTTTGCCTCCGTGTTTTCTAGAAAATCATTGCCATGTTGACCATCACGGTACATATTTTAGCCCACGTAAAGCCTTCGGCCTGTGTTATGACCCGCATTTATAGCGAGCTAAGCGAGTCTCATCGAGTCGCATCTTTCCATTTGCGGAGAATATTGAAGGCATGTGGGCAAGTCATCTGAGTACTGAAACTCAGTAATGAAAGCCGAAATCATTACCGACGCCTGCGAGAAGAAGTTCCAACGCCGATGGCACTTGCAGCATGTCCATGTTATCCGCATCTCCAGTCATGCCCAAGTCATCCCCGACAAAGCTGGTGCCGTAAATGTGATTGGCCTGTGACACATCCCCAACGATCGAACCCTGTTGCTGGGACACAAGACGTCTTGGGTCGGACTCATCAAGTCCGGCAGGCCCCAAGTAAGCCTGTGCATGTTGTCCATGCCCGGGGTGGCTAACGGCAGGCAGGTGTGTAGCTGAGCCGTTGAGAACTCCTTCGCCCATCCGAAGATGTTCTTGAAGGTGGGGGTGGCTGGAACTACCGCTGTGGCGAAAGACATCACCCTCACCAGCTCCGTTGTCCACGTCTGCGGCATTGCGCCTAGAACCGGTCGTATTCCGTCCCTCGAATAGGGCCAATAGGCTTTGCGCATATAACCACTGTCCCTTGAGAGCATGCAAAGTGAGTATCAGCGAGTCAAAGAGGCGTTTAGACTTGGCTACGATAAGTGGATTCGCGGAGTGCATCTGGTCTGACACGTGTACTAGAGCAGTGAAGAGCACATGAATACTCGGTATCCAGAGCTTGTCCAACAGATTCCTCTTCCTGAGAGACTCGAACATGGAGCATATTGTAATTGCAGCGTCGCAACAAATACTCAAGTCGGTGTCTGCAGAGGGACAATCGGGGTCTTGGCTAGGTGATGGCCGGTGAAGCAGGATTAGAAAGTTATTGTAGGTTAGATGAAACATTGCCTGCCAGGGGTCTGGGTCGGCTTTGGGACTGTGAAATTTCTCGGGGAGGTGCGTTATTAAGTCTGCAAGAGCTGCGTCGGCCTCCGCAGTCGCCGCGGCTCGGTCTGCGGCAGTGGACCGCAGGGCCACTCTCTTTTTCATTGCTTTCGAGAAAATGAGGCATAGGCGGGTATGACTTATGGTGAAGTCAAATTCTGGGCTTGTAAGTCCTTGGAAATGATGTTCTTCAATTGGCGCTACGTCGGATTCATCGAGGTTGCTAATATCACCGACTATCAGCAAAGAAAGGAAATTTGCGCAGTGCATAGCGGAGGCTTAACTTACATGGCCTGTGGCCGGCCGTAAGACGCAGACACCAGAACGTCGAATTGAAAAAGAATCCACCACAGCCGTACCCAAAGGCGTTTGTCCATAGCGTTGAGACTAGATGGGCTCGCATCTCGGTGCATACCCATGCCAAATGCCGTTCTGGTAGCGACACCTACCCAGTGCCAAGTGTTGGAAACGATGTCTTCGAGATCATCACACTGCCACGTCAAGAGAAGAGAGGCTTGCAAGTAGGTCTCACGATGTTGCTCGAAGCGACTGTCGAACAGCGCCTTGGTTCTTCTCCAGAAGACGGGTCTGAGCGACTTGACCTCCTCCCGCGCTGGGTCTAGAACGCGTGCTCCAACGAGGAAGACAGCGTTCAGCAATAATAACGACACTGGTCTACATTGCGGCCGACACCTCGGGAAATGGCCAGTGCCCTCGTTACCATTGTAAACCTTCATGAAGTCCTCTTCGTCGATAATAGGCAACCCCCGATTGACATATTTGAAGTATGCCCCGACGAGCTCATCGGCCAAGGCCTTCGGCGGTAACTCAAGGATCTCAGCCGGGACCGAAGGCACCTTGGGAGGCAGTGGATGGCTGCCGAAATGGAGCACCCTCTGATCTGGCCGCCTCGAGCGCTGCCGGACTAAGTAATGAAGGTTGGAAAATTCTGTACCGATGAAGAAGAGGCGGCCGCAACGGGTTATTTCTGGGTGCTCGACTTCCTGCCTGTTCAGGAAATCGGCCATGTTATGTGTTGCATCTTGACTGCCACGGTCAGTCTGAGAGGTGGCATCACATGCTGAGTTCGGCCGAGGAACGGATCTGCCAGCATCAGCCGCCCACGGGCTCGATCGGGTGTAAGTCGGGGTTGTGGGAGCCGTTGCGGACTGAAGACCAACTGATCGAGGTTGAATTGGGACATTGGAGCCGCGAGCGGTACGGGCCGAGGATCGTGTCCTCTTCTCATAAATCTGGCAATCGGACAAATTATTCGCCTGACATTTCGAGCACGGCGCACCACCCTCAAGAATATCGCATCTGACTTTCCTCCGATGACATGTCAGACATGCCCTTCCGTCTGCCGCAATGTTAGAATGGGGCTCTCAGAAAAGACAACGCAGAGGGACGGATGAAAGCCGAGATCGGGGTCCATACTGGTTCTCGATTTCTTCGACGCTGCGCTCAAATGCGCCCTCCGCCTGACGGGCCGAAGCCCTTCTGTCACCATTTCCGAGGGCTTGACGAGATGAGGGCCTCGATTACCGAGGTGGCCAAAACGTTTGAAAGGTTAGCATCGAAGAACCGGAAGAATTCGACTGCTGGTGCTAATCGGAAGTTGGACTTGACTCTCTTGCCCCAATTGTGGGTGATGAGGGAAAAGCCGAGCTGCGCTCGGAAGTTTGGTTCTAGCGGGTTTTCATGTGCTCGGCAAAAGCAGCCAATCACTTGAATACACGAGCATGAGAGACCTGCTTTGTCAGCGACTCGGTTCCTGAGCTGTCCTGAAGCTCGGCGAAACGAGCCAATCGACTTGCACCGTTCGCTGTAGAGCCACACGAAAGAAACTGACAGAAGAGTAATAGTATGGCAATTTTCAAGCGGTCAATGAAACACAAAGTACGTAAGTATGGGAATAAATAATGGCTATCGTTCTTCTTTCGCAGTCTCTTGATGGTGCTTTGGTGGCAGCCCAGCTTAACCACAGCATTTCTCGTCGGATTTTGAGTAACCTGCCAACAACCCACCAATATGGGCCCTGAAGCTGAGCGCCCAGGCGGTGGCTTCTTCGAGAAGAAGCGGTCTAACGTCGACGTTGAGGATCAAGGAAACGTCTCCGATGATTCGTCCTTGAACAAAGAGAACATCGAAGCCGTTGATGCAACCAAGTTCTCACCGGTAAGGAAATTTTATTTCCCTAACTCTGGACGCCGAATCTGACACTCCCTAGTTGCGAAAACTTCACATTGTCGTCGCTGGTTTTACATGTACTTTCAATGGAAACCTGGGATCATCAATGCCCTCTGGCGCTCTCGATGCTATCAGTGCCCACTTTGGGGTGACCGACCGCATCCATCTCATCCTTCTCAACTCGCTCTTCATGGTCGGCTATGTCATTGGCCCTCTCGTCTTTGCTCCCCTCAGCGAGTACATCGGTCGCCGGCCAGTTCTGATCGGCACTTTTCTTGGCTACCTCGTTTCCATGCTCGCCTGCTCTGGGGCCCCGAACTACGCGGCACTGCTCGTATTTCGTCTCCTGTGCGGAATCAACGCCGCCGCTCCGACAAGTGTCCTCGGCGGACTCTACGCCGATACCTTCGACGACGCTTCGGTCCGAGGAAACGCCATGGCCCTCTATATGACTGTCACGACCATCGGACCTTTGATTGGCCCCATCATCTCCGGTTTCTCGTCCCAGATGTCATGGCGCTGGCCATTTTGGATTGCTGGAATGATTGCAGCCTTGGGGTTGCCTATTGTCCTTACACTTCCCGAGACTTACGCGCCAGTTCTCCACAACAAGGCCGTCATGAAGAGGCTCAAGAAGCCCGGTGCAGATGTCGAGAGCGGACAGCAGCTTGAGCTGAAGCCGTTTGACGTCCAGAAGATCTTTCTCCGTCCGGTCACCCTTCTTGTCACCGAGCCAATTCTGTTTTGTACCTCCGCGTATTTAGCGTTGGCGTATGCTGTGTTCTACCTTCTGTTCCAAGCATACCCTGTCATTTTCCAAGGATTCTATGGGCTTTCTCCAGCGATTGCCGGACTGGCGTTCATACCGCGTAAGTCACGCTCAGTACACCACTGAAAGCCACAGTCTTTCTAACATGTTCATCACAGAGGCTGTTGGTGTTATTCTTGCATTATTCATGTTTGCTGCCTTCACATGGTACCACGATCGAGAAACCAAGGCGGGTGTTGCGTGGACAAAGAACCAAATCTACCGTAGACTCCCTCTCGCATGCATAGCGTCTCCTTGGTGAGTGTCCCTAGCACTGACATATTTGGTATGGTAGCTGACTTAGCCGTTTAGCATGGTCATCTCCTTATTCTGGCTCGGCTGGACAGTCTGGCCCTCGGTGTCTCCTATCGTGCCCATGCTGAGCGGCATTTTCTTCGGATGCGGCTTCCAGCTGCTTTTTATGGGCATGATCAACTATTTGACCGACGTCTTCCGCCAGTACTCTGCATCGGCGCATGCAGCTGCCAGCATGACGCGGTCCATCGGAGCAATCACGCTGCCCCTTGCAGCCAACAGCATGTACAAAAACCTCGGGGTTCACTGGGCGCCGTCCGTGTTGGGTTTCATTGCATTGGTGATGGGCGTGATCCCATTCGTTTTCATTAGGTACGGGGATCGTTTGGCGCGCAGCAGTAGAACAGCACGTGAGGCGTTTGCGGTACAGGATTAGATGGCATGAGACACGAAGACATCCCGCGCGCGGTGGTACATAGAATAGTGGAAACAAGGATAGTTGTTCCTTCACATCACGTGCCCAACTACTTTCTAGCATGCCCTACTGAAGAGGAAAGTGTACCAAGTTTACGGCACCATTTAGGTGTACGCACTCCTGACCGACCTTGTAGAGCCCTACAAGCTTATTCTTTCCTCGAGGGGGAGCCGAGACCACGCGCCAACTCGTATTCACTAGGCGAGCTTCGCAGTAAAACATAAAACAAAACATTAAGAACACAACAAATACCGTATAACCGTGATGGGGACCATCCGAACTCGAGCTCTCCCAAAGGGATCTAATCCTGATCTGTGGCCTGATATTTCGCCACCTGGGCAGCAATGCGGCTGACACTGCCGGCGCATACCTGCGTCTGGCACCCTTGGCTTTGCAGTTTCAGCAGGAAGTCCCGTGTTTCTTGATCCGAGACTCCAGAATTGGCGAATATGTCGCAGACAGCTCAACAGGAGAAGGAGAGGTCTATGGCGATGCTTGTGTTTTGGGGCGGACGGCCTCCGGCTTCCTGGGTGGAGCCGGACGGCTTTGGGGTTGGGGTTGGGTACCCGCACATGCAAAAACAGAGGGCACACCAGTACATTCTTAGCACTAAACTAGGTAGAGATTTATATGGTTCAAATGATGGATCAGCGGCTACGCCGCTGGAGAACTTGTTAATGTCATCTTAAATCTTACGCAGTTTGATACGGCGAAATACACTATTCAGGATGATTTCGCGCCGACCGAAGTGCTGGTTGGGTCCACTCTACCTTGTGCTGATTGGTTGATTGGCCGCACTGCGCTGCTGTCTCAGACATTCCGCAGCTGCCGAAGATGGACACAGTTCATCTCATGCGCTACATTTCAGTCACCGAGTACAGACGAACCAGCAAAACAAGTTAAGCATGCCAAATTTCCGACGGAAGTCATGTCACCAATGCAGGTCTTCAAAGTTGGCTTGTGATCGGAAACAGCCACGGTGCTCCCGATGCGAGCGTCGAAGCTGGCTATGTCGCTATTCTCCCGCGTCAAAGACTCCACGACCCCAAGTCGAAGATTCCCAGCACGTTCAGGAGCCTTTATTGCATACACCCGGACAAGTTTCTGAAGAAACGGCATCGGATACCCTAATCATCGAGTCGACAAGCACATCTATTCCTGAGGAGCTTGACCGGCCACAAGCAGCCAGCCTGTTCGAGAACGCCATCTCTACCGAGGAGATTCAAGGCTTTGGATGGACAGCCGAGTTCAATGATAACCCTCCTTGGATCGGTGATGCCTTCTCCAACTACACAAATCTGCCCTCGACTGGACCGAGGATCGATATGAATCCAGATCCCGTGACCGACATCATCACCGATACAATCATTGACATATCCAGACGGGCAAACTTTGAGCATTCCACTCTTGTGGACAGTAGCGTCTTACTTCGAACGCGACAATGGAGAAGCTTAGAGTCTTCATTGACCTCTAAAATCATGCTAGGAAACATTCTCACGTATCCTGGAATGCTGGTCAATGGTTTGAACCTGCCCCCCTTCATCAGTCCGCCATGCTGCGGTGACGAGTTACAGTGTCAACAGTCCGGGTCTCACAAATGTCTTCCGCAACCTTTGGTAGCATGCGCGAGCGTCATTCGAATGTCGCAAACAGATAGTCCTGAGAACAAAGCATTCATATGGAGGACAATCTACATGGAGCAGCAAAAGCTCCTGCACGAAGTAAGTTACTCTTAGCAAACCTTCACCGACTGTCTGCGGTTGGTTTCTCGTCACAAGCTCTGATGACTTCGAAGCACGAATTTTACGAAAAGCCGACTTTGTTAGCTGCGGTTCAAGCTGTCGTATTATACACCATTTTACACATTGAAGAAGTCGGGTCCATTCCGAAATACTATCTCAAATCTATTATAATCACCCTAGGTGTATGCTCCTCTCTTCATTTCACTACCAACTGCTACTAATATAAATTCAAAGACAATTACATTCTCGATGATAAAAGTTCGAGATATGGATTATTGTACTCAGCATGATCGTATCCCTACTTGGCATGACTGGATATGCAACCAAAGCATGTGGAGGTAAGCACCCCCCCCTTCCTTTCGACAATATTTGATTCCCATTCAAGTTAATGATCCTTTAGAATAACTTCATTCTGCTATGCATTAAACGAGCTCCTCAGTATAGCAATATCTCCCTCCTCAGGCAACGGCGGCGTGTCGTGCAGAAGCGTACACCTCCCTAGCACTCGCAGCCTTTGGGCGGCTAAGTCGAATATGGAATGGCAGCGCCAATATGCGAAGCAGCTTTCTAAACGGAAATGTGGAGACTACTTCAAGATTGCACACCTTCGGGAATACGCTAGATATTCGGGAGACTGCTCGGCAAAGAAGGACTGGGTGGCGGACTTTGAAGACTGGTGCCTGGATCATGACGAATTGGGCACGCTTATATGGATGGCAACAAAGCTGGATCCCGTGTAGAAATCTCAGTCCCTCTCTTTGTATGACTTCCTTAAGCAGGCAGCGTCCGAAACAACACAATTAGAATTTATTCCCTGGTGAGAACATGAAAAACGATGTTCACAATATGCCAGGAAAAAGAGGGCTCGGAGGCTATTCCCATAAATTAAATTAATTCAGAAATAATAAGAAGGAGGCTTATAATGAGCATAGTTGCTTATTATATATATGATATTAGAATAATGTCATGTATATTAAATTTGATGGCGGGCTTTAAAAGCGCACTAGGAGTTGCTTGTACCAGTGTACCACCTGCTTTTACCGGTGCGAATGTCCTTCTATTCTTTTTAGTGACCCACTACATATAACAGTTTATTGATAAGTCAACTCACGAATCATGACATTTGCAACCGAACGCGAACGCCGACCTCATGTCAAGACAGCATCATGCACAGGTGGCATTGCATTATTCAGAAGTGGATACCATCTCGGCGTTTCATCACGCGTGATTGGCAGGCCAGCAAACGAAACCCCGACGATGATGAATTACCATAGAGGCCTTCGGGTTTTCAAAGCGATTCCGACAATCTCGGCGCGTTAGATGGCTGAGATCTTTACCGTTGAAACGTAAGTCAAGCGCCCCTGGGCATGGTGGATATGAGCCCCTGTTGAGAGTACACGTTGAGAAGGTTTCGGCTTCGTACTGAGAACCCGCAGCTTCCCGAATGTGATTCAACCCGCACTAGACATCACGTATAAAGGCAGTTCGAAGTTAGCTGCAAGTTGAGACTGGTCCATCATCTATTCATTCTTCCATTATCATTCAATCTCAACCATTTTCGAACGCTATAGTAGCTCCCCATTGATCCCTTAGCCGAACCTTCTCAGGATGGCTACTATCGACTCGATTGCGAAGAAGTATGAAGAAGAGCGGGAGAAGAGATTCAACGCCATTACGGCTGGCCGAGGAGATCGTCTCCAGTTCCGAAGCAGCTCCCTCATGAACAACCTTGATCAAGATCCATGGGCCGACTTCGACATCCTCGCCAAGCAAACCCCGCCGTTGCGAGACGGTTCCGAGATTCGCTTTCTGATTCTCGGCGCAGGCCACAACGGCATTTTGTTCGCCTACCATCTGATTGCTGCAGGGTTCAAGGCATCTGAAATCGTAGTCGTGGACCCGGCCGGCGGTTTCGGAGGCACATGGTACTGGAACCGTTACCCAGGTCTCACTTGTGATGTTGAGGGTTACTGTTACTTGCCGCTTCTCGAGGAAACAGGATTTGTTCCCAAACACCGTTACTCCAAGGGCGAAGAAATTCGTCAAAATGTCGAGGGCATCGCCGAGAAGTTCGGCATACGGGGCATGTTCTGCACCAGAGCGAAGAGCGCGGACTGGGATGATACCCAGAAGAGATGGCTTGTCAAACTCAGCCGCAACCTGGGCCCAAATCATCAGGACCTGAGCGGCGACTTTGTCGTTCGTGCTCAGTTCCTCTTGCCCGCCGGCGGTCTTTTCTACTCCCCCAGCGCACCTGACGCCCCGGGCCTCGAGGGCTTTATGAAGAATCGCGAAATCTTCCATACAGCTCGTTGGAACTATGCATACACCGGCGGATCGCAATCCGAACCCGACATGGTGAACTTGCAAGACAAGAGAGTTGGCATCATCGGCACCGGTGCCACTGCAGTCCAGGTCGTCCCCGAATTGGCCAAGTGGGCAAAGCAGCTCTATGTCTTTCAGCGCACCCCGTCCTATTGCGGCCCGAGGGAACAGGTCGAGACGACTCCCGAGAGCTGGGCAAAGGTTGCCGGAGGGACAGGCTGGCAGTACGAGAGGATGAGAAACCTGAACAAGTTCCTCAACGACCACCCAGAGGTGACTGCCGAGGACGACCTTCTCAAGGACGGCTGGAGCCGTGCCCGCCAGTTCTCTGGCCTAATTGGCAGCCCCCGAGCGAAAGACATCACGCCCGCCAAGGTGCCTGAGCATTTACAGCGTATGCTGGAACTAGATGCAGGAATCACTAACGATCTCCGTAAGCACGTCGAGCATGAAGTGGAGGACCCGGAGGTGGCTGAGAAGCTGAAGGCTTGGTACCCTGGGTGGTGCAAGCGCCCGACTTTCCACCAGGAGTATCTCAAAACTTTCAACCGCCCAAACGTCACGCTTGTCGATACCGACGGCCAGGGCATCTCTGGCTATACCGATGGTGGTATTTTGGTTGGTAGTGGTGAATCAGCCAAGGAGTATGAAGTCGACGTACTCGTGCTGGCGACTGGCTTCGCAGTGACGACTGGTGTAGATGGTGATCCTTCTCAAGTTCTCGGCATGCCCATTCGGGGTCGCGATGGCCGCGACCTGACCGATAAGTGGAAAGGCGAGGACTTTGCCACGTTTTTCGGCGCCGCTACCCACGGCTTTCCCAACCTGCTCTTCTTCACATCGAAAGGCGCGACTGGGTCTGCGAACACCACGTATCCGCTCTCTATCGCAGCAAGGACGGCTGCCTACATCGCCCAGACGGCAGTCAAGCAGGCTTCTGATGCTAGCCGGCTTGAGGTGGAAGTCAGCAAAGAGGCAGAGCAGCGCTTTACGGAGAGCCAGAAGCCGTACATCCCGTGGTACGCCACGGTGGCATCCTGCACTCCCACATACTTCACGGACTACAGAGACCCAACCAAGCAAGATAAGCCTGCCGACAAGAATGCACCTACGGTGGGATGGTCTTTGGGGACAGTGGCGTTCGAGAATGCTGTTGACAAATGGATCGACGGCAACCTAGAGGGATTTGTAGTACGGGGCTGAATAGGAGATGTTTTATCTGTAAGGTAACATAATGCCGTTCTCCAAAGGCGTTAATCAACCGGCGGTGCAGCTTCAAGCCTCTTGGCTTGAGACACTAAAGTTTGTCGATAAAGGAGCGAAAATTAGCATGCTCTTGCTGATTGCTCTCGCTGCCTATTTCAACAAGCTGCGAGACAATGGGCCTGCGATGGTGCTGGCGCAGCCGGGAAATCGACCAGTTCTTGTCGTCGTCGCTCATCGTTGCTCAGCGTGGCAGCTGCCGTAGCATGAATGTGAGAAAAATGGCACCATCGATCTATCGCTTAACTTTGTGACGCACCCGCTTACTTACTCATGGGGTAATCGTGTAACATGCAGCAGGGCTTTTCATTTTGGTATCTTTTGTTGGCCCCGCGTTATGTCATACGGTATCGTATCACCCGCATATATTGGCGAGGTTCCGATTAGCCAAAAAGTTGAAAGAGTTACATCGGCGATAGTCTCCTTTTGGCCATGGATGGATGCGCGGGATTCTGCGCTGCCACATCATTTGATAGACGGTCAGCACTGTCCACGTCCTGAGCTGCCGTATTGCTAAGCTTCCTCACCAGCACAGACATGCCGTCAGACGGGACCTTGCATGTGCCAGGCTGAGTGCTCGTAGACGAGGAGGAAAATTTCGGTGTTGCAAGCTCTACCTTGAGTTGGTAGTTGTTGAGGGGGTATTGGTACTGTTTGTGGTATGCCAAGGTTGAGGTGTTGAAGGCATATATGCCCCAGAGAGAGCAGTTGCTGGCCGGCGAAGCTCATTACCAACTTGAAACCCCCGGCTGTAGAGGAGTTGCTGAACCACAATCATCCGGCGCAGGGATTGACCGGTACTTACTCAAAACAGTGGATTCGTACCTCCGTCCATGACACCAAGCAGCCCAGGCACTCCCAGTAGAGCCACTATGCTGCATGTTGGTCGTTGGTCAGTGTAATGGCATCCTTGGCGAGGTAAGTGACCCGGGAGCAAACTTTCTGGAGGCCACAGTATTAGGAAGTAGATAAGATGCTAGGCCTGTCGCATTGATGCATTGATTCTGTTGCCTGGAACTACTCACCTCGTGGTTGGCTGGTTGGTTACCGTGTTGTATGCTGGGCCGCAACAACCAAGTTCCCTATCACTGTGCCTTAAGCCTAGAGTAGTCTAAGACCTATGCAATTACTATAGCATTAAATAATAATAAGATCTGAGCAATTGAAACTTGTTTTAAGGCTAGGTGGCGACGGAGGCTTCACAGGTTAGCAGTTGGGTGGTTTGATGGGTGTCGATGGTACCTAGGTAGGCGGGCTCCAATTGGCTACAGCTAGAAGGTGTGCACAAACTCTATATAGCATTCATTTCTTTCTATTCAAATATCAGTTTTCTTCTTAATTGAAAAATCCAGGCGCGAGAAACAAAATTGGAGAAAAGGTCAACTCAGAAAAAGCTCTGCCATCGTACAACTCCCCCCCCCTCCCTCACACACAGTAAGCCAACACCTCAGGCAGCATTCGAGCAGACAGCTCTACATGAAAAGTTTTTCGAAACAAGACGACATATAGAAGCGAAAAGATATCCAAGCTCAAGGCAAAGAAAAGTTTTTCGAAACAAAACGACATATAGAAGCGAAAAGATATCCAAGCTCAAGGCAAAGTAGCGGCTTCCTCACGAGTGACTGGACGCTCCACCTCATCCTCGACCAACTCATAGTTGTCTGGGTTGGCGTAAAATGCATTTCGAGCATTTTCGTCTGGGTTCTCGAGAGCCGCTGCCTCCGCAACCGGGTCCATTCTGGCGTGGTAAAGCTTCTCTCCGGCCTCCATCCTTCTGGCTGAGGTAAAGAGCTCTCCTCTCTTCGACATGTATTGGTTGAAGGTCGACGGCACAAGATCCGCCTCCCTCCTACGGAACGGAGTGACCCATTTGCCCCCGTTGGTAGCTACCGCCTGCCCCACGAATTGGTTGGCGTCGGCGTTGCAAGTGTTGGCCCCGGCGTCGAAACAGTATTGTATCTTGTTTGCGCCCGTGAAAGCAATGTTATACAGAAAGGGCGGCTGATTTTTGATAAATTCTGTCTTCGCTCTGATGAAGGCTGATATGGTACCTCCCTGACCTATTTTGAAGATCAGAAATGCTACAAGATCCGGGCTCTGTATTTTTACTTACTGTTGTTCTCCCCAGAAGGAACACAACGGTTGTTTTGTCCACCCTGGTCCGCCTCCCTGACGTTTGCGAATGGAAACTCATCGCAAGACAGATTTTTACCCTTCCAGGGAACTGTCGTTGAGCAGCGGTTGTTGGGGCCACATCCAGCGGCCCTACGGCGTGCGTCTATGGGCCCATTGGGGTCGTAGGTGAAAGTTTTGCCGTATTTACCGCCTCTACAGTGGACTCCGAAACACATGTTCTGGCAGACCTCTGTTTGAGTGTTAGTACGTGAATTGACTGTGACCTTTACAGACATACATACCAGGCATTCTCCCACAGTCGAAAGCAAGGGTGCCGACGTTGGCAAGCTTCACCGTTGCCTGGCAAAGGGCAGGCGTGCTGAGGATGAAGGGAACGAGAAGGGCGGCGATAAACTTCATCTTGAGAAGTGAATGAGCGTGATATTCAGAGAAGGGCCAGGAATGGTAGTAAGAACGAATGTTGATCCAGTGCTTGAAAATGATTGTGGTTTGCATATATGATATATGATAGGCAGGACGTATTTCTTTATATATTAAAACCGCTGAGACACATTTTCCAGCTACCTCGTATCCAACTTTGCACTTGTAAGCCCTAAACAGTGTAAATAAAACAAGTGATATTAAAGTCAAAAGTCAAATCAGAAGTTCTAAGTTTCAGCTCGTAAAAACAACCCTTTCTGGCGGAGACTACAATAGTCGGCTTCAAGGTACAGAACAGAATGGGTTGCTTCCAAATTGGCGCTAGAATCGTGGTGCTTATTTTAGGGTTCACAAGCACCCCCTGTCTGGGGTAGATTCAATCAAGTCGAATTAACCACAATTTTCAAGCCGACATCCCATTTTCCGGTAGTAAAAATCTTAACCTCGGTAATTAAACGAATGCACTGTAGTCTTGTGACACTGAGAAGAGGTAGAGATCATTCTGCTGCTTAAATAAGGTTGAGGTCTAGTGCTTGCCTTTCCCTGTGATGGTCTAGTTCTCAACTATGTACTACATTGAAGGCCCAATCTAGCAAGTTGGAATTCCGATTTCTTAGCTGAGCGGTCCTTTCGAGTGATCAGTCAATTGGATCCGTCTTAATTCAAAATTAGAAGGCCATGGCTTCGAGCCCCTATGATTAGAAAAGCTTTCGCTTTCGGATACTTGGTTTCGCTTTCGGATACTTGGATTGATTGCCATGCCACAAAGGGCGGTTCGTATGAAGCGACTTGACCAAATTGGACCCTTTCCATTTGAAGGTTTTTTACTCCATTCATAAGACGCCTAGCCGATTCAGCGATAAGTGGTGTCACAAGAACTGAAAATGATGTTGTCGGAGACTAGGACCACATCTTGAATTCACTATGTCTACAGCTCTGGAAGGCCTTAGTAGGGTGGTGTGGTGGTCTGGGTCTTGTGTACTGCTCGAAAGGCCGAATCTGGCAATTGGGAATTATGGTCCTTTGGCTGAGTGGTCCTTTTTAATGAACAGTCAATTGGATCCGTCTCATTCCTCTACTAGAACCCAGCTATGATCAAATAGTTATGGGCTGTATATCTATATGGGAATAGACAATTCTTAAACTTTGTTAATACAATCTTGGCGTTTTCTAGTATAAAAGTAAATTCTTTATATATATATATACTTTTGAGGCTGTGCCTTTCTAACCACATTTAGTAAAACAATGAATATAGGGCTTTCCTTGAAACAAGATTAATTTAATCTGAATTATCTTCAACTACTTTGATTATGTTAGAAGCAGACAGTATCATACAACTCTTGTAAGTTTAAATAGTTGAGGAATTTCTGCCCATTACTTTCGAAAACCCACCAGTCCAGACAAGTTCCTACACAGATCCTCAGTACACTCACTTATCATCTTCAATATTCACAACCAACCAGCAATCTCTCAATCATGGTCGCCTTCGCTAAGACTGCTTTTGCTGCAATTACCCTTTTCACGTCCCTCGTTTCGGCAGACTGTGCCTTCAACATTCTCAACATCAATGGAGCGGTCATGGGCACCGGCTGCGCTCGGCTTAATGGCCGAGGGACCCTTACACTTCCTGATTATGGGCCAGCCACGTTCACTGTTGCCGCTACTGGCTCTTGTGGTCTGAGCATCGTCAGTCGTCAATCCCGTTTTCCGGCTTCACAGTTCAATGGTTGGACTGTCGGATCCGCAGGTTCCTGCACCGTGGGTGGCGGGTCCGGCGGCGGGTCCGGAGGCGGCGGTGGTGGCGTCGTTGGTGGCGGCGGCGTCGTCGCCCCACCACCGGGCGGCGGCGTCGTCCCCGTAATCCCGCCAGGGGGCAACACCGGCGGCAAAAGCGGGAAATCCAATCCGCGGAAGTGTGATCGCGAGAGGTGCAGCGGCCCCCAGGGTGTAAGTAAATTTTGTTTTTGGACAGCCATCCCCCCCGATCATGAACTAAATCGTTCTCAGTGTTGCACCGTGCCTATCAATGGCGCGTGCCCTGCCAGAAAGGAGTGCAACAACTACCCCTGCGACTCCTGCTGCGGCATTCCAGTCGGGAATTGGAACTCGTGCGCGATCAAGGCAGGAAAGTAGCCCAAACTCAGCTATTGCCCGCTGCGTCCAGCGCCTTCTCTTCTAATTCTTGTAGCTATTGTTCTTTTGGGCCAAGGAACGGGTGTGTCAGCGTCTTTTAGTCAGATTTGGGGGTTCGCGTCAAACCATTCAACAAGCGCCGGGGCACCTAGTTAGCTTTGAGTTAGGGTTAGATACGGCTTCAAAACAGCACGCATCCGGATAAGAACGAAACCACTTAGCTTTGAGTTAGCATCAAGACTTCTCTACTCAGACAACCAAACTGGGTGCATTCCCGATAACGCACCATTTGCGATGACGAGTAGTATGAACTATATACTATACTTAGATGAAAATTATGTGATGCATCATCCGCCATTTGGCTTTGGTACTAGTTGTGCTATCACCAAGCATTCTGCAAAGTTCTTGTTGCAGAACTATTTTACCTATGTTGGAAATAATGCTCGTTGTGTTTGCAGCTTCTAGTATATAATTTCCTCAAACCCAGAGCTCCAAGTACAGTACCAAGGAAAAGTATTTCCAGCTGCAATCCGCAAGATTGCGCATGGAGCATTCAAGCCCAAGGGGATATAGTAGGAAGTATAATTGCTAGAGAATCCACTAACGTCCCCGGCCCAGATTCAGCCCACACCTCGGTTTGCGCATAGCACCCCACCCACACTACTTTGGGCCGAAGGGGCCGCGCATGAATAGAATGAGCTAGCCCCTTTGTCTAGCGTTCTTCTCTATCTGAACAGACATTGTAATACGATGACTATGTCTCCTCTTTATTCGCGGGCGCGTCTGCGCGGGCGCGTCTGCGCTTAGACCTGCGACTAGCCCATCCGCCATTTTAGTGCAAAGCATGTCACAGTGACTGTTTCACACGATGCCATACATGTTTTTGTTTGCGAAATTCATATGTGGGTGAACATAACGAAGCCCAAGAAGGATATTCTATATATAATACAGGCCATCTTGTTCAGGAAACAACCCTTCGGAACCTACACCCTTCAATTACCTACACAAACCATGCGAATCCTCACGGCAACCCCGACAGAGCTTCTAGCCTATCCGAACTATGCTATTCCAGAAGCAATACGGGCTAAAGCTTGCCAAATATTCGAATCCGGCACTCGTGGTGGCGGGACTCTGATCATCAAGACAGAGGAACGCTTTCACGGACGATCCGCCGAGGAGATTCGCGAAATCCTGGACCGCGAAAACCCCAAGGCTGGCGATTTCGTCCTGATTGACCACAACATCGAAGAAAAGGACGAGGTGACTTATGTGGGAGGGTGGCATAATAAGTCCAGCGATGGACTCGAAGTGGTCCAGGTGAACGACGAGCCAATCCTTTTGACGCTGCGAATGAAGCTTCGTGCTCTTCCTTCCTGCTGGGTAAGTTTTTCTGACTGAAAGTTGGCCGCACAAGTTTTGACTGTTTCATAATAGACCAATTACAGCGTGGCCAATTCTTCACTTGCTGAGGACATCTCGATGGTTTTCGAAGGAAGCCCATATGACCCTCAAGCAGAGTATCCAGCCCTCAACTTCAATGATGATGATGAAGATGACGGTGCCGGAGAGACTGTTCACGTATTGGCCGAGCCCGGAGAATGGGAGGAAGGCCCAGGCACCCTGTTGGACGTCGATCCGCCACAGGACCGCGTGTACCGTCTCAAAAGCGATGTTGCGAAGGCAAATAACCTTTCAAACCCTTGGGCCGTAGGAGATGCTACGGCTGGTGATCCAACTGGTTCCATGTGTTTTACTCAAGAACGGCTTCCTCGGCAGCGCGAGTGATGTTGCATGAACTCTTTGATCGACCTGGTGCAGGAAGAGGGGCCTGGACTATGATGTGACTTAGAGTACACCGTTGCCGGGTGTGGGGGATGAGGAGAAGCGTCTGCTTTTGGAAGGACTATAGAATGCCATACGTAGTTTGCTGCTTTAGGTACTCTCTTTTAGGGTTTCATCCACCTTTTCTCTTGAACATACTCTCTGGCTTCCTATTCTAAGAAGCCACGTGCCGTCGTTTCTACTCTGTTCTTTCTATTCCTTCTTTCCTCTCTCGTGTTAGAGCCCTGATCTTAATGGTCTAACAGAGCGTGCCATCTACCTTACCAGGTGGCTGGTTTTCAACAGATCACTCGTAACTGTTTTTCTTTGATGTATACAACATATCAACATTCCACCAGGCCTTTTAGGCATATCTCAGAAATAAAGTTTTAAACTCCTTAAACAACGAGCTTGGAAAATTAACCTCTTCATGCAACAGCCAAGCTTAATTGCTCATCCATTAATTTTCATTTGCTTACCTTTCCATTAAGCCAATCTCCTGCTGTTTTCCATGAAGGGGTCCCTCGCTTGAAAGTTTAAATTCCAGAATGGCGTTCAGGGCTGTGTTAAAGAATTGCTTCGAGAAACTAGCCTGATTAATACTAGGCTATCTGTGTCGTGATTGTTCCTAGTGGAATGAGGGTTTCAGAATAAAAATAGGGAAGGCTACTAACAAAGTTTCATGAAACTTAGTGCTCGAACTTTAAGCATAGAACGTTCATCTTGGCACTATCTACTAATTATTTTTAAATAAGGGGGCTATAGCTAACTAGTTATCAAAGTTTACACTACAATCGTTTGTATATATTAGGTTTACATCTCACAGTCGCATTTCATACGATATCACCAACCTCAACACTTTTAATCCTATCTTCAATACTTCACGATGTTTTCTATGACTTGTCTCTTGTCACTCCCGCTACTTGCTCTAGCTCGAGAGCACAAAGCCAATGCCAGCAGCGTTGCCAGTCCTGTGCATGGGAATTCTGACATGCCAATTGGCGCTCTCACGAGCCCCTGGACACACCCACCAGAATGCGCCAAAGCCAGCGACTCCGAGGTTTGCGTATTCACAAACAACAACTTCAGCAATGGCCGGGGACTGTCCATCCTGACGGATCCAAAAGACGCTGCAGATATTGATTGGATCGAGCTGTTTACAAAATCCAGCGATGCGGATGGCCTCAACCGAGCAGAGGGATTCCAAGAAACCATGATACCTGGAAAGGGCATGGGCTTGGTGGCTGACCGTGTCATAGCGAAGGGCGAACGTCTCATGTCCTGGACCCCTCTACTTGTAGAGCACGACACCACTTACGCTCTTGATCCAAAGGTCCTAGGAGAGCTGCGGGATGTTGCTGTTAAGCGCATGAATAAAGAGCAGCAGACGATGTTTCTTGCACAGCATAGACAATGGGGTGGACACCATGCAAGTGACATCATGGTGACCAATTCATTCATGTTCGAATCATTTGGAGGACTGCCCGGAGGAAGCACCGCAAACTTTCCAGAAGTCTCCGTAAGTACATCCTTTATCACTCATCCCACATCCCCAACACTAACGATTGAGAAGCGCTTCAACCACGCTTGCCGTCCCAAGTAAGTCTACTATCCACCGCCGAATTGCTTACACCACTGACCACTATTGTAGTGTCGGTTATTCGTTTGACAGCGAGACGCTCAGTCAGTCTCTGTATGCCACTCGCACCATCCACCCAGGCGAGGAGCTCACCATCACATGTAAGTCGATGTAGCGTCATCCGTTCATGATCTCGCTGCAGCACTTGCTAATACTGATGTCCCGGGACAGACATCAATACCGTACGACCGCGACATGAACGGATCCATGCGCTGCAGCACGGGTGGGGCTTCAAGTGCACCTGCTCTCACTGTACTCTTCCCTTGACAGAAATTGATCAGTCGGACCAGCGTATCAGACGCATCGAAGAAATCTCTCACTCTTGCGAGAACGTATGGGCCGCGAATGATACGCACTGTGGTTTGGACCTGGCTATAGAGCTTGCGCTTCTCCACCAGGAAGAGAAAATCACTGGGTCTGCAATGGCTTCAGCATTCTATCAAGTAAAGATGGCTGCGGAGATAAACGGACTCAACGATATGGCCACCAAGTATACTCAACTCACCATAGCCGAGCAATTGGGTGATGCTTACAGTCAGGCAAGGAACCTGGAAGAAGAGCAGGCAAAAAGTCAAAGGGCTGAGGACGAAGCCGAGGACGAAGGCCGGCTCCGGGAGGAATTGAGTCCTGGTTTGGAGGAAGCTGCCATCAATCAAGTAGGCGAGGCTGCCATCAGCATGCCAATGTAGCTCTACTTATTTACAATAGCACCCAAGAACCCCTCCTCTTAACAGGCTGCAGTGGAACATTTCGCCCCCTTCTCTGAGATCCTCTTCGCCGTGATATCCCTAATTACTCTCCATCTCCTTAAGAAGTTCCCTGGACCGCTTGCTGCCAACTTTACCAATGGCTATGGCGGCCTCTATGTACTAAAGCGATGGGCTCATCTTTAGGCACACCGAAACCATATCTCGGAGAATGCTGTACTTTGGGGAAACACAGCTGCATTGGGAATGCGATCACTGTCGTCTGAGCCAGGACAACTCGCTTCAGGAACAGAAACAGCTCACACGCATGTACTTAAATTTAAAAGAGCCCATGGACACGAAAGATATCATATTGCGGTGGTATTGGATTGCCGTGGAGATGTATTCCAAGGGCCAGCTTACGGATCCCACAGTTAGGCTCGTTGCCATCAGTGCCGTTGCTAAAGCCAATTATCTCAATCGTCACGTCAAATACTTGGCTGGAATAAGGGAAGATTGTATTCTTGAAGGTCTATGTTGGGCCCGATATAACAGCGGGCGGAAGAATCAAGCCATTGGATGCCCATCCTGGTCATGGGCCTCTCAGAAATCGGCCGTGAGGTACCAAGGGCTATGGGAGGAACCTTCATTTGACGGAGAAAATCATGTCCGCACCGATATGTTCAAGATATTGGACGTCCAGGTCGTGCCGAACGAGAGGAATCCTTTCCGGGACGTCCACAGTGGCGAAATAACATGTCGCGCGAGACTGGCGGCCGGAACGGTCATGCCAGACCAATTCGGACTATACAGTCTTTGCATGCATTTCAACTTCACCTTCAAGTTTCCTCTCACTGTTTCTCAGCAATCTCTTCTTATTTCAGAGAAGAGAGGCCAGAGAATATGGCACGGTCTAGCAGTTATGGATGACGATGAACCCAGGTTTCAAAAGGTGGATATTGCATTGGTAAAGAGTCGGGACCGTGAAGAGAGAAGCTGGATCTTGCTTCTACTTGACAAAATTGAGAAGAAAGAACATGTTTACAGACGTGTTGGACTAGGAGTGCTGGAAGAGGACTTGGAGTACTAATTTGGGGCGATAAGCCTAGAAATCCGAGCTTTGACGTGACTGGACTGAACAGGGCATCACCATCGTATAAATTAGCAATCTTTAGAGGCGAGCATCACACAAATACCAGAGAATAGAATTGGTTTACGTGAGCCACAGAGAGAAATATAGTAGCTACTAATTCAGTAACTTTGCATGCTCCGCCAACGCTGGGAGGCATTGAGTTCGTCATGGGCAATTCAGAGGTCGAGCCGCATGTATTCATGCGTGAGAAACGCTCTGACGACTGCTTCCTACCACGAAGGCTGAACACAGGAGACCTTTCCATAGATGTGGAAGTGGACTATAAAGTTGATGGGCTATATCCTCTCCAGAAAAGAGCCTGGTGCTTCCAAGAGCTGATTCTATCGCGTCGAGTCCTGCATTTCACTCACTCAGAAATAGTCTGGCACTGCCGGACCAAATGCTCAAGTGGGACTGTGAGTGTGGCGCCGTCGGACTCGGTGGGTCATATATCCGGAAGTTCGACACCTTCATCCAGAATCCAGCTGTATACGAAGAAGAAGACGAGTTTGCGAAATCGGTCCAATGGCTAAAGATCAATGCGGCTGAGCCTTTGCGCTCGTGGTATGGTATCGTCAGTGTCTTTACTTCAAATCAAATCACATATCGCGAAGATATCCTCCCGGCTCTCTCAGGCACGGCGAAACAGTTCGAACTGTTGAGAACGGGGCGATACATCGCTGGAATATGGGAAGACAGCCTTGCGAATGACCTCTCATGGCATGTCTTGACGAATGATTGGTCTTCTCGCCCGACCAGCTACCTCGGGCCTTCGTTCTCGTGGTGCTCCTGCGTTTCGAGAATCGAATGGCCGAACTGGCCCCCTGGTTATACATCACGTCTGGAAATCCTCGAAATTTCTTCGACGACCGATGGAACGGATACTACTGGGAAGGTCTCTAGCGCGTTCATGAAACTCAGGGGATTCATGACGCCAGCCCATCTCATTCTACAGGCTCGGCCGCGCATGACTTCCATAGGAGACTTATTGAGAGAACAAGCAAAAAACGATGGAGGTACGGACGCGAGCCCGGAAACATCTGACAATGCAAATGACTGCATGCCAGGCGGTCCCAGGACGATGACTCAGTGTGCAATTATACGCGCCCTAGAGACTCAGGGTAACAACGAGAACATCCTGCGTGCCTCTTGATGCAGGATTGATACGGTCGAAAATACAAGCTATGCCTCCTTTTGCCGCGAAACGAAAAGCAATGGCAGTCTGTGCAATTGCTGCGAGGAGGGCTCCTGGCAGCGCTTCGACGGTGTACACCCGAAAGATCTGTGCACGGATGAAACTCTCGTCTACTGCTTACGGATCCTTGGCTAAGAAGAATACAAGGCATCTGTGGCGCTTATACTAGTCCCATCATCCAATACTGGGCCAAAGACATTCAAGCGCATTGGGATCGGGTATGATATGGGTGAAGAATTTTTCAGAGACGAGCAAGAACAGGACGTCATTATAGTGTAATTAAGAAATGCGAGCAGTCGGAGCCTTGGGACGGGGCAAGAGATAGCTTAGATTGACGCAGTCGGTCGTGAGCTTTGTGGGTGGCAACTGGGGCTGGCCCGGCGAGAAGAGGGGCGGAACCAAGCGAAGTGCAACCGGTCCCCATGGTGATGCGCAAAAGTCGGCATTGCCTGGGCTCAGATGAGCCCCTGTGTGGAAGTAGCACAGGCTTTCCGGACTGTCAGTTTGTCGGGATGCCCTGCTCGAGCATGGCACCTAGCGACGGTGCAAATTCTTGAACGGAACACATTCCCGTACACTTCACAAATTATTTCAGAGGCTTGCATACCCAAGTACTGTAGTACAGACATGATCAAAGTGCAAATTGATCCCGAAGTCCATCTTCTGGATGCCGTTATTGGGGTCCCCTCTTAAAACTATTGCCCGACCGGCATAAAAAGACTTTTCAATGTAGACTTTTTTTAGTATACTACTATTGGCGTGGCCGTCGCTCATTGTTGGTTTTCTACGGGCCTTAAATCCCAGCCTGAAGGGTTTCAATTTTATCCCGTACAGTGTGCAATCCCCAAATCTCGTTCGTGTCTCTGTCGGTCCCTCTTTCTTCCCTGAGCTCCTCTTGTGGTAACATCCACCTCGCCTACCATAGATGATGGTCACAACACTTCGGGAACATGTGGCTCATCACGCCGAAGATATCGGCGGCGGCCTTGGCGGCCACGTCGTACCCGACAGGCGGGTGCGCCGAGCCGCTGGCCAAGGGCGGTCCGAGAGCAAAACGGGGCCTTGGCTAGCCTCGTTACCCAGGGTACAGCTGCCCAGCTGCGCCACTGCGCGGCTCCTGTGGGAAAACCTTTACTAAAAACCGTCTGCACTATAGTAGCATTTAGGCACGGCAGTTGAGTGCCAGAGACGCACTGCTACCTAGATGCCAAAGAGTTGGTGTGCCCAGGAGACATGGTCGCTGCCACGTTTCTTTGTAAGCCTGTGATCCGGGAGCCTTGGAGTAATTAAAGGCACATGGAGGAGCATACTAGGCAGGCTTGGCCGCATCTCTTCGCGGGTGGGGCTGTCCGCTTTACGGGCGAGCCCAGCCTGGCCAATATGCTATTTATCTTGGCCGTCCCCAGACACTGGGTGACCACGCCGCTGCCAAGACCGACTTACGAGGATTAAAGACCCTCAAGCAGTCTTGTCCAGCTCGTGATGGACGTCGCCTATTACTTGGCAACTGATGTTCGGCATGTCTTGGCGTGATGATGCTTGCGACTTGTTTATGTCGAACTTGGACTTGTTCGTATTTGCGGCTGAAGAACTATGTGATGGAGGAACTTGGCATAGGTCAAATGCACGCCATTTTACAAATTCCGGGATATGGGGCATGTGGTCTACAAATAAATCATTATTCTCCTGAGCTCCGAGAGAGCCAGCCAGACTGATGTCCGGGAGCCAGTAGTCTTTCTTGGTCTGCCAGCTTGCCGTCCCGAAATACACGCTCGTTCGGTGAGCAGGTAACGGTAACGACTTCAGGGGTGCAATGTACAAAGGACGGGGGTACCCATCAAGTTCAACGTAACATTGGATGACGCCAAGTCTCCACCAGTCTTTACCTCTCAACTGGCCTTGAGGCTCCACGTCAAGAACTCGTTAGTTATGGCGGCCAATATGATGTCCAGGTGGCCTATGTCGCTGCGCATAGTGGCTTTGATCTTCTCTCTTGATGCCGCCTTCACATCTGCCCAGGGTATAGACACATGCCCTGCTGTGACTGTCACGGAAACGGAAACGGCGTCCGTCATCGTCAGAGACGCAGGCTCAGACTCTTTGACAAGCTCAGATGTCTCCTCAAGCACGAACGCAGTGACGGACAGCTCCAGTATCACTTCAGTTGCCAGCATCATCACGGACAGCGCAAGCGACCCTTCCGGTATAAGCACCTTAACAGACAGCCCCAGCAACCAGAGCACAACGGACGCAAGCTTGAGCGCCTTCACAACCACTTCAGCCCCTACCGTCTCCGTCACCCCAAGCCCCAACAACACGTCTGCGACCAACACAACTTCCCCACCAACAGTGTCCAACTCGACGCCGCTTGGTGTTAGGCAAACCATCCTCTGCATCGTCCCTACCGGAGACCAATGGGTCGCAAGCTTCGCAGACATTTGCACATTGGGTCTCGAGGGACTCGGGATATCTTATGAAGTTCTCACCTTCGCTCAGGCCGGAACCCCTCTCCCGACGCTTGAACAAGATGGCTACGGCAACTATGCCGGAATCGTGACACTGAAGGAGCTTTCCTACGAGTACAACGAGCCCGGGAGGACAGGCTGGCTCAGTGCCCTGACGGACGCTCAGTGGACTGCGCTATATGACTATCAGGTGAAATATGGCGTGCGCATGGCGAGACTGGATGTGTTTCCCACGACGCAGTTCGGCGCCAACGTCAGGGCTCCGGGAGGCTCTTCGGCCGCCGGCCAGCTCTGGTCGTTTACAAACCTGACGGGCTTTGAGAGCTCTGGAATCAAGGAAGGTGGAACGGTCGCCATGGATGGCCTGTACTACTACGGTGCCGATGTGACCGATGCCGCAACGACCTACCCTATTGCCAAGCTGCACTCTGGGCCAACATTCACGAGCGATGCCACGGCTGCCGTCATCAACGCCTTTCCACATGCCAACGGCACGCGAGAGCAGATGGTCTTCTTTACCAGCTTTGCGGCGGGCTGGAGTCAAGCCTCCAACTTCATCCAGCACTCGTGGATCAGCTGGATGACGCGTGGACTATACCTTGGCCAGCGGCGGGCGTATCTGGGCACACATATTGACGACGTCCTCCTGACTACCACGATCTGTAAGTATACTAGAGTCCTTGCTACCATACCTCGATTTTCACTTCCCAGCATTTGCGGGCACTTCTTAGGAGCCGCAACTGGACCTCTAGGGCCGGCGGCTAATATGCAACAGACGGCACTGAGAGAGACTTCCGCCTGCGCGTGGCCGACGTCGAGGCCCATGCCGCGTGGACAAGGGATATCAATTCGCGCATGCCCCCTGGGTCCGATTATTTGATTGAGATGGCCTACAACGGGAACGGCAACATTGAAGAGGCTGTGCAGGGTTCCTACGGGTCCGACATCTGTATTCCAGAAAGCAATGTCATCACGGCGCCGAAGCCTATTCTCGTCGACCAGGAATTCAAGAAGCCTCTCGGCACTGGCGAGGATGCATGGCCTCCCGAGCAGACCAGCTATACCTGGTCTGAGCAGTGCGAGGATCTCGACCCCCTCGCGACTTACTTCACGACCCACCTTGACGAGTTCTACCACGTCAGCCACACCTTCACGCATCTGGCTCTGTCCAACGCCACCTTCTCCGATGTAGACAAGGAGATCCGCTTCAATCAAATCTGGTTCAACAACACTGGCTTCTCAGGGCACCCCAAGTTCTCCCCCCACTCCCTCGTGCCGCCACAAATCACAGGCCTACACAACGGCGACGCCATCCGCGCCTTCACAGGCAACGGAATCACCTTCGTGGTGGGCGACAACACGCGCCCGCGCCTCCTGAACACAGAGCACCCCTTCTGGACCCTAACAACGACCGAGGAGCGCAACGGCGCGGCCGGGCTGGAGATCATCCCGCGCTTCGCGACAAACATCTACTTCAACTGCGACGACGCCGCCTCCAACACGGCGCTGTGGCAGAACGCCCTGGGCCAGACATCTGGGTTTGACGGGATCATGCAGGTCGAGCGCATGGCGGCCGCGCGGAACCTGCTCGCGCTGCGGCACGACCCCTACATGTTCCACCAGGCCAACATGCACGCCGTCGACACGGGCGTCGTGCGGACCGCCGCGCGCGAGTACACGAACCTGTCGCTGCTGCAGATCTGGGTGGAGGAGCTGGTGGACGAGATGACGAGGCTGGTGAGCTGGCCGATCCGGACTCTCAAGCACGATGACCTCGGCATCGCGTTCGTCGAGAGGCGGCAGAGGGACGAGTGCCGGCCTGCGCTGAGGATGGACTACTCGGCGGACGGCAACAGCCTCGTCGGGGCGACGGTGTCGGCTGCGGATGGGAACTGCCGGGTTGAGATCCCGGTCACTTTCCCTGGACCGGTGAGGGATACGAAGGGTGCTAGGTCTGAGCAGCTTGGGAATGATCCCTTGACGCTCTGGGTGAGGCCCGGAGGTGCGAGTGTGTCATTTGAGTTGACTACACCTGTTCCTGTCAGGTAACTTCAGTAGGATGTCTTGTCTTCTGAAACAGTCCTACTGTAATAAGCTTTCATAATTAAAAACTATTATTTAATTAATCTTCGAAGTCCACATCTTCCCTGATCTTGTAACAGTGTTGAGGGTCCACAAGGAAGCACACCATTGGATTCAAGCAGACAGTGCTATCAAGCTTGAGAGCAGGCTCGCCCTCCCGGGTCTGTCACGTGGATACGGCGAGATTTACCACACTTCTGACGGCTCTGTTTGCTTGCTCATGGCTGGAGTTGCCCGTATTTCTCGCGCAGCACTAACTTGATTTGCGCAAATGCTAATGGCATGGCAGTGGTCAACGCCGCACTTTCGGTCTCCGCACTCATTTCCTCAGGTGTATTCGACCTCTCCAAGACATACTTCCTGATCAGTGGAATTGCGGGCGTCAACCCAAGAAAGTCTACGATTGGTTCTGTCGCATTGCCCAAATTTGTGATACAGGTGGATACGCAGATGGAGTTCGATGCCAGGGAGATACCAACAGACTGGCCTACTGGGTATGTACCCTTGGGAGCGGGCTCGGTCAATTCATACCCGAAGTACATCACCGGGTCCGAAGTCTACGAACTCAGTGACGTCCTGATAAAGCAAGCCATGTCTTTTGCCAAGACTGTCGACCTAGACGATTCACCCAGAGCTAAGGAGTACCGTGCTCGTTTCGCCGAGTCCCCTCGCGACACCTATCATGCTGCCACCCTCGATCCAGCAGTCTTGGAAGGAGACATTCTTTCTTCCAACACCTTCTGGCACGGTAGACTATTGGCCGATGCAATGAGACATGTGGCAAAATTGTACACGGATGGCAAAGCCGAGTATGTCATGACAGCTGAAGAGGACACAGCCATCCTCGCTGCCCTCTTGCGAGCCGCAATCCAAGGCAAGGTCGATTCCTCCCGCATTTTGATCACACGCGCCAGCTCGGACTTCGACCGGCAACCTTCAGATGCAATTCAAAAGCTCCCATTTGGCATGGACAGGTCCGGAGGGCTGGAACCTGCACTTCGGAACTTGTATTTGACAGGTGCCAGCATTGTTCAAGGGATCTTACGTGGTTGGAGTGACCAATCCGAGAAGGGGCACAAGGATGAGAACTACGTTGGGGACTTTTTCGCATCGCTCGGGGGTGAACCGGATTTCTTGCCTCCGGGTCTCACATCTGTCCCTAGCTAAATGTGATGTCCTCTAGTGCATGTAGTGTTTCAACTGCCACATCAAGATGTTTTTGATCTCCATCTGATTTTCATGCATGTACTCAGTGTCACTATTATGCAAATAATGGCTCTCTAGCCACATCCTAGGAGAGTACTTTCTGTAAACACTTCCTCTCTAGAGCACCCCACGTCGCGAACCGTTTTGATTTTAAACCGGTGCTCCTTGGTATCAAATTGTCACTATACAGAGTCTTTCCACCGGCACGGCACAACTAACTGACGAAGGCGCCATTCCAGACAGGAAAGATCTGAAGGTATGCTGAGGGCCAGGGTTCGGAGGAGTTCACGATGTGTTTGTGGAGAGCGACGCATATTCAACAAGGAGTGTATATGATCTATAGAAATTTGTGAGACTTTCTCATTCTCCAGTCTTCAAAATGCAAAGGAAGAGATATCACTGGATTTCGGGGGAATGATGGCAGGAGATTACCTAGGTAGGTAAGGCCTTGATGTCTCAGGCTCCTTCATCACTCCCTCTCACTTCTAGCTAATCTATGCTCCATCAAAGTTCAGCTCAATCGTTTGCTGAATGAAATCATTGACCAAACCTTCCATGCCGTTCGCCCTTGCTAACGACACCAAAGCAGGGTCTGCCGACGAAAGTGCTTCGGGATCTCGTGGATCCGCTCCAAACTCAAGTAACAATTTTACCATCGTTCGAAAATCGTGGCTGGTTGTATTTGAGTACGCGATCATGGCTTCCTTAAGCGGAGAAAAGTTTTGCGACAGACAACCCCGATTTGGATCGGCACCTGCATCCAGAAGAGGCTGTATCACTGCGTCGACTGATGCCGTATTCCGAATCGCAAGCCAGAGGGGTGTCTCGCCACGACAGTCCGGGATATTCGGGTCAGCACCTCGGCTCAAGAGGACGTTGACGAGGATTTTGGACCTTTCGGGGTATATGTCCTTGGTTCCTAACAAGTAATGCAGCGCTGCTTTTCCATCCGCATCTTGGGTGTTCACGTATTCAGCATCCTCATCCAGCGTCAGTCGATAAATGATTTTCTCGAGCTTCGACTTCCAGTCCCCCGCGAGCTCGAAAACGTAAATGGGTCTTGGGAAGCCTGGAGGTTCGACCAAAATGCCACGAGATAGCATCTCGCACGCTATCGCCAGAGCTGTGCGGTCATGCACGCAGGTTCGCTGGTGGTTGGGCTGCTTCTTCCGTTCAAGCCAATCAGTTATTTCGTGCAGTCTCGCAGAAACAATCCAGTTTCCAGTCTTCCGGGCAATTTGAAATGCTGATCCGCCGAGCCGATCAATTTTCGCCTCGTGGCGAAGAAGCTCCAAACACACTCGTGTCCTGCGCAGCCACAAAGCAGCCTCGAGGGGGTAGCACTTCGCCACGAAGCTTGGACTGTCCATGGGGTGTGTCATTTCAAACGGTCCGATGTTTGGATCGGCGCCGAGACGCAGAAGGTGGAAAACCCACGCATCACTCTTTGTCTCGATGGCCCTCCACAATAATGATGTTCCTGCGAATGTGGGCGTGTTCACACGACCCTGAGTGGCAAGATATTCCACCTCTTCCCACCTTTCGCTGTCTAACGCCTTCTCAATAGCTGATCTTCCGGATGGCCTTCCTTTCCCAATTTGGTGAAATTCAAATCTCAAGTCCGGGCGACATACTAAAATCTCACCAATAGCAACACTTTTTTTGTTCTCCAGAAGCTTTCTGAGAACACCAACTACACTGTCGTCTCCAAGAGCGGCCTGGATGGACGGATGACAGAAGATGTCGCGAATCAGTTGTCGCACGAGGTCAGCGGACAAATCATTGATGAAGATACTATGTATCAAAATCTCCATCGATGAAGACTTCAGTTTGGAATGCGGCGCCGTCGGATCAGCGCCTGCTTCCAGAAGATATTTGATGTTTTCAATGGCGTACCGCATGTCGATGGTATGTAAGCTGTGGAGATATTGGGCCAGGATGTCCCCGAGCCAATGGCCACGGATACTATCCTGCATTTTCAGCGCCGCCACAATTTCGGCAGTCTGGTATCGGAGCAGATCGCCTTTTGCAAGGATGTTGCGGAACAATGACCCATGCCCGTGGTTGACTGCCCATAGCAGGGCTGGGTATGACTTTTCCTCGAGGTCCGCCCATGGCGGCTTGACTGTAGCCATGCCACCGTTCAACAATTGCCACCAAAGTCTCCAACTATCCTTGCAGTACTGGATCTTCTCGTCGAAGAACTTTGTGTGAAACATCCAATGACTTGTGGCATAAAGCTCGAAACAACGAGGATCTATGTCTTGCTGTAAGCGAACGGCCTGTATTTGCGAAAGGACGTGGCCGATGTCAAATCGAGAAGGCCGCCCGCGTTTTTGCTCCCTTGATTTGATGTGTTGAACTAAGCGACTGACTCCTGGAAGAGACTCCTGGGTGGTTCCGATCACACTATCTAACACACCAACGCTTTGGATATTCCTCGTAATCGTTATCCGGGAGTCCAAAACGGGGAGGTGGAGATATGTGACACAAGTAGCTCCAATGTAATTTTCGGCAGCCTCGGCCGTGAAGTGATATGGTGTCGTTCTTTCACTGCCTGCTGATGATAGCAAATGTTGGATAACGCTGTGATGAATGAACCGAACTTTCCCATCCTCCTCGTCGAGCTCGAGCAAGTTCCCTCCACAGAGTGATATAAGTTGCGAGCCGTCCTTGGCGATCTTTTCAGGATACCAAACGCGTTCGCCGGGAACAACGCACAATGCAACTCTGATCTCGTCGAGATCGAGAGGAGTGGCGGCGGACAGTACCAACTTCATGATCTTGCCTTCGTATTGATGATCGGGAATTCCTTCAAGAGCTCGCTCAAAAGCCTCCGGTAGATCTTTTGGAAGATGAGTAATGAGGTTCAAGATGTGGTTATCCGTGATGACGACCTTTGAATTGGCAGGAAAGATTGAATCAAGCTGAAGCGAAGCCCATAAATACCTGCCGACATTTGTTTAGTAAACTTTTCTTCGCCGAGGATATTGTCCACTGACATTCCCTGCGCCCCTAAAATGAGCTGCTTCATCACCAGTTCCTCTAGTTCGGGACTTAGATGTCTAGTAGTGTTTCTTGTTGCGACTTCTTTCACGATATAAGACTCAAGCTCCGCGTCGTGATTGACGTCATCGTGGGATATCGAGAATTCCGGCTCGAAATGTTGCTTAGCAACGAGCTGAAACCGTGAATCAGAGCGACTCGAATAGCACAGCAGAACAACTCTATTCTGTGCCAGGCGACGGAGACCGGAAATTACATCAGTTATGTCAGCGTCGGAACAATCCTCTAGGCCGTCGACAATAATGATGTATGTTCTGTCCATGGGAAGGAGAGCCAGAACGAGGTTCACAATACTCTCGGGATCGAAAACGCTGATCATAGCGTCGAACTGCTCGGCTTCTCTCCAGGCTATGGCTTCTGGTGGCAGATGGTCCAGTAAGTTGAAAGCAACACTTCCCAAGATACTCGTAGGTTTGAGACTGGACGGTTCCTGGGAAGCACAAAATGCGTGCGCGCATGGCCGTTCGAGGTCCGTCCGGGCAACTATATTTGCCATTGATACCGTTTTTCCGCTTCCCAATTTACCACTAATGCACAGGGTCGCGGACGTCTGCATAAATTTCCAGTCGGTGAAACTCGGTGTGTTGAATATCCATTCGCAAGTCCCTTTCTTGCGCTGTCGTCTCCATCTCGTTTCGAAATCTTGCTGGTGAGGTGATAGCCGCCGCAGTGTTCGTTGCTTCAAGTCGTAGGACCTACTATTTTCTGCACCGGTGGCTATTTTCATTGCCAGTAGTTGGCTTTGTTGCTGGATCAAACAGCCCCACTGATCTAGCTCCTTCTGAATAGTCCCAAATTCCGAATCAAAGGATGACCCGATGGAAGAAAAAAGCTGTGCTCCGGTATTCTTCCGCCCGAAGACAACGACTTTGTTACAGAGCTTCATGAGAACGATCAGGTACTCACAGAAATATGCCTGCAAAATTTCTGACCGTGGGAAGAGCTGGGCGAAGTCTTCATGGAGTGCCCATGACGTGCCGAGCCTCATGAACAATGTTGACAGCTTCTCGAAGTAGTTCATGTAGTTCGTTGCAATCTTGGGCACGATAGCCCGTAGTCAGTTAACTGCTTAAAGGCGAGGTGATGGAGATCAAGCAGAGGAACTCACTGTCAACGATAGCCTCACGGCACTCCATACTCCCGTTGCAATGAGATTTTGAGATCCCCCAATCAAGACATCGCCAATACTGGCGAGGGTCTGAATGCGGGATAGAAAGCCACCTACTTTGGTCCCATGAGTTCCCCAGGACCCTAGTGCTTGTTAATCACCTGCTACAGAGCCTGAACTGATGCATCCTGGCACACTTAAAAACACAATAGGCGGAGAACAGTGAGAGGCTGAAGACTTGTGCTTACTGTGGTGGCGTGCACCCTCCTGATTGATCTCTTCAGTCACCTTGATAACGTCCCAGCCTGATATCTGGCTGCCTTTTGCAGTCTGCATGCGTCGAAATTCCTTTCTACGCTCATCGTCCAGGGACTGTGCGAACCTCGAGATTTCTAATCCCAGGCGCGCCTCGGGCTTCAACCGACCGCTCAAAACGAGCTTCTTGGACATTCGTTCCATCGTCTCTGGCCGGGGTGGGGGGACGGGACGGCGATCGTGGATAGCAGGACTTCTTGATGCAGTGCGCTGCAAGAGACGGACCGCAAACAGGTGTTGTTGTCCAGGCCTACTTTTGCTGACATAGGTACCTAGGCAGGCAGGCTCCGACAGGGCATGTGATATCCTGGAGGGGCGAAACAATGACTGCATGTAAAATATGCATTTGTGTGCCTTTCTGTATCCAATTGGCCGTCTCAGCCGCTGGGGCGCAGCCTGCTGTGAGGCGCCATCAGCAGCCATGGCCATCTTGGATTGGTGCTCCCGATGCAACAACGATGAAAATGGAATAGTAACATCTACGGAAACGAGGTCATTGGCAAGGCAGATTCTAAACGTTTCACAAAGATCACCAGCATCGGAAGGGGGCTGATCGTCATGAAAACATTGTGAGGATGGTGTCTGCATCACCCAAGTTAAAATTGGTTGCCTTTCTGCAAGAGGTATTGCCACGAATACTACACAAACAAAAACATCTATCTCATCGCGAAGCGGAGGGGCAAAGGACACCTCAAAAAGAGCCTGAAGAACGCTACCAACAAGAAACCCTCTTCCCCTGATTTTTGGTCTCACCTCCCCCGAAAGAAAAATGCACCCTGTCCACCTCTTCAACTTCATAGGTAACAAACTACTGCATCTTCTCGTGAGTGGCCATGAGGGAGCCTGCAGCAGTGTAGTTAGCCATCGGGTCCCCACGCAAGGAGGGGTGTTGAGACTAATGATCAACTTACCAATAAAAGTGGTGACCAGACGCGACCGGACCTGGCAGATATCCTCTGGCACCAGCCAGATGGTGGCGCCCATCTTTCTCGCAATCGAGATACTCAGCTTGGCGTTGAGGTACGCGTCGTCGTCGGTGCGCCCTGGTGTGACGAGGTCGTAGTCGACGTAGTTGCTCTTCATGCCGTTGAGCACGTCGATCAGGAAGACGCCAGTGCCGATGCTGCCGTCCTTGAACGAGCGGATGGCCGAGTTCCTGCCGCCCTTGCGGGACATGTCGTTGGCCCACTTGACCATTTCGGCGTCGGTCATCTCGCGCTTGCCAAGCCTTTGTGCGAGAGCACCCAGTGTGATCGTAATGTTCTTGCGCATCAGCTGCCACACCAGGCCGAGGGTGAGAGTCTTTTGCCCATCAGTGATGTCGGCACCCTGTATACCGACCAGGGAGAAGCCGTTCTGCTTGCCCAGCTCAATCGCGTAGTTTGTGTTCTCGACGGCCTTAAACCGCATCAACTCGTTACCATTCGCTGGGGGCTTGTTGACGTGCCGCCAGTTGACCGAGCCCTTGATGACCTTGTCGTAAGCCTGCAATAGTACTGAGCCATCGCGCAGGTCGTCGAAGAAGGATTGGACAGCAGGTTGAACGTCCAGACTGTTGAGCCACAGGGTGAAGACCCTGGCCTCGCGCTCGCCCTCGGCGTCGAAGTCCTCCACTTCCTGCTTCTCCTCTTCCGTGATAGGGTCGAGACAAGGGTGGGTGTTGAACAGGTTTGCGACAAAGGCGAGGTTGAGCTTGGGGTTTCCGGCAACAAGGGATTTGGGGGTGAGGAACTTGCGGCAGCTCAGCTTGTCGGCATCTTGAAGGACCTCCTCGGCACGCTGGAGCAGGTCCCGTGTTTGCAGAGGGGCTCTTGTGCAACCGTATTCCGAACCAATTTGTGCAAGAAGAACAGCGTAGTTCTCGCCGTCCTTGACGTCGGTGGAGAAGTTGGCAACGCGGCGGGGCCAGTTGGCAGCCTTGAGGTGGTAGTTGACCCAGCGCAGGAGAATCTGCTCTGGGGGCAGTCTCAGGAACTGCTCCAAAGTCTCGTCGTCCTCCAGCAGCCGGTACAGCTCGGGGTGCAGCTTGATGTCAATCTTGCCCAAAAGACCCCTACGGATGACCTGCCAGATCAGACCCAGAATAAGATGTTCGCGGACCTCGATGATATCCCCACTGCCAATGTTGACGACGGAGCAGCCGATACCCTTGGCGGACTCAATGACGATGTTGTTGTTCTCGGTCATGTGGAACGCATTCAGCTTCTTGATCTTCCTGCCGGGGACGTTCAACACACGCTCATCGATGGTATCCGGTACGCTGTCGTTGATGAGCTTGGCCAGGACCAAGCCGTCGCGGCACTCGTCGAACATCTCGAATGTGTCGGTGGGGAAGGGCAGGCGGTCGCCAATGTCGGCATCTCCGGCAAGAACGGCGTTGATGTGGCGGGTGAACTCGGTGCGCTCGTCCTCGTTGATGGTGTGAGTGATGTTAGCATTCGAGCCTTGGACGTGAATCTTGCCGCTGATGCTGGACTTCTGGGCGTGCCCGCCGACGACACCGCCGCCGGTGCGCTGTGCGACGACGCTGCTGGGAGAAGCGGGGGCGGCGCCTCCTGTGCGCATGGCGACCTGGGCAGGAGAAGAATCTCGGAGTTTCGCGATGAGCTATTAATTTCCCGTCAGCATCGGAGACCGGCGTGGACGGCCACCTTTGAGTGCCTCTCTCTATACGTACGCCAACATAGTCCTCCAGCTCGACGCGCCTGGAGGAGTCGAGGTCGACCTCCTTGAGTGCTTGTCGCACGACATCGTAGGGCTGTCGCTCGCTAGCCTGGGTTGCCTTGATGGCAGTGGCCTCGTCTACGTAACCCTTGTCGTCGACATCAAGCTTCCGGAAGGCGTCTGCGAGGCCGAATATGTCGTTCTGCTGGAACTGGGGGAATTTCCTGTGTTGGTGGTGAGATGGTCAGCCCCTTGATCACAATGCCTCAGCTCAGCTCAGCTCCATCGTTGTTGCGCGTGGAGACGGGGACCGGGTTGCCGGGATGGTGGGACTCGTACCTCTGCAGCTTGAGGACGTTCATGATGGCGTGTGTATGCACTCTATGTTTTTGCTGATTGGAGATGCTGGATGTGATATGGTATTGGAAAGGGAAGGGCAGTGAGGCAAAGGAAATACGCAGGCCAAAAGAGGTCAGGTCGTCAAGTCCGGGTCGAGTCGCATGTGGGGGGAAGTTAAGCTGGAGAAGGGATAAATCAATCACTTAATCAATCAAGCACCCGCCTGGGAGCTGTCGGGTGGTGACTGGCGGGGCACGGGAGGAGCAAGCAGGCGGGCGTACTACGGGAACCTTGCAGTATGACGTCTCCGTCCAAGCCTACGGGCTGTAGATGAGCCAGGGGCCGCAATCAAGCTCGCAGGCTCGCTACTCTTTAGGCACCGCTGACCAGCAGTGCACGCAAGCCACGGCGGGTTTACGCGTACCACGTTCTACCCGCAGCAGGTCAAGCGAGATGCCAAGAGGGCCTTACGACGCATAGTTAGGCAGTCAATTTTGGATCCGACCAGTTTTAGGTTCGCATCGCCATAGCCCAACTCAATGCCCGCCCATGACGCATTTGAGATAGCGGGGTACGTCCGCCACATGCAATCTAAACGCTCATTCCCCAAACTGACTCAAGGTATCTCTTTATCCGCATAAATTCTGCCCGTCCCACGACGGGTTGATTTCACCTCTGCGACCACTACTGGTCATCAGAGTTTTTATTCTCTCAAACCTGATGGAAAAGCTGTCACAGTCACTGCTCTTGAAGTAGACAGAAAACCCCCTCAGCTAACAAACACAACAGAGGTAAATCCAAGTGTCGCTGCCGTCTTCATAGAACATCGAAGTCGATGACTTCTTTCATGAGCGAGCTCTGACGTCTGCATTTCCGCTCTCCAGGCTCAGTGGCCCCTCTGCCTCTGCCTCAACACTCGCTCGGCCTGACATTTCTCACCGGTCGAGTATGTCTCCCTTATCATAGAATAGCCTCACCTATACCCTGGTATTTCTTGCGTTCTGCAACACAACACCTGCCGTCCTAAATGTGTTCGGCATATTGAGCCCTTCCGTGTTTATTGGATCCCCCTGGACGGCCGAGAGGAACTGTCCTTATATATGTCTTTCTGACCCCGATCGTCCCAACCCGGCTGGCTGGAGCCCATCAGCCTGGACGACATCTTTGTCAAACTCGCTCACTCTTACTTACCCTCTGTGCCTTCTGGGTTTCTACATTTCTCATTCCATTCTGTCTGTCACCCTCATCCTAACGGCCTACCAGAACCCCTCTCTAGCTTGGAATCCCTCTCCAACCCCAGGAGAGAAAAATGGCAAGCAGCAGCACAACCCCACTCTGCAAAGTCTGCGAGGACCCCCTCGTCACACAAGTCGACGACGGCGAGGCCCCCGTCCAGGATGACCTCGAGCTGCCCTGCGGCTGCCACTACCACTGGCAGTGCCTCCTCGACCAGGCCGGCCACATAGCCCTGACGCTCACCTGCCCCTCGTGCGACAAGTACCTCCCCTCAAACGAGCCGGGCCCCTCGGTCACCAACCCCATCTTCCACACCCCCCAGCACCAGACCACCATCCGCACCCGCTACGCCTCAGAGACCGGCGTCGAGGAGAACTACGACATCCTCCCCACCCTGACAGAGGAGGCCTACCTCGAGTCCCACCCAGACGAGACCCGGCCCCGCGCCTTCCAGACCATGTGCGGCGAGGGCGACGTCCTCGGCGCCGTCGAGCTGCTCAGCGACGCCGCCGCGGAGGGGGAGGACGTCCCCGCCATCCTGCTGTACCGCGACTCGCTCGCCCGCGGCCGCGCCCCGCTGCACGTCGCCCTCGAGAAGGGCCAGGAGGACGCCGTCTGGCTGCTGCTGTTCCTCGGCAGCCCGCGCCTGTCGCTCGACAACTTCCCCCAGGAGGCCCTCGACGCCGCACGGGGCATGGGCCTGGACCGCATGCCCGACCGCGGCGGCGAGGACGTCCGCGCCGCGCGTGACGATGACGGCCGCACGCCCGAGGACTATGCTCGGGCTCTGCCGAATCTGTGGGGTCGGTTGGTTAATGCGGGCGTGTTGCGGCCTTGAGGGAACTGCTGTCCGTCAATCGTCGAGCTCCAGAGCAGAACCTCTGGCACTAATCTTTTGCGGTTTGGGTGTTAGCAATTGCCAACATGGTGGAATGGCTTGTTTCAGTTGAGCTGTGGTGACGCTCGTGACTACTAGGCACTTGCGTACTTTATACCAATACGTTACAAATCAGAAATAAGAGAAATGAAATCCCTAAAACCCCTACAATTCCCGTTATTTGCATATCCTTTAACAGTACGCCATGAGAGAAGATTTATCGTATACCACCGGTACGAGTACGAAAGGGTGTTGCAGGGGTCGTATTGCGACCCACTCCACGGGAAGCACGGCCACATCCAGCCGTCACATTAGGAATACAATCGGATCAATGTTAACATCAAATCGACCATCCTTGTCACTACTTACTGTACTTGCAAAGCAATAACTCCTCAGTATGGCCCTTCTAGAATTGCCAATAAATCTGGCGATCTAATGCCACTCGAAAATAACGCCGTCCTGCCCAGCCAGTGCCTCCCGAAAGAAAACCCGCAATACCAGGAAAGACAACGCCAAGTCGCCGCCCGCCACTGCTTATAACCCAATCTCATCTAGCAGCGCAGCCCGCCGTCTAAGTGAATGTAGCGTGTATCCCTCACAGGTGCGCGTGTCCGGAAGTAAGAACAAAGTGTTCACCTGATCACCTCCTCCCTGTATCCTTGCCCTCCCCCTTCCTGGAGAGCAGCTGGCTCATGATGAAGTGCGCTACGTCCTCGTCTGCCCAGTATGCCATGTGGCTGGCGATGGTGCTCATCGGGTTGAAGTCCAGAGCGCCCTCCTGGATGCTGTAGTCGACCCGCCCGTTCCTGTTGAGCGCTCGCACCTTCATCTCCTCCTTGCGCACCCGCGCCGCCTTGTTCTCCTGCGCAAGCCAGTCCTCCCTCTCCGTCTCGTCCTGTGTGCCGCCCTCTTCTTTGATCATGTCCGCCCTGCCCTTCTGGAACTTGCTGTACAGCGTCTCCAGGTCATCGTCCAGGAGTGTCATATCGTTCCCGCTGATGCTCTTGCGACCGCCCTGCTCCTCAGCCAGCTGCCTCTTGCGCTCCGCCGCCTTTTGGCTGAGGCTTGTCGACGAGTCCTGCCGAGAGATGACGCCAGACGACGTGGAGATGTTGGTCCCAGCTCCTGGGCTTGGCGTGTGCTGCTGCTGCTGTTGTTGCTGCTGCTGCTGTGAGGCAGTAATTTGCGCAACATCCTCCTGGGTCAGCCCCAGGCTGCGGTTGAGTAGATTATTAGCCAGCCCGGCACTAATGTTCGCCCACAAGCCACTGACACTTTGCCCGACCTTGGCACCGATGCCTGAGATGCCCTGGGGAGCCACAGTACCGAAGATGCCTTTCTTGGTGTAGGGCAAGTTTTGAGGCTTCAAAGAGGACATGGCGGGTGAGATGAGGGGCTCGATACGGTAGGATATTGGATCGGCCGGGTAGAAAATATTGAACATCTGGGACACCTTAGGTGAGGACACAGAATACGGCATTCCTGTGACAGGGGAAATGCGGTGGTGGTCGACTGCTAGAGGCGTCGTGCGGAAGGGATCGTCGGCTGAGTCTGGATCAAAGGGACTATTCGCTGGTAGGCCATCAGTGAGATGGCGTGCAGAGATTGTTCTAGTGCAATTAGCAAGGTGCATTGTGACTTTGCCATGAGATTGGGACACTTACCGTCCCTTCAGCATCTGGAATAATCCAATCGGAGAGCCGAGGCAGTAGAAGTCATCAACCTCAAAGTCGAATGTTAAGTCTCGAGGGTCTTTTGTCGTGGGCTTCCGAGCTTCGGATGGCCAGATTCTGAGCGGGTTCTTGGACTGCTCAACTTGTTTCTTCATCTCTTGCTGGCGGCACAGAATATCGAACATGATTGCAGACCCGAGGGAATGACCCATGATATGAACCTTGCCCTTAAAGCCAGGGTTTCTCTCAACGAAAAGGTTGTATATCCTGTTAGCCTCTTTGAACACAATCTCGGAGATCTGTTCTCTGTAAGCGCTCTGGTATAGGAGGACATCCAATGCCAGATCGGAGATAAGTGATCGTGCAAATGCCACGCCTTCAATGGTTATGTCGTCGAGGGAAGGATCTGGCGCCTGAGTTAGCAGAAGTCCCTCATGCAAGCAGCTTAAACTTACACTCGTCTTCTTCGGTCGTCGCAAGGCCGATGTCCTGCTCGCTCTTCTTCTCTTCACGTTTTCTGGGGAAGTCCAGCAAGTGGCGCCAACACACGGGCAACACCTGCACCCGAGAATTACCAGGACCTCCACCAATTTCCGAGTTGAGGGCCCTGAGATCCTCAGAAGTGGTGTAGACAGACTTGATCGTCTTTCTCAACGTGTTGACATCGTGGACGAAGTTAACACTCTCCATTCGCAGTCCAAGCAACTGGCCAATACCGTGAGTAATCAGAACAAGGTGCTCGATCTCACGACCCTGGGTTTCGCCGGCTGGGGCGTTGTAGTCGTCCTGTATTTCCTTTTCCTCTCTCTTCCTAACGGCTTCTTCCTCCTGATCGACATCGCGGTTCTCACTCTCAAGCAACGACGATATCTGCCGCTTCAGACTATCACCTCGGATTTCAATCGCCGTTTGGCCTGTCCCCTCTTCCTCCCCGCTCGAACGTGCTATGTCGACGGAGTCGGACCTCGTCGTCGGTGGTGCTGACCTACGTTTTCGTGCCTTGTCGAGCTGCTCCTCCGTGTTCTTGTTGTCAGTTGGTGTAGTCGGCGCCTTCTCATCCTTGGAAGAGTCCGTTTTTGGTTTGGTCTTGCCGGGCTCTGTGTATCCACGGACAAGCTTAACGCCACTCATGTAGCCGCCTCCAGCGAAACGCTCATACATAGTCGAGGTCACCCATGATAACACGCCGTCAGAGTTGAGCCATGCTGTTGTCGAATCCTGATACGTTGTTACCGAGTTCATCCAAGCACCAAACAGCCGGTGTGTTTGTGGCTGAGGCGGTTGCCCCTGCGGCTTCAGAGATGGGTCGGCTTGCGCAGCGGCCTGGGCCCGGAGGTTATCAACCGATCCCTTCGGTGTCACGTCTCCCTTCTTTGATTTTGGATCGCCTCGGATTCTTGGGGCTAACCAGGAGTTAATTCTCCGTCGTTTGCTGGGCCGCTCTTCCAACTCACCAGGATAGAGCCAGGGTCTGCACTTGAGATATCCCTCCTCCAGTTGAGCAGCGAGATTCTCCTCGCAAGGACGAAGGGTCGAGCCCTCTTGGTAGAACCAGCTTCCACGGCGCACATCGTAGACAGGACCCAGCCAGTAAACTGGGGCGAGCTCTCGTTTTTCTATGTCAACGTCGAAGAGAAAGTCTTCATTGACCGGGACCTTAGTTCCACCTTGTATATCGCTGTCTTCAGTCTCTGAGGTGAATGCCCTCCGCGGGCCTGAAAAGTTCCGGGTTGGGCCCGAATTGCTTCGCTCCCGCTCGATTTCTGTGCTCTCTAGAACGCCCTGGTATGCAGCCTCGATGGATCGCGTGTCGTTGTTGGAGAATGGAACCCATTTCTTGGGAGGTTGGGGTGGCTTTTCGTCGGGTTTTCGTTTGCCCTTGATGAGCTGTGGCTTTCGCTTGGGGACCTGTGGCGGTTGTTTGTCAGCTATTTGCCTGCAGTACTGATTGTGTGTACCTACATCAACAGCATGGAACCACTGGACCTTGACTGGAGGACAGTCCGGAGGGTACTTCCTGGTACTGATGCCGTAAATGGGGTTGATGCTGTGGTCGCCTCCCTGGGGAGCCGGCTTGGGCGTAGGAGGCGCTTGTGGCAGCTCCTTTGGTGTCGGTGTCGAGCTTCGGCTGACGGACCACGGGTTGATGGAATCCACCGCAGAAGCCCAAGTTGACTTCTCTGCCTTCTTGTCGGCACCGGATCCAGAAGCCATACTATTATGCCATGCGGAAGAGGATTGTGAGGATGACCAGCTCCTGGCAGAGTGGCGCCTGGCGTGCCTCGCAGTCGCCCGCCTCCAGGCAATGGACACGGCAGAATTCTGGGGCGCCAACTTGGGACAAGAGGGCACGTAACACGGCCGTGATCGATGGGATGGGTTGGGGTCGCGATTCGCAGTGTCCGAGCGGACGGTTGAGTCGTGTACGGTGGGGGAGTTGTCCTTGTCACGTCTTGGAGGTGTAGCTAGCTACGGTAGCTGTTTGGCCAAGGACGACAAGAGACGGAGGGAGCTGGGAAGGCAGCATGAACCAGCTTGACGTGGCGTCACAGGAGTTAACACGTGCATGTGACGAGGCAGAAATGCGAGGATTATGCGGCGAGTCTTGGATTAAAGGGTCATGCTATGTCTGACCAGATTTGTCGACTGTCAGGGTTCATAATTAGAAGTCGGCAAGCTGATTGTCTCACTCGCAGGCGCGCCCGGCCCCCAATGAGGGCCTGTGGATGCGACCACGCGGCTCCTCCATCAGCTGGGCGGGATGAGTCTGGCAGTCCCGAAGGAGCTATGACGTCCCTGACCGGCGGCCCGCCACTTACCGTTTCAGGGGAAGATCAACCGGCAGCAACCGAGCACATACAGTAGGCTCCCTGCCTGCCGCCCGCCCCAGACCGAACTAGCAGCTCCCAGCTTGACATTTGCGGTCGTCGGTCGCTGGCCGTGTTGATCAATTTCGTATTTGAGTCTGCCCACCGTTTTCCGAGGGGTTTTAATGCCAATGATTTCCACCGATTTCCACCACCTTCCCACTTACAATTCGCCTCAGCGAATAATCTCCATCTTCAAAGCCGCTTGGCGATTAAAACAAAACCGCGATGCCCGGTCCTTCCGAGTGGGCGCGTTGACTGTCCCGCCGACAACTGCCATCCCGGTCATCTTGTCCGTCTTCTCGAAGCTGTTCCTGTCTGTTGTAACCGCTCTCGACTCTCTATAGCCGCCAATAAGGCTAGGCACAAGTCTGCTAGCCCGTAAGATCATTTTACTTTTAGATTCCAGACCATGACTTGGTAGCCTATCACACAAGCCATTTCTTCTCCCAATGTACTGAGCCAGCTACGCCAGGTGGAGGCGGCTGGCTTTGAGCGTGACAAATTTGTGTGGATACCAATTCTGCTGAGAAAGCTGTCTGACCAACAACTCTCAACCTGCAATCACAGAAGACGCAGAATTGATTGTAAGTATCCCCATACATCAACCTGCATGTCGACCCACATAATGTTTCATAGAATCACAATTACTTATCATAAAAGGCTCAATACTTGTCATCACAGCCACTTCCGATATAACGGTATATCTCGAACGACTCGGCTGGGCTGTGAGTATGTATGCGGTCGGCAATGCACCAGGGGCTGCTGGCAGATTTTCCGTGTCATTGAATAGGATTCCGTGTCATTGAATACCTAGGTAGGATTCATGACCTTAAGCAGTTCCCCTTGGATATAATTGTCTACGCCATCTGCATCTTGGGTGGGCACATCAGTCGGCTAAGGAGCTCGCCCAACCCATGTGGGTTAAGTGTACGTACTTGGTCTAATAATGTGTTCTAAGCATGCATAGGCGCGTCAGGCACATCGGCCGCATCTTCCCGCAGCATTCTGTTGAACACCTTATCGCCTTTCTTACCTCGCCAACATCGTCTTTTCTGCTTTGATCACTCCAACATGGATCATAAAGCTAGCAAATCGGCACTCAATGCAATTTAACTCTGCTCTATGCCCCACTTAGCGTCACATAGGAGTGGGGTTCAGCCTGTGTGCCTTCAGGTAGCATCCACTGCGGTTGGATCGGGACATGCAACCAACATCTTAATACTTCGGTCAACCACACATTTTGAGCCTATAGGAAACGCGATTTTGTAGTACTACAAAAGCGTGATCCTGTTCATCCACCGCAGGATGAAGACAAAAAGTAAGAGAGCGGATACTCGCACTGTTCAAAACGGATGATGCACCGGTATGTCACCAATACCCACGCCCAGCACCCATATACCCAACACCCACATACCTAATACCCATATACCTAATTCACATACCAAATATTTGTATTTTTAATTTATATACCTAATATGCAATTCATATGTTTAACTTACACTTGATGCAAATTGGGTATATATATTGGCCGTGGGCAGCCGTGGGCGGCTGTGTAAATTGGGGTGTAGGCGTAGGGTGGGTGGGCTATAAGTGCTGGTGTACTATCCGTTTTGACCGGTGCTAATATCCGCTCTCAAAAGTAAACACCGCTTGCTACTTGCAACTTGGCTGACTGCTTGAGTCCTGGGTCCATGATCTGCTTCTATCGACAACAGGAATAAAGCTGAAGCATTCAATCCCCAGAGTGTCAGACTCAACGATGTTTCGGAATTCTGCCATTGGTTTTCTTGGCATCGTCCTCGCTGTGATCTGGCTGCATCGAAAACGAATGCCAAAGCCATATCCGGGAATTCCTTACAATCAGGAGTCCGTCGGACGCATCACGGGAGACATTCCGAACCTGGTGCCAATCATCGAAGCCACCAATGAGTTCTCCAACACGCTCTTCACGGTCGCAACTCAGAAGCTAGGCGTGCCCGTCGCCCAGTTGTTGTTCCCTACCCCACGGAAACCCATGGTTATCGTTGAAGATCCTCGGGAGATCGAAGACATCCTAGCTCGGCGGAACAAGGAGGTCGACAAGGCGCCAGTGGCAATAGACATGTTTTGCACCCATGTTCCCAAACTCGACTCTTGGTCAGTACACACGCCGGAGCTCCGCGCTCAGAAGCGACTGTGGCCGGATGTCATGAACATCCGAGATGTTCTAACGTGACCAGATTCTATGTATCGAATCAGCTTGTGTCGAATGACACGATCCCTCGCGTCAGCCGAGGTACCCCCCGAGCCATAAGCTCAGTATGAGTCACGACGTATTTGTGATCATGCCTAGAAACACAGGAATGAAGAGAAACCAAGGAATCAATTTGAGTGTGAAAAGGCATAGGCAACTAGGACGTAAGGGGAGTCCGAGCAGAGGATGATGTCACCCAAGTCCCGTGACATGGCGTCGACATCGCGAAGGGGATCCCTGCCTGCCAAGGGTTGAGCCGCCTCAAACCACCGCGCCCCGACGACATCTTCTCCGATCGCGACCCTGTTCACACGAACGACATCGATGGAGCACTTCAGTGTTCCTGAAATGAAGACTACTCTACTCGCACGTTCGTGACGATGTGTGGAAGATACGCTCTCGCCCTGGTATGACCTCATCGACTCCGCCACTCGTCAAGCACCAGGCAGAACTGACCAGGCAAACAAAGCGCCCGTCGCAGGTGCGCCAAATGCTACAGGATGACGACTTGCCAGTCTGGGACGCCCCAGCTGACGAGGGAGACGGCGCACCTCGCCAGAGCTACAATTTCGCGCCTGGATACCACGGCATCGTCTATCGCGCAGACGTACCCGACTGGGGAGCTGGTCCGCGCCGCGAGGCCAAATCCAGCAAGGGCGCGAAGGCAGCCGCTGAATACTCGTCCACAGAAGCTAAGATCGTGACAAATGATGAATCAACCGCAGTTGAGGCCGATGGCCGGAGTGACAAGGGCGAGACGCACTACAAGCTCCAGTCGATGAAGTGGGGCCTCGTCCCCTTCTGGACGAAGCGGAACCCGGACTACGGCGCTGTCATGAAAACGATCAACTGCCGCGATGACTCTCTTGCGCAAGCTGGTGGGATGTGGAGTTCCATGAAAGGTCGGAAGAGGTGTATCGTCGTGGCGCAGGGGTTCTACGAGTGGCTGAAGACTGGCAAGGAGAAGATGCCGCACTTCGTGAAGCGCAAGGATGGACGTCTGATGTGCTTTGCTGGGCTATGGGACTGCGTGCAGTACGAGGGTAAGTGACCACCGGGTTCTTTCGTGACCTTGACTGAAGCAGAGGGCAGAATATCTACATGAACTCTGGAAGGCTGACTCAACGATGCAGATGACGATCAAAAACACTACACTTATACCATCATCACGACCGACTCGAACAAGCAGCTCAAGTTCCTTCATGATCGCATGCCTGTCATCCTCGACCCCGCTTCGGACAAAATGAAGACGTGGCTCGACCCTCAAATCTATGAATGGTCAAAGGGCCTGCAGGACTGCCTGAAGCCATTCGACGGCGAGCTAGAATGCTATCCTGTGAGTAAGGACGTCGGCAAAGTTGGCAACAATTCCCCCACTTTCATTATCCCCATCGCAAGTAAGGAGAATAAGAACAACATTGCAAACTTCTTCGGCAATGCCAAGGCGAAGAATCAGGCTCCAAAGGCCGACGTGGAGGTTAAGAAGGAGGAACAGGGCGAGGAGGAGACACGTGAGGAAAAGGCGGTGGAAGATGTCGCCGGATCCGCAGACGATGGTGGTATGGGAATTGCACCAGCCTCTGGAACCAAGAGGAAGGCAGACTCGGAATCAGAGGATGAGGAAGCGCCTCCTACAAAAAAGGCGCCTGTCCCTGTCTCTCCAACAAAAGTCAAAACGTCTCCCTCTTCGTCCCCAAGCAAAGCAGCGTCGAAGAGCGCCAGGGCGATCAGTGCGACAAGTAACGGCACAAAAAGCCCTGCCAAGGGGAAGCCGAGTGGGACACAGAAGATTACAAAGTTCTTTGGGAATAGTGCTTGATATCTTTCTGGACTGCCTCGTACGGTGAATGCTAAGTCCAGGTTTACTTGGTACCTGGCGTTTATGGCTGGATCACAAACACAGCAAGAGGACAAGGATTGCCTCTGAAGTTCTGTATGTATGCGGTGTACAGGGTGAGGATGATCAAATCTGGGCAAGTCTTGTTTTCAAAGCCTTGAGCAGAGTGGCATAGAAGGCGTGCTCTGCTCTGCTGCCTTTCCGCTGAGCGTTGGTAGAGAAGGAATGGATCAAACCCTATTGGAGGGGTACCGAACAGGGTACAAACAACTTGTAAGATATCTAGCTTTTGTTCGCACAAGTGTGTTCGAGTTCACTTTTCATTGCTACCGTTGTCCAGGTGCGGGAGTAGCCTACAGATTCCGTGGTTTCCAATTCCAATGTGTGTTGGACCTCATCAATTGATTCCTCCCACCTTTTTCATTCTTGACCCCGTTTTGGGTGACATCAAACAATCACAACTTCGGCTGACTCACTATCGCCCACGTCGCCGTCGCCAAAGCCAACGTACATTTTGCCATCTTCTAACCGGAAGTTTTCGACTTGTTGTCCGCCCGCCATCCCCGGCCCCACACCAGGGCTGCCACCATCACGGTGATCTTGCTTCCATAACCCTCCTTCGACGCTCACTACACCACCAGCATTGACTGCGATTTGGCAAGATGGTGGGCCTCCTGGACCTCCCGCTCGAGCTTCGAGAGCCAATCCTCGTCGAAGTCATTCTCGACACAACTCAACAGCCGCCCAATGACCCTGCCTCGGCCGAACGGAGCGAAGGGTACGAAGTCATGAGAACCAGCGGTTGCAAGGCCGAACCATGGGGTCTCGTCCATTGCAGACCCCTCCAGCGCCATGCGATGCCATTGCTACATGTCAGTCAACAAATCCGTGATGAGGTTATTGAACTTATGCCTCGAAGACTGGCTCAACGGGTCGACGACGCCAAGTTGGATGTCCTTTACGTAGAGGAGTTCAGTCGGAACCTTGGTTTTTGTCCGAACCTTTGGGTTACCTGGCTCTCAGCACCATTTCCCACCAACAATCTGAACACTTTGCACGCGCAAATTCGAGACTTCCAGATACCCAGCTCCAGCTCCTGGGCCCGTCTCATGGGGCATCATAACGTCAGCATCGGGGAAGATTGCAAATATTGGGTGAACCCAGAATCTGCTGAAATGCTGCTCAAGTTCCTGGCCGAGTTCGTACGCCCACGGACGGGGAAAACCTCAATTCATAAGACTCGGAGAATCGCAGGCTCAGGTGGAAGCCAACCAGCCAACCGCACGATCGAGAATCTCGTCATCGACATTCCCTTCGATCTAGACCAGCAGGATTCGCGAGGCACGGGTACGCTGCTCGTGGTGTACTGATACTGGTGACAACATCTCCAACAATCATGCCCATTGCAGGATCCCGTCCGGAAAGCGCGCCGCTTTGATCTTTGCCCAATCTCTGCACAAGCAGCTGCTTCACATCTTGGAGACAGCACCCACGGGGTGGCGCTGGATGAGTTTCCCTAGGAAAATCTTCCTAGTCATTGGCACGATTCATCTCAAGGTTGGTGGGAGACCATTCGGAAGCCTGAACTTGAGTCAAATACTCGCGGGGCTCCCCCACAGCGAGGAGTGGAATGATATCAGTAGGGCCGAGTTCTTCCAATGGAAGAGAGCTGCTGAGGAAGAGCGGATGACTGCTGGATTCACTTTGGTCAAGCCCTCAGTCCAGGAACACGAGCTCGTGGGATCCGCAGGAATCATAGCCAGCATGCTATCGGCACGAGGAGAGAGCCTTGTGCGTGAGGTGACCACATCCTCAGAGGATGTGGCGCCATCTGGAAGACAACCAGCGGCGAACGAAGCAGTTGCTTTCAGCGGAAAAGCTATATGGGTTCAAGAAGACGGCAGTGCGCTGCCCGGAAATGCGACATTTTACCAGCATACCAATATGGGCCCGTGGTGGGGTGGGTTTTCTTGGATCGTACACCCAGCCGACTATCGTCACGAGATAGAATACCAGGAAGAGTACATCGAGGAACGATCTAGGGATGGAGAGCTCATTCTTTTCACGGGAGAAGCCATACTCTTTTGGGCAGACAACATAGAGGGCACGATCATTTCGGGAGAAGCCACTTTCTACTGTCAAGGAGAAGAGGGAAGCATGGAGTAACCTGGCGCCATCGAAGCAGACTCTGCTCAGGCAGGGGATCACCATGACACTTGTGGCAGATGATTCTCAAGTGCTTCTCTCAATTAGTGTAGTCTGGCAGACTTGAGAAGGTTGTCCAGCGTGGGTTGAGAGGCTCCAACGTCGAAATGAAAGGAGGGACTGCACACAAAAGGCAAGACGAAGCATGGGCCGGTATGTGCAGCGCTGGTTGATCAGCCATAGATTCGCATGCATCATGGCGTCTACAATTCGAAATCCTCAGCTGTGAGCTTGGACCTTGATATCCATCTTGGTCGTTCACTTGGCCTGGCAGCACAATCTTTCGTGTTGCGCTTCTAAGTTCAGGCCCCACTATCACGAGCTATGGACCACGAGGTCCTCTCCCACGTTGGGAATTGGAAGAGCGCATTTGGGGGGGAGGGAGGATGAAGGCATTACGCGTTCCCAAGGTGCGAGAACGATAGACAAGGTGCTATCGAGTGCATGATGCTGCATAGCACAGGCATCATTGGACTTGCATCATGCGAACAGCACAGGAAACCATCACGAAGATGACACCACTAATGATCCCCAATTCCAACCGCCACAGTCATCATAGAACAACACAGAAACACACCACCGGCAACACTAATGATCCCTCTTTCACGTTCCGTAGCAAGAGAATACAGATTGAAATTAAGTCCCCCACACAGGGCGACTTGCGAGCTGTACCGAGACTCCAGGATCGGCGCCAGTGACTCTTTTCATAAACACGAACATTATGATGCTATCCTCGCAGAGAAACGGAGCAAGAAGTCAACAGGACCTCAAGACTAAGAATCACACGTCCGAAAGCAGAGTAAAGTTTGACAGGTGTTGTTTCTATGCAGGGTATCTCAGGATAAGTATACAAATGAGCACACGTGTACCTGGGTACACACATGTACGATCTAAGCCTCCGACTCCTCCCGCTTGCCCTGCTCCTCGGCCTCGGGCTCGGGCTCTGGCTCTGGCTCTGCAGCGTAATCCCACAAGAAGTCGTCCCAGGCACCAAAATCCGCCTTCGTCGGGACGGGTGCCTTTGCAACTGGCTTCTGAGCCTCCTCACGCGCCGTCTCTGTCGCCTCTCCGGACACTGACCGCGGTTCTTCCGTAGGCCTGCTTGGGTCCTGGACCTCTGATTGTGTCTCCTTGCCCGGCGAGGGCGTCTCCTCTCTAGGCGACCACTGCCGCACTCCCTCGCGTGTCTCTGGAACCTGTTCCTGTCGAGCAGACAAGCCGTTTCCTTCCATTTCGACTTCTAAAGTCGAAATCTCCTCGATTCCTGCCTCATCTGCTTTTTGTTGCTGCTGCTCCCTTTCTTCAATCGCCGCCTTGGCCAACTTGTTTTCTTCCACCTTTTGCTCCATCAGCGCGATCGCCTTGGCCTTATCGCCGATTCTCGCGAATGCTCGCAGGGTCCAGTCGTCGCTCTTGAAGCCCGCGGCTTCGAGGCGGCTCATGGCCTCCACGGCCTGCTTGGTATTCCCGAGCCGGGCATACTCTGCTGCGAGGGTGTTCCATGTGACGATGTTGGGCTTGACACCATGGACCTGCATGAGCTTCAGGATGTGCTCGGCTTCTTGTGTCCGGCGTTCCGACATGAAAGCCTTGATGAGAATACTCCAGGTATAAACGCTAGGTCGAGGGTGGCGGATGGGAGGTCTTGCTTCACCAGAAACATCGCCCAGGTTTGATAGGATTGCATCAATTGGAGAGTCTTCTCCATTTGCTATTTCCCCTTCTGCTTCCATAATGTCAACAGCAGCGATCGTGTTGTCTGCTGCAATCCCTGAGATATCGAAGTCGACAGCAATCTGTTCAATGTTCGTAGCCAGATTTGGTGAAGATTTGCTGTTCTGTGGCTCAGATTTGTGCTGTGACGAAGGAATTGTTGCAGCCGCGGCTGGACTGATATCAGTCATCATATCTCTGATGATGTCCAGCATGATTCGCAGCGTGCCTTTCCATTTGAGCAGGGCCCTGAGAACGATATTGTGGACAATTGACCCTTGTTCCTGGACGATAATTTGCGCCACCGGGTCCCCTTCTTTGAGCATTTTCTTGAAATGGTCATAGAATCGAACCACTTCGATAGGCCTGGGGAGGTGCCGGACAAACCCCAAGACCATGAGACCCAATGTTGAAGACGTCGGTTGAACGACTTCCCTGGGGGCCAGAGGTGAAATCTCACGGAAGACGCCCTGCATCTTACTCGGGACGAATCCCTGCTTCTCCATGAATTCGCGGACGTCGGTAAACTGTGTTGTTATGAGTGATCTCAGGGGCTCGGGTTGGAAGAAGCGGGCGAAAATTGCGTTCATTGGGCCCCAGACGATACATCGGGCCCGGCGCACTCCACCTGGGACGCGAGGTTCCTTGAGGCAGGCGAGGAATGTGGCATGGATAATGTCATTCCATACCACGGGATCTCGAATGTCTGCAGCACGAGCGTCGAGTGCGAAGCGCAGCATTGTTTCGAAGTCTCCACATGACTTGCAGCCATTTATCATGACCGAGTATGTGTATTCGTCTGGTTGGACACCGTGTTGCTTCATAACCTCAAAGACTTCCATGGCCGTCCGTAACTCTTTCCTAACGCAAAGGCTGTGAATGATGCATGTATAAGTGATGACGTTTGGTACCAAGCCCAAGTCAAGAAGACATTGAAAGAGCTCAGCAGGTGTCGCTGAGTTCTCGTCCAGTGCATGCAGATCATCATCTTTGAAGGTGAGTAATGACGTGCAGAGACTGGCGCCAAGGGGCGTGTTGATATCCAGGGATTTGGTCTGGCATAGGTCCCGCCAGATATCGAGCGACAAGTCCTTCGTCGCAGACATCTTTGCGAAGCGACTCGCAAACTGCAGCAAGGTGTACTTATGCAGCGGAGTTTCATGGAACATGAGCTGATGAAACCAATTTTCAAGTTGAGTGGGTGGGAGCGCATCCATGATAGAGTAGACGGTGTTTTGCATCAGACGGATAAACCCCTTCTTTGTGAGCTGAAACGCCTGGAGGACCGTGTCAGCCAATTCCCGGGCACACCTTTGCTTCATGCCTGCTTCCATCTGGCGAAGGCTGTGGGCCAGAAAACCAAGGCTATCTTCAACCATGTAGAATGGTAGGCGTGAAGCCGACAATAATGCTTGGAGCAGCATGGCACCCTTTTCAGGAGCATATCGAAGCGTAGTATATAGCAGAATCCTGTCCCTCGCCTTTCTTTTGTGGTCCGGGGATGAGTAATTCAGAAAAGACCTCATGGAATCGACGCTGTCGAGTGCGAGGATGTCATGGTGCATCCGACGTTCAATGAAGGAAAGACTTTTGCTTTCAGGGTTCGATATTTCTATAAGCAGTCTTTTCCAGGAGGTGAAATCAGTGGATGCCTGAGCAAAATTCGTCTTTTCTTTTTGACTTGTATGCCGCACAATCTCGAGTTGACTCTTGTCCCTTCGACTCAGAAGCAACGGGGCCCTTCGTCGTTTGGAATAGACGTCAACTTGCTGCGCCGGTGTTGACTCGTATTGTTCGCTATGCTCCTGGTGTTCCTCTTGGCTGTCTTTGTCCAGTGCTTCATCGATAGCCACGGCCTCCAAGTCTTCTTCCATTGACTGACTTGATCCGTCCAAAGTAAGCCTTTCCGGCTCAAGATTGGACTTCGAAGAATCTGTCGCAACTCTTCTGAATACGAGCAAGGGCGGGGCGGCAAGTGTGAGAAGTTGATCGACACCTAGGGTATTCGAGAGCTCAGGGAAGTTGGCGGCAGACCAGTCAACATCCGTGGTCCAAAATCGCTCGGCCTCGTGGTGGTCTCGACCGAGGTGGTTCTCGAGGTGCCCGTCATCCTTGCTGGAGCTTTTTCTGTCATCGAGAAGGCTCGAGGTGTGATTCATTCGCCAGGAGATCTGGGGCCAGGGCTGGGGCCATCGTCGTGGTTGCGCAGGAGTTCGCCATGGTTGCCCGAGACGCAGTATGCAGGAGCGGCAGACGTGCTGCATACTCCTCGGCTGGTCTCTGTCGTTGAACGCCGTCTCCTCAACGGCAGTGTCCCTTTCATATCGTTGTCCTTGTTCGCAGCATGGTTCTGACGCAGGGACCGGGGCTCCGTACGTGGCGTATCGATCGGTAGTAGAGGGTTGACGTTGACGACAGCAATGCACGGTGGAAGATAGGCCGCAAAGCTCCAAAACTTTTTCCTGCAGTGTCGTCGCCCACTTGGCATTAGCGTGGGCGCTTGGACCATCTGCCCGCCGTCTTCGCAACCGACAAAGGCAGACGCCGGTAAATAACGGGCAATGCTTGGCGAGATCTGTTCAATATATATTCAGTGGCATAATTCGGGTCAATCAACCCTCTTTTGTCGATTTTGCACGCCGCTTCAGATACCACACTCTCAATTAAAACCAGAGGTTAATGGGCAGGGCGAAGCAAACATTTAAACATATGCACGCTCATACTCTGTCCAGGATCCAATGCTGAAGCAACTCATCTTGCTCGAGTCCTAGCCTCTGAAATCGTTTCTATTTAGCTTCTTATACCCGCTTGCATTCAATCAAACCTTCTACACCCCGTAGACCACAGAACCAGATCTTCATGATTCCGAGACCCAGCCCGCTCCCTTCAATGAGCTGATACCATTGAGCCTCAGTTCGCTCCAAGGCAGACAATTCAGTCATCATCAGCATATCGCCAGCTGTGTTCTCCCAATGAGCCCCGATCGAAGGAATGACAACGTCGTTGATGAGAAGCTTGCTGTAACCGGGTCTCATAGCTTCAACCACTCGTGTAAGGATAGATTTGCAGACGTGGTCAGGCCAGTCGTGCATGATAGAGTGCATGAAGTAGACTCGCGCTCCCTTGATCGGCTGTTCCGCGTGGAAGTCATAGGAAAGCCGTTCAATGGTTGGGTCGAGATCTTGAATATCTGATATAACAGCAGGAAGATCTTCGAGGTAGATTTTCTTATATTTTGGCATCTTTGATTAGCTCGGAGCATGAGAATTCCTGGGACGGAAAAATCACTCACGCCGGGGTGGTCAGGGAACCGGTTCTTGAATTCGGTCAAGTCGTGCCCCAGACCACCAGCGATATCCACCAGAAATGGTAGGTCAGAGGCTGCTTCAGCTCCGTGGATCAAGTTCTCTTGGACCGGGTAAATGGACGGATCCATCCAAGGTGTTCGACCCTGCCGGTATCCACGCACTAGGTACTCCCGTTAGTAGGCTCACAGGCATCTGAAATGATTGTCTAAGATGCAAGAGACCCACTGTGATTGTTGACCTGTTGCAGACACCCTACGGAGTGGAGGTACTGAAAGACGTCCAGGTCTGTACCGTAAGCCTCCTTCAGAGCACCATTCTTTGGATCGGTGGGGTTGCGCCAGTTGTTCTTCCGAGCCCATTTGTGGAACTCCAATCCACTCGCTCCTATTTCACCAATAATAAATTGATAATTCAGCTTCAGGGATAGGAACAAGACGGGCTACTTCCTATTTGATACTCACAGAGTGATATAGCCACCCGAAATCTGTGGAAGAGCCATCGACCGAGTGAAGTTGGTGAGCCTGTATTCGTCGACACCGGTCTCAATCAGATAGCCTATAGCCGCGAGATGGCGCATCCTACCGCGGTTTAGTCTCACACTCTCTGCTCAGGAGAACACATTGCTCGAAACACGGGACTGTCACTTATGGTCGCTGTGCATACAGTCAGCTAAGCTCAAAACCAATTTATTTTCAACACAAGTTGTATCTGCGGAGCAGCGTGCGACGCAGACGCCAAGTAATGACCGACAGAACGAGACACAACAACTCACCAAGGAGAACCGGATCAAAACCAAGCGTATCCGCGAGATCAGCAACATTTTGAGGACCGTCACCATTTTTAGCCATCAGTACCCAAAGTCCTGCGTCAACACCAGTGACCAAACCTGTATCCACGCCTAGCTTGATAGTAATTCAGATCAGAAAGATGCCAAAAAGAAAGTTCAACTGAGCTTCATCCTTACTTGTGCCCAGGTATGTTTGGTCAAAGTCTCACGAGGTGTTTCCAGGGCCTGGACAAGGGACCTTGCTTGAATGAGGAGAGCATGCCTGGCAGTTTCATCCCCGGATGAGAGAGCGTTGGCCTTTTCGACAATACCCTTTACAATTCCAGGAACTGCGTCAAGATCGTTGGGCCTAACGGCAATTGAGAAATCCGGTGTATCTGCCATCGTTTTGGTGAAAACTTGAAACTCAGAGTGGAGTGATGGAGAAGGGCTGAAGTTCCTGGTGGAGATAATCGGAATCGAAACTGAAAGGTTCTCTCCTCGGCACTGACAATGGAACAAACTACCGTGTAGGTGGGAACTCAGAGGGATAAAAAACTAGCATAGGAGACAGGTCTTGAATTGAAAAACTGCATGAGTATGGATCGACCGACAGCTCGCTCAAGGGTGCATAAGTGGGATACTGTTTACCCGGGAGGGACACATGTAAGGAGCCAACAAGAAAACCTGCTTTAACCGGATGTTGGCCATCTGTTGGGTCTCGGGGGGCTGATATCACATCTCACTAATTGTAAAGTGGAAAAGGTTCGCAGCTCCTCGAATAGAAGCGTGCAAAAATCGTCAATAGGCAGATGTTGGTTCCCACAATTATTACTTGTGATCGGAATCGGGAAATTTGCCCCGAGAGATGGGATGGTTAAACCACTAGGGATAAAACACAGTCATTGATCGTTGCTGGAGGAACATAAATCTCTGATATTGAAATTGTGGTCTCGCGTTCATGTCTCAATAATTGTCCTGGAATCCTACAGAAGCAGTGCTTTGAATGTTGGGTACCGACGTGGCCGTTGATTTGGCCACACATTGCGTCTTTCAGCAAAGCCTTTGTGTTTAGAAAGAATCATGCCGACGCTTTTAACTAAGAGGCAGACGGAGATGCTAAATGACCATAGACGAGGCTTGTAGAGCTGAAGTCCACCTTTCGTAACTCTTTCAGCCGCGGAGCTCGCAAAACCCAGCTGGTATAACACCGCAGTATTTGCCTTTAAATGCTGTTATTATATGTACTTTCCATTGTTTATAGTCGCGGCACTGTCCTGCAGTCCTACTACGGCGCGATATGTGACTGGTTTCGTGTGTGAAGCAAGAAACGTGGTGGCGACTGGAAGTGGAACTAAATATTTCGAAAAGTATAATATTTTCAGGGGTGGCTCAAAGAGCCGATTGAAAGTAAAACCAATACCACAGCGTTCCGTGGGATTTTGAATTTCATCTTAAGTTTCCATTTCAGAAAAGAGGCATTACTAAATTACCACGCTATGTAGCATGTCAAGACCTGACCCCAACATAAATATAACCCATCGCGCAATTTATTGCCATGGCCGCAACGCAACCCCACATGAGGCTTGCTGACGTAGTCAAAATGACACGGCAATTTCCGCCTTGAGGAGATAACCCGGCGGCGCAGACAGGTGGCTGACATGCCCCGTCACAGACGTGCCTAATGACGAGTGAAGATGGTCTGCCGGATAACCAAGACTAGTTAGCTTATTTGTCACGTAACGCATGCGAATGTCCCTCCTAAAAGGTTGAGTACAAGCCACTCATCAGCTATGCATATGGATGCATGTGTACCACATTGGGGCTGCTGATGATTGGACATTATTGCCTGCAGATTTCACCCACACCTGCACAGATACGGAAATCTCACTCTCACCGAAGTTGTACTGCCCAGAAAGAGATGGCTACCACAGGCTTTGCACCTGACTGCTTGGGCGTCAAGATGACCACCAATGAAATCGTTGATAAAATTCCCCACCCCCAGCTGACTTCTACTTCTGCGTAGGCCCGCCAGCGCCTCTGGAGAAACTGTTTGTGAAGTCGAGAGCCTTGGGAAACTTTGCCCCTCACTGACAAATCTGCGCGAGATACTTGAATTAAATGTAACGATCAAGATGAGCGACAAGGATAGAGAATCCGCATGGTCTGCCGATGACCATCCAAGATATCCTCCGCTACCCGACTGGGATTTATGGCAATCTGCAGGGCTTCCCGAAGAAGACAAAGTTGGGTTTCAGGAACTCATTTGCCGTATGAAACTGCCTGGAAATCACTCTGATCTTATCCAAACTCTGATCAGAATTTTAGGACAACTTGAAAGCTCTGACAGCACCCCATCTGGAAGGGTCAAGCCCCATGAAATCAAAGACCAATATGCAACTTGGGAGGACCTCGGGACGCTCCAAACTCCAAATGTTACGCCTCATTTGGTGACAGTGGAACAATGGCTAGTGTAGGTGCTTACGGACATCTCATGCAAATCAGCCAGTACCTGGAAGCTGGGAGATCCGGCATATTTGCGTTGGGCTCGAGAGTGACGGACGAGCCCCGATGGCCCCTCTCTCGTGCCCAGGACCTGCAAGAAATGTCGCATAACCGCTCAGCCACGTCAGGCCATTATAACAACCATATTTCCGTGGGACTAGAAGTCAATATTCGTGGATTGCGCTCTAGGAGACGACAGCCACAGCTGAAATGGGTTCACTGGCGATGGCCGCGGTTTGAGTATGAACTGCGTAAGTCCAAGCTGAAGGTATCGATTCAATGGATGGTTCGAGACCATGTTGTACTACAGCAATGGGTGGTGGAGAACAAAGGAGACGGCGATATCTCCGTTCCCATCAATCTCGGGAGAGACATGTGGATTCAAGACATGGAGTATATGGACTACAACAACAATTTCAACGACAGGCAAGGAGCACAGGGCCAATTCGGGTCGGCAGGACCGCACGGGTACGGATGGTTATTAATGCATCCTTTCGACGACACCATGCATCCCACACCTCAAACGACTTACCAAGGTGGGATAAATCCGCCTTTTCCAGCCCATAGTAGCCGAGAGAAGACGTATAAAATCGAAGAAAAGACTGGTGATGTAGAGTATCAGAAATAAAGGTGCAAAGGTAGAATAATAAGGCTAAATAGCCCCTATAGGCCAAAGCAGTAATTAAACCTAAGGTTTAAATCTCTCTAAAGATATATACGCTATACGGCAGCCCCTATATAATCATATAATTATTACCCATAAGGCTAAAAATATCTAAAGGGGACTTATATAATATTATATTTTAATAAACTGCCTTTCTTTCCTAAGGCTTATCTTTAAACCCTTTATATTTATATCATTCTTACTTTAAATAAATAGTTTCTTTATATTATCTTTATTATTTTTATTATTTTTTTATATTACCCTTACTTTAAATGAGTAATTTTCTTTATATTACCCTTATTTTAAATAAGCTTCTTTCTTATAATATTTCTATATTATCTTCTCTTTAAATAGGCGGATCCCTTATAATGCTTTAAATAATAACCTTTTTATAACACCTTTATATTATCTTTATTATTTACTTATAATGCCTTTATAATATCTTCTTATAACGCTTTTATAATATCTTTATATTATTTTTATAATATTTTATTTATTTAATATAATGTTTTTTTATAATATTTTAATAGTTTTTTTATATTATTTATATTATTTATTTATAATACCTTTATATTACTTTTATTTTATTTTTTATAATACTTTTAAAATATTTTTAACCCCCTTTTCTTAAAGCCTTATTTTAAGGCCTTTATCTTTATATTATCTTTATTTTAAATAAATAATTTCCTTATAACTTTTTTAATAATACTTTTAATAATTAAATAATTTTTAATTTAATAAAGTTTTTAATAAAATTAAATTAAATATAAAGTCTTTTAAATATAATACCTATATTATTTATATTATTTTACCACTACTCCTTTAATACTTTTTTTAAGTATTCTTTAGAATAATAATATTATTTAATATAAAGTAGTTAGCTTCTTTATTAAGGATATAGTGGCTAAGTATATAAAGCTTAATAGGATTTATATCTATTATTATAATATAATTATAGCTTATTAGCTTTAATTTTATATTATATATCTTATAATAATATATAATAAGCTCTTTATTTATAAGTTTAATTTTAAATAATCTTTAATTACTCTTATCCATTAAACCCCCCTTAATAAGCAACTTATAATAATTAATAATCTTATAATACCCTTATAGTGTCTTTATAATATCCTTTTTTATAAACTTATAAAATATTACTCTTTATAAAATATATATATAATATTAAAATAAAACTCTTAAAAATAAACGGTATTTATATATAGCACCCTTATAATACCCTCTTATAGCGTTTTTATAATACTTTTTATAGCTTTAGAAATAATCAATTTAAGGTAATTAAAATCTTATTATAATATTTCTTTATAAGTAATGCTTCCTTATAAATAATACTTTCTTATAAATAGTATTTATATATAATATCTTTATTATTAAATAGATTCTTTTTATAAATAAGTTTTTTTCTTATAGATAAGTTTTTATAAATAAGGCTTTCTTATAAATAAGTTTTCATAAGTGGGTTCTTTTTGTAAAGGATATATATATATAATATCTTTATTATTAAATAGGCTCTTCTTATAAATAATTTCTTATAAATAAATTCTTATAAATAAGTTTTTATAAATAGGTTTTTATAAATAAATTTTTATAAATAAGTCTTCGTAGATTTCTTTATAAAGGGTATATATATATAACGTTATTATTATTAAATAAGTTCTTTTTATAAATAAGTTCTTATAAATTAATTCTTATAAATAGGTTTTTCTTATAAAGGGAATATATATATAGCATCTCCGCTATTAAATAAGTTTTTTTTATAAGTAGGTTCTTTTTATAAATAATGCTTATATATAGCATTTTTACAACTTAATAGATTCTTCTTATAGATAGATTCTTATAAATAAGTTTTTATAAATAAGTTCTTTATAAATAAGTTCTTCTTATAAAAGATATATATATATAGCGTTCTTATAGCTTAATAGCAGGGTTTTTTTATAGATAAATTCTTATAAATAATACTTATATATAATATTCTTACGGCTTAATAATAGATTTTTTTTATAAATAAGTTCTTTTTATAAATAGGTTCTTTTTATAAATAATATATATATATAATATTTTCGCTATTAATTAGGTTCTCTTTATAAATAGGTTTTTATAGATAAGTTTTTATAAATAGGGCTTTCTTATAAAGGATATTTTTTTATAATGTATTTATAATATACTCATAGCTTAATAGATAATTAAAATATCTAACCCTATTAATCTACCTTTTAAAAGGGGCGGAGGTTTAAACTATTAGAAATAAGGGTGTAAAGGTAGAGTGATAGGGCTAAATAGCCCCTATAGGCTAAAGCAGTAGTTGAACTTAAGATCTAAGTCTCTCTAAGGGCGTATACGCTATGCGGCAGCCCCTATATAGTCACATAATCGCCACCCGTGGGGCCGAGAGTGCCCGAAGGGGACCCACGTGACATCATACTCTGACATAGAGCCCAAGGCGGTGACCACAAATGAACTATCACGACTGGAGAAAGATAGGCCCATTGCGACGGCTGTCATGGGGGTCTTCGTGGACGGTAAAGCACGGCAATTCAAGAGTGAAGAATCGAATGCGGGGCAGTGGGAAGAGACTTTGAAGCAGGGCACAACCATGGAGGTTACTGCTGCATACAAGTTAATCTTGGTTCCCAAGGAAACTGTTGATTACAGGAACTTTCTGATACCTGTCGCTGCAGCTAATGTGACTCAGTTCCTTGCGGAGGAAACCCAAATTCCATCATGCAGTCTTTCCGCAATCGACTTGGGCAAGAGGCATGTTGGGGTGCGTTCCGACCGTGGCGAAGACAATAGCTACCTTGCACCTGCTAGCCCGACTCTGCAGCCGAAAGAAACAAACCTGAGTGAGGGAACCGGAGTAACAGGAACCACGAATCCTGACCGTCATGGGACACAACTACGAGTACTAAGGCTGTCAGGGCTTCCAACTACTGTCTCTCCAAGGAGTCACATCGATTTCGCAATCTGGTGCAACCTCGAGCACATTCTATCCGTCTGTGCCATACCACTCAATGCACCAATGTTGGTGGAGCACCAAAACAAGACGACAGCTGGTCCTGAAACTGAGAAAGACATGGACGCGGTGGCGTTGACGTGTGGTGATTTCTCGGGTCACCGCCTCTATAATACTGCAAGCTTGTGAGTAAATCAGTTTCTCCTTATCTTCTTTACGCTTCCCAGATGGTTAAAAAAAGAAAGAAAGAAAGAAAGAAAATCAGCAGGATCAAAACGCCTTGGTAGCAGTTGTTTGAACAAAGTCACAATTTTAACGCTTGTGTATAGTTTCGCCTTTGAGTTCCTGTTGGACATTTCGCAGCGGCTCGAACAGATCAAAAGCAATGATTCTCACCTCTTGTTGCTGAAGAGGAGGATCAAGCGAGTATGCAAGGGCCATATTATCTGGCTATTGCATAAAGCTGAGAGGTCGCAACAGACGTCCTGTTTAAGGGGAGACTACTTCGTGACTGGGAGAGCAGTACCCTGGGGTGAAGGGCATGATGAATGGGACTCAGAAGACTCTTTTGTCCTAAGGGACGCCGCAACCGACAACCCATTTCATATCATTAAAGCCTCCAATTTCATCGATTTCTACAAGGAAGAAAGAGATATTGGGCTGGCTTTCCTCAAGTCCATCTGTTTTCCTTGGGTCTCAATTCTCAGCAGGACTGATAAGCGAGGAAAGTTTGCCTGGCCACACAGGGATATAATAGGGCACGAAACAAAGCTCTTTCGTCTCGACGACCATGTATGGGTTTGGAGGGCTTTGAAGTCCCTTCAGGAACAGGGTATCTGGAGTGAAGCAGAATGGAACGACTCCAGCACGGAAGACCGTACCAACCGAGCTGACGATCGAGATGATGAGATCGAGGAAGATGATGAGGATGGAAGCTCAGAGGAAAGCGAAGATCGAATAATGCCCTGGTCTGACACAAAAAAGGCAAGGCTCATCAAGGCTTACGCTCCGAGCGAGGTTCAGAGGCAAGTGTTGCAGCGCTTCACCATTCTCGAAAATGACATAACGCAAAGACGAATGCTTGCCGTGACTCGGTCGACGGAACGAACAAGGTTTCTCTTCCATGCGAGAGACACAGCGCTCTTCTATGGATCTCAATGGGGATTCTTTTCCGCGTCCGCTAAAGGGCTTTGGGAGAATACAATAGATGCTCAACGTCTCCACAGCGAAGACGATGCAAGTCAGTGGGATAATGCGATTCGATTCAGCTTGGGGCTGATTATGGGCACTCACGGATTAAGCTTCGGAGGATTGGATCCAGCAGAGCTGATCCAACGCGGAATCGATGTCCTTTTCCGCAGCTCCAGCCCAAGTGGCCTATTCCCAGGCCAGTTGGACGAGTCCAACCAGCAGCCCACGCTTTTTTATAGGGACCGTTTCAGAGACTTTTACTTTCACGCCAGCTTCGAGATCCCTTTCATACTTCTGCGTTTTGCGAATCGTGTCTGCGACTTCTACGAATCAAGGGCCCTTGATCTCCCATCTATCACAGTTACCACGCCGGAAAGCCCTGCTCAGAATTCGGGTATGGTCCGTCCACAGACGGAGACAGGGCCAGCTGTATCAAAATCTATTGAGCAACGCAGAGAGGCTATGAGCCTTGTTCCAGCACAGCAGAACACCCGCCTGAAGAAAACGGTTCCATTCGGCAGTGGCACCCGAGTCGATCAGCGCAGCATCGTGGAACTAAGCGACGAGTGGATTTATAACTACCCATCCTTTCTCGATTACGATGTTACCGACTTTGCAAAGACAGTCAAGATCTTGGCTAGCCGCCATCAGGGGCCAGAGCCCATCACGTCGTTCGAACCGGCTCTGAGGAAAGCTTTGGCCCTGCCGGGCCAGACATATATGACCAGCGAGAAGGCTTTGGAGGGACTAACTGGGATCATTGATGTCCGTCCAAAAAAGCGACGCAGGCGGAGAGAAGATAAATGGCAGTGGCCCATGCGCAATGTTTTCCTGGCAAACTCCCTGAAATACTCCGAGCCTAGAACTGCAGAATCAGCCAAGAAGCGTTTTGTGTGGATTCCGGAGGCAGACGCGCTAACAGTTCTCATCTGCTACATCTTCACTCCCGACGTTCGGAAAGAGCCATTGTACCTATTCTTCAACAGACATTCAAATTACGACAACTACTTCAACGACGACCCAACGAGAATTTCGAACTCCTGGGAGACAGAGATGCATCTGAGCTTCTATTTGCTGACATCCGCCGATCCGCCAAAAACCAACGACTGGAGCATACACGCTTCGACTGAGGCTGGCTACACCGACTTTCCCTCAGGACAGAATCGCGACAAGACAACTGGATCACAAGCGACTGCAAGTGCAAGGAAGAAGATCTTCAGGTCATCTTTCGGCTTCTATTTCGACGGAGACTTCTTTGACCGCTACTGGACATGTTACTTCATCGAGCATATTCCACAACCGGATTCGGGGTGGGTTCTGCCGTTTGACGACGAATCTAAGAGGTTTAAAGGAAACAGTTGGCACCAGAGGAAGGTACTAGAGCTGATTCTTTGCGACCGCATTCTGGACCTGATGCTGAAGGGTAGCGGGGATATTTTGGAGGAAGCGAGACAGGTCCTTCACGTCAAAGCTGGGTTCCTGGCCTATACAGTGGAGAATAATGACGAGTTCAAGAAAAGGAGTGACCTATGGGAAGCGATCCAGCCCATCCTTCGAACAGTTCATGATGAGCTTTCGACAGCTTTCAGCACCCTTTTGAAATGGGCTACACGGGAAAAAGACCGGGAAGCAGAAGCGCCACGTTGGACTAGAAACGACGAAAGAAAATACCGAGGTGTTCTTAACAAGCTCGAGGGCTCAACAAGCCGCAAAATCAACGACGTGGAACGTATTTTGGGCAGAATCGATGCACTGGAGAAGTTCCTCGACTCCTACTTCGACAAGACTCGGGCAAGATTGTCCAATGAGAACATGTTGACCTTCACGTAGGTGACGGTCATTTTTCTGCCTCTTGGATTTGCGGCAAGTATATTCAGCATGGCTGAGGCGCCAGGGCGTGTTCTCGTGACGCAAGTGATTGTTTGCGCGGTTATCACCCTCCTCTTAACTGTGGTTGTCCTAATCAATGCCAAGATCTTGCTGGGCACACTCAATCGGCAGCTCAATGCGTCGAAACGGGTCCTCAATGCCTCAAAACAGACAATTATGGATCTTGGCCAAAACCTTGATAAACGGTCGCGGTCAAAGGTGCAACAGAGTCAGATTTTCCAGAGCTACAGCGAACGACATTCATCCAAGAATCTCGACGCAAGTCGACCAAGATCTTCGGAAAGACACGTTGGCAGTAGATCAGACGCGAAAGAAGTGGAGAAACATGCAATAAGGCTGGGAGAGACAACAACGCACTGGGCTTTTTGGCCAGCAGTCTTGCTCGCCGAAAAACCAGCTCGCCTTGTCTTGCAGGCATGTCGCGTCCCATACGAAAAGAAGCCCGTCTGGACAACCGTCTCCCACATGGCACTTGGCCTCACTGTTCTGCCAATTTTCATCCTATCTTGGACTATGCAGGCTCTCTGCTTGAATGTAATTGATCTGGTGCGTCTGGCTATCTGTAAGCGCACCGAGCAAACCCCTGGTCACAACTCCGTGGACGAACTGCTAACGTCAGTCTCTCACAGTCACCATATCCCGCATGCATCTTTTGCGCTCTTTTGGAAATGATGCAAAGAGAATCGAGAAGAACAAAACATTATCGGAAGACGAGAATGGAAAACAAGCCGAAGACGGCAAAGAAGAGGAATACGACAACAAAGACCAAGATGAAGAGCAAGGCGGGAGCAGGACCGCCGGCAACGAGAAGATCTTGATGAACTTGACATACCCCCTCACCTCGTCAAGGCCGTTCAGAAGATTTCTCAAGGAAAAGGAGCAACAGAAGACAGGATCAAGTAGTCACAGCGTTGTCGAAGATTAGTGAGCAGCTGCTAGTCATCAAGACAAGGAGTCAAGAAATTCGTCGTTAGATACACAGTGATTTTAAAACTTCGGAGCCAGACCATCTGGTAAAAGTTGAGGTATACCGGCGCTTTTACACGCCCTCCGGGCCCCAAAACAAGCGAAGCCACGTCATTGAGATAGTCTGTGCTTATTAAAGCGATTTGACCATGCGAGTAGAACAATGCCGGAAAAGTGGGAATTCGTTCTCCAAGACGGCCTTGCCCCGTAGACCTTTTACGGATGACAGAACAGTTCATATCCTCCTGACACTGTTTAGATCCTCCCTGGATCTTGCGGAACCCCTCTTTAGCCGTCTTACGTCGCGGTATGGGTATGACGTGAGGAGCACATATGTGTAGTTAGACTAATACACAGGCATGTAAAACAAGCTGGCTTGCAACAGGTTGCCGAGAAGCGGAGAACTAGCAGCGGTCGGAGGGCAAGAAGTATCTAGGTAAGAAGGGAAGGAAAGGGGCAATTGCGGCCATTTTCAGGATGAGGATAGCAAATTGCCAATTTTTGCTACAAGCTGATGCAACGCACGCAAAAGGAAAGGGAAAAAGACATAAAAGACTTCAACCAGTTCATCTCCGTTTAGAGGCCTCAGCAGGTTTCATGCGTGGGTGGGCAGGCTTGAGATTCATGGCTATACTGCCATCCTTCGCAAATTGGGCAATTTCCTTTCCAAATAAATAAAGAGAACATTTAAAGGGAAATGAGCATATTTGTGACGTAAGTTGAGCAAGAGCGCATCTGTGCACTTTCTGCCTGCTCCAGCTGCAGCTGACGTACATGAGCGGGGTTGCTTACATGCTCTAGGCATCAACTCTTCCTGGGGGCTGTCACTTATTATAAAGACGGTCTGTTTCTGAAAGAGGGTACACGACATTTTGATCAGCAAAGTACTTTTGCTGAAGAAGGAATGTCATCGACCTTTGCTTAGGCATTCATTGCCGAAGACACCTGGGCACTTTACGCCCATAACCACGTACAAATAGAGACCCCGGGGCTTGAGATATTAATCCGGAAGACGGAAAATCGAGAAACAATGTCATTCACCCATGGGAATAAAGATAGCGAGGATGTCGTTGTAAGACATTCGGAAGAGGCAACGCAGCCACCCTCCCTCAGGTCTCCTGAATGCCAGGTATGTCACGACCTGATGCAGATGTTTGCAGCCAGCAAAGACAGGACCCCCACTACCACAACGACTATCGTTCTTGGATCTTTCGAAGAAGCCCTGTCTACCAACTGCCAACGGCACAAACCACTAGTGGAACGTTTTGTGGAGTACTGTCAACAGGCAGGGGCAAGGAGGATGAAGTCCAAGGACCTGGGGATCTTGTTCACGGGTGAACGACCCGAGATATTCGAGTCGGTGTCCAAACTAGGCTTCGGCCAGAGCCTTGTGCTCGCCAATAAGTCACCTTCACCCACCGACCACATCCGCAAAGGGCGCATCGTCGACCCCGAGTATATAGACCTCGAGACACTCAAACACTGGAAGAGTCAGTGCCTAACCTCCCACGGCACCAGGTGCCAGAACCCAATGAAGATCTGGCGCACCTCCCCAGCTTGGCTTGTGGACATCAAGCAGAGGTGCGTTGTACGAGGCGACGACCCTGCCGTCGGCTCCTCCCCCTTCGTGGCGCTTAGCTACCGCCGGGAAACCGAGCCCGGCGTCGGCGTCGTGCCCGAGTCCATGCTGGGCCTGCAGCGGCCTCGCGTACTTGACGATGAAGGAACTAGCGGTTGGGTGTCCCCGCTAGTCAGACACGCCATGTACCTCACCACGGTCCTTGGCGAGCGCTTCCTATGGGTCGACACCCTCTGCATAGTCCACGGCGATGACACCACCGCCAAACAGCTAGGTCTCATGGGTGCCATCTACGCTAGCGCCGTGGTGGTCATCATCGCCGCGGACGGCGATGCGCATGATGGGATTGCGGGCCTGAAGGGAATTCCCGAATCACTGCCGCGGAGATCTCAACAGTGTCTCATACCGTTTGGGGATGACGAAACTATCGTCGCGCGGACCAACTCGCCGTTCTCGTTGATAACTGGTGGACCATACTACAAGCGTGGCTGGACATTCCAGGAGCACAAGATGGCGAGCCGCAAGATATTCCTCAAGGACGGCCTGGCACACTGGGAGTGCCAGCACAGCCTGTGGCATGAAGATCTCGTTCAGGGAGTAGAGCTCGACAAGTACATCGAGCCGCGGCTCCGAGAGATCTTGGCTGGGTTCCCTGTACTCAGCAGCCTGAGCAACATAATCGGCAATTACAACGATCTGAAGCTCCGATATGAGGAGGACGCGCTGCCTGGGATCATAGGTCTTCTGTCAGTACTCAGTCGGTCGTTCACGGGTGGTTTCTTGTATGGCATCCCGGAGACCTTTTTCGACCGGGCCATAGGATGGCGGCCATTCTGGCCCCACACGGTCCTGACGCGACGGAAACCCTCGGACCGGCCTAGCCACCTGAAGTTTGCGTCGGGGTTGCCCTCTTGGTCATGGGTCGGGTGGAAAGGACTCGTCACACTGGGGGACGAAGCAGCTCGGATCAATCACAGGTCGCCATCCATCAGCGAGACACTCCCGATCACGCAGTGGTACACGGGAGTGTCTCCCACGACTGCTCCGCACGACCGTCGGGAAATACGTTCATCTTGGTACCAAGAGAGAAGCGGCTGGAAGAAAAGCGCGGCAGATCCCACCTTGCCACTGCCAGCTGGCTGGACCCGCCACGAGGTCAAGCCTGGAAGCACTTCGACGTTCAGGGACGAACCGCTCCTGTGGCCAGAAGAGTGCGGAGGATATGTGTACAAGCACAGGAACCTGCCTGATGACAGCTACGGCCCAACGGACACGTTCTTCTACCCCTTCCCAGTCCCGGACATCACGGAGGCAACTCCGCCTGACATGCCTGAGCAGACGACGTACCTGTTCTGCACGACTCGGCGAGCCCGCCTTTGGACACGCGGGGAGAAGATTGTCGATCACAGGGTTATAGACGCTGATTCAAGCCTTTCCATAAGTATACAAGATGCGTCCGGCGACGCGGTCGGTGAGCTCCAGCTGCATGATCATGATCAGCTGAAGCGGCTTGTAGGCGCATCGGAAGGCATTGAGCTGGGTGCGCAGGTCGAGGTTGTAGCGATCAATCGGATGCGGACGATTGGAAACACTTTCATCGAGGAAGAGAAAAGGCGGGGCCTCCCTCAGTGGACTCGTGATGAATATACTGTCTTGTGGGTCGAGTGGATAGAAGGAGTCGCGTACCGCAACGGCGTAGGGTCGATCGAGAAGTCCAGATGGGAGAAACTTGATCTCGAAGAGGTGAAATTAGTGATGGGATAGGCTATATGGGGATTCAGATGACAGGGAATTTGATGGTGATTTCATAAGTGAAATGAGTATGGAATCCCTAACTCTTAAACTCCAGTGGACCAGTACTAGAGAACATTCGTCTTGGGTTAATGACCAGGAGCCAGAAACTTTTCCTGCATATCTAGGTCTTAAGCTAGTCCATGGCATCCATTCCCTTGCATGGAGGGCTTTGTCGATGGAATTTAAAAGCCGCCCCTGTTCCATGCTGAAGATGTACCTGTACAGATTCGGTCATGATGGGTCAATCTTCAAAAAACAATACGTGTTTGACAGGACTGTATTTTTCAGTGCCTATCTATATAACTCTTCCAGTTGTTCCTTGTAAATAAGAAAATCGAAAGGGAAAAGCAGCATCTGGACGTGAGTGTAACTAGATCTATAATTCTCCCAAGGCCACACAATAATACATCAGTACCTGTACGCTGTTCAAAACTTGCGTGTCATTTGTACGATAATTACTGTGCAAAACTCTTTTACTTGCGGTCTGGGATTTCTTTCAGAGCACAGCGTCTTTTTGATTTGCTCAATTGGTACCATCGCAAGTCCAAATCTGTCAACCAAAAGGGGGTCCCCACAGTGGTCTGATACTGTGCACATGTGTCGAACGACCAACAAAAACTTTGATAGGTCAGCAACGAATAAGCTCCCTGGTCCTCCGCGGGAGTCCCCCGCTATGGATCAAATCAAGCGACTGGTCAATAGTGATGTACACTAGATATCGTCTGACTTGCCTTTTCTGGTGCATCCTTCGACACACAACACATGCAAGACACTGACCAACATGTATGCATATGGCTTAGCGTGCTCAAAATCCGAATATTGGGGACCCGAACACGAACACGCCCCACCCTTGCCTTGTCACGACTGACATCAGTCCGTAGTTTCTATAACTCCCTTCTGTTGTCTGCGCATTGGTCTCTCTTCTTTTCTCTTGAGAGGTCAGTCAGTATGGCCGAATCATTCGAGGTCAATTGGTCATCCACAATGGGCTCAAAAATACTCGCCCTCAATTTCCCTGGAACAGCACCGTTAAGGACGGCCTCGTGGTCGTGGCTCGCTGTTTACGGGCTGCTGCTAGTTATTGCGATCCATGTTCTACGCCAACAACTCCCTCGAAAGAAGTCCGAGCCTCCTGTTATCTTTCACTGGATTCCTTTTGTCGGGAATGCAATTTCTTATGGAACCGACCCTTGCAAATTCTACAAGCAATGTCGGAAACAGGTGTGTTATGTGCTTTCTACACCGGGTGCTGATGCTGACCTGTGCTTCGCGACTTACAGCATGGCGATATCTTCACTTTCATATTGTTCGGGAAGAAGATGACAGTCTATCTCGGCCTCGAAGGCAACGAATTCATCCTAAACGGCAAGCTCGAAAACCTCAACGCCGAGGAGGTGTACTCCCCGCTTACCACCCCCGTCTTCGGTCGGGACATCATCTACGACTGCCCAAATGCGAAGCTCATGGAGCAGAAGAAGTTTGTGAAGTTTGGGCTTACACAGCACGCACTGGAGACATATGTTCCGTTGATTGAGAATGAGGTCAATGGATTCCTCAAAGCTTCTCCTGCTTTCAAAGGTCGCTCAGGAACATTCGACGTGCCGTCCGCGATGGCTGAGATTACCATCTTTACCGCGAGCCGGACACTGCAGGGAGCAGATGTACGAAAGAAGTTGTCAGGGGAATTCGCAGAGCTGTACAATGAGCTTGATCTTGGTTTCAGGCCCATCAACTTTATCTTGCCCTGGGCGCCACTGCCACATAACAAACGACGAGACGCTGCACGCATTCAAATGGAGGCCGTCTACAAGGACATCATCAACGAACGCCGAAGGTCAGGTCCAAGTGTCGAGGACAAGGAGGCCGACATGATGTGGCACCTGATGAGCTGCTCCTACAAGAATGGCGAGCCAGTTCCCGACGAGGAGATCGCCGGCATGATGATCACCCTTCTTATGGCAGGCCAGCACTCGTCCTCCTCCAGCAGCTCATGGATCATGCTCCGCCTGGCCTCGCGGCCCGACATCGTGGAGGAGCTGTACCAGGAGCAGGTGCGAAACCTCGGCTATGACGGCACCCAGCCCTTCCAGTATTCCGATATCGACAAGCTTCCGTTGCTCCAGAACGTCATCAAGGAGACGCTGCGGGTCCACGGCTCCATCCACTCCATCATGCGGAAGGTCATGAAGCCATTGCCGATCCCCAAGACAGAATACGTTATCACTCCCGACCATGTCATGGTCGCTTCCCCCATAGTGACACATCTGAGCGACGAGTTCTTCCCGAAAGCAGGAGACTGGAACCCTCGCCGCTGGGAGAGTCGAGTGGAGGAGGCTGCAGACGAAGGCACTGTGGACTATGGGTACGGAGAGGTCAGCAAGGGAGTCAAGAGCCCGTACTTGCCATTTGGGGTCGGCCGCCATCGATGCATCGGCGAGAAGTTCGCCTACGTCAACCTGTGCACCATCATTGGCACCTTGGTCCGGAACTTCAAGTTCAACACGCTCGACGGCAAATCACATGTCCCGCCAACGGACTACGCGTCCCTGTTCTCCAGGCCGGAGGCTCCTGCGGTCATCCGCTGGGAGCGACGGTTACCCTAGTTCTGCCTGGTTGCTCATTGCTCTTGGACATTTCCAAGTCATACCACAGTATAATATAATGCAAGATCCGGAATTATAGATAGATCATAAGCCTAATAGATAGAGCTTGCCGCTCGATAGATATCTGCTAATCTCCGTCTATGTAATGTTTTGACGCCACCTTTCACTGAGCCCATTGACACTGAGACATCCCTAGTAATTTATGCATATCGTTCTTCCCCGGAATTCCTCACCCTCTCTCTCATTGCCGCCAGCAGCTCCGCCTCCATTTGGTCTACATCCACGCCCTGTTGCTTGAGAGCTTCCGCCACCTCGTGTGTTTTTTTCTTCCTCTGTCTTTCCCATACATACCAGGCTGCAACCACGCATACCGTGAAAGGGATCACTACCACCCAGTAGAGCCAGAATTTTGGTGAGACAGCTGAAGACAAGTCTGCCGAATCGTGGAAGTCGAAGAAGGTGGTAGAGAGAATGGACTTTATGAGCAGTCATGAGTGCTTAGAGTCAGGTCTAAAAGTGTACTATGAGCAAGAAAAAAAGAAGCTAACTCACTGCTACATAAGCGCCAGGCAGGAATATTGCTCCAAGTAAGGATAAGGCTTTCATTGCGGTTGAGTCATTTTTGGTGGCGTAAGCAAGAGCTCGCTGTTCTCCGGCCAGCCTCACAGTGAGACGGTTCTCCTGTCTCGCAATAACATTGACCAGCTGTGTTTACATGTCAGCTGTGTGGGGCTCTTATGAATAATACGTTGAGACTGACTGCATCTTGCTGCATGATGAGCCTCATCAGGGTCTTGTCCATATAGACACCGAGGCTCTCAAAACGCTGTTCAAGGAAATCCACTCTAGACCCGAACCTCTGGTGCATCTCAGCCACATCCTTGATGTTTGAAACTTCAGGACCCAGTCTTGTCAAGCAGGCACGGAATGACTGCAGTATGCGGGTATAGTCCTTCGGAGCTTTCCACAATACCTGAGCGTGGCATTCAACGATGTCTCGGCGGAGAAGCTCAGTATGGAGCTCAGCCAGGTGATGGCTATCATCCGTTGGATGTAAGAACTCCTGTCCGAGCTGGTTTTCTATGCTTCGCACCCAGGCCCTAGCTGTTCGCTGCCTGAGCTCGGTACCTGCCATACACTCCATTTCGAAGATTAGAAGTGGGATCAGCAGCGGGTGATAGGTATTATCGGCGCATTGCTTGAGAGGCTCCAGCACATCTGCCATGTTTGACGAACCGGTCCCTTTATAGAAACCCGTTGTAGTGTTCTTTTCGATATCATGGCTGAGTATTAGCTCCCAACCGCGAGTCTTGCGCATTTTTTCAACGTCGGCCTTTCTGAAGATGATGTCTGGAATTTGTTAGCTGAGCGTCTTTGTATTCTTTATGTGATTTTGGAGTGTCACCTAGGCGTTTCTTTCCATTCTTCTGGACGAAGTCCCACCAGAACAGAGGCCCAACACCTGCAGTCAATTCCAAAGCATTTGTGGGCAAATTCATCTTTTTTATCATGGATTCATAGTGCAGAGGCGGTAAGCTGATCGTGTCAGGGCGGAAAGTGTCAGGGTGTTTCGCATTGACTTGGAGGCTGAATATGTAGTCAGCGGACCATTATCCCTCTAAAATCAGGTTGGAGTCCGGTTCCAAGGCCGTCTGCACTACATTAACTTGACTTTGGCTGCCACCTTCACATCCTCTCGCAATATCGGAGATCGGTAGACTTCCTGGTACTTCTTTAAGCGTTGTTCCAAGTCTCAACATCTTGCATTACGGCCACGGCTGACTTACCATTTCGAAGCCGTCGATGAAATTTTGGAGTTCATCCAAAGGGAGGTCCTCCTGCTCCACCGTATTGCAATCGTTATCCTATTCCAGGGCCATCATTAGATACAAGATCATGGACAAATATCACATGTGTGTATGAGCATACAGTGTACAGCAGCATCTTCAGGTAGCTTGTTTCCTCGGAAACCGTTTTGGAACGTTGAAGCTGTCGTGTGAACAAATGTTGCTCCATCACTTTGTCGTCTCATGAGAGTACTGAATGTTCACACAACCTCGAGAAAGAGCGGAATGGAAGAGTTAAGTGAATCTGAGTCCTCGTTGCGTCTCATGGCGAAATCCTTTCGGTGACCCACAGTGTAAGCGCTATCCCAGATTTGGCAGCCATGCATGCACATGCTTCAATGTGACGTTGGAAGTTTAAGAGACATCACGGATCCTTAAGTGATATGCCCCACGCTGAGGTGGCCTGATAGACAGCATAAAATAATATAAGAATTAAAAGTAGCAAGTGGATAATACTCAGCACAGAAGGGAACGGGGGAAAAGCATTTTCATATCTCAATCATCGTCCTCTTTTGCATCTCCCAAGCCATCACCCCCGATGACGAGTATATACTGCCCATCAAGCTGGGGAACATTTTCGGCACTGATAATATTGGTGGACCAGCTTAGTCTCTGCTTCTCCAGCGCCGAGAACTTCTCTGTTGAGCTGGCATTAAGTGCACGCCTCGCAACAACCAGCTGCTGTGGCTTTCGACCCGGTGCTTTTGCGGCAAGCATGTCTGGATTGACTGGATAGGAGCATTATATTAGCTAAACATCTTGATCGAGAGGAATGTCAACTGAAAAGAGCTTGTTTGCTTACAGGGGAAGTTTACGGCAGCTGATAAGCCACTTGATGCTGTTGCCGTCGTATTAATGGTCCAGGAAAAAGAGTCTGTGGTGCTAGCGTTAATTGAAATGTTCCTCTGGTGCTGCGATTGTACCGTGGGCGAAGCTTACTGAGGGGTATCGTATTTTCTGGTAAAGCAGCCTGGTCGACTCCATTGGGAATGTCGACATTCATAGCGAAGGGTGTTGCTGCAGCCATACTGAATCGCAGGCCATCCACAAACTCTGCCTCTTGAATGCCAGGCCCGCCGGTGATGTTGACCGTCCGTGTGGCACCCTGTCCGTATTGGACAAATATGTTGGAGTTGTCCACGGATTTGCGTCCCAGAAGCATCTGCATCATCGGGTGTCAGCTATCAAAGCCCCGAGGAAGAGATTTCATCTGCGTATGGGTAGGACCAGGCCACAGAGAGGAGACGTTTGTTCTCGATAAGGTCAAAATCGTGTTCGGAAACTGCTTACGTATTCACCGTCTAAAGATGTCATCTTGATGATACGGGTCTTATTTTCCGACCTACGAGAAGAAAGTTAGATACGACAGTACGAACGGAGATCTTTGGTTGTGGTCTTGATACGTCCGAGGACAGCACGTACACATGAACGTTTCTTTGCGCCTCCGAGATGAACCATGCTTTGCCGTCGGGTGCCAGTTTGCCGACGAAAGTGTTGGAAACATCGAAACCTTCCTGCTGTAGGGCAACCGGGTCGTAGGGCAACTCAATCTTGGCAATGAGATCTTGGGCCGTCTCATTCATCTTAATAACCCAGCTATACTTCGAGAGACTGGTGAAGCCCTCTCCCGAGGACCCTTTGACGAAGTTCCCCGGGAGCGGCGAGGTGTTATTGGTCACGACGAGTGTACGGTTGGTGGGGGAGAACAAATCAAGGGCGAGGCCGTCCGTGAAGTCCTGGTCTGTTCGAGCCATCTGTCATTCAACGGATCAGTATTACTGACATGCACATAGCATCATTTCTGAGGGGACATCTGGAGTGAAGCAGCATAGACTGACCTGGCCGAGGACTTGGATAGTATCCCCGAAATTTGCCAAGGGGTCATCTTGACCACGTGTAAAGGTAGTAAAGATGCCTAGAGTAAGGCAGAATACGAGCCACGCACGACGCAGTGACGGAGCAGCCATGGAATCAACCGGGGAAAGAGACGCGGGCTGAGATCTTTTAATTTCCAGTGGTTTTTCTTCCAGCGTCGATCGTATCAACCATATTGGTTACATTGGGCCGAGCCTCATATTTAATGATCTCTTGAGCAAATAAGGGTCACTCCTTTACGGTCTAGTCGCACATTTTCAGACAGACGATGGCTTCGTCTTCCGCGCGCGTGCCTGTGCAGCCTTTCAGGTGCGCCAGACTGAGGTGCGCCAGGGAGAGAGACTAACGGCATGGACGGTTTGACATTTGTGGTTTCACCGGGATGATGGTGTGCACGGACTTTGCTGACTCTTGACAGGTCCTTCAAGCTGGTGAACATCGGGCCAGGATCTGATGGTTTGAGTCTGGGGAACTGATATCCCCACGGCAATCCTAGTGGGTGGAACAGCAAATTGCCGACTTAGTCGCCTGAAGTTTCTAAAGATAGGATTTTACCAAGGGTTCGAGTCGCAGCTCGGATCACGGAAGACTGATTTGCTACGGACAGAAATGGGCCGTGCAGATCCCAAGTAGCTTGGAAACAATCTTGGAAAAGCTTAGGTCAACTTGACACGTCTGGCTCTCGGGAACCTGGCCTCGCGAGGTTGCTGATAACAAGGATTCCTAGTCAATGCATGTCATGTAACGCAAGAAGCCAAATTACTTCGTCGATGCTATCCTTGACTTTGTTTCTTTCCGACTTACTTAGATCAGAATTTTGAGTTCCTCTAGGTCCGCCACACCCATCAGGCCCTGTCTGTTTCTCTACAGTTGGGCACCAGTCAGACAGGCCACCATCATTAATCGATCCCGTGGTTGTTCATAGACGATGAAGCCACATACCCGAAGAAAGGGCCCGCCCCCTCCTCTTGACCTTAGGGATGCTCAGAACGAAGCCATCGAACAGTTCGATCGACTGACACCAACGTCACGGACACCAACTTTACGACGTACACCTACACCCGTCCGAGCAACGGCGACACCTATCCAAATAGTACCAATAGGAACACCAACCTTCACGACCTCCACAACCTCTACCAGCTCCACAATATCTACAAGCCCGACGCGGACAATGACACGGACAACGACAGTCACTAGTATTAGTCGGTGCGTAATTCTCGAAGGCGTGGGTAGGTGCAGACTTTGCTAATCAGACCATTTACTCTTCTAGTTCACTCACGGGATCAATAAGTCCAACTGTGACAGCTACAGCTTTCATTAGCACCCAAGCTCCAACACAAACAGTCACGGTCACAGCAGACCTGGAGTCGTTGACCTTGTCCAGAGGCAGTTCAACATCCACCAGCACAGCAGCAGGCACAGCCGTCGCCACCAAAGCAGCACAAGGCGGTCTCGTGCTCTCATCCGCAGCGGTCGGGGTTATTGCAGGATTCGGGGCTCTGGCAGCGGTCTCGGTCGCCGCAACGCTCGGCATTGTTCTGTTGAAGAGGCGGAGGAGGCTACAAACGAAACAAGAAACATAGATGTTAATATGAGGAGGCTATGTAAGCTTAAAATTAGACTTTAGATCTAGACGCGTGTACTCATCAACTCAATACTAGATTTAATCCCATCATGACGAGCGATTCATCCAGCGATTCATCCAGCGCTTCCTGTGGTACCTCGTCAGAAAGGGAAAAAGCATGAGTGGCTGGGGGCAAAAGTACGCGTATCCGTTTCTTGCTGCGGGCGTGCGGGCGACCAATTGACTGAACAGTTTCGTCTGCGCCGGAATTAGAATGAAACATGTTCGGGCTCTTATCAGTAGCGCGGATCTTTCAAAACCTTAAGTTTAGCTTCTAGACCATGGTCAGTGTGGTAAGGCAAAGCGTTCGTCCTCAAACAGCAGCTAGCTCAGCGCCTTGGCGCAAGCGGCGGCGACATCTCGTATTTACGAGCACCCGAGGACATGAGGATCTTCCCAGCTTAGCCACTTCAGCTGTTCAGGCCTTCCAAGCTTCGGGCTGCTAGGATATGGAACGAATCATATTGGGTTTCACATGTCACTCCGGGTTGTCTTGATGAAACGGGAAAGGAACAGCAGTGAAGGGGTCGAGACTCTGAGCAGAAGAGATGAAGCCGTGTTTTATACGAAGTTCTAATTATGTCGTGCTTCTGAAATGTACTGCTTCATCGTGGGCAACGGCGTGTAGATCCCATCGTCCGCGAGACTGACATTGACCTTAAGCTAGTCAAGGTCAGCGTCAGTGTCCCCGACGGCAAACTTACGTTTATCGTCCTGCTACCACAGAAGTAGCATCTCCTACATCCATCATGAACACACCCGAAGAAGTACCCATCGACCGCCGGCGGTTCACGACCCTCGAAGGGTGGCGCGAAGTTAGTCGTGGTGTGTTCGTACCAGCGGGATCAACCATCTCGTCCCTTGCGTTCGAGTCGAACCGAAATTCCCGATTCGATCCAGAATGGGGCCGGTTCGATGGCAATGAATCTATCAAGACAAGAATCTCCAAGGCTGAAGAGCAAAGACGGACATTTTCCCAGGCTCCAAGCAACATTAGAAGATTCTCGTCGTGGTCTTCTGCCAACCCCTTCATCTCTCCAGAGGAACTTCAGGCGGAGGCGGAGGCGGCGGCAGCACAACCAGCTGCTGATTCTGGCACACAAAACGGTGTCCTCGATGTAGAGCAACGGCCACGTTCGGAACAGCCGTTCCATATTTTCAACAGGAGACAAAAGTGGTTCGTCGTCATCATCATCGGTGTTGCTGGCCTCTTCTCGGGACTCTCTTCAAACATATACTTTCCATCTTTGGATGCGATCGCCAGGGTACAGTGCCATTGAAGTGCGTGAGCTATCATGTATCTTGATATAGCTAACACGGTTCTCAGGACCTGCGCGTCAGTCTTGCCAGTGTTAACTTGACCATTACCTCGTACCTCGTCATCCAGGGCATATCGCCGCTTTTCTGGGGTCCATTGTCGGATACTATAGGACGAAGACCGATCTACATCGCCTCGTTTTCGGTCTACATCATTGCCAACATCATCCTCAGCTTCTCGCCCAATTTTCCTGTTCTTTTAATCGCCCGAGGTCTCCAGTCCGCAGGAAGTGCCTCAACTGTCAGCATCGGTACGTGTTCACTACCAACGGTGGACCCGAATTGTCATGGCTGACGAGGATCGTGGGCGATAGGCAACGGGGTGATCCAGGATATTGCAACACCTTTGGAACGAGGCAGCTTTATCAGCTTCTACCAGGCTAGTGAGTTCTGTCCCAAACTTCTGATGCTATCGCCCGTTGAAGAGATCCTGGATAATTGACTTTTCCAGTCCGCAACTTTAGCATTGCCATAGGCCCAGTCCTAGGAGGACTCCTCGCCAACTTCCTTGGATTTCGGTATAACACCCGCACCAAACCAGTACTGTGTGTGCATGGAGAAGTGATACTGACAGTGATCTCCTGTCAGATCTATCTTCATCTTCCTCACCATCCTCTCTAGCCTCGTCATAATCATGCTGCTCATCTACCTCCCCGAGACCCTTCGAAGGATTGCCGGCAACGGTACCTTGAGACTTTCTGGCATGTATCAACCATTCATCCGCAGGCTGATGAAGGAGCCGGACTATATGGAAGACCCAGGAGAAAAACCAGAAGTGCCAAAGGTCACCTTCAAGACATTTACAGCGCCTATAAAGCTGCTTGCCGAGAAAGACATCATAGCCCTGCTGGTCTCCGGAGGCATGGTCTATACAATATGGAGCATGGTAGTGGCAAGTACCACCGGAATTTTCCAGGACCGATTCGGATTAAACGAATTAATGCTGGGTCTGGCTTTCTTGCCCAATGGTGCGTAGGAAAACGCTCCGTGATTGCGAGAGTCGTGGTACCCACCCCATGCCATGCCAACCAGCACAAACTGACACGCATCATCACAGGCGCCGGTACCATCGTGGGCTCCTCCATCGCCGGCAAGCTGATGACCCGAGAGTTTGTCCGCTATGAAGAGCGATTTCTTGAAACTCATCCGGGCGCCTTGGCTCCCTCAAAGTCAAGGAAGGCATTCGCCCCCGACTTTCCAATGTACGTTCCCGTCTGGCACAATTCCAACCACTTCACTCTGCTGAAGCCCATCTTTCTCAACTTCGATCAGGGCTTGTGACTTCAGTAGTATTGACCCTGACTTTTCAACAGTGAGCACGCCCGACTTCGCTACATGCCATGGATCACCCTCATATTTGTGGGTTCAACCGCCATCTACGGATTTACAGTCCTGCCCACCGACCTACTACCACCGCAGGCCGCCGACCCGGCCTGGATTGTCCTCCCGCTCTTCCTCCAATTCCTCATAGCCGCAACGTCTAATGCCGTGTTCGCGATTAATACCACACTTGTGTCTGACCTTTGCCCGGGCAAGGGGGCTAGTTCCACGGCGATTAACAACCTGGTGCGGTGCAGCATGGCAGCCGTCGGTGTTGGCTTGATAGAGTCGATGCTTGCACTTGTGGGGCGCGCCGGGACGTTTATCGCGCTGGCGTTGCTTGTGTTGTCTATGTCGGCGATATTGGCGATGGAATGGTATTGGGGGATGCAATGGAGGCAGGAAAGGGAGATGAAAAAGAACATAGAGAAAATGTAGACATAGAATAGAGGTGCTGATTGTATTTAGAATGTAGATCTGACTACTGATGGCATTACTACCATCGTATTGTCTTTCCCACAGGTACCTACGTATCTAGATTCTTGCCAACATTCTCTAGGACTCGACCTTGTCTGCCTCAACAGCATTCTCTTGGCTCACGCTTACATCTCTCTTTCCTGTCTCCTGAGCGCCTGGCACATCTCTAACATGCATCCCTTCCAAGACGTGGTTAGGAATCACGGCACCCTCCTCCCTGTGGTCGTAGTTCGTGTCTTTGATATGGTAAATGCCAAGGTAGTAAAAACTACAAATGCCGATGGCATAAAACAACAGTATGCCCCCTGCTTCGGCAATGAACGGGATCTTAATGGAGTCGAGGCCGAAACAGATGGCTTCGCCTGCGCCGAGGACTCCACGAAACACGCCAACATAATGCGTGAGCTTTTGGGGGGAGTTTGTGATCGCGCCAATCCAGTAGTAGACGATATTATGCCAGAGTTGCTAAGAGCACCACGTCAGCTCCTAACGAGATGACAGTGTTTAAGTACTGCCGGTCATGGTGAGCGGGAGTACTCACAGAGAATACCCAATTGAGCATGAATAGGATGAATATCCAGCCAAACCTCGGCTCATCCCAGTCAGTCGGGTCCGTGGGCGGCGAGTTTCTATTGTAGTTCCGAGTTCGGATCTGAAGTCGAGTGAGCACAAGCACGATGCCAGCTGTAGTACAGTAGAGAAACAAAATGAAATAGTCCTTACCATCTCCCACACCCAGGCAGCCACCAAAGGAACAGAAACCACCGTCAAGCCAATGAGCCCACGCTTCCGCCGGCCCCAGGTTTCATGGTCTAGAATCGATCGCAAGGCCCATCCAGCCGGGATTTGAAGACAGACGGCAACGAATGACAGCAATGAGCGCGTTCTGAGGTTGTTTAGATGGGCTAGCTCAGACCTGGTCAGAAAACTTGCTCGCGGCGCTCATTAGATGTTACTGACCATTTACCGAGCCACTGTAGACCAAGAAACCCTCAGATGGGAAGAAAGCCGGCACCATGATCAGCAGCACGGGGTCCGTGAAAATCATCAGGTTCGACTTCAACTCCGCCCAAGCCCCCCGGGGAGGGTGGACGGCAACCACGGACCCATCATCCCGCCTCAGGTCCTGCGGGCGGAGCAGCAGCAGGCCACAGAGCCCACCGATGATCATAATCACGATGAAGGCTATGTACACCGACCGGGGGACGCCTGCGACCGTGGCGGAGTTCCTGTTGATTATGACAGGGATGATGCCGCCAATCACAGACCCCAGCGCTTGCATGTTCATCAGCATGGTAGCGAAGGAGCCCTTCTCGCGCTCCTCGGGGTACGCAGTCGAGATATACCCGGCCGTGATGAACACCATGCCAGCGCCGATACCAATGATTGGCCCAGCCGCGTACGGGTAGCCCTTGAGGCCCGTCTCGTCATAGTACCACAGAGAGCCGACGTACACGACGTAGGTCTGCACGCCGATGCACATGGTCACCCCGGGACCAAGCTTGTTCAGGATGCTGCCGCCGAACGAGGACGAGAAGAACCACACGGAGCAGAGGGTGGCGTTGACGACCTGGACGACCTGTGCTGAATCGGGCCTCCCGCCGCCGGCGCCCAGCAGGTTTAGTGCGATGTACATGCCCGCCGATGCGCCAACGCAGACGCCGCTGATTATGTTTTGGACCCAAGGGCTACGGTACCGCAGCTGTGGGAGATTTAACAGGCCCATGGTGATCGAGAGCTGGAGGTTTGTGGGGCAAAAAAGAAGTGCAAAAGGTTATGACAGAGTAAGACGAATGTCGGGGCAGAGAACATAGGACGCGTTTGAACAAGCATTGTCAATGGTTTTAAAGGTGTCACCTATAGTCTATCCTTTCCTGGCGAGGTGACCGTAAGCCGGCCAATATGCATTATAAGCACATATTGGAATGGTCTCTAACAGGGGAGAGAATCTGTACGCAGGATAAAAATCCGATGTTATTAGTCCGAGATAAGCTTCTTAAGGTTAGTGCACATTTCTCCAAATTCTGGTGAACCCTGATCGGCGGCACATCTGGGCATACTTGGACGATAGCATGCAACTATCAAATAGCCGAGCACGCTTGGATTCGAAGAGAGATAACAGCCCATCAGCCATGGCCCGAACCTGCAGGACAGGTCCTGAGTTAACGCCCACAGCTGCCATCGGCTCATCTCGTCCACAACCGTTGTGTCGAAACGACCCGAACTCCTTCACCGCCGACATTGGCCTGATCCTCGCCACCCAAGTGCACGATGCGGTGGACAGTGTGATCCTTCTGCCCCCTGAATACATCCACGACCCAGAACCAGACTCACCAGAGGCCCCATGGCGGGAATGTTACGATGCCAAGCGCTGTTGGAAGACCACAGTCGCATACGAGCAAATCAGCAGCAGCAGCAGTACACAGCTCCATCCTCATATCGTACCGTTCATCCGTCGTGGTCCCCGGACCGCCCTACCCATCTTAGCCAGGCCATCAGGTCCGCCACTGGACAGGTTTCTCGCCGAAAATAAGGCGGCTATGTACGACAAAGGCAGCCACCGCGTCAGAGCGACACATCGGCCGCTCGCCTACAAATGGGCCCTCCACCTCGCGTCCGCGCTGGAGTTTGTGCACGCACAAGACATCGTTATCGGGGACCTGAGCACCGCTCACTGCTGGCTCTCAAGAAGCCCCGCGCTGTCGCTGTGCCTGGTCGGGTTTCTTGACGCCAGCTTCAGGGACAGGAGCTCGGGGGTACTATATCTCGGCGGGACGAGCAGCAGCGAGCCGTTCCACCCGCTCAATGTCAGTCTTTCTGGGTCGCGGCGGGCCCCCGAGCCGAGCGTGCGGACGGACCTGTTCCTGTGGGGCTGTGTCGTTTACGAGCTCATGGTGGGGCACTGGCTGGGGCATGAGGAGGGTGCGCGAAGGTCGTGGGATGATATGAGCCATATGACTGCTCAGCAGGAGTGGCCTGGGCTGGAGAGGGAGTACCTTGGGGAAATAGTCAGAAAGTGCTGGAAAGGCGGGTATAAGTCGAGCCAACGCCTGCGGATGGCCCTATTGGAATTCTTGCAGGCAGGAGGCTGGCAGGTAGAAGCTGGTGATGGTTTGCAATTTGATGTGTCGACTATTTTCAATGAGACTGCTGTGCGCTGAGTCTTTGGGGGTTGTCCTACAACAATGCAAGTCCAGGCGGGCGAAACGGAGTTACAGACGACCTCACTTCATATTTGATCAGCCACATCCTATCTAGAGGGCGGATCGTATCACAATACACCCAGGTAACTCATATGCTCTATAGTACTAAGCGTTCTACTGTTTTAGTGAATAAATTATCACAAAGGTAGCATTTTGGGCGAGTGGGATGGCAATTCTTTTGGATGAAGGTAACACTTCTTGTGGGGGCGTTCCAGGGTGAGCATAAAGCGGAGAGAGTCCTGCTTCTTACTGGTCTCCTCGGTCTTCCAGTATCAATATCGCGAACTATTCCCCTGCGAACGTGCATGATGGGGTAGTAGCGATTATAACTTGGCCCCCTCAATTGGCTGTCGGCGTAATACGATCGACACTGTGATCTTGGCAGCGCCGTGTGACACTGATCCATGATAGAGTCAAGGGGGAATCTTGGACAGCTCATAAACTCGCTATCGTCTCAGACTACGTGGTGCAAACCCATGTCAGCCCCTCATCTCTTTTGTTCATGCTGGAGGTAAACCGGAATCATGGCGCCCAAGCTGACTGATGAGGAGAAGTACCCGGAGCTGTTCCAGCCTGATGCCAATATCGACCGACGAACATGCCGACGTACTATGCCGATGGAGGTCCTAGGCCTGGGGCTCTCTAGGACTGGTACAACGTGTAAGTCTCCCACAGTACGATTTGTTTCTTTCAGTGATTAGAGGCTCACTACCAGTATTGCAGCGCTGCGGCATGCCCTGATGATTCTCGGCCACACCGAGGTGTATCACGGATTTCGGCAGTTCAACAATCTCAGCGAATGTGCATTCTGGATCGAAGGCTTTAAGGCCAAGTATGATCCAGCACCTGGTCAGAAGCCGTTCGGTCGTGAGGAATTCGACCAGCTACTTGGGCATTGTTCAGCCGCCTGTGATACACCCACCAACGCTTTTGGGCCCGAGCTGGTTGCCGCGTACCCAGGTAAGTGTATCTGATGATTTACCACGCGCACGTCACAGAAGCTCGTCTGCATATTGTGTCAAACATGGCTGATACTTGCATTCACTAGATGCAAAGGTCATCTTGGTGGACAGAGACATCTCAAACTGGATGAGAAGCTTCGATGAGACAATCATCGAGTGGTTCTTCGAAAACAAGTTTCTCCGGGTGCTCTCAATCCTGAGGGCGCCTCAAGTCGCGGAAATCGATGATGTAATGCTGGTATGGCTCAAGTACGTCTTCAAGTGTCGCACCAGGCAAGAGTTCCGGGCGAACGCACGAGCCGTGTACACCGACCACTACAAGACAATACGGGAGGTAACGCCTCCAGAGAGGCTGCTAAATTTCAGACTTGACCAAGGCTGGGGGCCGTTGTGCGAGTTCCTGGGAAAACCAGTGCCGGATGTTCCCTTTCCGCACAGCAACGATACGCAGGCGTACCATGAACAGCTTGAGGTTGTGGTAAGGAGGGCAGCTCGCCTGATGCTGCAGAATGCAGCGCCGTATCTGGTCGGCACAGTCGCCATGATTGCAGCGATTCTTTTCAAATACAAGGGATCCAACATCAGGAGGTTAACTTAGTGAATCCTTGAGCTTAGAATACAGAGATTCACACCCGCAAAATGGGAGGTATACCAGTATTTCGCCAGCACTAAACTGCACGAGACACACCCGACACTCACACCAGACACCAACACATTCTTGTAAATTAAGTAGATGGGTGTTGGGTATGTGGATGTTGGTGTTGTGGGTGTAAAGTGTTAAGTGTGTAGGTGTTAGGTGGACTATTAGGTATATGAGTTATGGGTGTGTGGGTGTTGGGTGGATGGGTATTGGGTGTATGGGTGTATAGGTGTTTGATATATAGGCGTTGGGTGTGTGAATTAGGCCTGGGTCATCATTCTCATCATTTGTCACTGTCTACTTGTTAGTTGCACCTTCCTTAGCACTCTCATTTTGGATACCTCAGTAAATGCATTCTCTGGGCATCAAGCCTACAAAAAGACACGAAGTTGAACTTCCTATCAAGGAAAGAGTATAAATCTCTCTATGCTCCTGGGCTTGCTGTAGGTCTGGGTCCTCGGCATCCAAGGGGAATAGCCTGTTCTCCCTGTCCGCAGTCCTCACAGACTATAGGAAGTCTACCTTCAACAGGCTGATGACTCTGACATGCTGCTGCCTTCGCAGGACCCCCTGGGATAGTCGTAGTCAACTGTTCAGTTTCAGATGTGTCAAGGACACTCATGAATTTCTCCTTGAAGTCCTCGTGGTCAATCGGTGTCGCTCCTGATGCGCGTATTGGTTTATCGCTAGCACCTATAGCGAACAATTAGTACCTGAAATGCAATCATAGAATAGACGTATTACACTTGCCTTTCTCTATGAACTTTTTGATAAACGCATGGGAAATTCGTGTCCATTCCGCTCCAGCTGATCCATCATCCCTGCGGCGCGTCTGCTTGAGAAAAGGGATTCCTGCTGACATGTTCTCGTCGTCCAATGGGTAGGGGTCGTCCTTGTCTTTCCCTTGCTTGTGCCAGACCAGATCCGTAAATCCATTGAACCCATGCTTGTACTCCCACCATTCACCAGCTTCGCCACGCCCATCTTCCGGAAATTCTCCGCAGAATTTGGGAGGGGTTTGTTCTACGAACCCAGTCCAATACCCAGTCAGGACATGGAAGCCCTCGTGAGCAATCGTTACCGCCAGATAAAAGAGCGAGCGTTCGTAGTGTACTTTGTAGTTCCTGGAGAATCTTTTCATCTCTCCGCAAATTTCGTCATGTTGGTTGAGGGCGAATTCGGCCGCGGTAATCGCCTTAGGATCTCTGCTCTCTTGAGCCCGTCGAAGATCATCCTCAAGACCATGCGTCTTGGAAAGCCACTTTTGAGTATATGTCTTCTTGTACTCTGCCATTCGGTCCTTAAGCCTGCACATCCTGTCGAAAGGCTTGGAAAACAAGTCAGCATCTGAAATGCAAATTTGATGACGTTGGCGAACATACCCCGGGGTGTATTGAGATTTCAGCAGCGGGTTGCGGCTGATAGTGGTCGATATGGTCCCCCCAGCTATACCTCTCAGTATACCCATAACATGATCCAATCGAGGGAGTGATGTAGAGGTCGGGGAATCGCCCCCTCGACTTTTCAAGCCATTTGCCAATGGCATTTTGTATTCCTTCACCATAGACGTCCATATTTCCGGCTGTACTCAGATTGTACTCTGATTCCATGAAATCCACGACGCCTACGCTGTAGGTTGCCATCACATTCCGAGTCTGAGTCCGGCTGAGAATACACATTCCGGCGTTGAAACATTCGCGCATCTGCTCGTGCTCCGTGGATTTTTGAGGGACCTCGGCGAGATCTTCGGGTACGTGAGGATCTCCTCGGTATATTCTCAACGTATTGGGCTGGACAGGATATCGGTCGTACAATGATCCATCGCTGCTCGGAGTACCAGGACTTGTACTACGCACAGAGTACGCTGATTTTGGTGAATTTGTCGAATTCTGCGGATGGGGGTGTTGGGGACTTTCTGGAGGGCCTGAGGCGGTCTCGTTGGTGACGTCGTCCTGCTCGTTCCTCTCAAGCTGCTCGTTCTTCTCGTGCTGCTTGTTCTCGTTGTGTCTCTGGTCCTCGTTGTGCCTCTTAGTAGCATTGGACTCCTCAGCATCGATATTGCTGTCAGAGTCATCCATCGTGTACGCTGAAAACAAAGACCGCAAGAGGGTAGTATTAGTAAAGCAGAAAAGATCGGCGAACGGCTTGCAAGAGGGTATACAGAGTTGACAATTGTTGAAAATGCACAACAAAGTGGATAGAGAGGGGGTGCGTATGCAATGTTCAGTTTGACCATGACGGAGGAGGGAGAGTTTTGCAGAACTTTTTGAGGCCAAATGGTGCTTCAGAACTTCCCTGCTTCATTCACTGGTGTCTATTCACGCAGTCAACATTGAATATCCCCGTACTTCAACGGTGTACGGAATGGCTCTGAGGTGCACAAATCAAGTTCAATACTCTTAAATCAGTCTTGGAAGATTGAATCTTACGCCCTTCACAGGGTACCCCGTAGGAGGTTATCCCACCGAAGGTTATCCCGCACGAGATCATCCCATAGGAGGTTATACCACAGGAGATCACAACATAGAAGGGTATACCACAGGAGAGCATACCATAGTAGGTCATCCAAGGGGCGGGACCTTCATTCCCTCGGTCTGGAGTCCTCGGCTTTCATGGCTGCAGTGGAGTGTCCTGCAGATAATGCGTGCTACGGTATCAAGTGGTTCCAATATACTTGAGTAATACGATAACATTCGTTCAATTGATTTTGCGATGGGGCGCTCTTACATACTCGACTAGGTCCTGGCAATGGGTAGGTCAGAATAGCCTGCCAGAATGACCTCCAGGGCTGCCAGATAATATCCTCCATGGGCCATCTATGGTGACAGCTTGTCAATATGATGGTAAAGGAGATCCGTTCTCAGCCATGTAGGATATCAGGCAGATCATCGGCTTTGGTGTCTTGTTTGGATGTGCATTTCATTTCATTTGAGTTGTTGTTTTCGTTCACTGACGGGCATAACAGCGGCACAATTGCAAGGGATCATTTCAAACAAAGTGTACGGGTCCTTGGTATACAGTGTTTTAAACTTCAGTCACAGTCAGGCTGGAGCGTTTGCTGTCTATGTGAGTTTGCCTGGGTCAGTTGAACCGGGTAGCGAAATTCCAACCATTGGCCTGGGCTGCGAATGTTTCGAGAGCACTCGAGCAGATTTTCAGCGAAAGGAGTCCAGGCCCCAAACTGTCGTACGGTGAATTGTTGCATTGACTCTATCTTCCAGTCACAGGCCAACGCGACCAGTATTTATAGCAGACATCGCAGGCCATCCGGTCTTTCCCTTCGTTCCTCTCTTCGATAGCCGCAATGCAGCCACTGATTGCCTGGTATCCAAGCTCACCACAGAAACGCGTACCTGTTGCCTGTTGCCTGCTGCCTGCTGGTGTTGACTCCATTGAAATCGAATGGTGCAACGTCCTCTCGGGAATCACAGGCCACTGCCATTCATCGCCCCAGGTGAAATCAGGGCCCCCCTCCCTCCGAGTGTACTCAAGGGCTAGAAGGCAGGTGCGGATCCGTGCCCTGCTCAAGTCCACCACCTTAACTCATCTCTTTCCACCCAGATGCGGTCCACTTGATGCCGCATTCTCAGCACAACAACAAACAAAATTTCCAAAGCGAAATCAAAATGGACGACAAGTCTCGATGGGCGACTGTGGCGCCCCCCGAGCACGTTGACACATGTTGCGTGAGCGACGTCCTCGACACAAATCATCAGAGCATCTTTGCGACTGCCATGTCGAATATGCTCTCCACAGAAATCGCAGAACAAACGTTCGCGCAGATAATCGACGGCCTCCCACTCAAAGACGTTGCTTTCAGTCTGCGGACGCATGAGTACACTCGATACGACCCTGTCTTTTCCCATCATAAGCTATGCCCTGGCGTTCTGGAAAAGACGAGGGAGCTCCGAAATGATTTCGACCCGAAAGCCATGGAATTGAGAACAGACGTAAGTACCACTAAGAGCATCATGGTAACATTGACATACTGAGAATATTGCAGGTTCTTCAGAGATACCAGGAGGTCCCAGCTGGATCACAGGCGTCCAAACTCCCTCTGCTAGAGCTCGTGGTCATAGCCGTCCACACCATTGCAGCCAAGCTATTCGTGGGCGACGAGACTTATCACAAGAGAGACACTCCCTGTACCAGTCACATAAGGAACGAGGGAGCTGACAACCATCGAATTCCACCCTGGCCAACCAGCTTCGCCGTGGTAGGATTCACAGACACGGACCAGTTTCCCGCAGGAATCGCCGACGTCGCAGGCTATTGGGCCGAGGATGTCATCTTTGGCGGAGTCGTTTTATTTGGCAGAGGAGAAAGCGGTACTGGCGTAAGTAATCACTCCGCTGCCGGAACTTAGGAGTACCCGTGAAGCATCCTGTCCATCTATCGCTAACACGATTTGAACTCCTGTCTAGTACGATGGAGTTTGGTTCAACTCCCACCGCCACGGCGTGACATTTCGCATTTATGCCCTGACTGACGACCAACTCGATTCGCTCCTGCAATTTCTGGAATGGGTGCCGAATGCCCATGAGGAGGACCCGAAACGACGGCCAGAATGCCCTCTGCCGATTCTAGGAGATGACAACAACTTGACTCGATTCAACCCCGACGTTGCGATTCCCATGCATAACATCTTCAGGGACCGTTGGGAACGGAAAGCCAGCTGGAGAAGCTACACCGATTATAGATGGTGGAACGTGAAGGGAAGACCCAAGAATGAACTTGACTACCCAGAGATTGAACAAAGGAGGAACAGACGCGAGGAGGGACCAAGGGTCACATTGGGTGACATCACGAAGAGACAACAAAATGGTCAAGGTCCTCGCTCTCAGCTTGGTACTTGATGATCAGTCCATACCAACTGCTGCTGGCATCTCTTCAGGCCTTCCTGGTGCGATCAAACAGGGTGACAAATTGGGACATCCTTGATTAGAATGCAAACTCATGAAAGCAATCCTCTGCGTCAATGAATCTTGTCTTTAGTGAGGAGCGTCAAAATACTTGTTCTAATAGTCAAGGAACAGCTAAGTCAATACAATATTCATTGGAGTATGAACGAAACTATGTCACAGAATACACGGCAAATAATCAAGACACATTTCAATGCAGATCAACTTCCCAAATAATAAGAATCAAACTGTATATACAAACGCTTTTCGAAAACAATAAAGACACATGGAACCCGAACTATCCACAGGCAAAGCACACAAAACCGGCCTGACAAACGGCAAGGGACCTCCACAGGCTCCATGAAGTGAAAATAGCACCCATTTTGAATTCAACACCTGCAGACCGGGCTCTAACGTCTATCCATCACATACCAACACCACCACTCTTGATGCGCTGAAGTCTCTTTCGCTGCACAGGCAGATAGAATCCCCCTCAACAATTACACATTCCACAAGCTCCTATGGAAAATTACATCAGGAGGTAAGAAACAAAAGCAGACGCGGCTCCGAGCACGCTGACACCGACAGAGGCAGCAGCACCGGTAACGATGGGGACAGTGGAGGTCGAGTTGCTGCCAGCGCCGCCAACAGCCGAGGTAGGACGGGCAACACCGCTGGTAGCGAGGCCAGTGGCACCGGAAGCAGCCGCACCGGTGGCGGTAGCCAGGCCGGTGGAGAGCGAGGCGCAGTAGGCGCGGTTGCGGGCCGAGTCCTCACCGGTGCAGACGGCAAGGTCGCACGAGCACAGCTCCTCGCTGCGGCCGCCGGCGACGCACTGGCGCCACGTGGCCTGGCAGTCGTCGCTGTCGGCGGCGGCCGCGGTCGCGGTGCTCGTGGGCGCGGACCCGGAGGCCGAGGCGGACACGGTGGCACAGTAGTCGCGGGTGCGGGCGTTGTCCTCGCCCGTGCAGGTCGCCAGGTCGCAGCTGCAGAGCTCCTCGCTCTTTCCACCGGCGACGCACGACTTGTAGGTTGATTGGCAGTCGTCCGAGTCGTCGGATGAGGCGCCGCTCAGCGAGGAAGCCAGCGAGGGGAAGGCGGATCCGACGCAGGCGGCCACTTGGGCTGCGCAGCCAGCCTGGTTACCAGAGACCTATAGAGTGGGGATGAATGATTAGAATTGATTGATACTACTTCGTATTTGTACGGAAGTGAAGTCTCCAGAAAATATCACTTACGCCATTGCCAGGCGCACGGCACTGGTTGTAGTCAGTCTGGCACTGCTCGCACTGCGCATTGCCGGCAACGCATGTGGCCTGGTTGGCATCAGGACCGCTGCGGCACTCGTCGAAGAGAGCGCTGCAGTCGGTGATCTTGGCCATGTCGATCTGAGCGTACGAGACGGCGGAGAGAGCCGCGGCGACGAGGACGAGCTTCATGTTGACGGTATTAATATGGTAATACTAGAGGTAAAAGGTACAAGAGCTGAGGAGAGCTTCAAGTAGAAAATTAAGCGAGAGACTTTGTAGTTGGCTTGGTGGTGTTGACAGAAGGAAACAGCCCGTCTATGTCAGTCGTAGCGCCGGTCTTTATATCCACGACTAAGCACGATAATAGTGGAGAGCTGTCTCGAAAAAAGTGCGGAGTCCTGGAGATAACATCGTAATTGAAATAAACTCATAAGGTTGTTTTCCCCTGCCAAGCATGGAGCCTGACACTTTTTGACACCCACAGGCCCCTCCAAAGGGGAGTGATCGCCCAGTACGAGAGATTTGTTTCGGCTGGCCTCACTTTTACTCGCAATCCACTTTTGTCCGTGTTGGGCCTGGGTTAGAGGATCGACGTTCCCCACGAACTTTATATTTTTAGGACCTTAACCCACGAAACCATGTGTCAGTCAAACCCAACGCCACGGCGAAGCCCGATTCGCCCCTTGTCGGCAACGGACCGAGAGGGCAATACGGGGGACAAGATGACAGGTCAACATTTTATGTAGCCCTTCAGCTAAGGCTTGAGCATCAAGTCAACACCACTTTCGGCAGGACAATTTACTTCACGGTCAGCAGTGCATTACCATTCGCTTGTCCTGGTCTCTTGATATAAATCTTGGCCCACGCATACACCCACATCCCGGGCACTCTGATCCACAAGCACTCGAAACGAGGCCCTGATTAGCTCGGTAGTAGATTTAGTACATGTGCCACAGCGTCCTGGGGTCGCTTCTGCTATCCCAGCCCAAGTGTGAAGCCGACATCCGTACATTTGCAGAACGCACCCGTCGGCACTTCGGCCGTGGTGGACCCCGCAAACATCCAAGCACGCTTCGCGATGGCAGCTGACGGCACGAGTCAGCACATAAACTCGGATCCATCCGGCCGAATCTCGCAAATTGGGATGGCGGTGATGGCCTCCCTTTTCCGGAAGGTTGAAGTCAACCGGGTCTCATGATTCTCGGTAGAAGGTAGAAGTCGTGGGTTGGTGGTATTTGGTCAGACTTCGTCGCCTCCGTAAGGCATCGAATCTGGGTCTTATCAATTGTGGTCAAGGAGCTGCACAATAGCTTGTCTCGTCATGGTGCTGGTCAACCGCACCCGACATGTCCAGTAAAGACAATGCATGACGCTGAAATGTTGCCTAGGTCTGTTTGACAGGAGGAAAGCGAGGGAGGATGGCAATACCCCTGAGGTCATGACAGCCTCGGGAAAAGTATCACCGATCTGCAACTGAGCTGCCGGAGGCTCTTGATAAGCTTCCGGTCGCAAAAAGGAGTTGTTGGTGTCTCCACTAGGAAGTGGATGTCATCCACACATCGTTGGTATTTGGTTGCTCTTCTTCACAGCTGAAAACATTGTCTACTGCAGCGCGATCACATTGGATCTCTTCACTCTGCTACGGGACTCCCGACAAGTGGATCCGGGCCCCTTCCTCCAATCAAGACAACGACAAGTGCCCGAACTCCCGTCACATAGAGAACGGCGACGGTGGCTTCTCGACTTTTGTTTCAGACATGCAAGGCGTGCCATTTCCTGGAATTCTTTTGTCGCTAGGCCGATACGTGTGGAAAAACTCGTCGAGATTGTTCCAAGATACAGATATAATGATTGATGATCAGGTATAATTTGGTGTGTTTGGATCTACGCCTCCCTCTACAGCCACATTACATCGTGTTAAAGTCGCAAGGTTGAGCAAGGGACCGAGATTTAGACAACCCATGGAAGACCTGTCTTGTGTTGCACGATACGAAGGTCAGAGAGCCCAAAACTACTTCAACGCTAATTATGAAGGGTGATGATCACTTTCTTTCATTGTGAGCTTTTATCTACCCGTCATTGGCGTCAGAAGTTAATAGTGAAGAGGTCCAAACAGATTTCGACGATTCAACCTCCCAGAAACAAGCTATTTGATCCTTCCGAGCGCCTTACAGTCCCAAACAGCATATCCCGCAAGATTTTATCCCGCAAGACGACATCCCACACCGCAATTTTCCCGCAAGAGGTAAATCCAGGGGAGGGTATACATAAAGACACCGTCACTCCCTCGTCAGCGAAACCACATACGTCCGCGCGCCCCCGACCAGCTCGATACCTATCCTGGCAGTCACGGTCCTCATAACCCTGCCCTTGAGGCGCAACTGCGCCGTGTGCGGCCTCACCGAGTCCTGGTTGGTGAAGTGGCACCGCTCCAGGTCCCGCGTCTTCGCCTTGCCGGCGCGCCGCCACGCAACAAGGCCCACTGCAGCATCCAGGGTCAGCTATCAGAGCACTGAGCAATATTTATGTACGAACATGGGGGGCAGTAGGCCACGTATTGTCTCGTGTTCCGTGTCAAGGTCAGCCTCACTGGGGCCGCGGAGCCGCGGAGCCGCGGACCACAGATGGGCAGAGTCTCTTTTTAGGAAGATCAAATTATATCCGGGGATTTGCTTACCATCCGGAAAACCCCAGCGGCTGGACGGGTCGACCCTGAGCAGCAGCACAAAGTACTCCTTTGGACCGCCAGGCTGCCGGCCCCGTCCGTTGAGCCTATCCATGCTAATAAGCGCAGTAGCGCTGAGCCTGCCACGCCGCAGGCGGAGGGTTCCGTACCGCGTGTCCCACAGCTCCTCTGGCGCCGCGGACACGATGTCGTAGTCGCAGTCCTTGACGGCGGTGACGGAGACGCTCGATATGCTCTCCATGGTCTCTATGCTCTCGTGGGCGGGTGTTGTCTTCTTGAGCAGGAAGATGAGCTTCGTCTCCGCGCTCTGGGCCACGTTGTCTGAAACGCAGGCCAGGGCGGGTGTTGAGGACGAGCGGCAGTATACACCCGGCTTGAGGGGGCATGGTTCTATGTATATGCCCATGAAGCCTCCAAGTGGGTCTGACGTGTGGCACCGTAGTATTGCAATGGTCGTGTTGCCTTCGACCTTCACGATTGGCAGTCGGATTCTGATGCCTTTGTTGGTCACTGAGTGTGGCTCTTCTTCGTCACCGGAATAAGTTTGCACGTTGTCGAGTCCTTGGAATTGTGATGGATGTGATGCAAAGGCGCCGAGAACAACGTTGGATGATTCGTTCCAGGGCCCAGTCTTTGCGTGATTCCGCCTGCCCCAGGCGAAAATTGAGTGGTCGTCGAACTCCTTGATGATTTCCTCCTGCAGCCGGATAAAAGCGCTGTGGCCACCCTCGCCGTATAGAAGGGGCATGTGGACACCAAACACCCCCAACAGGCAGTAAGCGAGGTCTTCGGGTCTGGTCGTTTCCCTCTTAGCAGCCCACGATAGCCTTTTTGCGATATTTGCCTTTTGCCAGCTTCCATTTTGTAAGTACATCGCATCGATCCCCGAAGCAGCCGATACCGAATCCAAAACCTCAAACCTGGGCCCGAGAGACACCCAATTCTTGTCGACAAAGAACAGCCGTCCCGGCGCAAGAAGCTCCTGAAGCGTCCACCCTCTTGTGAACCACCTGCATTTGAGGAAGGCGTCTTCGCTGGGGCGGAACTGGCTTGAACTCTCTCCACCCGGGTGCTCGTAATCTTCGAGGATGGCGACGCAGAACACGGCCTCTTGATACCACGCAAACATGGAGTTGATGGCCTCCGACAGCTCCGAGCTGCTAGACTTGTCGATGCAGCACGTGTCCACCCAGATGTGCGTCGGCCTGTACGCAGAGGGCCACATCGCGGGCGCATGCTTCCGGCCGACCCTGCGATCCTCTGCACACCTTGGGACTCGCCCGGCCGGTTTTGGAACATCCCTGTCCCTCACAAACTGGCCAAATCTGACAATCTTTTGATAACCAGCCTTTTGCCCTAATTCCTCCCGGCTCCTAGTCGTCATGTCCGCATATGTGACCTCGTCCGGGCCCCAGGTGTGGGACAGGATGGCGTAAGACGGGATCTTGCCATACCCGGTGAAACTCTCCAGCTCGAGAGTGTCCAGGTTGATGAGCCTCATGCCGGGCTGATGTGGAGAAAGAATGAGTCAAACCAAGCACCGCCCAATTGGTGTTGACCTTTCAGTCGTCGCCTCATTCATATACGGTCATTTGAGCAGCATAGCCAGACCTGTGATGGCGTTGTATGGGGGGGAGGTCGCCGGCAACTAAGCGCTGCTCTGGCGTGGGACGAGTAAAATCGTCGAGATGGAGCACAGCCACGGAACCTGGACTTTGCATCAGTAGGGGCATTGCACGTACCCCACACTGCAGCCCCCGAGCCCCCCAACAGATCAGTGGCGCAGAGGGCGCAGACAAGGCACTAGTTCACGGCATTTGGGGACTTCCAGGGCTTCCATCTGCCTTCAAGTAGATAGTCGGTTTCATCATTATCTCCCTGCATGCTGCAAGCTGCTGCACTGCACGCTGCATGCGGGCCAAAATAGGGCCTCGTAGTGTAAAATCAACGGCTAGGCTGAATCGACCCCAATCTCTGTGTGCCCCCAACTGTCTCAAATTTTGGAAGAAAAAGGCCTCGATAATGACTCCGCACTGAAGGTTCTTACCGCTCAGCCGTCGGAGCAAAGACTTCCTCCCTGTTGGCTCCTGGGCTATGGCGCCAGCATTTAGTGTGCACGTCCAGACGGGGTTCCCTCCGATCAAATTAAGCGCCAGAGTCCACCATTCCCCTCGCTCATCCCCGAGTGCTTCACTTTATCCGAACCGCAAGAAGTGAAAAGAATAATTCATCCAGTCAATCCACGCCCCCAAATCATCCAGGCAGCTCGGCAATGGGGTGAGCAGCCAACTCGCTCGGCGCAGGCCTCGCCTGGCCGCCGCCACCACCAGCGGTGCCGTACGAGCTCCGCGCCGACGAGTTATTATCAAGCTCGGAGCGGAGCGACCACGGCCTCGCGGCCTTGGAGTCGAGCTCCGAGAGGGCGGCCGTGTCCGGGCTCGACGCGGTGCTGGGGCTCGGGACTCCTCCGGCGCCGATGCCAAGGTTGACGGGGTCCGGCTCGCTGGCGGCGCCGCTCTTGGTCTCGCCGTGCATGAAGTTCTCCAAGGTGCGCGCCTCCTCCTCCCTCTGCAGCTGCTGCCTGCGCTGGCGGCGGCGGAAGCACAACAGGCCCGCGAGGAGGAGCGCGATCACCAGGGCGCCGGCTACGCCTCCGGCGATGGCGCCGATCCGGGCGCCGGGGCTGAGGCCGCCCTCATCGCTCGGGTTGTCAGTCGGGGTGCTGTCGGTTGTGGTGTCTGCTGCTGTCAGAGCAGGAGAGGCGATCGATGGGGTAGAGGATGAGTCCGATGCGGTGGGGCTTGCTGTGGTTGTAGTTATCTTCGGATTCGGGTTCACCGTTGGGTAGTATCCCACGCTGAACTGGATGCTCCCGAGTGCCTTGGTAGGCAGCGATGCGGTGCCCTGGATGATCGAAGATTGGCGGAGCCTCTTGGGTCGATCGTTCTCGTCCTTTGGACACCAGCATGGATCAGGCTTGGTGAGAGTGGCCGGTTTCTGCTTCTGGTCGCAGAGCACCCACTCGTTGCTTGTGCCATTGCAGTAAGCCATTCCAAGCCAGGGCGTTTCTAAGAGGCAGGTGAACCATCGTTAGCGGTGAAGGTAAATGACGCCTGTCACGAATATCAGCATCCACTCACCGATGTCCTCGAACTTGTAGGGGCAGGTGGGGTGCTGGTAGGCAACATCAGAACAGCCTGCGACGTATGTGACCCCGAAAGCAATGTTGAAGCAGACATTGCTCTCCAGGCAATTGTCACCAGCTTGGCAACAAGCAACATGGTCGTTGGCGTCGTTGCCGCAGGGTAGCATTTGCTTGTCCGCCTCGCGGTATGGCCCAGAATAGCATGTGCCATTCGAGACGAAAAGATTGATTTCATCAGCCATCCTGTCTTCTTAGCCAATCGTGTTGGAGGGAACTTGGAGGCGTCGAGGGCCAATGTTGTTGAGATCGTGACCGATGTCGAAAGTGTGTACTTTAATCTGCTTGTTGGCAGGAGCCCCTTGCATGCGAGAGTTGTTTGTTGACAGGCTGCTCAGGAAGTCAGGAGACCTGCAGCTTGAGTTGCTTCGAAGAGCCCAAGATCACCTGGGTAGCTTGAGCGCTGGAGTGTGAAAGGAATCACCAGGAAGAGAGTCTGGTGTCCGACCACCAGGAGGCAGCCTCAAGCTCCCAGCTGTGTGGCCTCTGATCTGCAGTTCGATAAGCGACCCAGTGAATGCTATCAATCATTAGCGATAAGGACCGTCTGAGACTCAATTCCAGTCACGGTAGTGGCCAAAGGAAGCCTCCAAGCATGGTGGGGGCTTAGGGATGGAAAGTCGTAGGTCGTCCTGGGATGCTTCCAAGCTGCGAGTTTGCTACTGGTTCCCCATGTGACCAGTTACACAACCTCGTCTGATGTACATCCAACACTTCATAGCTCATTCACCCTGCCAATCATCCTCCTCCATAGCCTCCTGAGGTATGTGGACCTCTGGTCTCACACAACGGGTAGGTGCATGTGGTGACATGTCATGACGGGCTTGGTCATGCTTCTTCCGAGGCTTCGCCTTGCCCGAGATCATCGCAGACAAAGGATCCAGGAAATGAAGGGTCTCATGAGGAGCGTCAGCTTAGCCCCACCGACCTCAGCTCCAGAACCATCTCATCTGTAACAGGCAGCATCAACTTGTACTGAGGCCAGCAGAACAGTAGAGTCTCAGGTTGAGCACCACATGCACTTGTCAAACGGCTGACTTATGGTTCATGTTGTGTCACCCGCTGCTACACTTCAACCGGTACCGAGATCGGGCCATTTCAACCAACTGGCTGTCTTCAAGATGCGGCTACGACAGGCTGGCTGTGTTAGCAGCAAGGTTCAATCTTCAAACTACATCCTCCTCAATTTCCACGCCTTCCAGAAAGATGGCCTATAAATAGCAAGCCGAGTGTGTGGATTCTGTGGTTTAGTAGGGGCTCATAATGCCAAGTGGTAACCTCAATGCTCCTTGAGACAACCGGGGCCACATGCCTTGGGTTGGAGATTAGACAGCTTGAGAGTGATCCTAGTCTAGCGATGTCCCGGGCCCTTCACGTTTACAATGCCCAGGCCGGAAGAGATGTTGCAAGTTGTAATATGAAGGCTCTTGGGGCCTGGTGCAGTGTTCTCGATTTGATATCACCTGCAGAAACCTCGAGGGGTCTGAGTGGTGGAAGCATTCGGGACTGGTCATATATGATGATCCGATGCCACCATACCATCCAGACTCTCACTTCCGTATCAGAATGCTTTCAGAACAGGCCCAAAACGAGTAGACTCTTGGGAGGCTCGTGTTTGCTGGACTCGGCTCTTCCCTTAGCCGGCAGCAGTGCCTCTCCCGAGCCATGTCAACCAACTCTCAGTAGGCATAGAATATCTTGGCTCCACTATCATCATGTCGTATCTTCTTATTCTCTCTCATAAGGTCCCATCTCACATACCAACTTATAGCAATAGTAGCAAAGCACATCCCTGCGCTTGTGGCCATAGGCAGAGCGTACCGGGGTGCCGCGGAGTCTGGCCACAGATACTGCTCAATTCGTTCAGCAATCGATACAATAGGCTTGAAAGACGGGAAAGAACGTATTCCTGCGGACTAGTCAGACTAACTTACCGGTGTCCAAATTAGACTAAGGCTCGACAAGGTATTAACGGCCGCCAGCGACGCGGCCCTCTTCTCACTCGTCTGCCCGCAGGTAATGCCGGTCCACGAGAGGATCAGCGGGCTGACAGGGTATGTCGCGGCCACGAACACAAATGCGGCGAAGTACCTCGCGCCCGTGTTCAGAGTCGCACATGCCAGTACAAACCCCAAGATGGATATCAGCTTGATAACGGTGATGTGCCACGTTCGCTCATTAAACCGGCCAGACGACAAACCCCCCAGAATTGACGACATCCCCGCCAGGATATACGGCGGACACGTAAGCACGAGCGTGACGGTGCGCGAGAAGCCCAGCGTGCCGATGAGCGTGGGCAGGAATATCCGGAAGCTGCTCGTGGCCGTCTGCAGGTGCTGCGCCGCCATGAAGGCCCAGACGCGCCGGTCGCGGAGGCACTCGCGCAGGCCCCGGAGCAGGTCGACGTCCTCCTCTCTGCCCACCGTGTCCGCCGCGATGCGGCCGGCCGCCAGCGTCTTCTGCGCCGGCGTGAGCCACCACGTCGTCGCCGGCTTGTTGGGGAAGAAGAAGAGGCCGGCGGCGCTGAAGAAGAGGCTCCAGGCGCCCATGATCAGGTACATCCAGCGCCAGCCCGAGAGGCCGCGGGCTCCGCCCAGCTCGCTGTAGATGGGGGCCGCGATGAGGCCCTGGAAGGCGGTGGCGAGGATGTTGGCGCTGAAGAGGATGCTGATGCGGGTGGCTATCTCCTTGCGCTTGTAGACTATCGCATACTCTGTCAGTGATCACGTGAAGAGATATTCTTGGTACATCAAGAACGTACACATGCTGATCATGTACATCGCTCCTGGGTAGTACGGTGCTGATATGATTCCGAGGAAGAAACGCTGCAGGATGAGGCCGGTGTTGTTCACGACAAAGACGTTCAGCATGGTTGTGATGCTTGTGAGAGCCATGGCACCGCATATATACCACGCTGGTCGCACCCGCGTAAGGAGCAGGTTCGAAGGGATCTGGCCTAGAATATAAGACGCATAGTGGACAGACACTGCAGTGCTGAATTGTGTGTCGTTGATTCCGAGGTCTTCTTCGAGGCTGTCCAGACGAGCCACAGAAATCGCCTGACGGTTGAAGATATTCATGAAGCACAGTATCCAGAGAAAAGGCTACGAAGAGATAAATACCATTAGAACCACAAAAAAATTCGTCAGAAAGGCGCATGAAAAGATGGAAGACGTGATGCATATTAGAAGCTTACCATCATGCACAGATCCAGCTTTCTCACCAGGGCGATCTCCGCCGGGTCTGTCTTCCTCGACGCACCGGCATAGTCGACCGATACTTGACTTTGAGATTCGGCCTCCTCCAGAGATTGGCGTGTTAGGGACTGCTTATCTGGTACAAATTCCGTCGACGTTGTCTTAATTTTGTTGTCCATCGTGCGCTGGATGTGGTTAGTAGTTTAGTAACTGACGGTCCTGGTCTTACAAAAAATGGCAGCGGTCACTCGGTAAAAACCTCGAAGGCGATTCTCGGAATTACATGCGTCTGGTCTTAAATATCGACTACTGCAGAGTACTGAGCAATAAAACAAACAGCTTGGGCTCTTGATCATCGATGACAACGCAGACCTCTTCAGGCTGTGACGCTGGCAGTGCATGGCAGTAGACTTGTATACTTTGCCCTTTGGCAGCCAAGCATCCACTGCTCATTTTGCCTTTCTTGACCTTGAAGCATCCCAAACGTTCTGCTAGAGAGCGGCCGCGCGATGCTAAGGAGCCCTCGAGTCGATTGGTGCGAGGGGCCGGGTCCAGCCTTTGATCAAGGTATAATCATGGCCTTGGCGTAGCAGCGTCTTAGCAGGTTGACAGCTGCCGTACCCGAGACAACCGTGAATGTAACCTGTTCTAGGCTTCCATGCTACAGGCTTGGAAGGGGCCAGGCAGTCTTTCAGTCAAGCGGACAGGATGTGCTCGACCTCATGCCCGTGGGTGCCCAAGAGGACGCCAAGATATCGTCGCTGGAAGGCATGATTAGACAAGTACGCTGGGCCGTGCCGTGCTTCTAGCTCGATCGGGACGGTCATCCGCGAACAACAAATCTTAAATCAACACCAAGAGCTGAATAACACATCACTCTTCCCTAATGCTACTCCATATGACCTAGATTAACTTGAGAACTTTGATATTTTATAGATGCCTCGGGCATATTAATGCCAGGCCGTCTATGCCCAAGAACGACGCACGGCTACTCTCAGACGAAGCAGCTGGGCTGAGTCCCGAACGAAGGGTCCACGGCGCCTCGACTGGCGTGGCTAAGCAGCCAATGCACATAGACCGACCAGCGGCAAGTCACCTTATCAAGAAAACAGTCCCTAGAAACTCTACGTACATTTGCTCACATCGCCCATTCATCGCCCCCATGACGTCGGCCAGGCCACCTAGATCTATCGAGATGCTCGCTCTGCCTTCGTCCCAGAGCTGCCAGCCAGTCTATCTGGAGGACCACACGCCTTGAATACAACGTCCCACATGTCATTCAACGAGATAACACGCCGAAGAAAATAGCCTTAACCTTTAGAGTTGTGGTCTCGGGGTGACCAGAACCTTGATTTGCCTCGCCAAAATGGCTGGTCGGGGAACATCAGGCCAAGGGCGGGGAAAGTAAAGTCAGAAACAATACCCTGGGCCGGCAACCCCCAAGCTTCTACATATTGCCGGCGTGGATGAAGGATGTCAGAGTGTAGGTTTCGAGAGGCAGAGGGCGCGAGTATGATGAGAACACAGATTCCTCCAAGTCCGCGTGCACAGCGTTCATATTCGTGGTAGGTGTCGTTATCATAACTTTCCATGCCATAGAAACGTCATACGGTGAAGCAACCAGTCACCCCGTTCATCATCATCGAGTCAAACGCATCAACGCCCGCTCAGCAAACCTGCCTTCGAGGGTATACCACTCCTCTATTGAGACCTTTTTATAACATTCACACCTGGGTCCACCATCGCGCACCTATCACTTCGATGACGACGAAGCACCCCTTTCGCTCTCAAATTGCCTGAACAGCCTGAGCTGCAATTTCTGCACCATATCCACCACTTTCCGCGTCTGTGCCGCATCGCCCACAAACCCGAACTCCCTCTGGACCTCCCTCTCTAGCTCGCGCTGGACCCTTGGCGGTAGGCTCTGGGTCAGATACCTTTCGTACTCAGAGGCACTGCAAAGCCAGGGGTCGGAGACCTCTGATTGTTTGGAATTTCCGGGCATTCGTGTCTCGGTCGGTTCGTCTTCGTAGACTGAATATCACATGTTAGTCGGACATTTACTGATTGTACTGGAGATGGGAGCGTAGTAGCCGGTATGGAGTAGGTCAAAACTTACAAGGCGAAGGCAAGGCACCAGTCTCCTCAGGGAATAGCACGAGGTACAACTCATTCCACCTTTGCTCCTCTGTAGTATTCGGCGGTACTCGTTTCTTGATCCTCAATGCCTCCTCCTGGGATGGCATCATTGTTCCCTCCGGGAAAGCGTCTGTTCTGGTCTCACACGGAACCAATGCCCGCTGGTGAGCCAGAAGCTCTGATGCACTCTTGCATTTCTTGAGGCACCTGCTGCAGGTATGCTTGCCGATAGTGTGGCACCGGTACAGATGCTCTTTCACTCGGTGTACCGTGGGCCAACCTGGCCCGCAGCATGTTCTCTTCTGTCGGAATTTGACTGGGTTGCTTTTATCTGTTTTGTCTTGGATTAGCCGTGGTATGCAATCCCGGGTAGGGTGTGAGGACCTACAATATGGACAAGCAAATCTCTTCTCTCCAGTTTTCGAGCTGCTTACCGCAGGGGACTCCTCGGCCGTCGAAGAGCCACTTTCCTGCGGGCTGGTGCTGGTCTTGGGCGACACTCGCCTTTCAAGGCCCTCCACGTCGTCATTCACTTTTCTCTTTCGCTTCTTTTCAACAGACACGCTGGCCTGGCCAAGACTCTCGTTGTTCCACATCACTGGTGCCGTGTAATTCCACGCACCCAGGACATCGGCACAGTTTAGGCTGTTGTAGGTTGCGAGCCCGTTCGCCGGCAGGACCGGAGCCGTGTTCCACTGGAGAGGGTTGAGATCCATGGAGAAGTTCCATGCTGTGTTTGATGCTCCAGTAACGTCCTCGGTGGTCGTGAAGTCCAGGGGAAAGTCATCTGGCGTGGTCGATGACAGGGTGGTGATACTGCTGTCAGTGCTCTCTACCTCCCATGGGGAGGTGGCAAGCGGGCTTGGCGCGCAGTATAAATCGTCTTGACGACACTTTTCGTTCAGGGAGTTCATGTGCTCGGCAACTTCGTCACCGGAAGCACGGTTGATGATGGCGTCTTCAATAATGAACATTCGGTGGGTGATGAAGTTCAAGAAGTCTCGGATAAATGGAGACGCATTCCTGTGGCGAGAGAGATCGTTGATCCAGGCGAGGACTGATCCCTTCAGGATGGCTCCTACTCCTCCGGTCTGGCTGGGGTCGACGAACGTATCGAAATATTCGTCCGACAACTTGCCAGCAGCGGTCCTGGTAGTACGGCGCTTCGCGAACTCCTTAAGACCGGCACGACCCAGAAGGAACCATGTCACGAACTCGAGATAGGTACAACCCAGACCCCAAACATCCCAAGAACGGGAGACGGGCTTGAGCTTTGTATCGTACTCGGGAGGTCTGTAGGTGACCGTCATTTGGCGCAGGGGATCGGGGTGCTTAGAGGCATCGTAGAAGTCACCACCTCCAAAATCACCAATGACAAGGTCTCGATCATCTGCGACACTTGAGGGGCTTCCGCTCCTCGAGCTTCTATCCGAGGGTGTCGTGCTGCCTTTTCCAGTGGTCGGCGGACCCACTTCACACAGAGGTCAGCACAAGGGCTTTTTAAGCGGAAAAGACACAGAAGATTGGGCGTTCAGGGACCTTTCAGCGTGGGAGTACGAGGGATGCTCGACATAAAGTACAGAAAAAAGGGTGAATATATGGTGGGGCACAGGCCACTTACTAGCAAGTTCCTTGGCCTTCTGGCCCTTTGAGAAGATGAAGATGTTTTCAGGTTTGATATCACCGTGAATACCGATCTTGTTCATCAATCTCTGTTGGCCGGCAGGATCATCGGTGGTTTTCAGCCAGGATTCGGCACCAGCGTGGACGGACTTTAAGGCGTCAGCGATGCTGGCACACTGGTTCGCCAGCCAACGCATATCGTCTCTGCCAGGCTGCTGCGGGTTGTCTGTGGACTGCCACAGTCGCCTAAGATCACTCTCGGCCCAAGGGAACACCAAATGGTAGCTGCCTCTGTACTTGTACGTTGCCAACAGGGACAGGAGGTTGGGATGGTCTGCGTTGTGCAGGCGCTGCAAGTTGCGAACTTCTCGATGGAAGGCTTCCTCGTCCTTGGACTTGAGCCTCTTGATGGCGAAGTACGGACTATTAGGAATAGCGGTTTGGAGGTTCTCAAAGTTGTGATGCGCGTCGTGGATCTTAACCTTCCACACCTCAGAGTTGCCACCCTTGTAGTGGTTCTGCTTTTTGTTCTCCCACGATTCAATATAAGGGAGAATCATCTTCTCCTCAAGGTCGACGTAATTATCCTCTTGCTTGGCCATGTCGTAGAAGACTGGTGAGAAGAAGCGCCATTGCAGCTTCTCGAGGGCTCCGATGTCGGTCTGGGACCAGCAGCTTAAGCATGGGTTCGTGAAGTCCACCAGCGGAAGAGTCAGCTCTTCATTCGCTAGAAAGACGACGATACTGTCAACTTTATCCAGGAGGAGAAGAACCCCGAAGACACGAAGGAGCCGAAGATTTTGTCCGCTGGTCGTGATGCTTGTGGCCATCTTCTGCACGTCCTTGGCTGGCAAGTGAGGGAAATGGCCAATCAGCTCAGCGTGTACTGCTTGCTGTGACAGGATAGTCTTGAGGGCGTCCTCTGGGACGAAAAGACGCCCGCCATCTCCACGGACAAGGGCATTGTTGATCTTGTCCTTCAGGGGCTGATCTGGTCCGTCTTGAAGACCCATCGTCGTCCATGAAAGATCCATGTCTCCATTGTGCGTCACAACGGTGTCAAGATCCGCTGCCGTGGGCATGAGGGCTTGGGGAAAGCTCATGTCCAACTGGGAAGGGTTGGCAAAGTCGATAGAGTCGACGCCAGCAGTGGACGACTGTGTCGCATGACTGATGACTTGATCCCGGTTAAGGGACAGAGAGTTGCAGGACTCGAACGGTCCAAAAAAGAGGTTATCATCATTGAAGTTGAACGTGTCTAGTGTAGTGTCTTGTGTGGTGTAAAAATGGTTCGACAAAGACTATGAGCGTGGTCAGCACGGCGCAGCCCATTGACACGGGAGCAAATGAGTCCCTCTATGGTCAATACAGGGCCTGGACCTACCGAATCATGCCAGAAGTTGTCTGACTCCGTCTCCGCCGACGAGGTCGACGACCATGTCGACTTGGACTCCATCGTGGTGGTCTCGGCTCCGGTGATCGGGGCCCCGTCGAGATCCGACATCTCAGGAGTAGGCATCGCACAGACAGACTGGCCACTGCGCGCCTCGCTCAATGCTGCTTGCTAATTGCCCTTCACACACAAGAGGCAAAGTTTGTAATCATCAGCTCGGGCACAATTGAGCATTAACAAGAATGAGCAAGAGCAGGAGATTGCAATAAACATCGAGCGGCCCCAGGCCAAAAGAAGGACGAGCATACACCTTTTCCTGTCAGTCAAGTAGGAGGAGGGACTCAGTCATACACGGAGTGCCCGCCCCACCACCACACCTACCCGGGCCAGTTAGAACCTTCCAGAGTGGGGCGCCCGCGCGAATGCGCACACACAAAACGGTCAGCTCCAGAAACGGGGGAACGAACCGCCGTTTTGGAAGCATCTAGGAAACGCTCGTCTGCTAGAAGAATATTGCAAGTTTATAATATATCCTGGCATGTCCAAAATTCCGTTCATTATAGTGTTGATCATCACGTCTCCCGCTCCTTGCAATTGAACGGAAGTCTGTGCAAGCCCTGGATACACGAAATATCTCTTGGGCAAGAAACTCTCGAGGGGACGTACTGTGCATAGGAAAGCGCAAACGCCGTCATGAAGCCCCATGGGACGGAAGCACAACGGAAGGCTCCAAATCCCCCTTCGGACAGCGCCGTTCCACGCCCTAGCGCTGACGCGACGACAACCGTCCCAGTTCGTGCTCAATTGCGCAGAGACGAGCCACCCTAATAAACTACACCCTTCAGCCGTGCGCGAAGCGAAGCGCGAGGCATGTCATGCAGTAAAAGGCCAGACAGACGGACCTTGGCAGCCCGCCAGTTGTTCTCGTGTTACCCCAGGTTTTGGTTCTGACACGGACATCAAAGTCGTCTACTATACGTTGTCTGCACCACCGTTGCCGTCCTTCACCACCGTCTGTTTCCCCACGAGCAACTAACATAAAGCCGGGAGAGTGGGCGAAGACACGATCCCGTGGTTGCTGCTATGATAGCGCAGCACCAGCGAAGGTCCGGTCCAACGGTCGCTCACCCCGGAGCCGCTAGATCTCAAGAGTTCAAGAAATGCTAGTAGTCTAGATTTTCCCCATCCCCCTTTTCCTTTGTCCTTGTTACACCGTGATAGATAGTGTAGTCGCATGCATAGATATCCAGAGTTCGGGATAGCGACGAGCGCTTATTCAGCAACCCGATCAGCCCACCCAGCAATCCGCCAATCGATCCGTCTGGGTATCAAATAGCCTGGGCGGTGAAGTTCAAGACGGTCTCCACATCCATCCCAACCAATCCTCAGCTCTCGACAGTCATTCACTGTTGGGTCTAAGCAAAGCGGTCTCAAGGATTTCACGTCTGGTAAGAACGACGCAGGCAGGAAGTGGCAAGCAAAAAGAAGTTCTCATTCACGATAAAAACCGTCCTCGGGCCGGACAATGCCAACCACGGCGTCCTAACCTCCTCACAATCTGCAACAGCCCTATCTCCCATCTCCACACATTCCTTCTATCCGGCCAGATAGGTTAGGTAGGCACGAAGCCTGCGCAACCTCCCTCACCTACTACCCCAGCCCCCATTCTCACTCCGCGCAAATAAGTAGAACAAGCACCCATCAATCAAACCCGATCCGCAACAAACCCGGGAATGACCGTTCTGTTTCTTTTTGCCAGACAGGCTCGACAAGCCACAGCCGAGTCCCCATGTCTTGCCGCTCCACGAGGAATGTCCGCCCCCTTCCTCTTTTCTCTTCCCATCAGCCAAGAAAATGGTTTGGTGGAAGGCCTCCTACACTCTTCTTTCTTTTCTTCTTTTCCTTTCCTGATTCATCCTTGGCAAGCTTAAAAGGAGGACGGATGCAAACAAAGTGCCCTTCCTCACTTCACTCTCTTCCCGGGGGTATCAAAGTGTTGTGTATTCCAGAAATTCGTCCTTGGCCCATCACCCGGATTTCTCGAGCTTTCGTCATAGGGTATTACGTCCACGCTCAACATTATCGTACCTCGCGTTTGGCAGCCCAGTCTTGGAACCCCGACCAGGTTGGAAGCAGTACCGATCCGAGTCGAAGGATGAGCGCACTCGGACTGTGAAGATGTTGTAAAGGAAAGTCGTATCCTGGTAGAGACGTGAAAGTCATACAAGTGCGTTGAAATTCGTTGCTTTTCGGTGTCATGGGTTGCAAGGGGGGTTCGTCGACTGAAGTAGGTGTAGAGACCGAAAAACGCCATGTGAAAAGTGTTTCGTTAGGGCAACAGAAGGTATGGTCCAAGACCCATAGGAGCCGAAGCCAGAAAGAAAAGCAAAAGAAATAGTCATGTATCCAATTCATGTTTTCGAAAGACTCATTCAAGCTGCCGGGGCGATAGGGGCAGGGACAGGAGCCGGGATCCCGGCAGCGGCCAAATCAACCTCCGCAGTGTTAACCTCCCCGGTGGTCTGCTTGCTAGGGCAGTCCCTCGAGATATGGCCGGCCTCGCCGCACTGGTAGCAAGTCTTGCCTGCAGTGCTGAGAGGACCTCCGTTGGGAGCAGGGCAGTCCCGGGAGATGTGACCGAGCTTGCCACAAGCGTAGCACTTCATGGCCTGTGCCTGACAGTCGCGAGCGAAGTGGTTCGGACCACCGCACTTGTAGCATGTGGCAGGGCGGGGACCTCCACCATACCCGCCACGGCCGTAACCACCGAAACCACCCCGGCCGACGGGGCCTCCACGACCCATACCAACGCCCGCGGGGTTAGGGCAAGCACGCTGTGCAAGAGTGTCAGTGACAGGCATCTTGGAGGTGACGAGGCTGTTCATGTGTGTGTGGGGGAGGGGGGGGGCAATATACTCACAGCCAAGTGGCCAGGCTGCCCACAGTTGTAGCACCGACCCGCACCGGCACCGCTCAACCTCAGGGTTGGGCAGTCGGCCTGAACGTGACCCAGTCCTTGACAGTGGTAGCATTGCTTGGCCTCAGTCGTCCGGGGAAGAGGGCACTGGTTGGACTCGTGTCCAGGCTGCTTGCAGTTGTAGCAGAGGCGCTCAGCTGAAGAGCAAACCTCGGCGTAGTGGCCAACATTGCCACATTTGTAGCAGGCACGGCGAGAGAGCGACGACATCTTGACGGTTCCAGGTCTGTTAAGAAATGCATGGTCAGCGTCACATGACATAAGACGCGTAAAGTGTAAAACATCAATTCTTGAACATCGGTATCACTCGCGAAAAAAAAAACGAGCCCATCGCGAATAGTAGAGGCGCGTCCACCGGTGCCGTGCAGCGAGCCCGAAACGATAGTCACCATGTCCGCCAAGAATGAGTGAGGTCCTGCAATGAGTCTCGAGTCGGCGATATTCGAGCTGCATGGCTGACAACCGGATGGTGTGCACCAGATAGGGCCGGTGGCTGACGTTGTAGCTGCCCAGCTTGCCAGATGTTCAAGGACCCTGCAGCATGCATGCTGCCTGTGTAACGCACGGGCGGGGTGCTGTACTCGATCTATTGTAGCAAAATGCGCCTTCGCCTGTCGATCTTGCATGCATGGTATTTGTGACTTTGTTGGTAACACGCGCGCCGACGGTCAACCACGAGCGGGGCAAAGGCGCGAGTTGGACGCTTTTCGCAACGTATGGAACGGCGAGGACTTGTCGCAAGGTTCGTCGATCAAGTTTGGGCCCGAATCCACTGGTTCGTTGTAGGGCGGTGACGGCGCAAACCATCATGTGATGAAGCTAGGAGCCGTAGCGATATCTTGACGCCAGCATTCTGAGCACTGACTCCAACCAGCATTTGTACAATATGGTTGATTCATCGATATGGATGCCAGACAGACGTGGTCGAAGACGATGCTGGTGACAATGCGCGGTTTTTTGGTGACATCCTTCCGGCGGGACCCTCGGCAGATTCGGAAGCTCTGGCGCAGACGACACGACATTCGGCAGCCGCGCCGGGAGCTACACTGAGCTCGCCGGCGATATGGACGGGATTCGCCGTGTGTCGCCGGACGGCGGTCGCAGGACTCGTACTCATGATCGACAGCTGGACAGGGGATTCGAGGACGAGGCGTATATCCACAGGCAGGCCAAACAAACGGGACAAACAGGCGCAAGGAAAGTCTTCGGTGTACTCACAAGATGATAAGGATGGGGAAGGGGAAAAACTCTGTCGTTCCAAGCACCAACTAGGTATCGGCCTTCTTCGTCACGATGTTCAACCTTGATCCTTTCCAACGGCGACGACCACTTCCAGCTCTCCAACTCGCACCAAAAAACCGGAAAGCTTCCTCGGGACGGGTGTGAAGGATGGTATTTGAGGAGGGAGGGAGGGGGAGGAGGAGGGAGGCCGGGAGGGCAAGGGAAGGTGCGACATGATGGATACCTATACGCAGAACAACGGGGCCTGTGGGCAGGACCCGGGGCACGAACTGAGCCAGCACGGTGGACCCGTGAGGCAAGCGGCTGCCCACTGGCTGCGTCCGCTGCCCCCGGGTGCTTGCCCAGAACGGGGGTAGACTTCTGCAGTTGTATTGACTTGGGTCTAGCGCATGAACGGGGACTGGTTGGCTGGGTGCTGTGCCTTGCGCCCGCCTGCCATTCCAAGGTTCCTCTGCCAGCCTTTTTTGCCTCTTGGTCCCCTGGCCCTCGTCCTTGCAGCCGTACTATATTAGAGCGGTATGGCCAGAGAGCAAGAGAGAAGGCAGCGTGCAGCGTGCAGCGTGCAGGTCCGCAGTTGCAGCGGGGGGTTGCACCGACCGGCCTGCGGCTGAGAGAAGCTGACGTCGGCAAGTGCCCTTCACGGCATCGGAACCATCGCGCATGCAAGGGGCGCAAACATTTACCCCCTTCAAATGTTCATCATTTATCTGAGAACGCTGGCCAACGCTCGTTCATGCCTAGCGCCGTGGTGGCGCTGACGGCAAGAGGTAGAGGTACAAGGGACAATCGAGTTCAATCTCCACCAACAAATCCCGAGGCTTGCCAGATAACACATTCATCTGCATCGATATTGGACCTGGAGGTTGTGCCAGCAGTCGGAACGAAAAGACGGCCCGGAATTATTGTTTATATTGAGAGCGTGTACAAGGCGCGGACACCGGAATGAGGCTGGATTCCTACCAACCCAAGGGATGGACGACGCATGGATGAATTGCTGGCGGTTTGTTGATGGCGGTTGGCAGAGCCCAAAGTCAAATACAATGCAGCTCACGAATCAAGGCAACCAACCGCTCGAGCACCAACTTGTTCAGTCTTGTTTCATTGGGCATCTTTGCGCACGGCGCGTCGCACTTCTCGCCGATATGCACGACCATATTCGACGGAATAACACCAGGCCAGGTTAGTCGTAGATATATGCGCATGCCCGTAGCTATAAAGGCTATACCAGCACGGCAGATATCTAATCAGCAGCAGCGCGGTCGATTAGTAGTTGGTAGTGCTGCGGCCTGTACATTTGACATCTGCCACCAAGAGAAGCGCGTCTGGAGACAGACATCACCACCACCGCTCGCTGATCATCCCCGCCCGACCGCCGGTGTCCCTATCCGTATTCCGAAGGGCCGAAAGCAGGCCCTCAGCCGAGACTCGGAGAGCTCGCTCTCGGCTGCACCAGGAAATCAGGATCCAGGTCTAGGTCTGGGCCAAGGTCAAGGTCAAGGACTGCCATCGGACTCTAGCTTTCGCCCTGACTCGAGCTGCAGGATCGTCACTGCAGGATCACCAGTGCGCGTCGACGCGCCCCGGGGGGAAAAGACCTCAGGAGCATCAATGCTCCCGAGCTGGTCGCAGGGGGCCATGCCGCCCTCCGCATTTGCAAGGATCGCACGTGCCCGTCCATGTATTATTTCTTGACCTCGTCCCAGTCGGATCAACGAGATCGAGGACAGGAAATCTCGAGGCATACACGTTATTGCGGAGCCTCGAGAGTCTGGTTGTGTAAAACTTGGGGAGTGCGCGCCTCATTGCAAAGTGTCGTCGGCCTGACAACACGACCGCGTCACGTCGCGGCTGCCTCGTGGCCGCCGTTGCGAATAGCCTCGCGCGAAGCCAGGCGCGGACACAGTCCAATACTCCAACAGTTGGGCCGAAAAACTGGCCGAGTGTTGAACGAAGTGCATGGTGTCTTGCGGTACGAGGTTGTATATTGTCCCTATTGATCACGAAGCACAGCCTCGGTCTATGCGTATGCCTTTTTTTTTGTCGCTCGACAGGCCCATTGCGCTATCTCGGTGTAGCGTCGGTGAGCCGATCCATTGGTGGAATGGGCCAGGCGAGACGATATCTTCACCGAGATAAAGCTGCAATCAGTGGCATATTATCACAATACAGCCATAAAGCCACTCAGTGAGTGTTTCCTCAGGCACGAACATGTCATCTTTCCGAGACGCACTATTGGTGTGTCGTTGTCTTATATTAGCTCCCTTCCCATATGATCTGAGCGAGCTCCCTTTGCAACCACACGCCTCCTCCTCCTCCATGTCTGGGTGGTTTCTCCACCTGCACGCTCCTGGGCAATGAATGTGTATGATGCCAATGCCGCCATCTGCAGGAAAACAAAACAAATCTGGCCACCGCCGACCGACCATTTTCGCCCCAAACACCGATGCTAGAAATAAATGTAGGACAGAGACGGGAGCCGCCAAAACGGCAGATCCCCCAACGCAACAACGCTCTCCAAATCTTCGGGCCGCGACGCAATTCACCAGCGTACTCTTACATACATACATGCAGCAGCGGCATGATATAAAACACGAAAGCATGTCCGCCGGCCCATTCTAGTCAACAATTAGAACCCCGGCGCGGCGGCCGCCCTCCCCGCCTCGGAAGGGTGCACCGGCAGCGGGACCTCGGCCGTGGGCGCGATGGACCGCGGCTGCGCCTCGATCACGTACGCGACCCCGTCCTCGGACGCGTACGACGGGGGCCGGCGCTGGCCGCGGGGCCGCGAGGACCCCTCGTCGCCGGACGTGCTCGCGTCGTCGCTGCTGTCGTCGTCGGCCGAGGAGCCGGCGCGCGCCATCTCGTGGTGCTCCTCGGGCACGGCGGGCACCTCGGTGTTCCGCTCCCAGTAGATGCGGTTGGGGTCGACGCGCTAAATTTGGTGTGTTTATTAGCCACCGTTGCCGGACAAACTCAGACATGCACACACGCTGGGGAGCTGTGTGTGAGAGACTATGATAGTCGTCTTGTACTTACCACGCTCTCCCTCCACAGTCCGTAGGCAGGCGGGTTCATCTTGGTCGTCTCGCTCTCGATGCCCGCGGCCTCCTCATCGCGCGCCAGGACGACGCGGATCGGCTGCCGCGGGATCGCGTACCCGCCGGGCCCGTACATCTGCCTAAGCGCGTTACGGCGCTCCTCGTCCGTGGAGCGTTTGGGCCGCAGGATGAGCAGGCACAGGCGAATGAGGCCCTGGCAGAAGAAGATGGTGGCGAACAGGATGATGAGGATGAGCAGGACCGTGAACTCGCTGTTGTTGATGTTCTTGGTCAGGGACAGGGCCAGGTCTGCGTGACATGGTTAGCTTGATGGTGTCCTGGGTAAACGAGTCCATACAATGTGTTGGATAATACTCACAGACTGCAAGCAGGGACACCAAAAACGTCCCCGAAATAAAGCACTGCAATATCTGCGACCGGACCTTCCGGCTCTTGATCCACGGGAAGCAAAAGAGGAAGTGTTTCGGGTGAGGCCTGTCGCTGTCACCATCACCGTCCTCGACGTCCCGGATCCGCCGCCTCCTTGTCCGATGCCTCTCACTACCTTCAGAACTGCCGCCTTGAGAGCTACCGGGTACCTCTAGGCGATCCCGGTGCCGCCGGTGCCGATGTCTTCGGCTGCGGTCACTTCCGCTACGATCTCTCGGGCGGCGTCTCCGCCGCCCGTCGCCCGCCAAGTCGGCGAGACTCGACTCTGCTGGGTCCGGGCCGTGGAATCCGCCGCCGCCACGCGGGCGTCCGATCTCGCCAAACAGCTGGCCTGTCTCGCCGCCAGTGGGCCGCGCGACAGGTGCGGGCTCGGTGACCGTGACGGTCGGCAGAGCTGGCCCGGTTGGCCTGCACACCTCGTCTGGAGACGGCCGCAAGGCGGGGTGGATCTCGTGGGGAAGCGGCCTCGACGTTGGTGGGCCGTTGGAACCCTGCGTCCACGTCCTCTGGAGCATCGGAAGATGCAACCTCGTGCTCGGTAAATCCACTATGATGCTGTACCGGGAGGGCAGCGTCGAGTCCCTCGGGCCGGGCTGCCTCTCCAGGTCTTCATCATCTTCCTCCTCGGGATAATGGCTGCTGCTCGGCCTCGGGACGGGGTGGGTATTCGACCGGGAGGCTCGAGCAGTGCGCGTGCCTGGCCATTCCGTGCCGTTGGCACTCGTTGCCTGCGTGCTGCTAGAAAATCTAAACCTCGAGGGCACGCTTGGTCGTCGGATGCCTAGTCGTGAGAACCCACCCTGCTGCCGCTCCGTCATCTCAGGCTCGAGCGAGTCGGAGGGGTCTCCTCGAGGGGAGAGGGGCTGGTTCTCGATATCGTCGGGCGAAGACCGGCCGCTGGCCGGGTCGTTCCGGCGCAGGATGACTCGGCTGAACATCTTGTCGGTTTGTTTGCTGTGATCAGTCTAATTTGTTCGATATTGACGGGTCGACTAGATCCAGGTCGTGGGGTTATTGTGACTTGGTTCCAGTCATGACTTTCTCAACCCTTCTTCGATCCCATGAAAGTGTGGGTATTCTTTGTTCTAGGACCTTGTTATTGTCCTCGCTTCAGAAAATGTTGTTTTGACCGTGGCCCTAAAGACAAGGCCAGATCGAACACCGCGTCTCGAGCTGACAGTTGCGACCGTTACACCTTTCAATTTCTCAGATCCGAACTTAGTAAGTAGTTCCTCGACGGTCAGCCACGCGGGCTCAATAATGTCAGCTCCGGAGGTTATTCAGAGACCAATGTCTCAGAAAAATGTATTGTCGGTTCGTCGTGGCCTCGGCGCCACTTGCCAGCCTGCGAGGGGGGTCCGTCCGTCGGGCCGGAATATGTATATCGATTGATATCGAAGTTATGGAGGGAGCCTGCCGTTGTCTTGGGACGCAATACAGTAGAGAATATCAAATATGGGGCCCAGATCTGTAAATTGGAGTAAAATGAAGGGTGGTGGTGATCGACTGCGACGATCCTTTCTGAATCGCCTATGTTTCCTCGACGGTGTTTTGTCCAAGTCGACCACGAGCGGGAAAAAATAAAACTGGGCAATAGAAACTGAAGGTCGATCTGTGGCTCGCAGAGCCAGTCGCGAGTAAAATTATTGTGGTCGTAGGATTTGGACTCGACGGGAAAATAAATCTGGTACGTCGAGGGCAAAGAAGGTAGCCCGGTGAGTAGTCGAACTAACAAGAATTACAAAGATGTGTCGGGGAAGGATCGACGACGAATTGCAATGCTTCAATGCAGCGTGCAGACGCCAATATGCAGTTCTCGCAGGAGATTGATAGCTGGCATGGCTGGTCGGCCAGTCAGTGGGAAAATTGTGGACGTGGTGTCCTGTGGATGTCGAGGAAGACGGTGGTGAGGAAGAAATGGTTCGTGGACAGGAGCCCGTCTGGCGCCGCACCAGGCAAGGCAGGAGGAGCAGTGCCCTGCAGGTTTGCGGGTGCCTGTCTGTACCCGTGTTACCTGTGTGCGTGTGCCTGGTATGGGTCAAATGGATGGATCCCGCGAGATGCGTTCACACCTGCTGCAGGTCCCCCAGGAATTCATCTCCCAAGATTGGATTCGACCGGGCCTTGCCAAGGTCCAGGGGGTCAGAGAATGGCAGACAAACAAGATAGATCGAACCTGCGAAGCCGAAGCCGAGGGAGGGTGTCAGTGTGGTGCAGGGGCCCTCACGCTGCCTCTGCTTCATCCAACCCATAATACGCGCACAATCCACCCACACGCATCGCTCGCTTTGGGTGCAATGTGGTGCAGACGCTTCCCCAATCCGTTAAGCGAGCCCGGATTGACAAACACATCATCAAACGAGTCTCATCATCGTGACCATGACCATTCATACCATGTCGCTTTTTGTTTATATTTAACAATTTCTCCCCAATCGAGCTCATTCCCACCCTCACGTTTCTCGTATCCAGCTACCCCCAAAGTCTCGGGTCTGGGGCTGGCCTGTGGCATGGCCGGCTGCATAGGCGTTGCTCAGCTCAAGGTGCCGTGGCTTTCTCAGGTCCGTCCCATGTGTGTGCGTCCGTGTGTGTGGTGTGCAAGCTTATTTCACCTCGAAATCCGCCGGCCCGTGGATTCACTCTCTGGACGCAATCTTCCTTCCGACCATCATGCAGCATGACCAGCGCAATTTCCTCTGCTACTTATCTATCCCTTGCATGCATGCATGTAACCTCATACGCGCCCTTTCCCCCTGGAGCTGAATCCTAACCCCAGATCTCGAACCAAGAAAACATGATGTGAACAGTGAACAGTGCACAACACGCACGCTAGCCCTCCAAGACAAAAGTCTCCATAAGGGTCGAGCAGGAAAAGCTCAAGATTGGCCAGGCGCCACACCATCCGTTACAGCTTTCCAGGCTGGGGGCACATAAGCTGGAGCTGTTTTACATGAATCAGGGGGCCCCCCAAATCGTGCGGATGCAGGGATCCGAAATCTTGGGATGCTGTTTCACCTTGCCCTCCGTGGCGGTCTCTGGCCAATCGACCGGCCCTCGCCATCGCCAAGCCCTTGTCTTGGTGTGACTTCAGGTGGTGGAGGAGCAAAGAATTACCTCGTGGAGCAACATTTTGAGTTATGAGCTGGGAGAACATCCAGTCCAACCCGTTGGGCCTGCTGTTTCTCACCTTCAGTTGAGTTTACATGCGGGTGCCGGCGGCAGCCCCAACGTCCACTCTCCTAACTTGGCGTGTTGTGGAGCGTCATCTGCATAAACCAGTCGAGCCAGTATGACTAGACAAGAGACAAGGCTGAAGGCATGATCGCTAACATTATTTTGGCTTTCACTATGGCGCAATCCGACCAAGGCGAGGCTAGGGCTTACTGCCCTTCGCGATTGATTTCCGCCTGCGATTGTGACTATCAAGTTTCACAAGGCGTAAGGCGTAACGAGCTCCGATCGACTCCACGAATGTGGGATCAGATGGATGGTGAGATCGCGGGGCCTCCTGATACAAAGGGCGATGCACGTGGTTGTACGCCAACAGGCATCAAACATTCTCCTTTCCCGTCCGAAGTCAGACCCCTACAAGGCGGGCGACACAGCCACAATCGCCTCTGTCCGCATGGATTTAGCGAGACCGCCAGTCGGTCCCAACCTCACCGCGCATTGTGTGCGTGCCGCTCGCCCAGCGTCCTCCGAATTCCGTCACGACATTGAGCCGCATGCTGCGGTATCCGGCTCGGCGAGGCAGACTCTCCCGGGGGCCCGACAAGGGCCAAGACTCGCGTGTCATCAGCACTTCAGAATTCCCCGATATGCTGGACTCACTCCAGGCCCACACACACATGGCCTGCCGAGACGTCTCAATACAAATTGAGACGAACGCCCGCGATTTCTTCTGGTCTGCGAAGGCCGTATCATCGGACAACCTGGTCTGTGCTCTCGAGTTGCGATGCTGCTGCCCACTCACATTGATAAAACACAGGTTACCTCCGAATGTGACATCCTCACCTCAGCTCGCCGAGCAGCATTGTCCGATCCGCCGAGGCCGATAAAATAATGGGGTCTTTTCCGGGCGCGAACTCAGCAACATTGACAGTGCCCTTGTGGCCCGGTAGCTTGTAGAGCAGCTTGCCGTTGTCGCTCGACCAAATGACGACCGTGCCGTCGCCAGCGCCGACAGCAACCTTCTTCCCGTCTTTAGCCCAGCTGGCCTGCACTAGGTTCTTCTCAATGCCCACCTGGGCGCCGTCGAACGTGCGGATATGTCTCTCTGTCGGTGCAAACGGTCGGATATCCCAGGTCCGTGCCGTCGAGTCCATTGAGTATGACAACAGACTTTGCGAGTCAGGTGAGACCCTGAGTGTGGTGATGGTGTCCTGGTGTCCTAGCATGGAGTATACCACGCCCTTCTTCCGTATATCCCAGACCTTGATGTCGTTGTCGATACCACCTGAGTAGATCTCGTTTCCGGCCTCGGAGATCGCGACCGCGGTGATGGGGAACTGTGTCTCGATATAATCGGCCGCTTTTTTTGTCCTTGGGTCCCAGATGCCTATTGTGCCGTCGTCGCTGCCGCTTATCAATGTCTCCTCGCCGCGCTTGCTGATATCCAGTGTGTTGATGACCTCCTCGTGACCAACGTAGCGCCGTATCCTCTGCCCAGAGGTCAGATCCCAGCTGGCGAGGTGCATGTCTGCCGAGGCGGAAAAGAGGATTTCGGAGTCACGGGACCATTGGAGATCGAGGACGGCGCCGCGGTGGCCAGTCAGCAAGCCGTAGTTCTCGCAGTCGCCGTAGGTTCGCCAGAGCACTGCGTGGCAGTTAGCAGCTGTCGCAACAAGAGTGACGGCACGGTGGGCTCACTGATGCTGCGATCCATGCCCCCGGAGGCGATGAGGTTCCCGCTGGGGTCGAACTTGGCGGAGAAGATCTCCCCCGAGTGCCCAGACAGCTCCATAACTGGCGCCTGAAGGCCACTCGTCCGTGGTGTCTACTGGCATGTCAGTTCTCTGTAAGACGCGCCGCGTAGATTGTGCACCTGAAAAACGTACCGACTGCACCAGGGCGCTGCTCCCAGAGGCATTGGCTCTTGCGAGAGCCCTCTCGCCCAGGTTCTGGCGCTTCACCACCAGCTGGCCCGAGGGGTCATCAGACGCTGGTCTCTTCTCGGCAGACATCGTGTCTCGGTGGGTCGGCCTTCACGGACAAGGCCAGAGAGCGGCGTTGGGGCTTCGGGGGTGGTACGGGGTCCGTAGTTGTAGGTAATGGCAGTTCGACAGGCTTGTTTACATTGCGCTGCTGTGCTAGGCTCGCAGCTTGATAGCTGAGATTTTGGATGAGAGTGCGGCAGGCTGGTCTGTGCTGCGGCCTCTGCCTGCCGGAAAGGGGCGTCCCTGTCACTACCGTCACAGACCCTCCACCAGAACGTCGCATACATAGATAGTCAACACACAACCCTTGACCAGTACACATCTTCGCCCCATCTCCTCTAAAGATCTTCCACACAGGGCGTCCTTTGGTGCTGATTTGGATGGTTTCATGATTTGGCGTTGATCGCGGCAAAGCTCGGTACGAGCTGCTGACACCCTCGTTGTCATCTTCGCCATGTCTGCAAGCAAAGCTGCCCGGGTGGGCGAGGAGTACGTGCGATGCCAACCGTCCCCCATGGTGCATTAACAAGGTCGCCCTGCTATTCAGCTTTAGAACTTGATCGGCTAACACGTCACAGAATATGGAAGTAAGCATTGCATCCGAGATTGATAACACGCCGACTCCCTACATATGCGCCGACGAGACTGACTGGGCCACAAGGACACGAATCGACAAGGTCAACTCCGAGCTTGTCGTGCTCACCTACGGCACCATCGTCGCCCAACTATGCAAGGACTTTGACGGTGACTACGTGGAGGTCAACAAGCAGCTGGACAAGATGGGTTACAACATCGGGCTGCGGCTGATCGAGGACTACCTGGCCAAGTCGAACACGATGAAGCGCTGCGCAAACTTCCGCGAGACGGCCGAGATGATCTCCAAGGTACGCATCACCGTGGTGACGCCCCGTCAGGTTTCCTATAGAAGTTACAAATTAGCATCGACGGCTGGGCACGGGTTAATATCAAGGTTGCATCTAGGTCGGCTTCAAGATCTTCCTCAACATCACACCCACCATAACGAACTGGACGAGCGACAGCAAGCAGTTCTCGCTGGTCTTCGAGGAGAACCCCCTCGCCGACTTTGTCGAGCTGCCCGACGACGGCCGCGCGCAGGACGAGCTCTGGTACTCCAACATCTTCTGCGGCGTGCTGAGGGGTGCACTGGAGATGGTGCAGATGCAGGTTGAGGCGCACTTCATCAGCGATGTGTTGAGGGGAAACGATACGACCGAGATGCGGATTAGCCTGATCCGGTATATTGATGATGAGCTACCGCCTGAGGATGACTGATGTGGCACTCGGGCTTGTGGAAGCGGGCATATGACGCATTTGCTATTTACAAAGGTGCTCGGGAATTTACTCGTTTCCTGCGGGCACTTTCCAAGCAGGTCGAGCCACTCAGCTTCGGTGTCTGGGATTTTTATGTTGTGTGGCACCTTTTGCTCACTATACCCACATCCTACGAGGAGGGGGGCTGAAAAGGTCGGTCACAATCGAGAGTATTCACGACTAGAATATCAATAGACGGGGTGCGTGGGAATCTCCAGGTGCTCCCGAGAATTCTAGATCGTTCAAGATGACATGCTTCTTTGAGGCGGTGACATGCCGCTATTCGTGACTATACCTCGCCATGATGTTCATTGACAGGCGCCACCGTTGGGTCACTGCATGAGGCCTTCTACAAGCGCCCTCCACAAGCAGGCAGAATGATGTCCCTGTCGCCTTAAGAAACAGTAGGAAACACCCGGAAACAAGTTTAAAGTGCTGACCCGAGACCTGTCACCGGCATCAATCTATCTGGGAGGCAGGAGAGACATCCAAGGGTCTGGTCACGTTACACGGGCGTGGGAGGGTTGGCGTCGGTTGGGCACAGCTTGGTGGAGTGAGGAGGGATGGGCGCCAGCCGTTGTCATGTCTCGGATCCTTTCCTTTCACTCTTTTTGATCGGTCCCTTTGCGCCTCCCCGTCCGAACCCGCGAACAATGTGTCGCGCGTGCCCGCATTGCGTTTGGTTTCTCCTCAGTATGAGCCACTCCATGTCGCTTGTGCGGGCCGCGCCGAGAAGCAAGCAGGCTCAAAGAAGAAAGGGGCGTAGAAGGCCGTAGAGATCGCAATAATGTTGGGTCCACAAGAATCGTGGCTCAGCTTGACGTGCGCCGTTTTGTCCGGCCCGTATTAAGCTTCGCTCTGGAGCTGTTGACCCTGGTCTCGTCTGTCTGTTGGGCCCTGGGGGAGAGTGGAAAAGGGCATCGGGGCCGTCTTGGTCGCCCCGATTCGGCTCCTGCCTTCTGCGTAGGGCTGTGACGTGACAGGTTGGTGAAAAAATAAGCTTACCGTACCATCGCCGTAAGGCTGAACTGGGATGTGGTGTAATATCGGGCGGATATGGTGGACGGCGCAGCAGCGCAAGGCAGTAGTGAGGCTCAATCTGGAACTGTGCCGCATGTAGCAATTGCCGACGGGGCCCCCATTGCGGACTTTTCGGGGCCGCTACAGGAGAACCTCTCCAACATGTGTCTAGTGCATTCTTTTTTTGACCTAGCATTTCATGTGTTGATTACACATGTACTACAGCGCGCGCGGACACGACCTAATGCAAGGGACAGGCGGAGGTTTCCTCTGCCCTGGCCATTTCCGGGATGGATGTGCAGCGCCGGCCCAGCTGGAAGCGGGCTGCATCTGTTAATCGCCCTGACGAAAAGCTGGACCTGGACCCTTGGGAAAGGACCCTGGTGCTTTCGCCCGCCGGCCCACGGGTTGGCCAAGGGGGGTTTGAAAGCAGAAGAGGAGACGGAGGATGGGGCCATGGATTATTCTGGGGCATACGACCTCGCTTGCTTCGTGAGGATGAGCCACAACGTGGCATATGCATGACATGTCGACGGTCCTGGCAGGTCAAATGTAACCATAGCACAGTGGTGTTGGATTGAATCGAAACGGGCTGCATAACGGCAGTCGGGAGCTCGCAAGAGGATGCAAGGACCGACCACGGGTAGCGATGGGCACGAACGGACGCAGTCTGCTCTATATCAGAGTCATGATGTGACATGTCAAGTTGCATCGACTGTCGACGCTTTCCCGTGCCGTCCTGTCGACAAGGCTTGATCGGCCGGCTTTGGCTCAGATGACCTCAACATTTGCTGTCCATTGACGTGGTCTGCACGCAGAGAGCCCGATCACGCCACGGTCTGGTGGTCAATGGGTAGATAGCACCATGCTGGGTGTTTGTCCGACGGTCAAGGCTGCATCCCCAGACAGAGAGACGATGCGAGCAGGCTGCTCATCTCTCGGACGAGAACATAAGCTCTTGCGCAGATGAGTCCCAGCACCGATGCTTCCTTATTGTAGAAGCCGGTCAGCTAGCCTGGTGGAGAGCCAGAGAAGAGAGAGATGGCGTTCGGAGCTGTGGTGGAGTCAACCCCTTGGTCGACCGTCCGCTAGTTGTGGATATTTGCATATCGAGATGGGCGGGCAGTCTCCAATTTCACCCGCAACGGATGGCATCATTTGGCATGAAAGCTTATAGATCCCGGCTGGCAAGGGTTCAGGACCCTGCCCGTAATCTCCCCCCCGGGCCTGTCCTGCCCTGCCCTGCCCTGGCCTTGCGCAGATGATTCCCGACGTTCCAATCCATGACCCATGGTCAAAAGATGGGGAAGCGGCTGAAGACCACATGGCGATTGCAAGCCACAGGGAAAAGCACGGGTCCCAGCACGAACTTAACTGGATGGCGTAGATATAGCTAGGTACATGTATCACCTGCAGGGCACTCCGTCGAAAACCCCATGCAGAAGGGGTGGTGGGATGCTACACGGTGGCCGGATGAAGACGGGGGGTTTAATCTGCGGTAACTGAATACCGGGCAATGGCTGCGAATAAGATGCACCGTTAAGACGGTGCCAAGGTTGCAGCAGCAGGGGCCGTCATGGGGTATTATATGGGCCGTAGTCTACTCGTATCTACGTCCGTCTTGTGGACAGCAATGTCCCGCCCTGAAATGACCAAATTTATGATTTCATGGCTCTTCAAAATAATAGGCTGGTGGCGTATGGTTTCGCAGAACACCTGCGTATACCTTCGCAGCCTCGATCTCACGATACGTCGATGGGGGTTGAGTCGACGGCCGGGAGACACAGGCGTTGTGGCCGTTTTATACGTGAGAGGGAACAGGCGATGCGCAGCCCAAGCCGTCGGCCAGCTCCCCGCTTAGATGCCTAGTGGCTGCATTGATGCCTCATGGCCGAGGCACCCAGTCCAGAAACCGAGCGTGATCAAAACTACGCAGGCTTGGCCACCCCCAGTCTTGGGTATGCCCAGGGAGCTTCACCCAATCTGCAACATCCATCAAGGTCTCCTGTCCCTCTCGCTCTGAAGTTGTTCAGTTCCAGCTCGGCTTCATCGAACACACAAAAATCAGGCCCGGCCAGATTTCCTCTCTCCTTTCCCTCACCTCACCTGTCCCCCCTCCATACCATCCTTCTTCCCTCCTCCCTCTCAACTTGCAGCCCGCCTGCCCTGCACGCCTCTGGCCCTCGCATCCCATTTGCCCGTGCGTGTACAGTGCGTGTGTGTGTATGTGTGTGTTCGTGTGCGTGTGTCAGACTGCACCAGCTACGACAGGACCAGGCGTGTCAGGTTGGATGTTTCCTCTTTTGCGCATCAGCTCCCCGTCGGTCAACCCATCTGCACAGAGCTGAAAGAGAGTTGGAGGTGCAGCGAGCCAGGTGCCAGGGACACGGGAGACGGCTCCACGCTGCCCACGCCAGCCAGCCCTCCATCCAAGCAGCAGCACCAGCACCAGCACCAAGCAGCAGAGCAATCGGCCTTTGCTGCGCTGCTGCACATTGGGACGCTACCCACCGCCCGACCACCTACAGAACCCGGTCGGTCACGGTCACGGTCGCCTGCCTGCGGGATAGCCTGTCTGCCTACAACCAGAATACAGAGGCCACCGCACAGCTTCCCCAGCTCTGAGCTTGCCCCCAAGCCCGAGCATTGCTACCTACTCCAGTCCCACCCGCCCACGGACTTGCAGGGCACTGCTTGCCGGTCCTCTGCACTCCTGGCAGTGCTTCTCAGTGGAACCCCCACAGAACCACAGAACCACCTGCAATTCCAGCACTGGCTCTCCGGCCTTCCAGAGCTTTTGCCCGGACCACCCATCACCACCAAAAGGGACTCTTGACCCCCGACTATCGACCCTCGGAGGCTCACAGGGCTGTCTGCAAATCTCCAGCCCTCCCAAACCCAGTCTCCGGCCCTGCCCATCCGCACTGTGCTCCCCCGCCGCTCAGCCGCGCGTCCAGCACAGTGCTCCGGCAAGCCCAACCCCCCTGTTTTGGCCGTGCTGGATCTTCGCGACCAGCCAAAGCGAACGGAGGTTGGCCCTCTCTCCCATCATTACTCAACTCAAACTCAACTCGACCTCCCCCGTTCCAGATCAATCTCCTCCTGACGGACCTCTGACCTCTCTTGCCTCCGCCCCCCATTTCTGGTCGATGCCAAATCCATCGACTCATTTGGCCACGCCGACCAAGACCCACGTCCACGTCCACGTCTAGGACCACGACCACGACGCCAACCGCATTCCCGCCGCCGCCGTCTGTCGCATCTCCACCCTGCAGTGATCCATCTGTCACTCTGTCCCTCGACCTTCCATTTCCATCACGCGTTTCAGACCGGCAGCCTTCTCTGCGTCTGCGTGCATCCCTACCCTGTCCTCTTCTCTTCCAGCCTCGCCAATCCATCCCTCTTTTTTTTTTTACCGTCCCACCCACACATGCACCCTTCCATCCCAGACAGCAGCAGCATCAGCAGCAGCCTCTCCAAGAGCTGGCTCGGAAATTAGCACCAACTACCGAGCACGCCTATCCGCTGGACAAGGGCTCCGAGTCCCACGACAAAGTCCGCCTCCGACCAAAATAACCTCGTCTCGCTGAGACTCAATTGTCAAAGCGTCCTCGCCCGCGCATCCGACTTTCTCCGCCTCTCCTGACACCGACCTCGCCTTTCGCTGCGGCAGACTTGTTCTGCGATCGCAGACGCGCCGCCACGTAAGGATGAACAACGTCAATATGGCCAACATGAATCCCATGGGTGGCGGGCCCGTCGGTCCTGCCATGCCCATGATGAACAACGGCGCCGTCGCTGGTCCATCTGCGCCGCGACCGCAGCAGCAGCAGCAGCAACAGCAACAGCAACAAGCACAGCAGCAGCAGGCGATTACCGAGAACAACAGACACTTGCTCAACACCTACATCTACGAATATTTCCTGCGCAACGAGATGTACGATTGCGCGCGCTCCCTATTGAGCTCCGACTCGCAGATCAAGCTCCAGGATGGTCCCAACTCCCGGCGCGATGAGAACGGGAACCTGCTGGGCAACGGCGTCGGTGAATCCATGGATGTCGACAGCAAAGAGGGTGTCGACGCGAAACGGCCCGACGACCTGCCCCAGCCCATGATTGCTAACCTCTCGGTCGACCAACCGTTCCTCTTCGAATGGTTCTGTCTCTTCTGGGATATGTTCAACGCCCAGAAGGGCAAGAGTGGAAATGGTCAAGTCAACTCGTATATGAACCACACTCAGGTATGTGTAGCTAGCTCGCTTGTTCGGTCTGGGGCCCGGGCGGCCCTTGTCACGCAATTGCTAAGATCCCGCGTAGAACCAATCTCGAATGCGACAAAGTCAGCAGCAGGAGCTTCTGCGCCAAATGAGGCCGGATTTGACGCCACAGCAGCAGCAGATGCAGATGATGCAGATGCAGCGCAACGGCGCCATGGGCATGGTCAAGCCGGGCAACAACCTGCCTCGCACAGCCATGGCCAACAGCCAGAACAAGTGAGTGCGGCGTGATGTCTCCACTTTCAAATGTCTGCACAGTTGCTAACACCAACGCCTCTCTCAGCCCCAACATGATGCAACATATGCTTCAGCAGCAACAGAAACAAGGCCAGATGCAGCGGGAACCCTCGGACATGGATGGAAACCGAGCACGTCCCTCTTCCCCCGGTTCCGCTGAAAACGCACCCTCTCCCTCTAAACGCATCCGGCTTTCTGAGGGTGGTCCCTTCAACCCTGCTCAGAACGGCATGATGCCTAACGGTCGACCAGCAGGGCAGGGGATGCCAGGCCAGCAGCAGCAGGTAGGAACCGGCCCTTCGCAGCACGCTGAGCAACTGCTTCTTCAAAGTGGTATAAATCCATCAACGCTGAACCCTGAACAGTTCGCAACGTTTCAAAATCAGTCTCCAGCAGTGCAGCAGAAGACAATTCAGACTTATGCGGCGAACCTACAGCAGCAGCAAAGCCAGCAGATGGGCAAGCCAATGCCAAATGCAAACGGCCCTCCTGGACAAGGTTCGCCCATGGTTGCTCAGGCTCCTGATGGAGCTACTATCAATTCCTTCTACAATGCCGAGGGGATGGCTGCTGCACCCCCAGGTGCGATGAGGGGCCCCGGCGGTCCCAACGCCACCCAACAGGCTGGTGGCAGCAACCACGCCCTTCAGGATTACCAGATGCAATTGATGCTCCTGGAGCAGCAGAACAAGAAGAGGCTCATGATGGCGAGACAGGAGCAGGATGGCGGCAACAGCATGCCCATGCCCAGGGAGGGGCCTGGCGGTCCCGGAGGTCCTGGAGGTCCTGGTGCCCCTCCCGGGGCCAACGCCCCATTCCAAGGCGCCTCGCCTCAAGGCGCCAGACCTGGGGCGTCGCCAAACCCTACCGATATGAAGCGAGGTCCCCAGCAGATGAACCCAGCCGGTATGGGCTCGCCGCTCCCCGAAGGCGCACAGTCTCGCGGGTCGCCCAACACCATGAACTTCATGGGCAACCAGATGGACCCTACCCAGGCACCCCATTTCATGGGTGGAGGTGGCGGCGGCAACATTCCCGGCGGGCCGCAGATGAACGGCATGCGACCGCCAAGCTCGCATCCAGGACAGCCGCCATTCAACGGCCCGATGAACCCTCAGCAGCAGCAAATGATGGCTGCCCGTCAGCAGGGCCAGATGGCTGGACAGCCAGGCCAGCAGATGCAGTGGCAGCAGCAACAGCAGCAGCAGCAGCAGCAGGGTGGCCCAGGGGGTCCCAATGGTGCTCAAATGGTCCCGCAGGGCCAGACGCCGCAGCAAGTGCAGGGAACGCCACAACAGCGCCATGCTGCGATGCCTCCACCGGCACAGCCCGCCGCTGCAGCTGCTGCCGCAAACGCGCGAAACACGTCATCGCCACAGGTCAGCAACGCAGCACCGCCGACACCTTCTCAGTCGACAAAGGCTGCACCCAAGAAGAAGGAGACCAAGAGTCAGAAAGACAAGGTGAGAAGTCGATTTGCCCCCTTTTGCGTGCATATCAGTGTGTAGTAACGTTTTCTAAACAAAGCGCGCTGCTTCTCAGAAGAAGTCAAACCCGAACCTCAATGCCGCCGGCGCGACTCCTGTTGCGGAGCCCGCCACCTCAGAACCGGAAGCTCCTACGCCAGCGACGCCCATCACTCCCGTCAACCCGCAGCAGCAGAACGTCAACAGGCCAGGCCCGAACGCAGGACCTCCTCAGCCCATGCCAAACGGCCAAGGCCCTGCGCCTGTGCCTCAGCAAGCCGCACCCATGGTACCTCCCGCTGACCCCAACCAGAACCAACCATTCGGAATGGACATGCCGGTAAGCACCCTCGAAGGATGGTTGATCTCCCCTACCGCAAGCGCCTGTTGCTGACTTCGGACGTGACCCAGGAGTTTGGCCTCGACTTTGCCAACCCACTTGCAACCAATGATGTGCTGAATGACTTTGACTTTGACTCCTTCCTCCACGATAACGAAGGTGACGCAGGCGGGTTTGACTTTTCTGCAGCTGCAAACTTCATGGATCCAGAAATCGAGACCTAGAAGCTCTCGTCAGAGTCTGGTGAAACGAACTTTGACATGTTCAATAGAGAAGCAACCTGACCGGGATCCTGATCCCACACCTTCATCCGGGACAGGCGTTTTACAACACTTTTTGTCGATACCCCAAAACAAACATGTATTCTTACGATCTTTTTGGAGCCACCCAGGCCCGCGAACACCCTTTGTCGATATCCGAGGTCGGGCTTCCCCGATCAGACATACCAGATATCGAAAGGTGCTCAGCTTAGGGGCAACAACCACGAAAGCTTGACCCATCAACCTCACACGCCGTCCGACCATTGGCCGCGCCATCCTCTACATCGCTACAAATTTCCTTACGGTCGGGCTTGTTTTGATTTTCACCGGTGCACATGGGATTTCATGGGGTCTTTTAGTATAATACGTGCCTGTGATGGGAAAATTCCACGGCACTCTTTGTCACACTTTTTCTGTGGGCTTGGTTCATACATGGGTTTGAGATAGTCTAATGTTTTTGTTGTCGCGCTCCTGTTTGTTTCATCGGCGCTGCCATCCATCTCACTCGCGCCAGGCTTCATACTCGGCTCTTTTTTTCAACAGGGAAGCAAACGAAACACCTACCTGACTCCACATCTGTCTTCCTTTTCCTTACTTGTTTACGAGCGAAGGGCATACCTGGGCTCCGCATCTGACGAAATGAATCACTGTTGAAAAAAAGGCGGGTGCGGGAAGGAGAGCACGGGTGGTCGAGAGGGAGCAACTGAGACTATCTACCTGCTCGGGGGGCTTGATTAACGCTGAGGTGTTTGGTCTCGGGGTGGGGTCCTGGGGGCGTGCGTGTGAAACGATGGAAAGGCGAATCCGCGTTGGGGAATCGGTGTACTTTTCCACTTGTAACTTGGTGGTTGATAGTAGTCAAGAAAGAAAGTGATGTTCAAGTCCACTGTCTACTTGCCCATGGGGCGCGGTTGAGGGTGATACCGTGTCCTGGCGGTGAGCTTACTCGGAATCGCTGCATACGATTTCTCCACGCCGTGAGTGACAGCCCCCAGCGAAAGTAGACCGAGCCCATGAGAAAGTAGGTCGAGGCAGAATGTGTGGCCGGAGTGAAGTGATACCTAGGTATGTGAGAGTACCAACTCAGTGACTATTTTGTCGACAGAAAGAGATTTAGTCTTGTCTGCAGGTGGGGTGAATCTGAGCGTCGCTTTCCTGCTCTGTCTGCGGCTTCCCGTGTGGCCGCGCTTGAATTCAGAGGTGACCTTTAGATGAGCATTCACAAAGTTTCATGCCACTGGGGGCGTCCGTGTCGTAGCGACTCTGAGACTTGCAAGTAGACGCCGCGAATTATGTTATATCTTTCGTGTGAGTTATATACTGGCTTGCAGGATGCTGAGGCTTCACTATCGTGCCTTGACTTCTGTGATTCGTGTGCTAGGTATAGACCTTCTTTTGCACCTGTTAGTATCAGTATAATATTTCTTGCACCTCAGTACTCAGTTTCTCGATGACAGAGAATTGTGGCTTTCTCAGATACTGCCATATTCTATACTGCGACCCCCCCCCCCCCACACACACACACACACACACAAATGGAAGAGACAGTGGATCAAGGAAATTATGACATCTCTCGCTCCAGAAAAAGAGAAAACAAGATTAAGTCCAGCCAAGTATAGGATGAGCGCTGTCATATGGCATATGCGTTTTTCCTCCCAATTTAGACTTCTGTGCCATATCTAATGTTGACTATCGGCCATAGAAATGCTTGCAGGACGATGCCCTTCACTGAACCCTCTCAAACCAAACCAAGGGACCATCATCTCCCTCCAGGCGCAAGTCGACCCCTATATGCGTTACAATACCACTCGAGTCCACCTGGAACTGGACCCGGAAACACGCTTGAATCACTTCAGGCACCTCCTCGTCGAACCCAAAGGTAAGCCAGAAATCGCCCGTCTTGTGCTCCAGATACCCGGCGACGCGCTCCGGGTGGTCCCTCGACATCCGCAGTCTGCAAGACCCAGCCTCTGCTCCTGCCGCGACCGCGGTTGAGGGGCCAGTATCATTGCATTCCAGGCTAACGGACATGTCACCGTATGCGACGTGGCGGAAGTGACCAGTGTGGTTCGCTAAGGGAACAGATGCTGGTATTGGTGGATGGGGAAGGTCAGGGTAGATCCGCTCGGAGCACGTCGCGAGATTATGTGCCTCGAGTGCGTCCTCTTCTTCAAAGCTGAGGCATGTTAGTTTGAGGCTTTGCTCACACACGGCAGCGGTGGTGTCTTACTGAGATTCCCAGTCCCGGCGCCTGCTCTCCTCCACGCCAAAGAGGTCATAAAGAACGCGATACGTGACGAGCTCTCTCACGTGGGAACACCCGTTCGCCATCACGACTATTCCATAGCTCTTGGACGGTACCATCACCATGAACGTCACAAAAGGGACCACAGTGCCGGTGTGATAGAACACTTGGTGGCCCTCGAACACCGCAGACATCCAACCCAGCCCATATGTCTCTGGTCCGACGAACAGGCCTTCCTGGAAATTATGGAACGTCCTCGGCCTTTTAAGCTCACGATGGCCCTCCTTGGAGATGGGTCCGGCCTCAGCCATCATCACGCGGAGGTACTTCGTGTAGTCCAGCACGTTCGAGAGGACAGCACCGGCACCCTCAGTGACGCGTAGCCAACGGCTATTTCCCCCCCGCGGCTGCATGACGTACTGACCGGTGCTGTTAACCCACAAGTAGCCATCGGCAAGCTGACGTCCACTCGACCCAAGAAGAGGGTCCCAGTCCCCGAGGAAGGTCTCCCCCATCCCCATCGGGCCCCACAGGTACCTGTGTAGGAACTCCCCCAGGCCGCACCCGGACAGCGTGGACACGAGGTACCCGGCAGCGGCCCACATCATATTATTATACTGGAACGTGGTCCGCGGCTCGGCGGACATGGGGAGGTGGCGCAGGTTGCGCACCCAGCCGCGCGTGTCGTCGGCGGCCGAGTAGTCGTGCCGCGGGTACCCCGTGCGGTGGCTCAGGCAGTCCTCGACCGTGACGTGTGCCGTGGCCCAGTCGTCGCTGAGCACGAAGTCGTCGCGCAGCAGCTGCGACATGGGCGTCGCCCACCCGACGACCGGCGGCGAGTGGGAGTGGTCGGACGCGTTGTCGACCAGCAGCGACAGGGCGGCTGCCACGAAGGACTTGGTGGTGCTGCCGGCCCAGAAGAGCGTGTGCGGCGTCACTGGTGTCGAGGGGAGGGAGGCGTAGCCAAAGCCCTGGGTCGAGATGTGAGTTCATTCGTTGCAGACCATCACTTTTACTACTCCTGTGATGACATGTGTGGAATAGATGGCAGTGGCATGAGAGAAGCTCACTTTGGCCCAAGTCTCATTGCCGTTGATGATGGCGACCGCCATGCCGGGCGCGTGCCATTTCTCCATTGCTCCCCCGATGTATTCCTCGAGCGCCGATGTCGAGAACGGCAGCCCGCCCGTGAATTCTTCATTGTCGATATGACCGAGGGGTTGCTGAGGTGGTGGTTCTAGGGCCGCCACAGCGCTACATATTAGTATCGCAGAGAGTAAGGAAGTACCAATTGGAGTCTTCATTCTTTCACTGTTTTTTTTCCCCAGTAGGCTATATGTGATGAAGAAGTTGCAAAGTGGAAGTATTGCGGCAGAATTGGAAATTGACCGGGTGCTTATGTATTTCATTCGAATCTTGCCACTTCCATGCCGGTCGCTAGCGCTATGCAGTTGTGAACGGGGAGGGAAGGTCTCACACACCAGTTGTAAGAATGACGACACTGAAAGATACATGTAAGAAATCAATTCCATACTATTTCCAAGGTTGCTGATTGGGACAAGGCCCCTTCTGGGAAAATGTAAAACGGCGGGCGGCCACTGCATGGGGAGGTATTTTGCGAAGAGATCACCTGGTCTTTTGTGAATGGTGGCCTTCTTGCCACCAAGCACCAACTTTGTGTATAATGTTGTGTAGTCTTTCAAAAGATTTCCTTGGATGTCTCCAGACTTGGATTGCCATCTTGGAGACTTATAAAAAGACGAAGGAACTGATTCGTTTGCGTTACTTCTTTTGGCGTTGATTAGTCCTTAGAATATACACAGGTAGTGTTTCCTCTTACAAAGTTTTATCCGCACAATTTAATTTGTACTTCCATAACGTTGGCCAGGAAAAGATTTTGTAGAAAGTTCCATTGCAAGCCTGACCTCCATTTTCAGATACATAAACAGAGCACAGGATATTTGAAGGCCCAGTAGATGTAGGCAACGGTAGCTGTCGGTCTACTTACTAGTCCTCTGCACCAGAGTTGAACCATGGGGCTTGATCACAACGGCAAAATCAGAGCCAATCCGCTGTGTAGAGTGTTTTCGCAACTTATTTAAGCGCTCTCCGTTGATAGTCCAGTGAGCTCATAGATCAGATGCTTAGAATCACCGCCTATTCCAATGTGAACTACCACGACGGACTACCAGTACTCACGATCGACTATGAACTGCTACTGGAGTTGAGATGCTCACAAACCTGGCGCAGCTATATCAACACTCCACGCAGCCCCTCCGAAGCCCTCCTCAACTCCGACGCGCCCCAGCAGTACCTCGATGATCCTAAACATAGCCGCCGCGTTGTATCGTCCAACACCATGCCCCGCATAGGCAACATCCACGAAGCCAACACCCCTCTCAAACACCCACCTGCCCATCTCCCCGCTCCTGCCCGCGCCCTCAATCTTCGCGAAGCTGCCCCAGGGCCCATTCTCGTCGCTGGCGTTGATGCCCGAGTGCGGGATCTGCAGGGTGTTGGGCGGGTACTCGCTGAAGCCCTGGGCGCCGCGCCACGTCACGTTCTGCAGGGAGAACAAGGTGCCGTTGGAGGGGATGAGCATGTCGAACTGGCCGTTCGCGACTATGCTTATACCTGGGGTCCGGTCGAAGACACCTGGCACTGTTGGGGCGCGTCAGCTTACCAGGTTGGGAAACGCATGGACAACAGAACTGAAACTGCAACTCGTTCTCTAGAGCTGCACATATTGGGAACAAGACGAAGCCACTCAATATGGTACGATATATGGAATGGTATGACTTACTGACTGTGAGCTGTGATCGTGGCGATCCATCACCGGAGGTCGCGTTGGAGGGGTTCGTGAAAACCGGATTTGGGCTGCAGGCTTCCCACTCGCGTCCTACGGGTGCGTGGATGGCATCCCGCACGACGGTCAGGTTATAGTAAGGACCCTGGTCGCCCGGGTTGAGCTGCGGGTCTTGAATACCAGCCTGCGTGAACGGGGGCAGTGGGAACGCGTCCTCGGCATTCCAGCTCCAGAGGGTGGGACAGGTGTCGGTGATGTGATAGACGTTGAAGCAAGGCTCTTGCAGGGTCATTGCGTCCTCGATGAGGCCTCGGATCCGCGAGGAGAAGTCTGCCGAGTTGTTCGCGCTCGGGAATACGCCCTTGGGAGGAAAGGTGAAATGTTCCTCGTAGAAGGAGGTGTAGCCTGCCTCGGCGTGTTGGCCGCGGATGTAGTCGAGGAACGTGGAGTTCAGTTTGAGAAGGTTCTGCCAGTACTCTGTGAATGCCAACATGGGGACTTTTGTTGCACTGTCAGTGGGTCTGTCTTACTTCTGCGCTTGGTAGAACTGTCAGCCATGAGAGACAACATACCCTCGACGAGAGGAACGTCTTCGTTGATTGCTGGGTCGTAAATCATCGATCCTTGCAAATTGAAGTAGGTAGTGTCTTCCCGGTCAAGCATCGCACTCGCAATATAAGGGACGTATTGCTGATTTTCGTATCAGTATTCGCTTGCTGCTTAGCATGCAGCTCGCCTGTATGAACCAGTGAATCGAACGCTCTCAAAGATTGAACTCACTCCGGCGTAGCTGACACCAGTGATATAGGTCTTTGCTCCAGCCAGACCAAATGTATCGACAAATTGCTTCCAGAATCCAAGAAACTGCTGAGCTGTCTCTGCAGATCCCGCACCCGTGACATTGCCCTCGGAGAAGCCGACAGGAACGGGCTGGTCGATATCTTGGCAGAGGGGAAATCAGTCACTATTCACGATTTGCACAGGAGAGGTCCACGGTACGCACAAACGAGGTTGGTCAAGCGATTCCAGGACCAAGGATTCTCCACGGGTTGCCAGGTACCAGCCCTCCACACAAAGGGCCCATTTTCTCCCAGACCCGTTAGACTGGAGCAACCGGGCTAGAGCCAGATTAATTAGCATACAATATACGATAGTGCAGGCATCACAGCTTTGATGATTTGCCAAAGCTAGTAGGTAGGACTTCGGACGACCCGCCATATGCAGACAACTTACTCCGCCGTTCAGCCAGATCAGGACCTCATCAGTTGCTTCGGGGTTCTCGGAAGGAAAGAACCAAAAGTATAGCTGTTTTTCTGTGGAATTTCCGGTCGGAAATGTGCCATTTGTACTACTGCCCACAGGCAACACACCGCCGTAGGATTCACCTATGTCGAATGGCACATATGGCAACAATGTCCCATTGATCAGAAATTCTGTTAGTAGAGGTCAGCATCGACGAAGATTATTATGGAGTTCTCTTTTCCGCGCAGAACTTACTCTCTGTTGCCGGGCTGAGGAACGAGCGCTTTCTGTGGCCGGACTGTCGTGAGACGACCGCTCCTTGAGTGAGAGGGGAAAGCTGCACCGCAATGAGGGCCAAGCGAATGAGGGACTGTCCGAAGAGCTTCATAGTGAAGATGACACGATTGTGTCTTCTCGAAGGATCGATGGTAGTGAATGAATGTGTTCTTGAGCTAGGTCAAGCAAGTTGAAGGGATGAGCCTGTGCTGTCAACAGAGGTGGAAGCATTTGATAGCCTCGCCTACAATCATCTCCATGACGCTCCTACCCCTCGCAGCAATTTCGTTTACCCCTTTTGCGCACATTCAAAGTGGTCTGTCGTGGTAAATCAGTGGGGAGGTAGCGCGCTTGAACATTATCAAAGCTTATTGATGCATTGGCAAACCTTAAAATCGACGACGGCGAACCTTCCACCGGGCCCGGTCACTTTATATGAACCACAGCCCCGAGCCCTCCGACATGATGGTGCATCAATTTGGTGCAAGACCAACAAATTATGACCCGATAACTCCATAAGCAACACATAATCCAGTATCAAATATCATATCTATCCTCAGCCAGCTGATGTAAACATTGAATGGTTTCCGGTCCAAACCCCACGGACATGACTAATATAATTGTTCTCATAATAATCCTGGGCCTCTTGGCCATGTTGATCATCCCAATGTGCAGGAACTACATCGCTGCCCGGAAGACAGGCCTACTCCTCCCTCGTTACAAGCCTGATTGATTCGACCAGCGCTTTGTGTGTTTACACCAAAAACTCCTTTCTCCCATACTCGACCCTCATGCCTGGCGATATTGGACAGAACACCAAATTGAATGTTTTCAGCTAGGGTGAAGCACACCGTAAACCAACGTCTCAGCAATGCTTTTGTGCAAGTTACACCATCACACAATATCTTCAACATCGCCGGTCCAGATCTGGTTCAGCAAGTCTTCCAACGAATTCATGACTTCCCGAAGCCGCGGCAGACATACTGTAAGGTGCCTTTCGAATTTAACTTAGAACCAGATACACTTAAAAATGCGATCAAAGGGTCTTGAAGTCTTTAGTCCAAATTTAGACTCACTAAGCGCAGATAGGACGATAGACGGATTGCCTGAGCTGACTTCCCTCACAACTCAACGGTGATGACTGGAAGAGGCATAGAAAGCTAACAGCACCAGCCTTCAGTTGAACGAGTGAGCAGTCTTACCTGGGAGGAGGGCTCGAGGCAACCCCGCCAGTTGTTTGGTGGTATATATGTCACTTCGTCTGGAACCACACAGAACGCCATGAGAATGTGTCAGACCATCGCGACATTGCGTAGTCGCTTATTCCGGCTTCGGAGTGCGCAGTGAACATGATATAAGCATTATCGATCTCCCGCCTGGCCACCAGCTGGCCTACAATGATGCACTCTGCACGGTGCTGACAAACATGGTTCTGGCCATCGTGATGGCCGCGCGCGCATTGACATCTTCACTGGCGCCAAAAACGCTGGCAGAAGGTCGGTCTCTCCAGATGTCTCGGTTCTTGCAGTCTTGAGCCAGATGCTTTCCTAGTAGCTATGGAGGGGTCACATCATTTCGGCTGCGTGTGGTTCAGATATCAATGTGGAGATGGTCGTTCGAAAGAGATGCCCGAGGAGTGATGCTCGTGACGATAGTGACTAGAGAACTGCTCACACGCTTATAATAGGCTGAGTCAAATACACATTTTCTTTATTTGTTGCTAGCCTCGAATGACTTTAATAAAAAGCCGCCGAATTCCTCACATTCTTGAACTTTTCATGACCATGAATAATAGTTAATTACAGATAAGAACGGCTTACCGATCAGGACGAGACCATTTTGAAACACCTAAGCCTCACTTAAAGCTCGTCTTCTCTCAGGTCATCAAAGTGATCATCCAAATCGGCGAACAATTTCACGCCCCATGATTTGCTCGGGTTGTTGAAGCGAGCTTTCTTGTCCTGCTTGGCAATTTCCTTCAGCTCCTTGTCGGTAAACTTGATGTCGAGGGCCCCGAGGTTGTCTGTCAAGTGCTTCTCAGACGTGCTCTTGGGAATGACGATGGTTCCTCGCTGGATGCCCCATGCCAGCACAGCCTGCGCGGGAGTTGCGTTCTTCTCTTCGGCAATGTCCGTCCAGAACGAATCCTTCAGCAGCGGCTCAAGGTTTCCGTGCTTGTTGTCGTAGGTCGGGTTGGTGTTGCCGAGGGGCGAATAGGCGATCACCTTGATCCCGACCTCGTCGTGGTAGTCGACAAACCCCTGCTGCTGCAGGTAGGGGTGCGTCTCGAACTCGTGGGCATACGGGCAAATGTCGCAGATGTCGAGGATGGTCTCAACGTCCTCCTTTGCGAAGTTGGATATGCCGATATTCCTGGTGAGATTGGCCCGGACAAGGTTCTCCAGTGTCCGCCAGGTGTCCACGATGCTCGTCTCCTTGTCGAGTTTAGTGCCCTCATTGGGGACAAATGCCACAGGCCAATGGATGAGATAGAGGTCCAAATACTCGAGGCCCAGGTTGGCGAGGGTCTCATGGATCTGCTTCCATGCCTCGGACGTTCGGTGGGCGCTGTTCCACAGCTTGCTCGTCACCCAGATGTCCTCGCGAGAGAGATCTGCTGCGGCGAGTCCTTTGCCTGTCTTGTCCTCATTTCCTGCATGAATTGGTCAGCTCATCCGATACTCAGAAGTAAATCAATCTGCCGGAGAGACATACGGTAAATCCAGGCTGCATCGATATGGTCGTAGCCATTCTTTAAGCCGAACTCGACGGCGTGCGGGACGCGGTCTCTGTCGGAGAGCCAAGTGCCCAGCCCGAGCGCCGGGATGTCGTCTAATGCCGCTGCGGCGACTGCAAGCAGTGCAGAGCCGAGGACAGTTTTGGTTACCATTTTGCGTGACTGGTGAAGAGGGCCTTTGGGGAAAATGAATGAAAAGGTCAGATGCTGTCTAGTGGCATGTAATCGGGGGAATTGTTCAGGAAAAAAGACATCTTGAGAGTCGATGGCATCATCGCGGTATCATGGGCCCAGCCCCGCAGTCCAGGGGTCTCACTGAACCAGATCGGCGATACGCAGCCGGTGTGGCCCCTTCAGTGAGACGTCACGTCAACTGGACGGGATGAAGGATCGCATTTCGACTTCAAGTTGCACAGGAGGCTGGGATTATGATCGTATACGATGACTTGATACGGAAATAATCCTGTACATACTGACATGTTTGATGGATTGTTATCGGCGTTAGATGCATGTTATCAGCACGGCACTCGATGCCCCTCTTTAACGCTATGTACCTTGTCTGAGCATTAGTTGATGGAGAAATGCTTACAGATTTACTCACCTTTGATCCATTGCTATACATATTTGAAGTCCGAGTGTTGCACGGGCAATCGTACCGTATTCTATGGGAACGAATTCCGAGAGTCGCTTGGGTTCACATTTACCCTGAGAACTCATTAACCGGTACTCCTGAATCAACCCAAATTCACCGTCGTAGTTCGGCATGAAATCTACTTGATTCATAGTAGATTTAATGCATGAAAATAGTCGACCTTTTTCCTCGAGACCCCCCTGTGATGATCTGGAAACGTTCACACGACTGGCTTGTGTCGTTCAAACCACGGCTCAGGGAAACGCCCCCTCCCTCATGGGGCAACTCTGTACATGTCTTCACTAAAATGGGCTTATATTTAGGGTTATGAAAGCTTTTAATAATTATTACGGATATTCCATTATGTAGTTCTCCCACCCATGGATCGGAGACACCACAACAACAGAGCCAGTCTGCAGTTGCAGTCAGATATCCCATGATGGGAGGCGAAGACCTAGCTTGATATCTCAAGCTTTCACATCTCACCGCATGCTTCTCCAGCTCCTCCTTACCAAGTTTCGGAATTCCCAGCTTTCATGCAGGAACAACGTGTTGCCCTTGACTGACGTGACCGTGATGGTAGGCAGCTCCACGGCGCCGGCTTTAGCGCTGTACATGTTCTGCGGGAAAGGGAGCAAAAGCGATTTGTCTTTGTAAAGCCTCCCCTTGGAGTGCCTTTTTAGCATAAAACGTTTGAACACCCTTTGAGCCTCTTCTGGGTCCTGCAGCCATTTCAATGGGTACCTGCGATTGTTAGGAATCGTTGGAAAAGACATGATGATCTGAGAAACGACGGATGCGAAGTCAAAGATGTGCTCGATACCTGTTCGAATACTTGGGTTTACGGGAGTTGTTCTGATGTAAATGAGCAAGGGCGTCAGTTGGTGAATAAGTAATGTGGACACTGAAAGAAAACCAGGTTATTATTCGAAATACAACGACTTAGTTTGGAAACAATGCGTTTTGGGCTTTTGTTTCATGACGGGACATTTCACCTTTTAAACTTATCTGCCGTGATTTCATTCTTGACATTCTTTGTCATCACAGTCCTAAACGCAAACTTTGTGCTTGATCCGAGGCAACAAAGAAGGTTGCCCGAGGCAATTCATTGTTTCTGTGATATGTAGCAAATCCCTCTTGGCTTCTTGTGTAGCATTCGAGATCCTTACTGTGTTTCCAGTAGATGGGTGCTGCCTCATCATAGTCCATCAGCAACCAGACATGAATGAACGAACCCCAGCCAAATGTGAGGAATAATTTTGATGAAAACATACATGCCAGTGTATTGATACCACTTTGTATCATTCAAAACAGTTACGTGAGAGGCGCTGGCAACAATGACAGAACAATGTCTAAGAAGATAAGCAACCGACTCTCATGGAAGTCATCATGTTTCACAACCAGACAAATGCGTGTCTATGTCAATGATAAATGTCTTTGGGGTCTGACTCCGAAAAGACCACCCACACTTCCAAACGGGGCAGTCCAATTTCAAGCTCAATCAGGATTTACTCGCAAAATCCAGCATTTTCTCCGCGCAAGACTTGGCCAAAGCCCTTCTGATGGCAAAACATGATGCCTCAGGGGTAGTCACAGAAACGGTATTGCAACGATGGGGAAGCACGATACTGAGACAGGAAGGATGTAATCGTCTGATTTAGACGGTGGGGATTTCAGAATGTCGATACTTGTGATGGAATAGAATTACGGTGCATATCGAGGCTCCTCAAAGCCTCACGATTCTATCTAAGAATGCAAAAAGAAACACTACAGTCACACATGGCTACAACCCTTACGGGGAGTTCACTCAAATACAGGCCAAACAGGCTTCGAGTAATTGGTATAGTGTATGCGGAAAGACTGAAAATGGATGCTTTAGGAGGATGAAAATCATTGGCTCTTTCTAACGCTGTCTAACATCTGGTCTTGAAGTTCAAGTGTCTCAATCGGGAAAGTCAGCTGTGATGACTAACCTGGTAGGTCACGCGAAGACGAGCCCTCTATCAAACTCAGTTGGGCCTGACACCAGCAGGCAACGGCTCCTCCTCAGTAGGAGGCAGCGCATGCTCAGGGAGCCCAACACCGATCTCCACGACCTCATCCCAGCTCCAGCCCATGCCGCCGTGTCCGCTTTTCGTGAGGTCCCACTGCTTCAGGGCCAGCTTGTCCACGCCGTCCTCCTTCTCGGCAAAGTCGTAGATGCGGTAGTCGGCGTTGAAGAACCAGTCGCCCGTGAGGACCTGCCGCATGAAACCAGAGTGAGAGACCACGATGATGGCCTTCTCGGGGCGGCGGTACAGGTGGCGCAGGCTGGACTGGGCGCGGGCGAGCAGGTGCTCCTTGACGTACGAGTACTTCTCGCCGGCCGGCGAGGTCTTGTCGGGATAGACGGGGTCGACGTGGCTGAAGTCGATCTTGGGGAACTCGGCGGCGACGGCGGGGATGGGCGAGCCGGTGTCGCACGGCTTGGCCGAGTTCTCCTGCCAGCCGGCGTGGGCCTGGATGGGGATGCCCTTCTCCGCCGCCCAGTCGCCGAGGGCCAGCATCGTGGTCTCGCAGGTGCGCCGCATGGGGCTGCACAGGATGAGGCCGACGTCGAGGTCCTTGGGCAGTTTCTCGCGGAGGTTCTGGCTCAGCTGTTGACATTGCTCCCGTCCAAGCTCTGAGAGCTCAGGGTCAGGGATCTCGTAGTCTTGTGGGGGGCTGTTAGCTGGGGTTCTGCTCTGTGTGAGGAGGCGGAGGGTTACTTATTGGCAACATTGTGCAAGGCTTGGGCGTGCCTTATGAGGATAATAGTGGGAGGCATTTTCAGTGCGAGTTGGTACTGTGTCTCAGGTGTTGGTTTAAGATGAAAATAAAAGCCCGCAAACGATTCTCGGCTGCGTGGTTATAGTACAAATAGCTGAGAGCACTAAAGCAGGGCGTCTGACTCTATTTTTTTTCTCGCTCAAGAGTAGAGGGGAGTCGTGTCACACAGGGAGGGCTGTTGGTCTGTTGGTCGACGGGCAAAGTGACTGATCGATGTCGGGTCGGGCCGAGTGACCGCGCCAATTCGGGGCCGGACAGTGTCAGCGGCCGGCCGGTTGCACCGTCCCTGACCAGCTTCGAGTCGCATATGCAAAAAGTTGAAGCTCCAACCTAAACAACCCTTACTTGATCAGTCACTCGACAGCTCCAGGACGCTGGATCAAACACCCCAGATCATTCCACTATGACCAGTATCGACGAGCTGTTCAAGGTAAGCTTCCATGCCACAGTGTCCTCGTTCTGCGGAAGCTTTTCTAACTTGTTTCCAGGGGCTGCCCAGCAAACGAAAGGCAGAACCGCTCCGTGACCCTAGTAAGTGCCCACGCCGTTTCTAATGAAGCAACGTACTACGTCAAGCACGGGACACTGAAAACCTGCCTTCGTTGCCCTACAGATAAAGTCTACAAATCCGCCAAGCTCTCCACGACCGGCCGTCACGCGCAGGTAGAAGACGAGGCAGACGACGACACCGAGGCAGGCCCTGCCCTGCCCCCACCAGACGGCGAGGATGACGACGGCGACTACGGCCCGGCGATGCCCCCCGAAGAGGAGGAGGAAGACGGCGACGACGAGGAAGGGCGATTCTTCGGCGGGGGCGTGACGGCGCAGGAGTCGCGGGCGCTGGACTACATCAACGAGACGGGTGACGATGACCTCCCCGAGGAGAAGATCGACGCGTCGTGGCTCAAGAAGGCGGCGCTCAAGTTCGAGCAGCGCATCAACAAGAACGCGACGCAGCGCGCGAAGTACGAGGACGACCCGTCCAAGTTCATCCAGAGCGAGGCGGACCTCGACGCCGACATCAAGGCGCTGAGCATCCTGGGCGAGCACCCGGAGCTGTACCCGGACCTCGCGAGGCTGGGCACCGTGGGCAGCCTGGTGGGCCTGCTGGCGCACGAGAACACGGACATCGCCATCGGGGCCATCGAGATCATCGGCGAGCTGACGGACGAGGACGTCGCCGCCGAGGAGGAGCAGTGGGACGCCCTCGTCGACGCGCTGCTCGAGGCGGACCTTGTCGGGCTGCTGGTGAGCAACCTGAAGCGTCTGAACGAGGACTCGGACGACGACGCGGACCGCAGTGGTGTGTACCACGCCCTTAGTGTGGTGGAGAATCTGTCCTCCAAGGTGGCTACGGCGGAGAAGATTGCTAAGGATGACGGGCTCCTTAAGTGGCTACTGGCGAGGATACAGAAGAAGGAGAAGGTGACTACACAGAACAAGCAATACGCGGCGGAGATATTGGCGATTCTGGTGCAGACCTCGTCGGCGAACCGACAGAGATTAGCAGCAAAGGACTCAGTAGATGTGATACTGCAGTTGTTGGCTGCATACCGCAAGCTAGACCCCGAGAAGGGTCAGGAGGAAGAGTACATGGAGAACCTATTCGAGGCCTTGATATGTATCGTCGACGAGCCTGAGGGCAAGATCAAGTTCGTCGAAGCCGAGGGCGTCGAGCTGTGCCTGATCATGCTCAAGGAGGGGAAGAAGAGCAAGCTCGACGCGCTGAGGGTCCTCGATCACGCGGCAGGCGGGTCCTCGGCCACCGAGGTGTGCCAGAAGCTGGTCGAGGCTGGCGGGCTCAAGACCTTGTTCACCACGTTCATGAAGAAGAGCCACGACACCAAGCACGTGATGGTAGAACACCTCGTGGGCATCTTCTCGTGGATGCTGCGGCTCCTCCCCGCCAACTCCTCTGAGCGCATACGGCTGCTGGTCAAGTTCGTGGAGAAGGACTTTGAAAAGACAGAGAGGCTCGTCAAGGTGCGGAGAGACGTCTCCGCTCGCCTGCGCCTGGTAGACGAGACGATGCGAAAGGAGCAGCAGGGCACTGCCCTCGGATTGACTGGCGAGGAGCAGGAGGAGGAGCGCTTTTTCCGGCGGCTCGAGGAGGGCCTCTTCCTGCTGCAGAGCATCGATCTTGTGCTGGCGTGGCTCATCGCCGAGGACGATGGAGCAAGGGAAAAGATCAAGGCGTTGCTCGCGGATCGGGACGAGACGTTTGGGGTGGTCAAGGCCTCGCTGCAGGAGCGGCAGGATGCCATCGGTGACAAGACGTCACAGAGCGGAAAAGACACCTCGGAGATGCTGGCGACGTTGATGGAGTTTTTGTAAATTCATGATACCACAGATTGCTCGAATAATGCATCACAGCCAGGCGCACGTACGCAACCGACAGTAACCAGTGTCTTATGTCCTCTCTTTTCTTCGTACAATGCGTAATGCCGGTTCTGGCGTCCGTCATGTACGGGCACTCCAGGAGATGTCCCGGCTCCTCACCCCCATATCACCACCCACCGCACGGTCTCAAACCTGCCACTGCCACGACTGGCATATTTATCCCTGGGTAGGCGGTACGGGCTTGACGTCAAACACGGCGCTCAGCAGGTCCTTGACCACCTTGTCCTGGCCTTTCTTGCCAGCCGCCTGCAACTCCTTGATCTTGGCCTCGGCCTCCTTGTTTGCCTCCTCCTCGGCCTTCTTGTTTCCTTGGGAGTGCTAGAACCGTTCGCACAGGCCGTTAGTAATGCTTCGTAGTGTGTAGGCACATGTAGAGGACACCGCTCCGCGTCCTTCGGGGTTGCGTCCGTACCTCTGCCTCGAACTTCTTGAACTCCTCCTCCTTGGACGCCCGGTACTGGTCTATCTCCTTCTTGGCCTCGTCACGGGCCTCCTTGACACGCTTTGTCCTGTACTCTCGGGCTGTGCGTCAACGGGTCTCGGTCAGCTCAGCTCGCTGCTGTGATTGCTCTCGAGTGGGTTGCTCTTGGGGCTTTCGTACACTTCTGGACGATCTTGGAGGCATCTTTCTCGGCCTGTGGTTGCTGTAAGCAAAAGTGCAATCGCTCAGTCTGGTGCTGGCCGTCGTACCTCGAGAAGGGTCTGGATACCCGCGGAGTTCTGGGCGGACTGTCATGTTACTATTGTTAGCATCCTGTCTCCCAACGTACTTGGCCCAGACCAGGCAGGTAGCTGGCGCACCATGTTGAAAGATTGAAAGACGGTTCGAGGTTACTGGAAAGCGGAAAGGGTGAGGTTTGTCTGATAATCTGAAAAGAAAGTCTATCGCCAGGCCGTCGTTGGGAGAGATGGTGCCAAATGCCAGAGAGCTGGATGTCGAGCGGATTGCGGCGATTACGACTTGGGAGTCGAGGAGCCACCGCCAAGCGATGATGGGCTGTGGGACAGACAGCTCTCCAGCGGGTAGCTCCCTGCCGGGGTTCGCTGACCAGTGGCCCGGCAACTTTGCCTGCCGGCGCAGCTTGATGACGGAGTGCGATTCTGCTGCTGTCGAAAATCAGTCTACCAGCGAGACCTCAGACACTCCCGAACATGTTCACAACTGAGAAACGCCTCGAGCTGTTCCCATCCAATCATCCAGGATGATATCATAGCCTCTCGAAATTTACGCACTCTTTTCCTTCCAATAATTTCACCTGCACAGCCACAATGGCATCACGCGGCTCGAAACTCGCCCTCGCCGGGACGTCCCTCTTTGCCGTGTCAACCATCGTCTTCGTGCACTTCCAGCAGCAGGCCGAGAAATCCGTACGTTCTTGCGGCCCGCCCCTCCCCACCTGACAATCATAACATTACATTACCGATGGCTCTCTTCAAATCATCCGATCCGCTGACAAACAGCGTCCCGGCTTCCCAGGCAATGCACCAAGGCGTCGTCCGCGACATGGAGCAGCAGCGCATCAAGCGCGAGAGGCAGCTCGACTTCGACCTGCAGAGGCAGCTGGAGGCCGAGTACAAGCAGGAGCAGACGGTGCGGAGCTCCATCGAGGCCGCCCAGCAGCAGGACGGCGTGAAGAGGTAGCAGTAGCAGCACGCCGCCAGCTGCATGTGCCTCCCGATTCAACGTTACGGCCGCCGTGGCGAGGAATAATCACCGCCCAATATACCACGTCAAGATAGGATGGAATTCCCAGAGAACGGCCAGGTCTAGCACCCGCTGCATGGGCTGGTGGGCCCGTTATAGTCCTACGTGCCCGGGCGAGCGCGAGGCCGGACCAAGAGGATGCTTGTACGAGAATATGTAAGAACTCCACTCAGTGCCTCCCCGTTGAGGAGAGTGACGATGCGAAGTACTGCCCGTCATCAATCCGCTAGTTCCGGGCGAATTTGATGGCCAGGGCACAGCATGCGAAGGCCGAACTCCACGATACGATGTATAAATTTTACATTGAAGGCAATGCACAACACCTTATTTACTCATGGCCTGCTATGTCTGCGTTCTCGAATCTGATCTAGCATCCTATGCCATTTGGTATCATTTTTTTGTCATTTACGAATTGCCCTTCCACAACCACCATGGACAGAGCCTTGGGCGTCATTCTCTCCACGCTCGGGAGACACTTCTGTCTCGTCCGCCTGTGGTCTCTGACGGCTTGTATTCCAAGGCGGCCTTGCTACTTACCAGCCGTTGTCTCCTTCAAGTCCCCGTCTAGCTGTGCACGACGTCCAACGACACAACCAACCGAGACGAAGTGAACCCTACCTCGATTATAATGGTAGCTCCCACCGAAAGCCTTAACGCCGTTGTCCATGCAATTCAACCACCCTGTATACGGAAACCTTGTGACAATCTGATGTGAAAAGTGCAGAAGCATGAACTTGTCGCTTGAAAGCTCAGCGGTGGTGGACCAGCTCTGACGGACGGGCAGCCCAAGCCGGTAACCCACCAGGAAAGGTGGCGGCGTTCACCTGATTGACACACCCGATCGGTCGGTGAACATGCGCGAAGCAATATTCATGGCTGCCAGCTCCTGGAAGAGCAGCTTGGCAGCGTATGGAATGTGCACCTGCGCGATCTTCGTCTTGTTCTTGCACGGTCTGCACTCGAAGGACTGCTTGGTGAGGTTTCTACGTACATGTTAGTTTTTTGCTCTCGCAGCTAGGCGGCAAGAGGGACGTGAACTTACGCAATAGGCGTCATGAGTCCGCAAATCTCACAGATATGGACTCTGAACGCATCTGACACCTCAAACAAACGCTCCTTCAGGAAAGCAGCAGCACCATGGGCGATCATGCAATCACGCTCCATTTCTCCGAAACGCAGGCCACCATCTCGAGCACGACCCTCCACGGGCTGCCGCGTCATGATTTGAACCGGCCCGCGGGCACGAGCGTGGATCTTGTCGTCCACCATATGTCGAAGACGCTGGTAGTACGTCGGGCCAAAGAAGACCTGAGCTTTGAGTTTGCGCCCTGTGTGCCCGTGGTAGAGGATCTCGAAGCCACGCGACTGGTATCCGTGCGCATGGAGCAGATCAGAGACAGAGTCGACGGTGACGTCGGTGAAAGGAGTTGCATCACCTTCCATTCCCTTCAATGTGGACACCTTGGACAACAGACACTCGACCAAATGGGCAATCGTCATACGCGACGGAATGGCGTGGGGGTTGATGATAATGTCAGGTACAACACCTTCGCGACTGAATGGCATGTCTTCCTGACGGTAAGTAACACCAATAGTGCCCTTCTGACCGTGACGAGAAGCAAACTTGTCACCGATCTGAGGAATCTTGGTGGTACGAACCCGAACCTTGACGTAGCGTAGACCATCCTGGTTCGTCGTGACGATGACGGAGTCAATGATTCCGCTCTCCGTGCTTCGAAGTGGGGTCGAGGCGTCTCGCTTGACATGCTGCGCAGTGCGTTGTCCCAGTTCCTGGTTGTCAGGGTTGATAGGTGATGTCTTGCCAATGATGATATCTTCACCGGAGACTCGAACACCGGGTGCGATGATTCCATCATCGTCAAGTTTGTCGTATGTGCCGTGCTTCAGTCGGAGCGTGTCAGAGCGGAACGGCTTCTCGAAAGACTCAACGACGTTGATGCCCACTCGCTTCTCGGAGTCGGTATAAGAACGGAAGAAGAGACTCCTGAACAGGCCCCGATCGATGCTGCTCTGGTTCATGATGACGGAGTCTTCCTGGTTGTAACCAGAGTAGCAAGCAATGGCTACGATCGCGTTCTGACCGGCGGGCAGCTCTCGGAACTTCAGGAACTCCATGGAACGCGTTGTCGCCAAAGGTTTCTGAGGGTAGTACAAGATGTTTGCCATCGTGTCCATGCGCCGGGAATAGTTGGTAAGGAAGAAGCCCATGGCTTGTTTACCCATAGCCGACTGATACGTGTTTCGTGGGGACTACCGAGAATACGTTAGCAGCAAACAGACTCAAATAAAGGGGCAGAGACTTACTTGGTTGTGGTCAGGGAAGGGGATAATGCTGGCACAAATCCCAAGAAGCATGCTGGGATGAATCTCACAGTGGGTGTACATGTTGATGTCAGTGTTAATCTTTGTCTTGACCCGGGCGTTCAGATCCGTGGCGTCATCGTTCAGGCGGTCCATCTTCTCCTGGTGATGTTCTTCTTCAGTCTGCTTTGGCCTCTTCTTGGCCTCCCGGTATTCATCAAGATCCTCGGGACTCATGCAGATCATCGCCGTCTCTTCTTCCTCGGCATCCAGATACTCAATGACACCACCATGCTGTAGGCTGTCCCAACCAAAGTAATCCTCATCCGCCGGGTTTAGATTCTGGTCAGCCTCGAGACGTCGGATGTGTTCCTTGTTGAGGACCAGGGTACCCTTCGCCGCGCCGGTTTCAGGATTGTCTTCTTGTTCCACTACGAACAACGGTCGCATCACACGGCCAGCGTCAGAAAAGATCTTGAACTCGCGGTCACGAATGTCTCGGACCAGGGAAACCTCGTGGGAAATGATACTCTTGCGTCGTAGGTCCTGGACGAGGCCAACGAGGTGCTTTGGATCCTGATGGACACCAACCCATGTGCCGTTGATGAAAATCTTGGTTGCGTATGGATTTGACGCTGGGTCATACTCTTCCAGCACTTCCATATTCCGTTGAATCATGAAATCTCTGATGGGGTCTGCTGGTGTTCCAACACTCACGTAGCACATCAGAGACAAGTTCTTGACAAGACCACAAGCCTGACCCTCAGGAGTCTCTGCTGGGCAGACCAAACCCCAGTGAGTGTTGTGCAGTTGACGCGGCTTGGCCAACTTTCCGTCACGGCCAATGGGCGTGTTGGTGCGCCGCAAATGAGAAAGCGTGGAGGAGAATGTGTAGCGATTCAGCACTTGGGAGACACCGGCGGTAGAGCTCATAGCCTTCTTCTGATCGCCCCAGTTTCCAGTTGCCAAAGAGTACTTGAGGCCATTGGTCAAAGTTCCATGACGGATTCCCAGTGTAAGATCGAAACCCTTCTCTTCCTGGATGCATCGCTTCATGTAAGCCATAAGGTCGCCGGTGAGCTTCTTGACGATATTTCGGAAGAGCTTCGCCAGGAGTGGACCGGCAAGGTCCAGCCGCTTCTTGCCGAAATGGTCACGATCGTCGGTATCGCGCCGACCCAGTGCACACTGCAGCAACTTGTGGGTCATATAGCCGAGGAAGAACGCCTTTCTTGTCTCGCAACCTTCAGTCTGGGCGATATGGGGCAACATCTCCTTCTGTAACACATCCTTGGCGTTCTTGATGCGGATGTACTTGGCAACCTGGTGGCCATTGTTGCCACGCCTTCCGATATAATCCAAGGCGACGTCCCGATCTTGCACAGCGAAGGCTTCCTCGATACAGGGTCGCAGCATCTCCAGCATCTGTGTGTCGTTGTGGTCGTAGCAGACCGCGTTGAGAATATCTTCGTCGCTGACCATGCCGAGTGCTCGGAACACGATGGCGATTGGTATGTCGGCTTTGATGTAGGGCAAAGTCGTGGAGATGGTCTGGCCGAAGCCGCCTCGTCCTGTCTCACCCTTGGCCTTTAGCTTCAGGGTCAGGGAGCTGATGAGACGCGAGCCCTTCTCAAGTGCACTTCGAATCTCGGCGTGGTACAGATCTGGACTAGGCTGAGCCTTCTTGAAAACCTGCACGATATTTGCTGCTGATCGCTCCTGTGCGATAAGGACCTTTTCACTGCCGTTGATGATGAAGTACCCGCCTTGGTCGTAAGGGCATTCGTTCAACAAGAACAAGCCGGCATCGTCCTCGTTTCGCAAGTGGCAAATCTGCGATTTGACCATGATGGGCATCTTTCCAATGTAGACCATGTCTCGCAGATGCTCAGGCCCTGTCTTCTTCTTGTCCCCCGCCTTCTCGGACTCCTCCATCTCCCATACTATGGTCGTGGGGCGTTCCTGAGTCTCCTCGTAGTGTTGGCGCTGGTCTGGGTCCATGTCCTCATAAGCCACTTCCTTTTCTCTCGCGATCTTCACGTCCTTTGTTATGCGAACGTAAATGGGGCAAGAGTAGGTAAGGTTTCGATCGCGGCATTCGTAAGGAAGAAGGTTCTTGACGGCGCCATCGCCTTCGGTGACGTTGGGACGGGTGACAAGAACATGGCCAAACTTGATCTCGTATCGACGCATGCGTGCAGGCTCGGGGTCGTCGGAGGGTGGGAGCTTCTGGTCGAGGCTGACGGTGGAGTATTCGTCCATCAGACTCTGGACGGTGGTGGTGACAAACTCATCGAATGAATCAATCTGCTGCGACACGAGGCCCTTCTTGGCGAAGAAGGACGAGATGACCGTCCAACAGTCCTCGGCTGTGATCGACTCATCCTCTTCTTCCTCATCGAGGTCGTCGTCGGGGTTCTCCCACACATCCTCGCCGTAGTCTGCCATGTTGAGGGTGTCGGAAACTGTTCGCTGACGAATTTGGCCAGGGAAAAGGTGTTTGTCAGATGTTTGCCTGGGTCGGCAGTCTCTGACGACGAGGTCGAGGTGGGTGGGGTGAGAGACGACGAAGTGGTCGGTCCTGCTTGTGCTTAGAAATGGCTGCCCACCACCAGACAGCTCAGGCGCATCAACTCCCAAGAGGCGCAGAGCTTCACCTCATCAAACGGAACACCAGAAAAGTGCCCTATCGTATTTGAGAAAGGTGCACGATGATGGATGATCAGATGCAGCCCTGTCGCGACGGGGTTGGTAATAGCTGAGGGGTTGATGGGAGTCGAGATGGGCAGGCGGTGGATTCGCGGTCCAAGGCACGTCGCCTTTGTGAAGTTTTGCTGGAGGTCAAGTCTGGAGCTGTCCTACCGTGCCTGCCTTTGGCGGCAACCACGCTAGTCTGGATTTGGCCAAGCACAGTTCCGCATTGCCACCTTGAGCACGGCTCGAGCACGGGTATCAAGGCACACAAGGCCTGACAGGGGTGGTAGAGGACCCCTGTCAAGAATTTGGATGCAGCTCCCGGAGGTGCATTCCCTCACAGTTGATTTCGCGGGGCGCCCCACCATGGTGTACTAGCATGCCTGCTTTTCCCCTAAATTGAACTTTTTTTCGTCATTGCCTTTGACCTGTTTGGGTGACTCAGAAGGAAGACCTGGGGAAGTACATAATTACATGCACCTCCGATCCGCTGCTCTAGTCGAATCTTTTCCTCAGCATCATCCAACAAACACCGATCGACAGACCCTCGACACCCTCATTCTAGTCTGCTGCAACAATGTGCCCTACTCCAGACGCCGCCCCGGCTGCTGCCAGCCATACCAATGGCGCCAATGGCGCCAATGGCACCGACAAGTGTTTGTCAAGCCCTTGCCTCCCCCATTGGGCCCGTTGTGCCCGTCTTGTTGACCTCAGAGCTCCTTACTGACATGTCTTGTGTGTCCTAGCCCACCCTGGCTTCACGGGCATCCCCGTAAGTTCTTTGCTTCGGACCATAATGCGCAGGCACGAGCCTTTCTTCTTCCACCCAGTGCCCTAATATCCTCCTCGATAGACCAAGGCCACGCGCAGCGCACCCTATGTGCCCGTTGGTGACTTCCTGAGCAATGTTTCCAGATTCAAGATCAGTGAGTCACATCCCAACCAGCATGGGGTCCTCCCCTCCCCGAGCAGCCCTTGCCAGTGGCAAGAGAACATCTCACTGACACTGGTGCCCTACCCACAGTTGAGTCCACCCTTCGTGAGGGCGAGCAGTTCGCAAACGCCTTCTTCGACACCGAGACCAAGATCAAGATTGCCAGGGCTCTCGACGAGTTCGGCGTCGACTACATCGAGCTTACTTCGCCCGCCGCCTCTGAGCAATCAAGAAGGGATTGCGAGACCATCTGCAAGCTCGGTCTCAAGGCCAAGATCCTGACACACGTCCGTTGCCACATGGACGATGCCCGTCTGGCCGTGGAGACTGGTGTGGATGGCCTCGACGTCGTTATTGGCACATCCTCGTACCTCCGTGAGCATTCGCATGGCAAGGATATGACCTACATCATCAACGTGAGTTGCGTTGCTCCTAGTAGCGTTGGCGCCAAAGGGGTTTCACAAGCATTAGGCCGATATCGGACATGATACTGACGACCAAATAGACTGCCATTGAAGTCATCGAGTTCGTCAAGTCCAAGGGCCTTGAAGTCAGATTTTCCAGCGAGGATTCTTTCCGTTCCGACCTCGTCGATCTTCTCTCTGTCTACAGTGCCGTCGACAAGGTCGGCGTGCATCGTGTTGGAATTGCGGACACAGTGTTAGTTTTCTTCCTCAGCCCTACTCTGCTTTGAACGCCTTGCTGATCTTTCTAAAGGGGTTGCGCTTCCCCAAGACAAGTCTATGACTTGGTGAGGAGTAAGTCCTGGATTTCCCCTCTGTCTCAATTTTCACTCTCTGTCTCTGTGACCCGGGCGTTTGGACATGCAAAACATGCTGTGATTGATTCGGAATCCCAACAATGCGGAAGATGGCTGCAATTCCACATGACTGCCTCGCATGTCCGGCGCCTGGAGCCAATCCTTGGGACTTTTCATCTGCTCGAGGTCAACGAGGAGAGGTCAAATTAAGGGGATGACTTCTCTCCCACTGTGGCGGTGCCGTCTATCTGCGTTGGAGCAGTATGACTGCGGCTCTACTGTGACTGAAGCTTACGAGAACTCTGGCTAACCAAATACCTCCAGCTCTGCGCGGTGTTGTCAAGTGTGATATTGAGACCCATTTCGTAAGTAGCCGACTTTACATCCCGGATCCAGCATGGACTTTTCGTTAAGCACACATCGTTCGTGGTCTGGGTTCTATCCTGGCTTTCACTGAGGCCATTTATCTCACGGGGAACGTTAATTGTGCTTCTGAACACCTTGCTGACTCATACACACAGCACGATGACACTGGCTGTGCCATCGCAAATGCATACTGCGCTCTCGAAGCTGGTGCCACACACGGTAGGTTTCACTGAAAATACATGCTTCAGGAAGCCAGACTAATTGGAATTCATAGTTGACACCTCGGTCCTTGGTATGTCCACCTCTGATGCGCTAGGGTATCATGTTGGCGAAGTCGTAGCACGCATCACAGCCATCTCTGAAATACTGGTACTGACTTTAATTCTTTAGGTATTGGTGAGCGCAACGGCATCACCACTCTTGGTGGCCTTATGGCGGTACGTCTTGGACGATCTGACCACGTTTTGACATATAATGCTGACTTCATCAAAGAGAATGATTGTCGCCGACCGCGAATACGTGACCAGCAAGTAGGTTATACTGTCGAAGTATCTTGCCTCCTTTCCCCTTTCTGACCAGCAACAGGTACAACCTCGGCAAGCTCAAGGACCTCGAAAACCTTGTGGCCGACTCCGGTATGTCAACCTTGCCCGATCAGTCAACTTGACGCAGAACAGCTAACGACAACAGTACAAATCAATGTGCCATTCAACAACCCAATTACTGGATTCGTACGGCTCTCATATCACTTCTCTGCTCCGCTTTGTTCTTGTTTGCTAACACCATACGCAGTGTGCTTTTACTCATAAGGCCGGTATCCACGCCAAAGCCATCTTGAACAACCCCGAGACATACGAGATTCTGAAGCCAGAAGACTTTGGTCTTTCTCGCTACGGTACGTCTACCTTCTACGCAAGATGTCAACAAGGAGTGCATACTAATGAGCGGATTTCGGTTCAGTCCACTTCGCCTCGAGATTGACAGGCTGGAACGCCATCAAGAGCCGTATTGAGCAGCTCGGCCTCTCCATGACCGATGACCAGGTCAAGCTGTGCACGCAGAAGGTCAAGGCCATGGCCGACGTGAGGCCGCTGGCCATCGACGATGCCGACTCTGTCATCCGTACTTTCCACTTGAACCTCACGGCGGATGAGGAGAAGCCCCTGCTCCCCGACTTGACCTCTGAGGAGCATGCCAAGTTCAAGAAGGCCGAGAGGGAGATTGCCGGTCAGCCCGAAAAGAGAGCATCGGATGAGATTAGTGCCGAGGAGATCAACGGCAGCACCGCCAAGAAGGTCAAGGTATAGACCGGTCATCGGAACTCGGGCAGACAAGAAAATGGCTACCAAGAGTCAATGCTGTTCATAGACCGTTGGTGAGATAAAAATTGGCGAGTGTTTGATGTATTATAATGCGATGTTGGGGGGAATTCGGGCGAGCATCATCGCTGCACCGAGAAGGAAAAAAAAAGCGATCATCACGCGAGCTGTCTCGAAGCTGAGTCTTGGTTGAGCGTGGACAGCTCCAGAATCATGCTAACGATGACGAGCATCTTTGGACAGACCCTTGGAGCCGTTTTGGCCGGGGAAATTCTCTTATTTACGTACAAGTCTGGGAAAATCAAAAGGCACGAAGATTTCAATTTGCATTAATCAACTCCGAGGAAAAGAACTCAAAAGAGATGTCCAAAAGCTACATAGGTATAACCAGAGAGTCAACAGTTCCCGTCTCGCCATTCAAGCGAACAGCTGTCCCAGAGGTTGAGTGCACGAAAACTTGACTCGATATTTGGTTCCAGTCAGCAACTAAGCGGCCACTCAGGCACAACCTCCGAGCCAGAGGGCCGATGTAATCGGAGCAGTCTAAGAATTTGTCACTTCGTCCCGTAATACAACCCATTTCCAAGATTTTGTGGCCAGTTCTTCTGGCGCACGGCGGCTTGTCATTCCCGCTGGCAACCTTAGCGGAGGCTTGCTCCCGTCATTGCCGCTTTCGACTGACGGTGGTGCGAGCACCTGATGCCGCATTTTGCGCTGCGTGGATTCTCGGTCATGTGGTTCGTGATCCTCCAACTGGTAGCCATGTTTGCGGAACATAAAAACTGCCGCCATGGCCAATGCCATTGTGTGCTTGGAGGTCCCTAGGCTCCTGGTCGAACGTCGTCAAGATGAGTCGCCCCTGCATCCTGAGTTTGACCGCCATTCTGGCTGAAATCGCTCGCGCAGCTTCTGGAACAGGCTCATCTACAAGGTAAATATTCCTGTCAAAAGATCCCCTCCTTTTTCCTTTCTGTGTCTTTCCTCTTCTCTTTTGTTTAACTCTTTCCACCTCGCAAATCTAATAACAATTGCAGATACTGGGACTGTTGCAAGCCCTCTTGTGCTTGGCCTGGCAAGGCCGATGTTACGAACCCTCCGTATACTTGCGATATCAATGATAACCCACTCTCTAATTACGAGGCAGTCTCGGGCTGTCAGAGCGGTGGGACTGCTTTCACGTGCACCAACCAAGTCCCGTGGGCAGCCAACAGCCTTATCTCCTATGGTTTTGCAGCCACTGCCGTTGGTGGCGGCACGGAAGCCAGCTGGTGCTGTGCCTGCTATGCCCTGACCTTCACATCCGGCAAGGCCAAAGGCAAAGTGATGCTGGTCCAGTCCGTCAACACAGGCGGGGACCTGAGCGGGAACCAGTTCGACCTGCAGATCCCGGGCGGCGGCACCGGCATATTCGACGGGTGCACGACCGAGTTCGGCAGCTCCTGGGGCGCCCAGTACGGCGGCATCTCGAACCGGTCCGAGTGCTCGGCCCTGCCGGCCAAGCTCCAGGCCGGCTGCGACTGGAGGTTCGACTGGTTTGGGAATGCCGACAACCCGACGCACACCTTCACGCAGATTTCGTGTCCCGCCGAGCTCACCGGCGTCACTGGCTGTGTCAGGAACGACGACGCCAGCTTTCCGAAATATGTCATGCCGTCGCCTGCTACTTGGACGGCTCCGAGTCCTACGGCGACTGCTGCTGCTTATGCGCAGTGTGATAGTTTGACTTGGGATGTGGCTATGCTGGTAGGTGCTTCCAAATACGTATCCTCGCCCTTGGAGAGCATGCCGCAGGAATTTGCACCATGGAACCTGCCATTGTGCGACTTGTCACAGGATATGCCTTCTTCCAGTTATACTAGGATTGAGAATCACGCTGACCAATGCAGTGCCCATCTGGATACTATTGTAGCTATGTGACGGATTGTACGTGGTATTCCATTCTTTTACATATCCGAAAGTCCGTGCTAACTCTGCCTGCAGATTATTGGCAGTGCGTTCAAGGAACCGCACCGTTTTCTTCGTCATCGACCGCATCGACCCAGAAGAGCAGCAGCACAAGCTCCAGTTCCAAGTCCACCCAAGGGGCTTCAACTTCTTTGTCTTCCTCCTCAAAATCTGCCACGACGGCAACTACCCTTTCGACTACCTCGCATGCTACGACAACCACTGCGACTGGGGGTTCGACGCAGACCAAGTATGGGCAATGCGCTGGGAGCGGCTGGACCGGACCAACTGCTTGTCCAGCGGGGAGCACATGCTCAATGGCTAATGCATACTATGGACAGTGTTTGTAAACAGCCCGTGTTCACAATATAGATCTTTATTTATTTTTTATACATGCAGAGTTGATAGCTGCATCTATTTATGCCAATATAAGCTTTCTCCCCAAGAAGCCGTCCCTCTCATCAGTTCCGAGTGCGAATGAAAAGAGTTATTCAAATTAAAGGATACAAAACCACCACCCCAACTAATGGTTTCCTTAGAGGTTCCTAAGGCAAAATCATGTACTCAGCCTGTGTGATTTCGATCCCTGTATTATGTAAGGCAGGGGTAAGGTTGACTATTTGAGTGGGGTGGCCTTTAAAGTGCACTTTGACTGCCGCTGTGTGCTTACGGACCGACAATGTGTTGAGACTGTTGAGGCTGAACGCCAAGCGGGGTCGACTTCGTCCTCCTCACCCAAAAGTTTCGTCAGCGATATTGCACTCGCCCATTCCTAGCAAGCGGAACTGAAGATCGGTCACTTTGAGCAGCGCCATGGCATCCAACGTCGAACCGGAGATTGTTCTTTACGATCTAGCTGGTATCAAGAATGTTTGCTTCTCCCCCGCTGTCTGGCGCATCCGCCTGCTGCTCAACTATAAGCAAGTCCCTTACAAGACCATCTTTCTGGAGTTCCCGGATATCGAGCCCACGCTCAAGGGACTGTGAGCTTGGCCATGCCTTGTTCTATTTTATCTAGATAGTTGGCGTCTCATTCCGGGCTCCGTTCCTGAATGTCCAACTGAAGAACTCGAAAACACCCTGGATCGCTCGTCGTGATTGCTGACAACCACATGAACAGTGGCCTGGTCCCCGGCGAGGCCGCCAAGCACTTATACACGGTCCCAGCCATCCACCACGTGCCGACCAACAAGTACATCATGGACTCAGCGCCTATCTCCCGCTTTCTCGAGTCAACATACCCAGACCCTCCGGTACCACTGGAGTCCGAGCTGGGCCGGGAGATTGAGGCGCGCGCGCGCGCCGTCATCGGCCCCATCATGTATAAGTCGGTAATGCCACGCGAGATCCGGATCCTAGCCCCGCGCGCGGCCGAGTACTTCCGGCCCACGCGCGAGGCCGGGCTGGGCGGGCGACAGCTTGAGGACCTGCTCGACCCTGCCGCCGAGGAACAGTCATGGGCGGAGGCGGACGAGGCTATGGCCGCCGTGGGCAAGCTGATACGGACGAACGCGGCCGATGGCCCGTTTGTGCTGGGCGCGCGGCCGAGCTACACCGACTTCTTCATCGCGGGCGCCCTCCAGAGTGCAAGGACGGTCGATGAGGGTGTCTTCGGCAGGCTGGTCAAGTATCTTGGGTACTCGGATGTTTATTCGGCTTGTCTGCCTTATATGGGCAAGATTGACCAAGCGGCTGCTTAAACGGTACTGACTTGGGTCATCACCTGTCCATCAGAGACTATATATATCTACTCTGATTCCATCAGCTGATTACGGGGCTTCTCCAGCCTCCAGGCAGCAGAGTACTGCACGTGATGTGGTGCAACCAACGTGAAGGTGTCCGGGTGGAGACAGCTGCCTAAACACAGCGAACCCACTTTGCGACATTATATATCTTTCTTGTCTTTCTTCTCATAATCAACTTAGATTCATCTCATGAAGCGTGGTTCATAACTCCAGCCATCATGGGCCAGTACTGGAAACTCGTTAATATCGACGGGCGGGAGAAACTCCTTAACAATGATGGATTGAAACTAGTGGAGATACTAAAGGGCGGGTCGCTAGAGCAGCTGGTCGAGCTTATAAGGAGTCCGAAATGGGTTCCTTTCAGCAGGTCCACAAACAATATCCAGGTATCCAAATTGAACAGGTAGGCATTTTCGTGTGGCATAAAAACTTAATATCGCTGACGCAGTCCCCTCTTACAGCAACAAATCCTCACTTCTTGAACTTCCTCAGGAAGTCATCGACATGGTTGTCTGCAACCTTTCAGGAGGCTCGTCTGAAAACATCATCTACCTTTCGTTGACGTGTGTCTATTTCTTCCGACTCCTTGGCCCCTTTATCCAAAGTATCTTGGCAGAGGACACGGCGCCGTGGGCAGGCGACCGCCTCATCTTCGTCGGCGATTACGCTGATGGCCTCGACATCGGAGACATCTGTACAAGTGACGAGCTTTGGAAATTCAAAGAGAATTAACAGGAACACGGCGGTAATCCGCTATATCACATATCTGATGACAGAGTCATGTGCACAGAAAGCGAGCGCGCCAGGGCAGAACCAGGCGACCTTTCTGGAAGTGAAATACGCCAGGCGGGGGCTCTGGAGCAGCACATCAGGGATAAACTCACGTTTGAGGATTCTAAGCTGTTCGACCGACTCACCGCCATCGCAAAGAGCACGCAGCTAGACGCCGACTCGTCGAAGCAGGCCCCAGTCCTTCGAAACCTCACTGTCAAAAAGTATGTCCAGAACGACGTCATTGCCAAGTCGGACTACGCCTATAGCCTGGGTGAGGTCGTCGGCGTCTTCACGCAGTGGACGGGGGATTTTTCGGGCACGCGAGACCTGGACTGCGTCGGCGAATGGGCCGGCAACCGTTTCGATATTGCGACCATGGCGGATGTGTCCGAGGATGGATGGACTGACGTCAGTCAGCTGGCAATCCAGAACTTGAGGAATGGCATGTACGAGTGAATAACAATGGCAGATGGGCTCAGTTAGATGTACCAGAGAAGAGGATGTTTGACTCCCAAATGTAAAATCGATAAGTGTTCAGTCATTCCAAATACTGAGCCAGCATCAAAAGCCGCTACTATTATTCGCCGGAGAGGATGGTATCCAAGCCATATCTACACTATGCGTGATAGGAATATCTATGGTACGGTTTCTTTGCCAATTATGCATGCGAGCACAACAATTGAGGAGTGAAATTGCACTTCATGAGAGTTTACACCGCAGCAGCTGCCAACCATCCATGATCCAATAACAGTTGATAACTACCGCCAGCCTACGCTGAATTCCCGTTTTATCTGTCCCTTTACTGCTATTTCTTGCGTTTCTCGTCTCACCTTCACTTTGTTTGCGCTTTTGGGTTTGCGCTTTTGGTTTTGCGCATTTAGAGTTTCCATCATCGTGCGAACCCTAAAGGAAAGCGACGGCGAGGTCCTAGTAGGAAATCATTAGATTCAGCAAGTCATACTCACTAGGCACGCTTAAAGGATGGGAACAAGGAATATATTTCAACTCTGATCTCACTTACATTCTGCCGTCTGTCGTAAGAGCGCGGGTTCCTGTCCTTGTTATTAGTGCTTCCTGAATTGTGTCATTATTTGAGTTACATACGCGCTTAGGTCTGAGGAGCTTTCGCCTACACTGCTAGAATGGTAAGTTTAAAGTGGCACCTAGAAGTGGTAGTCACAGGAGCTGAGATCTAGGAAAGACTACCGCACTACTGGTGAACTACTGGATCTTAAAGGCTCGAATAAATTTTGGTACCGGACTGTATCGCCCTAGTGCGTCTAAAGCTCGACACAAATATTCTATTCTCTTATATGCTTGACTTACGCCTTTACTTATGATCTATCAGTACTTCTTTGCAACAACCCCAACACATTGTCACTTCGTCGGGTCAACTTTAGCAAACACCAGGAATTTGAAACTCTCAACAGCACCAAAAAGGATTCACGACCTCTAGTATGGGCCAAAAATTAGTCAACGAGTTATTCAAGACCTTGGCGGACGGACACCTTCTGTGGAACACGATCATCCGACCCGAACACAAGCGTCGCAAACAAGGCGGACCACCAAGACCAGGGCAGAAGTACGGTGACAAGCAGACAAAGGCGCTGGAATATTTTGCTTGCAAGCCGAAGCAAGAAAGGAAAACCAAGAGCAAGGGCAAGGGCAAGGGAAGAGAACAGCCAACGATCGAGCCCAGTCGTCAGGCACCACCAAAACCAAACCTCTTTACGAATGCGGCATCCAGCTCATCGGCGGCAAGCAAGAGCACTCGGCGGCGATAGTCTACGAGGGACAGGCACACTCGATGGGGTCAGAGATCCATGTGGTAATTGCGTCGATTCGAGGAGGCTCATTAAGTCACAATGAGATCGGGATCCTATACGCAGTCTGGAACACCACTTAGGTGGTGGCAGCAGCTGAGCGGCCTGCAACGGTGGGGACGGGAGAAGGGGCAGAACAGCCATGAAACCAGAAACTGGTTCTTTCTCCCGGTGCTAGTTGACCCGGGAACTTCGCTCACACCAAGGGTACATTTCGTCGATGCTTCATCTCTTTGCCGCCGTCGAATTGAAAAGAGAGTCTCGTTCTCTCTTGATTTCACCGGCCTTTTGAATACCTTGATTGGAAAAGGAAGGGACAAATAGCGAGTCTTTGAATATGTACACTGCCAGCGTTGGGACACACCCGTGTTCAGCTTTACATGGGTGCGCGCGGCTGATGAAAGTAGTTACATGAAATTTGGCGATCAGTGGAAATTTGCAGCTCATATCCTGCAAAGCTTGCCGTCTTGTGTCGGCAAGCCAGTCTCCGTCTCAACTCTCCAATTCTCGCTGCCGACTGCATTCCGGGCGTAGAACACGTCGTTGGGGTCGTACTTCTGCTTGATGGACAAGAGCTGGTCATAATTAGACCCCCAGAAAGATTGTTGCCAGTTTGGCTCGGCGGAGTCAGCCTGCGGAGTGAGGGTGGTGTGTCAGCTACTCAGTTTCTGCAAATACTACACAAAGGGCAAACAGGCATTCAGACAACTTACCTCGCCAAGATATGATCCAGAGTTAGGAGTCACAGCCCGCCACTGGTCCAGACAACCGTACGTCATGCTATCTGAAAGCGCAAGGATCTCCTCCGCCGGAGTGGGGTCCGTCCACGACACGGCCGTAATCGCGTGCAAGACTGAGTTCCGCCATGCCGGGTTGACCGAACTTGCGGTGTTCTCGGGGTAGAGCTCGTTCTTCATGTTGAACCCGGTGAAGTAGAATCCGTTCTCGGTCGTATTCTTCACAGCGGCCCAGGTCTCGTTCAAAAGCGTCGTGTTCTCCCAGTTGTCGCGCGGGAAAAGTCTCGAGGCGATTCTGCCCGCGTCAAGACCAACTGTCTCAAGAGGGAACGCCTGTGCCCAGGCATCGTAGAAATCGTCGTAATAGGTCGGCTCGGAGACCCACGTCAGCGAGACGTTGAGGGCAGACAGTTCGTCGATCCAGGGCTCAAGCAAGGCGTTGTGCTCGTCGACGGTCATGTTTGGCGTGAAGAAAGGGGTCATTCCGAAGTAATAAGCGTCCGGGCCGATCGCGTAGAATCGGAAATACGAGTAGGCCCCAGCATCTGCGAGGTCCACAAAGTGGCCCCAGAACAGTCGCATTGCCTGCCAGAATGTCTCTGAGTCGAGATCATCACCCGTCGTCAGCGTGAAATTGGAGATGGTGACGCCGATCTTGGGGTAAGCCTTCACGGTGACGCTCGTCACGACGCCAAATGTCCCTCCACCGCCACCACGGAGAGCCCAAAAAAGATCCGAGTTTTCCTCCTCTGATGCGGTCAAGAACTGTCCATCGGCAGTGACAACTTGGAAGGCGAGGGCCTGGTCAGAGCCCAGCCCATAGACACTGCCCAGCGGCGAGTGTCCACCTCCTTGGATGTAGCCCCCGGCAACGCCCACCGTCTCGCCCTCGCCGCCTATGACAGTGACACCATGCTCCTTGGCCGCAGAGTACAGCTCGAAGGTCTGGACGCCGGATCCCATCTTGAAAGCAGGGCCGGTATAGCTGCTGCTGGAGTAGTCTGAAAGGTACTCGAGGCCCTTGAGATTATGGGTCCAGATGCTGAGCGCGCCTGCGCCTGCTGACTTGCCCGCGAAGTCATGTCCGGTGTTCTTTATAACAAGGCGAAGGTCCAGATTCCGGGCTAGATTGATCGCGAGTTGGATTTGGGCAACATTGGTCGCATTGACAACATAGTATGGGAATCCTCCCAAGGTACAGTTTCCTGGGGCGCCTTCGATGGGCATGCAGGTCGCGCCTTGATAGAAAGGACTCATGATGGAGGAGGGGTGGTCCATGTGGAGGTGGCTGTCGGTGAAGGCTTCTGAGACCGACGCGCACAGGGCTTCATCGTAGTTGTCCCAGTTCGAATAGCATGGCGAGGCAATGGGTGGTACTTCGAGAAGGGAACTGCCAAGAAGGAAGTCGAAAGCGAACCACACGAGTTCGTCCGGCCATGAGTAGTCACCCGCATAGGTCTTGCAGTCTCCTGCGGACCTCTTGGTGACCGAGGCGCCCTTGGAGAAGCCAAAGACTTGGTCGAAGGTCGCGTGATCAAGACCGATGGATTGTCCGTATAGAAGAGAGCCCAGCTCACTCAGCGACTCGTTGGTCAGCTGGGTAGTCTCCTCAGCGAACAGAGTGTTCGTGTTGATCGAGCGGGCTGCGGCTGAAGATCGCGACAGGGATGAAACTCCGGCAGCAGATACCAGAAGCAGGCCCAGAGAGCCCAAGTGCTTCGCCATGTCGATCCCCGCGGCTCTTTGATCAGTCACCAAACCAGAGGACGGATGTGCCGTTCTGTTCGATTATGCAAAGCCGTTTCACATACGTCAACTGATGTGACGCTGGCTGCAATTGTGTCAGCACTGGCCCACTGCGCGAGGGAGACTCTTGGTACAACTTACAGACGTGTCTTGTGCCGTGCGAACTGTTTGACTGGCTTTGGGAGGACTGGAGAGGCTGCCGCGAGCACTGAGATGCCCCAGAAATTAGGGACGGAGGGTTTGGAAGACACAGCACAAGGAAGAGCAGATCTTTCCAGGAATGCCCCTCGAAGAAGAATCGCCTCCATTCACGGAGTCGCCCGCCTCACCGTCGGGGGCAATCTTGAAGAGTCCTCATCTCTAGCGGTCATTGGCCTGAGGAAGTCTTCCGGACCCCATTGACCAAACCCCATCTCCGTGATGGCTTCCCCACTGCAATTTACAAGTCAGGCGAGACTGTGCAGAAGTGGGTATCTGCAAGTTTTGCAACTTCAAGGAACGCGGGTTTTCGGATGAGGTTGCGAAGGGCCGAGGTGGGAGAACCGGGATGATCGTGGGCGGTCGCGCAGGGAAAACATTACAAGCTCGGGGCCAAAAATGTGCACTGACGGATCGTCCTCCCGCCCAGCGCCCCTTTTTGACATGTCATATCCATCTGCTGAACCTCTTGACCTGCAAACTACAGAGATCTTCACGATCACTGTGGGCATCTCACGCGTCAGGACGATCGCCTGAGGGCCGATCTTGCAGAACACAACATATTCCCGCGGGTTTGGAGCCGAGATCGCAATTCGCCTGTGGGCAAGAGATCCAAATGGGAAATAATCAACTGCCGCCGACGCGCGGCCAGCCCGAATCGTCCCACAGTCCTCCCAGGCGGCTGGAACGCCCGCCCGCCGTTCGAGCTTTCAGCGCTCTCGACTTCGGATGTGGGCAGGGCATGCAAGCAAGCTGCCTGTCTACAATACGTATGTACACATGTACCTAGGTCGGCTGCAAAAAATCAGCCGGAGATGTTGCAGGCATGCGTCAGCCCGTACATTCAACATCAAACGACCCGATGTGGCGCCGACTCTGGCTTGAGCCCCTTATATGTGCGGGTGCAGCACTGAGTCGTGGCATGCGCCGGGGGCAGGTTCACTAGATAGCCGGGAGATCTAGGTGGATGATCCCTCAAGGATTTTTGGGTCCAGCCTGGAATCAGGCCAGGGGATTGGAAGTTTCCGACGCAGCCCTGTCTCCACGGCCCAGGATGTCATCGGTGGCTGCGCTCGTGTGGCCAGTTCAATATACAGCAATGCCGTCCCAATTCAAGTTCCTTTTTTTTCGAGGCTCTGTGGCTCTGAGGTCGCACCCATTGTCCACGTCTGTCTTTTCAATGGCACTGCGGCTCTTTTGCCCTTCACCTAACCCAGCCGCGGATCATTTCCAGTCCCGTGGACATCAACATGGCTGACACGGGGCTCCAGCCACTCGCAATAGGAATCTCCATTGCAGCACCATGTGTTGCATTTGTCTTTGTCCTGCTCCGCCTATACAGTCGTTACTTTATTACCAGGAATCTGGGCTGGGATGATGGCCTCATCGTGTTGCCCATGATACTTTCTATTGCACAGGCCTATACAACAGTGATGGGTAACAATCAACCCAATGACTACCAAACTCTTAGTGAAATATCACAACTGACGTCTCCCAGGTATCAAGGTCAACTTCCTTGGATACCATGCGAAGGATATTCCACTGGATCAAATGGACCCCGTCCTTGGGGCAAAATATAACTATGCTACCCAGCTCCTTTACAACCCCATCCTGGCTCTGGTCAAGAACGGAATGCTTCTGTTCTTCCTCCGTGTTGGCGGCAGCATCGACAACTTGCGATTGTTCATTATCGCCATCATAGTCCTGAATACTTTGATGATGGTTTCAATTTTTCTGATCGATTTGCTTCAATGCATACCCATCGAAAAAACCTTCTATTCCAACACGGCGGGAACGTGCATCCAAATCGGCGATTTCTTCATCGGCACTGCGGCGGCAACTATTCTGACAGATATTTTGGTCATGATCATCCCAGTCTGGCTGACGTGGAACCTGAAAATGAAAATGAGGAAGAAACTGGCAGTAATCTTTCTACTGTCCATGGGGTTATTGTGAGTATTCAATTCCAATGTCCAGTCACTTGGAATTGCCTTAACCACTACTAACGCTTTTCGACCTTCAAAGTGTTACCGGCATCAGTGTTTATCGCATGTACTACCTCATCGAGGCCTACTACGGAGTGCCAAATCCGGACGCGACATATGGCGTTGGAGGCACCGCTTCGAGTATCGAGGTGAACTTGGCCATTGCATCAGCATGCGGCCCTTTCCTCAAGCCGATGATTTTGCACTTCTTCCCTAGCTTCTTTGGCCGTGAATCCACGAATCGATACTATGAATACTACGAAGACAATCCCCCAGACGTCATGTACCAAGGCGGCGCCGCAAATTATTCTGCTACGGCCTCGGCCTCTGCTTCCGCCACGAAAATTTCGAGAAGGACTTCCTTGAGACGGAAAGACGATAAGGGGAGGTGTGAGCCAGAAATCGAGCTCCAGAGTCCGGTCGGAAAAAATTCCAAGAGCATCCGACGCGGCAAGACAACGATGACGTCTGCGCTTGCGGAGGACGAAGAGGACGACTCGTCAGAGAGGAGGATGGTGACGACGATGGACTTCATGGATATGTTTCCTGGCCACGAACAAGAAGTAGAAACAGGCGGAGAGGGGCAATGGATGAAAAACGGAATCATGAGAGAGACCAGTGTCAACATTACGTACTCCCCCAAGTTCAGCGACGAGGATCTGCAGAATAGAAAAGCCACGGCGCCAGGGTCGGCATTCTAAAGATCATAAGGAAAAATGATATATTCTGCTTCTCGACTATCTCGGACAGGTCTACAAAATGCTCGTAGAATGCCACACCGCAAAATCAGCGTCGCTCTGACAAATGCGCTGAGAATCGTGCCTGAATCAGGAGTCAGAACGTCGCAGAAACGTAATGATTCGTCGAGGTCAGCAATACCCGAGATGACTTCTCACAGATGCGTCCCATTCGTGCAAATGACGCCATCATGTTCTGATTTATGAACATCCAGCATAGGCGTTTTTGATACCAAAGACTCGTGTTTTAGTATGTGGACGCCCGTCGACCATGCGCGCTTGCTTTCTGCACAGTCGTTGTCAAGAGCCACTGGTTCTTCCACAGACAATTTCCCTGGGTACCGGTGAAAGGGGAGTACGTTCCCTGCATATGTCTTAGAGAAAGGGTGCCCTCTGGCCTTTCAGCAGTCAGATTCTAGCCAAGACGCCTACTTCGAATACAAATAATCGCGCTATAGCTCAACCCAGTTGTCTTTGTAACACTGTGCGTGTGAATAATACCACGCGCGGAGAGGGTGCCTCGTTTCGAACGGTGGATCCTCAAGTCCACAGAGGTCTCCGTTCAGATGTGCCTGTGCCAAACGGACGGCTGGCCACGCGTCTTCGTCCTGATCAATACCGCCGTTCTTCTCAGCATGAGCAAGAACAGCCGAGGCCCACTCGTCAGCCTCGCGAAAATTCTCCGTGTCAAGGACCTTCTTCATAGCCGTGAGACGGGCCGAAGCGTTTCGCTCCCGTCTCTCGAGGTCCATGATAAAGCGCACCGCCGTGCGGATTCGCACCCGAACGACCTGCTGCCTGTCATTTGAACCGGGCTGCGTATCCTCGCCTCGACCAAGCGGCAAGTCCAAGCCGGCAGCGGATATCGCTGAGAAGTCTACCGGAGCACTTAGATGATCTTCGTCTCCAGTTCGCACGAGTAGAACGCTGAATTGTTCGAAGAGGATCTCGCGTTGCTCCACTGGGTCTCGACTTCCTCGCAAGGCTAACTGCTTGTCGACGATAATAATCACGGAGCGAAAGATGGGCCCAATTTCGCAACCGTGGTCGACCCACGTATGTCAATCTCTAGAACTAACCGGTTTACTCTGGGCCATCCGGCGCTCATCGCAGATAATCTTATGCGTGTAAGCGGTAGATTCCGTCGCACTGCAGAGACAAGGCTGTCCTTTTAGTATAAATGGCTTTGCGAAGTATCTCGACTGTTGGAAATTCGGTATCTCCCCGTCGTTGTGATGGGCATCCAGCCATGCTGCCAGCAGAGCTCTTGCAATGTAAGCACAGCCATGCCCCCAATACACATCCAGCTCATGCCCTTCATCCAGTAACTCACCCCAGTGGCAGCGCATGAAATCTGGCTCGAAATATACGGCAGTTGTTTGATTCAACAAACCTGGGTAAATGAGATTATCGTCGAGCAGACCAGGGAGCAGAGAATCGCCATGGCTCAGATAAAGAACCTGGGTGGCGCCTGAACCCATCTTTGTCGACCAAGTCGCCTCGACGTTGGGTGCTAGACTCCCGAACATGATTGTTGTGTGGTACGAACGTACCAACTCACGCCTCGTCACCGCGGCGAGCTCTGCACTGATTGGCTCAGGTGTTGGCCCGGCATACCGCGGAGTAGTACGCTGGAAGCGACGACAATGACTAGGCGGGCCGAACTTCCATGGGTCAGGCGTTATGTACGGCTTATAAAGCATACTCCAGAGTGGTGAGCGCGTGCCCCAGGAAAATATAAACTCCCGGGCGAATCGTTGCCTGTATATCCTCTCCCACCTTGCGATTTCGTGAGCCAGGTTGGTGTTCTCGGTGTCCGAATTCGTTGCATCCACATCGCCTTCGGCATCAAGCTGAGGGGTTTTGACTTTGGAGAGGAGGCTACCCATTTTCCATTTCCAGTGCTATTGATCTCAGTGTTCCAGGCTGACGCCGGTTTGTGGTATTACAATATGAGAGCGTTCGGTTGGATGGGATAACAATATTGTAGAAGCAGCTCGGAAAGAAATATCACGTGGTCCCAAAGATTGGTTCTGAAAATTCTGGAAGACGACTAGCTTCGTGGCATCATTTGCATTTATGACTGTCTTGTTTCTCATGATCGACCCATTTGGGACAACTTATCTGAGTCACATGGTGATGGCACTTGAAATAATAGTTCCTGACGGTGTCAAGCTAGGTGTACGGTGGCTAGAGACAGCCTCAACCTTGATAACTTGACGGCGCCAGCATCAAACGAACTGGACACTAAGATTTGTAAGAACACCCAATGACTTCTGATATAGCAATAGTGTGTAGAAACTCAAATAGTTACTCACTGTCTACAGCCTTACATAATAAAAACCACTGCATGTGCAATTACTAGTATGGTACCCTACTTTCCGTCCCAGATTATCACCATCGTTTCGAACTAGTAAGAGATCTCATAGAATACAATTGAGCTATACTAGGTACGGCCCCTGCCGGCACTGAGCGGGCTGGCGCTCGACTCGTTACGATTTCGGGCTGGCGCAAGTCACTCTATCAGCTACCCTGCGCAGTGAAGACTGCAAAGGACAGGAACGTCGGTTGCTATCTCTCGAATGAGTTCAGCAGAAAGGTTTTGACTTAAAAGGTCTTGAAGCTAGACGACGGTAGTGACTAGACAAACGCAACTTCAAAATGGGTTGCTAAGGTATTGTCGTAGCTCCCCCCCCCCAGAACGACTGCATTTCAAGTCCAAGAATAGCATTCCTCCGCGATAGGCACCTTCACATCATAAATTACCTGGTTGTACCACTGCGTCACAAACGCCGTCAGGCTAAACTCGAAGTCGCTTACAACCGCCGCCCCATTCGTACACGCGGCCGCACTATCACCCCCAGGCTGGGTTACAGTAGTATTCTCCCCACTGCCAGCGCCAATATCCTGGCCAGCATCAAGCGTCACCGTCGTGGGGAAGCTCGCCTTGGGCGTCAGGCCGCCGCTGAGGTCCAGCGCCCCGCCGAGCAGCTCGAACTCGACCCCGACGGTGAACGAGACGAACGGGCTCACCGCCACGGTAGCCTTCTCGGAGAGGCTCACGTTGGCGTGGTACGTGGGCTCCCACCCGGCGGCAGCGGTGGAATTCCAGTCGACAAAGTCAATATGGACTGTGCCGTTGGCGACCTCGGCGCCGACGTCCAGGACGACGTCCACCGCGGCCGCGACGTCGAGGTCCGCGCCGACGCTGAAGAGCAGCTCCGGGCCGAAGGTGATGATCCCGGGGACGTTGACGATGTAGTACACGAGGGCGTCGGGCGAGTACGCGAAGGTGTTGTTGTACGGCGCCGTGACGCCCAGCTCGAGGACCAGGTCGGACCTGATGGCCGTCTCGAAGTCGACGTGCAGCGCGTCCAGGGACAGCGCGCCGACGTCGAACTCGAGGTACCCGCTCAGCCCGACGGAGAGGTCCAGCTGGCCCGACTGGGCGGTGACCTTGACGTACGGGTCGTACTCGTACAGGACCTGCGAGGGCAGGTTCCAGGTGTTGCTGTATGTCAGCTTGTCCGGGTCGATGATGATGTCGCGCTTTGTTGGGTCCACAGAGCTGGCTGCGGGTAGGCCGTGGAACTGAGTCTTCATGTAGGCTGAGTGAGGGTGTCAGATTTAGTATTTATATCATAGATGGCCACGGGGATGAGCTCACAGCTGGCGCTGTTTACGTCTGTCTTCTCCGCCGTGGCAGTGAGGGTCAGACTAGATGCGTCTGACGTATAAGTGCCGGCCAAGAAGAAACCGCGCTCGAACTCCGTGTCGCAGTCACCCATGTGATTGGTAATGAGTAAGAGCTTTTCATGCGATGACCATTGTGTATACGCATCGTTGAGATCCTCGGCATTGTTAAAAGTTATCGCCACTGAATCTGACGAGCAGTCAACAGTAGTGAGATTAGAGATGGTTTCCAGCAGAATGGTAGGATAATTGGTCGACAGGGTGACGTTGACGGCAGCGAGGTCCGTGTTATTCAGTCCGTAGTCCAGAGATACGTTGGTTTGCGGGACCAGGCTGTCAGGCTTTGTCGGCACCGGAATTGGCGAAAGAGTGACATTGCTCACGACCGTCGCGTTGACTGTGTCGTCGGTCTGGCGGGCGGCCTTGAGGTTGGGAGCAGCAGCAGCCGAGCTTGCGAGAGCCAGCACAGCTAGAGGAATCAAGCGAGGCATATTGATGAATGATAATTCGAGTCTGTAGCTGCAGCCAGGTTCGCCGAATTGGGGCGGGAACGAATTACTTCCTAGCCAGTAAAGGGAGGAAAGTAAGGAGCGGCGTTGGGCTGTTCAGCATATTCTCACCATCGTGCAAGTGAATAGATGGGTAGATATATATCCATGGCTGTTGGTCTATCAAAGAGTATTGACTCGAGCACATGTCTGTCAAGGGTAGCCTTCGGGTTGGCAGTCCGGATGAGGTTATCTTGAGCCAGGCGGAGATGTAAGAGAACCCCACCTCTACCATGCGTATCCATGGGACGTGCGGTTGCATGGCCGGGAATGATGCCCTTCACGGCGAACAAGATGACCCACGTGTGTCTTCGTTCTTGACTGAGGGCAAGCAACTGCGAGGGCATGGCTTTGACAATCTCTGGCGGGACGTCTCATTGCTCATCCTCTGTGCTACATCGGATCCCTCTCAAGACCAGCTGTCGCTCGCACGTTGAGGGCTTGACTACTGGGGAAACAGATCTCCACTGCCGCCGGCGATGCTTGTTCCTGGCATTACTACTCGCTACAATGCCATGATCCCCCGATACAGCTCGGGTACCGAAGCATTGCGATCTGATATCGGTAATAATATACCGAGGAACCCAAATCACGTTGGACAATCCGCGACCGCGAATGGCCAAGAAGATTTGCGCCCAGAAAGTTAAGATAGCCCCCCTGGTAGCAACGGAGCAAAGATGGCAGGAGCCTCAGCAAGGCAGAATGTTACCATCGTCGCGGGGTGGTGTCCGCGGGGCCCATCGCATAGGCACATGTCTCCGAGAGGGAAGGTCCGAATCAGGACTCCTGCTCCGGCTCTATTGGCGGGACGAATGAGTCGGCTGCGAGCTTCTTGGCTGGAAGCGAAGCATGCATGAACGGGGAAGAGAAGCATAGACTGAGAGGCTGAGTGAGGCATGATGATTATTTCGATGATGAAAAGGGCAGGAGGAACTTGCATGACAAGAGTCGTTGGGGAACGACAAACGAGAAATAAATTTAGTACCTGGGTTCGGATGAACCTCGAGACGATCTCTCGGAATGTGGGCAGAAAGTTCCTGTCAGGAGCAGGGGTCAGATGCTTATTAGGACGGCTACATTGAAGGGCGGACCTACGCACTGGGAGCATCTGAGCACCGGATACCTTGACATGATCACTATGCATGGTTTTGTGTGTTAAATTTCCACCCAGTGGAGTCGACTGGAGATGATTGCTTTCTATATCAACTTGGTTCAAGCACGAACACTTGAGCGAGTATCGATCAAACGGCACAAAGTCCACCAAAGTCATCCTCCATCGTCCATGTACCGGCGAGACCGGCAACCTCGACCTCCTCGATCGGAAGCTGCTCCTTGCCGAGGAAGAAGTCGTTTCTCCCTTCCCTGCGCGGCTTCCTGCTCATGAACCTCCTCGCCCAATCCTCGACGGCAGGCTCGCCCGTCTCGTCGCGCGCCTGCTTCAAGAAAGACATGAGCTGGGTGCCGCCCGTACCCGTGAGGTCCTTCTTCCCGTCGCCAGGCGACCTCGTGTCGAGCGCGATGCCCTGAGGCCCGCGGGATGGCCTGGCAGGCTGCTGCTGCTGCTTGCGCGAGGCGGTCGCGAGGTTGACGCGCTGCCTCACGGCCTCGGGGCTGCGGCTGCGGCTCCTGGCGCGGACCTCCCGGCTGGGGGTCACGATGTAGCGCGTGACGATGGCGATGTGCTTGTCGCGCAGCGCGCTCAGCATGGACAGGCATGCGTCGTATGCGATGCGCAATTCCTTGTTCCGCGCTCCGTGCAACTCGACAAAGTCGCGGATGTTGGCCACGGACGAGACATCATTCAGGAAGCGCGCGTGAGGGCCCGGCATATACTTCCGCATTTCCATGAGAAAGTTGTGACGGGGCGCAGGGGCCCTGCCGCGACTGGCGTCGGACTCGGAAGCAGACGTATCGCCGGACGGGGCTTTCTCGCCGGTCGGCCGGTGATCGATACCAAGGGCAATGTCGAAGAACTGAATGATTGAGCTCTGGGCGTTGCTACCACCGCTGTACTGGCGGTACTCGCCGCGACCAGATTCATCGAGCTCGTAGAGGACGCCGTTAGGCAGACCAGCCTCGGCCATATTCTTGCTCCCTGCGAGGAACGGCCGGATGCGGTGATAGAAGATGGTGGGGTCACAACTCTCGTGGATGCGCTGCAGCAAGGTTCCAAGATCGTCCAGGCGCTCTGCGAACGCGCGCAGGCAACGGGCGACGGCAGCTGCATCGCCGTCACGGGCAGCGGCCATGGCCGTTAACATGAGCGGGATGATGGGCGCACCCCGAGCCTCGATGGCGACAGAGACCAGGTAGAACCAGGACTCGTCGATGGCACCGGTAAAAGTTGTCAAGGTGGCGAGGTTCTCGAGCGAGTCGATGCCCTCGTCGACAAACAGCGGCTTGAAGTTCCACAGACACACCCCGGCATAGGTAGCAACGGGGAGGACCTCGAGCCTCTCGGACACGGTCAGGAGAGGCACGGCAATCGAGGGCGGGAGGCGGTCGCTGGGGCTGTCACCGCCCCAGATGTAACCGTGCGCCATGAAGACCAGCAGGCTGTAAGCCCTCCGCCATTCCGCATCGTGTTCCAGACCGATGGTGGAGAGCACAGGGAGGCGGTCGATGACGCCTCGGAGGCGCCTGCTGAGGATCAAAGCCTGCAGGTTCGCGATGATGGCCTCCCATTTGTTGTAGTACGGGTCCGGGAGCCTCGTCAGGGGAAGGGCTTCCGGTAGGAAGCCATGGCTAGGCGAGATTCCATAGTCGGAGAGTACCGGGATGGGAGGGAACATGACTTTGTTGGGCGTTTCTCTGTTTCAAGAGATCCTTGGGTGGCTGAAAAAGATTTTCGTTGCTGGCGCTGGCACTGGCACTTGGCGTGGATGTGCGAAGCTGGGTTGGTCGCTTGGCGGTTGTGAAAGACTTAAGATGGGATGGTAGTCCTGACGCAAGGAGTATACAGAGTGTTTTCTGATATACTCCTCAGCCGTGCGAGATCACCGTTGTATCGCGAGCATGCGTGTCTGGTCTGAAGACTGACGATTGTAGTCAAAGTAAGGCTGGATTATGGCTGTTGAGGTGAGAGAGAACAAGTTGTTCGAGGCAGGGGATGGCATGGTTTATAAGGGAAGCGAAACAGACGGCCGGCGCCCGGCTTGACTAATCAAAACAGGCAATAAGTGTTTACAAACCAGCGCAGCCCGTCCGTGTGTTTGGAGTGTGACCGCCCCGGCTGACCCGCATGGCCCTCAAGGGACTCGAGGGACCTAAGAAAACTAAGGAACCTAGGGCTATGCCATGCTGTGCTGTGCCTGAATCGTGGCAAATGTGAGAAGTGATGTTTCTTGTTTCAATAATAATTTTGCTGATGCGTGTCGCATGTGTGTGGTCGCCGTTAAGCCGACCCAATCCACCTGCACCAGAGCAGATGTGAGTACTCTTCAACACACCCTCACGGAGTGAAATTCTGCAGGCGGTTATGTTTGGATGGCTGGCTTTGGCAATGAGACGATTCCTGCATTTCCCTGCTCCGATAGCGCCCGGGTGGATGGGATGGGTCGATGTTGGACGAGCGGGCGGGAGAAGAAAAAAAAAACATGCGCTTTCACATTGCAGCCGTCGGCTCAGCCCTGTCGTTGTCGGCATTATAGTCTAGTCAGTCATATGTCAGTGCGGTCATCCATTTTTGTTTGACCTTGCTACTCCGCAGTCTCGAGCCACCATGCAAGTCCAGGGTCCTCCGTACTCAACTCTGTAGGGCAATCGAGGCAGATCGAGACGAGGAGGCTGGTGAATGCTAGCCTGCTATGACATGGGCGATGGCTTCGAAGACGACAACCATCGACCAGATGAAGCGATGGCAAGGTTGAGGAGACGGACACTTGGGGTGTCCCTGAAACCGAGCCAACCCGGCCAGCGACGGCCAGAACGGAGCCCCCGGTTTATCAGATCAAGGCGCCGTTTGTCGGCGGCCGTCTGAACAGAGCGCACGTGCCACAGCATTGGCCTCGTGCGCAGTAGTGTGCTGCCGTGGAACGGAATGAGCTAAGAGCCTGGGTCCTTGGGTACTTAGGCACATGTACTCTAGCGTGGGCAGCCCGGGGTCAAGCTCCAAAGCAGCTGTGCCCGCCTGCCCAAAGCTGGATGGAGCCTCGACCACTGCCAAGGCTGGTGGAGTGCGAGGATGATGCACTCTCAATGTACCAGGCCTCCAGGATGATACACCTCTGACTGCCACAACATCCTGCGATGAAGTTGCTTGGCGACGGCTGCTGACGGTCCCGTACAATCGACAATGGTTGTCCAGCGTCACGTCCTCAACTGGCTATACAGCGTCCTGACAAGTGTACGTTCCTCGTCCTCGTCCACCCGTTGCGATTCGTACCCAAATATCGTCTTCGTGATGTCGCTGACCCCTCTCCTCCACCGCCGCAGGAATACCACGATGTCAACCGCACTTATAACGACGTAGCCCAGGCCCTGTCCCAGTATCCCTCACTATCGCCCCGGACAGATGTGCACAGTATGGCACCCCCCCCCCGAATACTGCACCAGGACTTCATGCTGACCTGGATCTCTCGCGACATCAGCATTCCCCAACGGCAACTCTGCCCTCCTCCTCCATATCTCCGGTACAATACCAGTCAACTTTCGCGGCACCACATATCGTTTCCCCATTTCGATATGGGTCCCTCACGCATACCCACGAGAGCCACCTCTCGCATACGTTACCCCCACCGAGACCATGGTCGTGAGGCCAGGGCAGCACGTCGACCCTCAAGGACAGGTTTACCATCCGTATCTCGTTGGCTGGGCAGACTTCTGGGATGTACGTTCCGTGGCTTTTTTTTTTTTTTTTTTTTTTTGAAAAAAAGCGCTCCGTTTTTTCAAACCTGACGTGGCTGACCAAATCTATACGCAGAAATCCAACCTATTTGACTTCTTGGGCGTACTACGAGATGTCTTCGCAAAGGAACCCCCAGTTGTCGCAAGAGGCCAGGCGCAACAACGACCTCCCTCGGCCCAACCACAAGCCGCTCCCACCCCTCCACCCGTTCCTCCTCTGCCACAGGAGCTGTCTGCTCGACCACCGAGCTCCGTACAGTCGCCTCCCATAGCGAACGGTAGCCCTCGACCACCACCTCCGCCCCCAAAACCCAACCAGCAGCCTTCGAGAGCAGAAGGTCCTCCTCTACCTCCTTTACCGCCAGGTGTGGAACGTCCTGCAAGCCGCTATGGCTCTCCCGCCTTGCAACAATCGCCACAGGTGCAGCCGGTGCAGAATAACCGCATGTCGAGATACGATAGCGCGCCTCCACTTCCTCCTGTCCCTCAACAACCGCATCAGCAGGGACCACCTCAGGGCTTCTCTCATGCTACTCATCCCCAACCTCCTTTCCAAGGACATCCGCTACAGGCTCAGTATCAAGCTGGCACGCCCCCCATGCCGATGTCTCCCGCCGATCCGCGTCGAATGTCAAGCCTGCCTCCGCAAAACCAACAACAATACGCTGGTCCCCCGCCATTACAGCAAACATGGCAACAAGGACCGGCGCAGAATATGCCTCTGCCGCAACAGAAGCCACCGCCACCGCCTGATCTGATGGATGAGCCTCTGACCCTCAACATTCCGTCGCCCTCTTCAGTACCAGCACCGCCAATACCCCCTAATCCCGAAAAGGACGCCCTTCTCCGCCAGCTTGCAGCCACTTTGTATCAGATGAGAACCCGTACTCGCGAACAAAATGACTCCAGCATGCAAGGCCTCCAGGCTCAGCGCACGGCCATGCTAAATGCCATGAGTACAATGCAATCAGAGGTCGGCGCGCTGACGCAGCTTTCTAACTTGTTGCAAAACAACACAAACATCTTGCGAGATACCATGCGTCGCGCAGATGAGACGATCGAGAACAGCAAGCGCGTTCCCGAGCCGGATATCGATCAGCTGCTCGTCGCACCAACAGTCGTCGGGAACCAGTTGTACGAACTAGTAGCTGAGGAGCGTGCGTTGGCCGATGCCATCTTCGTGCTTGGACGAGCTGTGGAGAGAGGGCGGGTCGCGCCAGCTGTCTTTGCCAAGACAACGAGGAGCTTGGCCAGAGAGTGGTATCTCAAGAAGGCGCTCGTCAAAAAGATCGGCCACGGAATGGGACTTCACTCGGCTGTTTAGAGGGCAGCGGGTCGTATCTCAGCCGAGCTTGATGGCACTGCCGACGAAGCTGCCGAGATTATGGAGGGACATTGGCTCAACGGGACAAAAAGTGCAACTGACCCAATTTGTGACCTTGGTGAAGGTGGCGAGTTTCACAGGCGCCGTAAGATGGAGGAGCGTGGTACTTCAAACGATGGTCTGCGCAAGGAACGATGGTCTGCGCAAGGAACGATTGAGAGCTGCATCATTGTCTGAGCGAGTTTCTCGCCACATGGATAAGCATTGAACCAGGCTGCGTCTTTCAGACAGCTTGGAGGAGCCGAGGGGAGTGCATGACCACTAGAAGCGAGCAATACAGTGCTTTTTGCCACAAACGCCGTGACCTTTGGACGGTCTCGTTACTTACCCTCACAACGGTGGTCGTGGACAACTCATATGCTTCTTGTCCATTTATGACAAAGAGCTCTCTCACAATCGTCCGTTTCTAGTGAGGTATCCATGACGTTTCATAAAAGGATGTGTTCACAAAGAAACAACCCTGGAAGAGTCCAAAACCATGTTCGCCCAGCCTTTGGTGTAGTACTATACACGCTTGTCTTGATATCAAATCATCACCATTGTTGCTCCGTTGTCACCATCATCAACCTCATCACCAGTCCTATCATCAGCATTAATAAGGCACAAACATGACCAGGGTACGTTCAAACAAAGGTACCAAAAAGAAGAAATCCACCGAAGCCCACGATGAGCCGGCCACAAACGCGCAGCAGGGAAAGCCTGATATCCCAGTCATTGTTGAGCTGAGAAAAGAAGACACCTTTAATTCAGAGGTCTTCATTTCGATGTTCTCTGGACAAATATATGACGTCCTGGTCTCGGGCGAAGCAGCCCGTCCCGAGTTCCCACGCCCTGAAAGCGAGGTTTTGGCCGACAGGTTGCCTATCCCGGCGGCCAAGAAGGACCTGGCCACTTTCAGCCACCTGCTCCCGCACCTCGCCGCTGTCACCGCGGAGAAGCAGGGCAGGCGGAACGTCGAGAAGATCCAAGTCGTCACCGACAAGTCCGCCGACTTGCCCTTGCCGGCGCAACCGGACTTCGGGTTCAAGCTCGTCCACGCGAGGCACGGCGACGCGGACTGGATCCTGCCGGGCAAGCTGCTGCCCTCCCACGACGAGTTCCACTCGTCTAGCTTCAACCCCGAACCCGTGTGGACAAACTTCTTCCGACCGGTCGTGCCGGGCGCCATCGCCTGGGCCCTGCAGGAGCCGGCGGCGTGGGCGCTCGCCAGCAACAATCCGTGGGCCTTTACCCACAGCAGCCGGGAGCTGGTCGTACTGCGGTTCTACAGGGTCAACCCCGAGCACCGGGATCTCCCGGCCATGCGCGAGGGTGAGGTGCCGGTCGGGGCGTCGTACTTTGCCGTGCCCGCGCTGCCGCCCGGGGCGGCCTCCTCCGCCGCGTGGCAGCACAGGGACCTCTTCGCGCTGCCGTGGTACAGGGACGCGCCCCCGGCGCACCGCAGGGCCCTGTCGTACCACCTCGGCCTCTGGGTGGCGCTCATGGCGCGCCTGTGCACCCCGGACGAGCCGGTCGGGACGGGGCCGCCCGTGGAGCTGAACAGCTGGCACCTCAGGCATGACCGCCATGAGGGGATGGTGCACGAGGCGCACTACTCAACCGCGTTCAAGAAGGCGTTGATAATGTTAGAGCAGGACAGGAGGCCGTACTCTGTCCATCACGGCCCGGAGCAAGGCGGAGCATTCGCAGCACGACCGGGAGTAGGAGGCGATGGCCGCGTCGATGCACTGGAGGCCCGATTCGCCGGTGGAGTCTGAGGGCAATAAGCAGCAGCCGCTGCGCAAGAAGATGAAGTGCAGGCTCATACGGGTGGGGGGCTGTGTGCATATATTCCATGGTGATGAGCGGCCGTGGATCACGAAGTAAATTACCATCAGCTATCTTCCCCAGCTCACATTGATGATTCAACTGTTACTATGCATAAGATTACTAGGGTATGTTTCTACAGGGTGCCTAGACATCATTAGACTAGTCGATCCACTGTGCCAGACAATGGTTGAGCATTGCTCGACACCTCCACTCCTGCTCAATAGTCCACAGCTGCCTTTTGGTGTATGTAGTCCAGGAACACAGAATACACTTCGTATTTACGAGCACAACAGCGTACTCTGTTGTTTTCTCCCTTCGTTCACGAACTGCCTGCCACATTGGCGATTTCTGCTCGTACACCCTGGGAGGTAGACAGATATGGTTAATGAGACTGACATAACGTGACCGACACCGATGGCTGGTGAAACACACTTTGAGATGCCTCCGTCGTCTTTTCTCCACACCACACAGTCCTCCTGCTGCTGCCGCCGATAGCAAATTACGTGTTCTTGGCCACGATATCTAGATATCAAATCCGACAATATAAGAAGAGAGAACTAAGTACATACGTGAGACCAGAGAATATTCCCGCGAAAGCTAGCAGGATCACCGCCTGCTTCGAAGTCAACTTCTAAGTCAGTCCGAAAGATGTTGTTTAGTTGAAGACTTTATCTTTATATCAGATAATGTCCGAGGTGTCTCAAGGGTTGAAAAGAATTGAATCACGAGCCTGACAACAAAAGTGATAACTCCAAAATTTAGTAGCATGGTGGGAGCTTGCCAAACAAATAGTTGGCTCCTGCGTGGTCGAGGTCTGCTGCCACTACCTGTAGTAGTCCCCAGCATTCCGCGTATGCGATCGCCACAGTCTGAGTAATAACAGAGTCGGTTGAGAGCCACAGACTGCTGAGTTGCGAGGCATATAGAAGCCGTATCCATCAACACGCTTCCGTACCAAAGCCCTTTGGTTGCCTAATGCAGACCATTAAACTATCTATATAGACCCACAATCGTTGCTTTATAACATAGACCTACTAGACTTGGTTATAGGACTTAAAAGGTCGCTTATCAGATATGCCAAGACTGTCACCTTGCTGACGTGAGCTTTCTGTTCCTCTGATCCTTTCTACAGTGATGTGGATATAACCCAACCCCAAACCGATCTTCCGTTTCATATTATCATTGTGAGTCGGCCACAAGCAGCCACAGCTGTGATCAATAATGTCCACAGGGCGACAAGCTTCGATTGTGGTAGCATGGCCAACAAGAGAAACGGAAATGAGTCGCAACTTTTTCAAATCCCCATCGTTTGAAAGATACTCATGAGTACATTGTATTAGGGCTGCAGCAGCTACAGGGATTCGAGGTTGCAATGATCAGTATCACCACAGTCTCCATTTGGGCAATGCATAGGACAATCTTACTGGACAGTGACGATGATAAGTTGTGATGGAGCATCACCTTAAAGTCAAAAGGCAGAGCGTAGGCAGAAGCGTAGTGGGTGGAGACATTTGGGTGTGGCAGATCATTGTTCGAATGCCTTAGAATTCCGATTATATGTACTAATGACTTAACTTTTTCGGCCTTACAGTCGTGCCTGCCGAAGCCAGTTTTCTCTCCTGCAAGAGTTCGATGTCATCATATAATAGACTGAGCTCGTGTATATGTGGCATACCAAGCTGGAGATAACACTGTTGCCTGCTACCACCTGTTGCCCACTCGCATTGGGGATGTCTTTAATTAGCATCCTCGGCTGCGACGCTACACCTGTATAGAGTGTCGGGGCACCCCCTGCCCATGCCTCCCGCTACTACGGAGCGAACCAGATGACCGGATAACTTGGCACCCATGGCGCCGTGTGGGGCTATTTGTAGAGGCGCGAGTGTCCATTTCTTCATATGACTGCCGCATCTCACTCGGTTACTCCATACCGGTCCACTTGATGTGGCCTCCCGGCCTAGTCAGACCGGCTCTTTCAACACCCCCCAATCGACGAGGATGACGCATCATGGACGACGCGCTTCACGACGTAGAGCGCGCAGCCGGCGTCGCGCTGCACACGATAATAGGCCTCAAAAGGCGGATATCGGGGCACCTGGATGCCTCGGATCTTCATTTGATCTACGATGAGCTTATCGAGCTGACCACGATGTTGGAAGATGTCAGCGAGCTTAACACCAAGACGTTTTCCGGTACAGCCAAAGAGAACCTCGACATACTCAGAGCTATATATCGAGACATTCGCGTGATCCTAAAGACTTTTGAGGATGTGCGGGAAATGTGCCCTAGCGTCGAGGACGTTAGCCCGAACAACCCAAAATTGTCCTCGAATTCAGAACTCATTGCCGAGAGGCGGCCGAGGAGGCCCATCAAGGAGCGCATAACCATCATTTACCGGCTCCTTAGAGAACGCCGTCTCTCGTTACTATCCAAGCTTGTCGTACTGAACACGTGAGTGGCGCCCGGCATGGGCATATTCGTCGTTCGAAGACGTTCAACGAACTCTGATTATCTTACTGTCATCAGCGTTAAGTTAATAGAAACATACTACGATGAGGGTTCATCTGACCAAAATACTGGGACACGATACGACTCACAGAACCACCCTCTTCCATCGCCGTTGGTTGTCTCAGAACTGCCTGAAGACGATCGGAATACCCTGGACTGGCCAGAACAGAAGAGTATCCCGCAGAATATCGATAACGAAAAGTATCTTTCCTCCGAGATGTTTCCTGTGTTTAAGCACATGGGTCAGGAGGGACTACGAAAAATTCCATCGAAGAGTGGCATCTCCCATGATTCTTTGCAGTCACCGCGATCTCCAAGTCTGCAACAGCTTGCGCTTTCCGATATGCGCTACGAGCGAAGCAAGAAACAGCACTCCTACTTCCAACATCTGGACCAAGCTTTCTCGAAGATCACTCACAGCCCACCGACCAACGCGCCTGGGACCCGGCCATTTTCGGTCCAAGGACAGCCAAAACTCGGCGCCTCAATGTGCAGTCCGCGGTGCCGATGTCGTTGCCATACTAATCGGAGTGTCGCTCACCTCAGCCTCTCTGCTTTTACAAACACCCTCGGGGCCTTCTCGTTTTCATTTACAGGCCCTAATCCCGGCAACTACGCTTGTACGGATTCATCATGTAGAGCGCGCCGCGCGAGGTGGCTCAGGATAACGTATCTCTTTCCCTCTTGGTTATTCCAGGCAGCGATAACGGCGTCATTCTCTGACGGCATCGGGGCCCCTGAGCTACTCATAAGGGTGTGCAGAGTCGTCTCTACCAGTGCTTTAGACGGATACTACAATATTTTTGGTTGTATGTAAAACCCTTTGTCGTTTGCATTCCTCGTTTCTCAGGGAACCCCCAACCTCCATTCGTGTAAGTCTTGAACACCCTGTTGACAATTTACAGATATCAGTAGGAGAGATGTCGAGAGCATCAAAGAGGCCGTACTGCGAAAACGCGTGTCCGTCACCGATGTCCTCGACACCGGCATGACTCCAATTGGGTTCGCTCTCCGCCACTTCAGTGTTCCTATGGTCCGGTTCCTGCTTCAAGAAGGCGCGGATCTTTTTCAAGAGGGACCGTCTGGAGTGGCTCCGCCAGGTTTTATGATGGCCCTCGAGAAGATCTACACGGACCCAGACATGCCGACATCTGATCGCACCCTCCTGGAGGAGCTTCTACCCCTAGACACAATAATCGAGATGGCTGGACTCTCACCCCTACACAAGGTGGTCCTGGGCATCCGATGTCTAGATCTGGGCGAGCTCCTGCGACTGGAAGTCTGCCCCGTGGACAAGCTGGACTACTCCGGGCGGACGGCCCTCCACTGGGCAGCAGCGAAAGGCGACGCAGCAGCAGTCTCCGAGCTCCTAGACGCGGGCGCGCAGATAGAGTGCAAGACGCGCCTGCGGTCGGAGAGCCCGCTCATGATCGCGTGCCGCACCGGCGCAAACCCGGAGGCCGTCAGGGTGCTCCTGGCCGCCGGGGCCGACGTCAACACCCACGACTCGTACGGGCAGACGCCGCTGTGCCTCACCGCCGGCGCGCCTGGGGGCCACAGCCGCATCGAAATCGCTGCCGCCCTGTTGGATGCGGGGGCCAATATCAACGTGGAGCAGGGGTATGCGCGGGCGACGGCCCTGGACTTCGCTTGTGTCGGCAGTCACTTTGAGATGGTCAAGTTCTTGATCGACGCCGGTGCGGATATTGGCCACCATGACCGCGATGGGTCTACGCCGCTCAGTAAGTGACATTCCGCCCTCTAACCTTCTAGACCGCTGTAATCTTCACAAGTGCCAAGATCTATCCTGGATGTCTGGCGCTCAGTTGCCATTAATGCAGCTTTCATTCTTCTTCCCCTCAAATGTCGTATAGGTGCTAACTTGTAGCTTTCCAGTGAACGCAGTTATTTACCACGCATGTAAGATAGTAGAAGTCCTCTTACAACGTGGGGTTGATATCCGTATCAGAGACAACGATGGCAAGAATGTGCTGCATTGTGTCGCCGAGGTGTCAAATGAAGACATGATGAGAGTCTTTGCCACAACCGGCCCTTGGTGTGTGGTAGACCCAGAGCAGCGGGATAATAACGGCCGAACGCCCCTGGACACATTTGATGCAAGGACAATTAATGCACCTTCCGGCCTGAGAGAAAAGTTCGTGGAGCTTTTGCAGATTTTTGCAGAAAGATACAGGCACAGTCTCAGCGTTGAGGATGACGACGCTGATGAGGAGCAGTTCTTTGATGCCTCAGATAAGTGGGATGATGAACAAGTCAGATCGAACTGTGTAGTCATAGGATTAAACGAATAAAAATTTCATTCAAAGAACTATTATAAAACTCAGAGTCTTTCCTGCATGTGTCTCAAGTCGGTATTCGCTGCCAAGGAGCATCACTGGTTCACACATATAAGTTGCCCAAACGGCTGCCATCCACACTAGAATCCAGCAAGCGGAACTTGAGTTGTCATTTTTGAGATTGCCTTGGATGAGAAGTGCAAACAAGGAAGAGGACTCAATGAGAAAACTGATCAGAGGTATGTGCTGATGAGACCAGCCTGTTTTGTTTCGTAACCGGGAACCGTCCGTTTGGAACAAGGAGCAAACTCCCTACCACTTCTTTCCATTGAGTTTGTCACCTGCGTGACTTGTCAAGAGCTTTTCAAGCCCGAGTACGCAACCGATTCGGCAACAGGCTACCTCCAAGACAAACACTGGGTCACAACGCTGTGGAGATCTCCCGCATCTAGTCAGTCACCTTCCTCCTTCTCATCTGAAGACGGGCCATAAGGGACACAATACCGCCGTAACCACACTTCAGAAGTTTATCCGGGACTGTTAGCAAACAACATCCAACCCATATTCCGACCAAACCCTCTTTACCTGGTAACGCACAACTTCCGACACATCTTCCATCCTCGCGCTCTTATATTTCTATCCAGTTTCAGCACCGGAGCAAGACTTGCCCACCATGAAGCTTTTGACTTCTATTCTCAGCCTCTTTGCCATCTTCTTCGGCCTGCTGGATAGCATGGCGGATGCCGCCCCGTTTTCGACCATCACCACCTGCACGACCACCACCGTCACCCCAGAGCCCTCTGCGAGTCTCACCACCACGACCACGCTGCCCCCCTCTACGAGCCTCACTCTCACCACCACTACAATCACCATACCATCGTCCACTACCACATCTTACACGACCGTCACGGCCCCCGTTCCCACCGGCACCACAGTGCCAGAGTATGGACAGTGTGGTGGTCTGGGTTACTCAGGACCGACCACTTGCGAGAGTCCGTTGGTGTGTGCTTGCACGAGTGCATGGTGGTGCCAGTGTCAGTCTGCAACTTTCAAGGAGTTCCAGCTGGAAGACCACATCCCGAGCACTGGCCTTCAGGATGAGGCTTCCCAGGTGATGCACCCCAGCTCCGTCAATTCGACGTACTGGCCCCCGGGTCTGCCAGGGACCATGGCACCGGCATCCGAACATCCTCAAGCCAGCTAGTCAGATCAAGATTCAATGACTTCTCGTAAGCTAATCCATCGCTGATTCTGTGGATCCTAGTACTGACAGGGTCATATTGCAGGGCTGCGAGCACTCATGCCCATAGGCCACCTGGCACTGCCACCGACGAATTTCGGTCTCAATGGGAGGAACAGGGGCTTCAACACTAGGATTCATGGGTGAGAACAGACACAGGTGGCTCAGGTTTCTTTTTTTGGTTGGCGAAATGGACATCGAGGTGATCAATAAACAGTCACAGCGAGGCACGAGGATCGCCTTCAAGTTCCTTAGGCATGAGCGACAAGAGCACCATCACTTGATATGCCTTGACAAATTTGAGGTGGATGAATAAGTCTGTTCAACGTGCTTGAATTCTTCACACCTGGTTGTCATCCACCTCGACTCTTCCAGATCACCCATCCCAAACGATCTCATTGCTGAGAGTCACCGTTAGGGTTCAGTTGTAGCTATATGAGTGCGAGCATGCCCAAACCAATATGTCATCATTCCATGCCATGAACCAAAGAAATATGCAGATATTCAACCAGCTTCAGCGGAGACAAGTTTGCATATATAATCGCGTTATGCTTGAAGTCGCCCTCGCCAGATGCCAACCACTGATTGATGCCGGTGATTTAGTCACTGGAAACTAGACAACCATGGTTGTCAGAAGGGGACAAGGCACGCTTGTGAGTGATTAGAGAAAGTGAGCCACACTTTGAACCGCAGTTGTGGCGGCCACGGTGACGAGTCCGTCACAGCAGGTCAACACTCACATCCATCCTCATTTAGGAGTATAAACTGTGGGCATTTCTTGCACTAGATCTATTCCCTTTCACAGCTTCTACAGCCCAACCAAAATCTAGAACCGGACCAGCTAATTACCAGCAATTCCAGCAATTATCCACACATCTTGCCCTCAAAATCAACTCAAGTACTGGCATACGGACTCTCGCCTAGACAGCGCAACATAAATCCCACACATATCTTCACCTTCGCGTCAATTTAAAGCTTTACTATGGCCTTCAGTGCCTCCTTGTTCGGCATCCCTACCTACCACCCAAGCCTCACAAAAGATGTTCAGGCGCCTTGCGACTCATCACAGTCTTCGCTTCTGAACATGACGTTTGAGAACAGCCCACAAGCCCACAATGCTGAGATCATATCGGACTGCGATCTTCTCTGTGATCAAATCGGACAGGGTGAAAACTTCGCCATACCCTGCTCCTCAGCCCCAGACCCTGTTTTGTTCACCTCGTACGGCAGATGTTCGCTCTTGATCCAGTGCGCAACGAAAAACAACAATGAGGATAACGCAACGTGAGTGCTCAAAATTGTGGTGCGCAGGAGGTTGCGTACTTGGATGCCCAAGCAATAGAATGGATCAGCTGATGGCGCTTTATCACAGAATATGGAGCTTCATTGTCCTGTACATCATCACCGCCGCCTCTAGAGAATCATAGGACCCTGAAATTTCCCCCAATGTGAGTGTTACGAAAACATGGGTGCACATGATCTGTCAAGATCACCTTGTGTATACGATTGTGGGTTTGAACGGCAGCGATTCGAGCTGAAGATGGACCATGGCGGCAGCTGGGCAGCCTTGCAAATGAGATATTTCGAGTCTGTCAAGGAAGCTGCAGATATTCTGTGGGCTGGTGAAAAAATGTGACGTGGGCAATTGTTCAATTTTGAGACATGTAGGCAGGCAAGGATGAGCGAATTCTGAGAAACAGGCCAGTCTAACACTGGTTTGACCTTCGTTCAGGTGATATAACGGCTTTACACCATGCAATATCCTCAAAAAGAGAGGTAATAAGCGTAAAGTGACTCTGGCAGTGAATGTGGGGGTTGGGGCTACGTATGTAGCATACATTTTTAAAGAGGGTGCCCCAGGGCCCCTTTTGCACTCAGGCTTGTCTTACCGCGGCTCCGGTCGCGTTCTGGAATATCACTACCCCCTGAATACCATAAAGAATAGCATCAAAAAGATTCAGGCCAATGGAAAGCAGAAGAAACGCTCCGTCGACAACAACTGTCCAAGCCAGCGCGGAAACCATTGCCTAGGCTAGCAATGGGATTGCTAGGTACGAAGTTTGCCTGACCAAGACCAAACACTACCACACGTACTCCAGGAAGCTGGCCAACGGAAGACTCAAAGAGGTCGATCTTGATGAGACAAAGATGGTAGCATCTGAAAAGAGGGCTGAAAAAGCTGTGAAGAAGAAGGTTTCTTTCTCCAATGTCTCCATTTTCCGCAAGTAAATGACCCATGTGACTTCATCCCACATGTCCGACAGTATTTATTTTACAACCCCAATCCGCCGCTGCTAAACTGGTTGCTACAATTTACCACCTAAAATTGACGTTCTGAGCAGCAAAATTCGGGGGGACTCTCAATGCAATTGACGGTAGCGGAACCAAATATGTACTAGGGCCAACTATCACCAATCTCGCCGCTGCCGCCCGCCCGAAAAGTTGTAATATGGCTGACGACAACTCCAAAAATACCCACAAACATCAACAGCTTTATAAGCGAAGAAAAGCGTGATAGGGGCCGTCGGCTGACAGCAAACAGAAAGGAGGTTCTCTGTGACAAGCGGGACATCTTCACTGATCCAGTGTTGAGGATCACTGCAACAAGTTGGAGGGCAAAAAAAGAAGCAACAAGGAAGTAACAAGGACGTCCCCATATTCTCTTCAAGCCTGGTGACTATGGCAGTGAACGGGTGGTATGGTATGTAGGCATTATCCAAGCAAACGTTGTCCTACTGGAGGTTAGTTAACCCTAGCGGAGATTGTCTTGTTGGAGATTATCTGGCTGGAAGTGAGTGTTCATGTGACAGGAAGGTACCAAGTCCAGCCAGCACTGCATTATACCTAATAGTAGGTAAAGAAACCACTAAGGAGACTGCATCATGTGTGCCGGTATTAACGGGTCGGTGGTGCTGTCTTAGGTGCCTGGCAACGCACCCAAGTGCCACCGCGTGTCAACATCGTTGTCTAGAACGCAACATCCCAACTCATCGCCAACGCTGCAATGTCAGACAATGGCTTTCGGACTTTTTTTGAAGCTCTGTCCAATTGAAGGGTGAGTCAAGGTTGTGAAGTGGGTCATCGACTTTTCTCAAGCCAGAGGGTGGAAGGACAATGTCAACGATTCCCTAGCACAATACGAAGCTACATGCCACTCTGCAGCCACTACGAAATGACAAGTCAGGATAAGCTATTGGTCCAGCAGCTTTTTTGATCAGCCATGACCATTTCATCATGGCTGAGACTGTTTTTTCTATTCTACTCAAAATTCCTTGATATTGTGCTCCATCAGGCGCCCCATTCTCTTTGTCCACAATCATGAAGGAGACATGGCTACTCCTTATTTTCTCGCCAACTTCGCTTATAAGCCACGAGGCTCGGCATCTATTAGCTTCTCAGCCTCTGGTCCAACTGATGATTAAGGAAACCTTCGACTCGACTCCTTCCGAAATTTGGAAATCTGTAATTTCCACTTACCTCGGAGTCCTCAGCATCGTCTTCGCAAAGCTCAGCGAAACCCAAACCAGATACCTCGCGTCTATCCAGAGTTAAGATCTACATACTCACGTACGCACCCTACGCCTCCTTTTTCGTACGACCAGCAGAGAAAGAAAACGTACGAAACCCGGCCAGCTTCAGCCGGGAAACCGCCGTTCTAATACATACCGGAATCCTCCCGGAGACCCTTTCTGAGGTGCACCAGGGACATCGCGTTTCGCATGCAGTCTCCCAGAGTTTTTCCGGGACTGGGAATTCTCTTCTGAGTTGAAAACTGGATCACCGTCTTCCCCAACGCAAGTTGACCTTCCTTCAGCAGATGTCGAACTCGTGTCACGCTTGGGGGATGCTTTTACTGACAATAGGACAGAGTGGCATATTCCTCATCCACATCGCCGCAACTCCGAAATGGCTACGAACCCCGTCATGCCGGCTGAGCCTGGCCTGAACTACACCGCCATGGGCATGGATGACCCTCTGAACCAGAACATCACCTTCACGATGCCAGACGGCAACCTGGCGGTGATATCACTCACAAACATCGACGCCAACAACGCATATGTCGTCGGCAGAGTAATTTCGTACTCTGTGGAGTTTGGAGCCAGTCTCATGATGCTGGGCGTGCTCCTTGCCGTGACCCCCAGAAGCAAGTTCTGGCGGCTAGCCTCGTACATCAACGTGGCCGCCCTCGGCAACAACATGGTGAGGACGATCCTCCTCGCCCTCTTCTACAGGTCGTCCTGGGTGCGCTTCTACGTATTATACAGCGGCGACACCAGCTCCGTCTCGGACGTCGACTTCCGCAACAGCCTCTGCTCCATCGTGTTCAGCATCCCGCAGAACTTCCTGATGATGGCGGCGCTCATGCTCCAGGCGTGGGCGATGGTCAAGCTCTGGCCCAAGTTCTACAAGTGGGGTATCCTCGCCTTCTCGGGCGTCCTGTCGCTCGCCGAGGTGACCTTCATGCTCGTCGCCCAGACGGACCAGATCCGCTCCCTGTTCCCGGACTACGACCCGTCCGATTTCCTGCGCCGGCGCCTGTGGGTGCGGTACGCCTGGCTGGCCCTCGAGATCGCCTCCATCTGTTGGTTCTGCTTCATGTTCATCCTCCGGCTCGTGACGCACATGTGGCAGAACCGCAGCTTCCTGCCGAGCACAAAGGGCGTCGCGGCGATGGACGTGCTGGTCATGACCAACGGCGTGCTTATGCTGGTACCAGGTAGGGACTGAGCATCCACCAGACGTGGCAGGACTTGGCTAACAAATAAATTCAACAGTGGTGTTCGTCGCCTTGCAGGTTTCGGATAGGATCAGGTTCGAGACCGGGTCGTTGGTGTACACGTCCATCATCATCGTCCTGCCACTGGGCACGCTCGTAGCCCAGCGCCTGGCGGACCCCGGCGCCTTCAACAGCGAGGAGAGCCGCGCAAGCGGCAACGGCAAGCGGCAACGGCAACGCCCCCGATCGGTATAATGTCTCCGCCTCGGGCAAGAGGCCCCTCCTCCGTGCCTGGAGTCAGGGCGATAACACCGCCACTGCTTACTCAGGCCCTAGGGGTAGCCAGACCGGCCAAGGGAAGACGGGCGTTGTTTCTACGATCTCGAGCGACCACTTCGCCAATCGCGGCTCTGATGCGATGGGCCCGATGGGCATGGAGCTGGCACGGATCGACGGTGACCTTGAGAGTGGGAAGGTCAGGGTGAACCGGGATTTTCAACAGTCGGAAGAGGTGCTCTAGGAGATCAAACCCGAGATGACTGGAGAAACTTTCCTGAAATGGTGAGGCGGGCGCGAGGGAAAACAAGCCTGCTGAACGGCTTTGTGAGGGGTGAGCTAGTTGATCCAAGAGCTCTGAGATACCAATTCTTTTCATACGGAAGACATTTTGAACCATGATGATTCATTTAAAGCCGTAACGCATGCGTTCTACATGGAATATCATGGTTACCATGAGCGTCTTACATTGGTTTGATGCCGATTACTTTTAGTTGGCCTGCAGCAGACTGCATGAGAAAGCAACACGGGCAGAGTACGAAAAGCAGAGTAGACCATGAACAGGTATGGATCTTTGAGGGAGCTGGGCATCATTTCTGGGATATTGTGCTAGTTATATCTAGAGATAATACAATCAACGGGTGGCAACGCACCGGGGGTGAGCAATGAGGAGTGCAATGCGATGGGCAACCACACTAGGCAGCTGGTGCACCCTCCCCAGTGCCCCCTGGGGCACCATTCTTTGGACACACCCACTCTGAGTACAGACAATTATATGACACTAAGTGAGGAAGCTATCCTAGAGGAGGTTATTCTAGAAGAAATTATCCCAGAGCAGGTCGACCCAGAACAGGTCAGGAGGTTGTCCCACAGGGTGTTGTACTATAGGTGGTTGTCTTACACGAGGGTGTCTTATGGAAGGTTGTCCTATAGGTAGGTAGGTAACTACAAGACTGGCAGCGTTGGTGTGTTGCTGCCTGGTGTTACCTGACCGTGACCTGGGCATGGCACATCATTGAGCCTTCCCGCCTGAACTGGAGCCGACTGCCCTCAGCAATTCATTTGAATCGTTCCTGCCACTCAAACTGCCGTGGCATGTCATGCTGCATCTTGCGTGCTTTACCTCGTCTCTCCCCGAAGCAACACACCCTCACCAAAAGTATTCCCTGCCTGCATCTCCTTCTTGTTGACTTTCCACCCGCAGCTTGAATCAACAACCTCAAAATTATTGCAGCACTGCTAGAAACACCCTCCTATCATATATCCCGTCCACGCCTTACACTTCCTTGAGGCTGATCCCATGGCGTGGTTCGACAAAATCGTCCTGAAAGCTACTGTGAAAACCATTTACTGGGGCGCCATTGTTATTTTCTGGGGACTTTGGCTGGTTGTTCTCGTTGGCATCATCCTTGGTGTCTGTCGGTGTCTGGAGCCCCGTCTATCGAATCGTTGGAAGAAACTGCAGCGTCGAACTCAAGAGGACCAGGGCAATGAACTCAACACTCTACCCACGTCCAGTCGGAGAGCCTCAGGGGCACCCCCTCCCTCCAACGCTTCCGAAGAAAGCAGCGCCACACTTGTGCCGTCTGCGAAGTCACAGCCCTGTGGCTCAACTCAATCCCGACCGCGCTCAGCATGAACTCGATGGTCCTGCATCAGGCTCAAGACCCTCATTTGGCGATGCGACCAGTGACTCAAAAAACAACAGAACTGCAGGAGAGGTCACATGGATTTCAGGTTCAGCAAATCAAGATTGGGCTTCGTCGGTACCAAAAAATAGCATTTACCAATGGGTTGGAATCAGCCGGCCTGAAGAATTTGGAAACAACCGGAATTCACGAGGTAATCACCCCTCCGAGATTTCCAGTCCCTCCCTCTCCTGCTGACATCTTGTCCTCCGCTCCCAGCATTCTATCACACCCGCGCGCCACCCACCAGCTGCGATACCTCGAGCTCTGGCCAATCCGTCTCGCATATCCCGAAGTCCAAAACATGGAGCATTACTTCGACTATCCAGAGAGTCTCGACAGATAACAATGGCTTCCCCACCGAGTCTCGTCCTGCGAGGGTCTCCTCTGTTGTCCAATCGACCTCATTTTCAGTTGCACCGGGATCGCCCACGGCCGCCAATGGTCGCACATCTGTAACTAGGCTGCGAAAGTCCTTCGACCTGGGAATTCATCAGAATGACGGCATCCACGAAACCAACTTGGACCAGGCATCCGCCAACACCAGCCCAGTAGGGAAGGCGACGTCGCTCCTGCCCGTTGACGAGCACCCAGCCGAAGATATCCTACTCCGAAGACATCCGGCGCCCAATGCGTTGAAGAAGCCAGCCTGGGATGGGAGTGCCGAGCTTAGTAGGTACGGCGTTCGGATCCCAACGCTGCTGTCGCACCATCTAGATGGGACTCCAAATCCGCCAACGCCTCCAGACGAACCCGTGAAACCAAAGCCACAGCGGAATGGCAAAGTCACAGAGCTCAAGAAGGCTTTCGAACGCGGCCTCTTGGGCTTCGTGCGGAAACGACATACCACAGAATCCAGAGAGGAAGGTGCAGACCGAGAGGCAATTACCAAACATTCACGGCGCCCAAGGCATTCGGTGACGGTCATACCGGTAGATACCAGTTCTCCAGAGGACAACCTCTCCAAAGGCTCCCTGTTTTGCTCACCGCTGCCCAAGAAGTTTCGCCGTGAGCCCGATGTTCCTTCCTCCCCTCTGAAGGACAAGATCAGCATTTTTGAAGGCTTGGTAAAACCTAGCTCGTCTCCGCCGCTGTCTACAGGCTACCACCAAGACAACAGAGACACAGCTTCATTCCTCACAGGCGACAAAATTCTGGAAAGCGGTCACGCTCCGGCCACGGCCGAAGGATCCCCAAAGCCGCTACGAACAGCTGGAAGGGAACCCGTAGATGGTAGTAACCAGGGAAGTGGCGAAGCTGACCCACCGAGCTTCCTCAGGAGGCTTTCATCGACCTTCAAGAATAAGCACAAGCCCTCACGGAGCTCAAAAGCAGATGGCGGGGCGCAGGAGGCGACAACTCAACATCCTTCCGGAGTATCACAATCAACTTCCACAAGTCGAAAGCACCCTCAGAGCGGGAAAAGACAAATTTCGGCGGCTAACTCGCTTCGGAAGCGTCTAGAGTCTGAGCTCAGGCCTGAGGCATCCACGAATGGCCCCCGAGAGATTCAGGGCGACGAACCAAATGACGGTAAACACGATTCGTTGACGGAATCATCAGGTCATTGGAAAACTGGAAACCCATCACTCGAAGGTACCCGGCGAAAGACAACACTGTGGGACATTGAAAACCCTTTTGATGTACCGAAGTCCAAAGATCGGAGCAAATCAGAAGCGGCTGGCGGGGGACTAAAGACAAATGGTGAGAGATATTCTCGGCACACAGAGAGCAACGACTTCTCCAAAGTTTCTCTCGCACATACTTCATCTAGTCAAGACGTGGCACGCCAGAAATCATCAGCTGCTCAGCACCATGAGCTATCTGAAATGCCCGAGCCACACAAAACGCAGGGCAGCAACCGGACAAATAGTACGTCGACACAAACGAAGGATGGCAGTGATCACAGTGGTAGCAGCAATTTATTGGTTGTGGCGAACGCAGAGTGTGAACTGACGCATCCGAGACCGTCGAGGTCCAGCGACACGACTATGATCAAGGTTCTTTGCAAGTGCGGTCGCGAGACGGGTGAGGAGCAGGACGGCGGCGGTCGGGATAGTTTTGTCAGTGTCAGTGACGGGAGCTCTGCGAGCTTTCATACTGCTCCTGTCAGTACATCGGTTTTTTGAAGTATTGAAATGGTGTTAGGTTTGAACGGACGGGCATTTTCTGAGTTAGAAGTATGGGGTTGTCGCTGTGATTATGGGCTGACTACGCGGTCTCTCGGATTGGGGCTGTCTTTGCAAGGGCGAGAGAGGCTGCTGAGTTCGGATTCCTTGGTCAAGGTTGTCACTTATGCTTTTCCTTGGGTATATTTACCAGACGGCGGGGTAGCCTTTGGTCTCTGGTTTTTGTTCTCCGTTTGGGTCTTCACAAGAATGCTGTGCTTGTTATGGGTAGAGTAACCACCTACGAAGCTACAAATCATCACTCCTAAACGTCTAGTCTGTTTGCTTTACTAGCTTACAAGGACCGGCAGATGTTCACGAACGAATGGTGACTTGGAAGTTCTGTGCCTGCAAGAAGTGGAGCATGCCATTGCTTGAGACCTGACATGAAGAGGTTCTCTTAGAAGTATTGGGGGCCATCGATCGGAGCCATCACATTGCTTGCACTCATGATAAGGTGGGAGATCTGGAATAATTTGCGCTATAAGACCACGTGTGAGTTCAAAGTAGCGAATTTACTGGTCTGCGTCTAGTCTTCCTTGTTCGACGACTGCGGAGGAATATAGTGTCCTGAGTCCTTTAATACCCCTCCCCCATCCACTTCCAAAAAAAGCTTCCTCCTACAACACAGAGGAAATCGTTTACTCCTGAAGCTCTCCTGCGGGACTAAAGTTGCTTGTGATCTTCTGCAGTTGCGCTGTGGAGTCTCCATCCTGTGGTCCTATGCCTGGTGCCGACTTGCTGCTGTTGAGCGCCACGATCCAAATCGTCTGCAGAGACTGGCACTCCGTCGAGGCACGCACTGACACAATGCTCGAGTTCTTGGGGTCGCTGGCGGTTCCCAGGCCGTCGGTTGCCAGCTGAATGACGTCGGCGATATCTCCGTAGTCCAGCCTAGCACAAAGGCGTCGTCAGTCGTCGCATGTTCACTACCTCGCTACCTGGAGGCAAGTTTTGCCCAAGCATAGCGCTTGAGAGACTTACGTCACATCATTTTGAGAGTCGTTGCCCAAACAATCGAGCCAGAGCGAGCAGTTGCCTTGGGAGCCCAACAGGTTGAAGCCCCGGGTTGCACGCTTGCTTGGGGGTGGGGGGAACCCGCACGACTGAGTAATGTTGCCCTGCTCGTCGGTGATGTTCTTGAACTTCTCGGAGAGCGCTTGGCAGTCTGATATAAGGTCCTCTGGGTGGGTCTGGTTACCGTACTCATATACGACGTCTGTCGACGCGGAGCAGAGGTGGTCGTCATCGCGTGTGGCGACTAGGGTCAGGGGCGCCCAGCTATTGGGGCTGAGGGAGCGGGCCACCGCGGACCACGAGGAGATGGGGGATGCTGAGGTTAAGCCCAAGAGGAATTGGAAGGCGAATGCGAGGAGCATGAGGAGATCGGTGGTATTCATTTTGTCTGACGAGGAGGGACTTGGAAGTTCGGCTGCTAGGTTGGTTCTGACGGTAGAGTACGTTGGCGATTGAGTGCTTAGTGGTCGATGATAGTACTGTACTCCAGCTGCTTGTTTCTGAGTTTGTCGAAGTTGAGTCAAGAATCGACGGATTTGCAAAGGCACAGGCAATTTATATTCTTGAACGAGGATGTGTGAGTCCGGAGCTTCTGTGACGGACCGCAGGTCGGCTCAAGTTGGTTCCAGTCACTCGGGCGCGCAAACCATCTCGTTTGAACATATCTTGTCCATCCATCAGTTTCATTGTACCTTCGCTGGGGTCAGAGCGAATCTCCATGCCATCAGACCAGGCTGGCCAAAGAGGGCCCTGCCGGGGTCCCTCAAAGATTCGTACAACTGGTTATCATCATCTATAGCATCTTTGCAACGGCCCATAGGAGTGCACAGAAACTATCCTCTTTCATTAACCTGCTGCCGTTAGGAGAGAAATAGTTGGCATCGACCTAAGGCAGGCTGCCCATAGTAGCCAAGGCTTTTGGTTGAGCACTAGCCCTCGGTTTCATGGTGTTGAAAGACCACCACACTACAATAAATACGGAGATTCTCACCTGTAAAAACGAAGGGTACATCAGTGCATCACCACCTCTAAATCATGTAAGAGTTCATACACCCAACACCTACATCTAACATCCACACCCAACACCCAACTTATACGCCCAATGTGTAGGCTTAATTCGAGCTGGGTGGGTAGGTGTTGGGTGTGGGTGGGTAAGTGCAGCCTGGGTGATGTGCTCTGCTTTGCTTTACCTATAGGGTGGATTGATGTACCGGTGTGCCCTCCACTTTGCAGGTTGCGAATCTCTGGTTTCAATGCAATTAAATCCTTCATCAGACGTGACAATCCACCCCAAGTTTTCGAAGTAATATCCACTGGGAAGTCATTTGCAATTGGTAGCCTTGAATGTACTTCCAAATCAAAGAGCCACGTACTTGACGGTGATAAACTACAACTGTGTACGCCATCATGTCTGGGTTGCACTGCTGGGCCACAGAACTACCTAGGTATCTCTTCTTTATGATCCAGCGATAGCGGTGGATTAAATCAAATTTCGGGATACAAGAATAAATATTAAATACAGCACAGTGCGCCCCACAACCGCCTTGTCCACCTCGCAAGCTGCACTACCATCCCTGTTCTCACTGACAATTCTGTCGCTTTGTATGTGAGAAAGAAAGAAGACAAAATAGAATAAAGGTACTAAGGTCCCTAATGTACTCAGGTTGAGCTTCATCGTCATTGTGTGTTATTCCCAAGGTTTCGATCCAATGGGCGGCCGTGGATAATATAATTCATCTGTAGACGGCTCTCTGCAGTTGACCGGGTCAATCTTGTCATCACCGTCCCTGGGCGCGAAGTATCGATCAACCGACACGGAACTCGAGATCTGAGGCGCGTGTCCCAAAAGATACTTCAAATAGGAATGCAGTTCGGGCAGCCGCCTTTTTTTAAGAGCTTCGGGAACGTGAAAAAATTGACCGGGCAAATCGGGCAGCACTCCGGAGAATTCAGTCAATACTCCCTTGTGGAGGGCGTAAAAGTCCTCAGAAATTCTTGTCAGTTCCCAGGTCTGACCATCCTGAAACAACGCTTGAACAATAAACCAGCCTTCACCTTCAGTGGTGCTGGAAGCAAAAGAAATTACGCGTGCAGAAAGAACAGCATGAAGAGGTGTGCCAGCATCAGGCCTGCTTTTCTCAGCTTGCGTTATGTCTGAGCCTGTTTTTCCTTCGGAGTCGAACTCTGTCTCGAGGATGTCCTCAACGTATGCAAGGTCTTGAAACGACAGTTTTTCTCGAGGTACTCTGATCTTGATCCCCCCCAATTTGAGTAACAGAATATTGTCGTCTTCCACGCCAATAATCTGGGCTTGAACGCTAAACAATCCGGAGCTGTTTGTCCATATGCGCATTTTGGAAGGATCCTATTCTACAGTTGGGTCAGCCAGCGGTCTCTCCCTAGATCAATTCAGCTAGCAGTACGCACTGAGATTCCCCAAGGGTATTGAGGACATTGAGGTAGCCCCGACGATTTTGACCGCCTCGCCTGGGATCATACCATACTGCCCTGTCCTTATCACGCGCACCTGCCACAACTGCTCGTCGAACATGTCTAAGATGAGGACCTCCTCCCCTTTGGCAAATGATAGGCCCGTGTTGTCACGGGATTGATGCAAATCAAGAAGGACTACTCCTTTCTTGAATTCGACAGCATCGTCTTGGTCGAGAGTTTCTTCAATTATAAGACCCTCGATATATAGAGGCAGCGCTTCCAAGGAGATTTGCTGCAGATGCTTGGCGAGATGTCGGCGGAACTCCCTAAGATTGATCGCGTCCTCCGAGGGTGGCACCCATTCGGAGCACAGCAGGCACGCGGAGGCATCGAACTTGGTAATTGGGGCCTCGCATGCGACTATAATAAGATCGATCTGATTTTCGGTAAGGCTGTCTTCGTGGTGTTCCCTGAAGTGAGTTGCCATCTGTACCCTTCTTGAGAATGCTGGTCGTAGGCTGTCACAGAGCACACATTCCCACCGCCGACGGTGATTGTCCAGCTCGTGCTGAAACCAATCGTTCCTGGTCGAGAATGTGGTGGCACTGCAGTTCTCGAAAGTGCAGACGTATGGTTGCAGATCGGAGAATTAACGTGCTTCCTGAGGGTAGTCGATGTGAGTTGCCGAGCCTTCCCTTGACCATCATTACGAGGTGACTTACTTCCATGTGAGACGATCCGTGAACGATTGAATTGTGCGGCAGTATGGGCACTCTATCAAGTCGTTGTAGCCCAGCTGGACACCATCAAGGGTCATGTCTGGCAGCTCAGGCACACGGCGGCCCATCTGACCACTGTCCTCAAAGTTGCTAGCGAATGAGGTGGCAGTGGTGATCACGGATTTTTGATCCAGCTGAATATCTCGAGGCTCGGATGGACCGCCATCACCCTCTTCAAAAGCTGTGGCTACAGTGGTAGCAGCTTCCAACGTCGCATTATCGTTGGCAGGCACAACCTCCTGCCGCTTTGATTTATTGCCCAACTGCCCTCGGTGTTGTTGTCGATATGTAAAGAATTGTCGTCGTTGATCATTAGCCCTTCCCAGTCTGTCGGCGAGCCAAGGTGTTTGTCTCGCCTTGGGAAATCTGTCTATAACTGTCACAATTTCACGGTGGTTACTGGACGAGGGCTGAAACGAGCTGAGCTGACCAAACTTTCCCCTGGGCCTGAGGCGTCGAATGAGGATTGACAATCCAAAGAGATGGTCGAAGCAGGTCTTCATGTTCAAAAGGAGCTCATGGAGCTCATCCATGGCTGGTTCACCGGTTTCTTGATTGACCTCTTCAAGTGCTCCCTCTGCCTGCTTCCGATTTGGCTGCTCTCCGACAAGGATACGAGATACTGTTTGGGAGGCCCTGGATCAATACATTGGGACCACATGGGAGAAATGATGGAAGTGCCTACCTACTTCTGGTCTGTACACGTGACAATCGTTCCAAGCCGGAAACCACGCTGCCTCTCATTAATTCTGCATCTTTCAGTCTAAAGTCGAGTGACTTCAGTGATTGTGGAGGCTGCAACGCGCCCAAGTTTGCGGCCCAGACATTGAACCTCCCGCGGGCGTCGTCGATCGCATCAAGCTCACGGTCATGGCTCCTCACAGTGCACAGCAGGAAGCTGGAGGTACAGTCACTTGCAAGAGACGAAATTGTCGTATTATCTCTTTTAGTTTCAAGTTTCGCCCGGTCCATTCTCGAGATATTAGGTGCTTGTTGCTCCGGAGGTTAGGGGGGATGGACAGGTGCGTTAGTCTTAGAAAACACTGGCAAAATGGTGCATTCAACTACTAGTACAGACCAGCCGCAGGTGAATAGTCTGAATCAATGGCACTCGGTGAACAGCCTGAGCGGCGCGGGGTTTTTACAAGGTATGAGGAGGGGAAAATGCACATAACCTGGTCTTGCGCCAATCAAAGTCTTTTGAGATGGTGGATGTTCCACTGCATGGCACGTAGAGCCCAAAAGTGATGCTGATATGCGTACTGGGAAGGAGCAATGTGCATCCAATTAGGGGCACTGTTCCATGAATTCGTATCTCGCGCGTGCCTGGGTGGTCACCGGCTGGTTTGAGCTGTTGCCCCCGCGCCGAGCCGCAAGACTTCAATCCAGGCACACTCTGTGAATTGAATGCGTTTCCATCTCCGTGTGCTTCTCACCGCCGCCGACCTTTTCAAGTTGTCATGTCAGGGATTGAGATCGCAGGCCTCGTCTTGGGGGCATATCCCGTCCTTCTGAGCACAGCCAAAGACCTACGTGAGGTTTTCAAGGATGTTAAGACTTGGTGGCGCTTCGAAAGGGAGTTTGAGAACTTCTTTTCGGACGTGGAAACGGAACACATCAAGTACTCATTGAGCCTTCAAATTCTTCTTGAGGACCTAGACATATCAGAAGGAAAAAAAAAAGAAAAACCTCCAGGTTAGCTACATTGCTTCGGTATGGCACGACGTGCAGACGCAGGCGGAGCTTCGCCGTCGAATACAGGATCGATATTATGACTGGTTCATGAGGCAACTGGCTGCTATGAACAAGGCCTTGGAGGACCTCCAGAGACTGTTACCAGGTGTGAGGGTAAGACTACTCATATGCTTCTATGTTTCATCTACGCGGATGTAAGGACCAGTCTAGTTGTCCTAATACCTCCCAGATCCAATACATGAATTTCTCGAATCTCGAAAAGGAGATGTTCAGAGTGAAGACCAGCTTTACTCATCACAAGGATGACCTATGGGCTGAAGTGCGAGTTCGCAACGACAAGATCTTCACATTCTTGCAACAAGCCTCCCACCTAAGCGAAACGAGAACAGTTCCCCTGACACGGCCTGCGAGGGATCAGTTGACGCCATTACTTGCTCTGCAGAGTGACGCGAGTGCCCTATACGAAACCTTTCAAGCGCACTTACGCTGTAAATGCACCAGTGACCACTCCTGTGGAATCGCAGTGTCGAAACCAGATGGTTTGAAAGACCAGGGTGCTGCAGGTCATCTAAAAATGCTCTTCTGGGAAGGACCGTGTCGAACACAAGTAAAGATATTGTCGATACCAGCAACCGAGTTAAAGACTACAGCTCCTTCGAAGCCACCAACCGATAGACTAGAAGAAGTCAGTTCTCTACATCAGCACTTGTCCGCAAGGAATCGCCTAGAGTCAGTGCGCAAAAGAGCTCCAAAAGTATTGTTCGCTCTGGCTGCGTCTTCCATACCTGCGTTTGGTAGCCTTTCACTTGGAAAGTCGCGAAAAGGCTTGGCCAAACAGCAGGACCAGCCGAAAATACCGTCGCGTATCCAAGGGTCCTCGATCATTCTGGAAAAGTACGTTGTAATAGCCGCTCATTTTATATGTTTGCAAGCATTTATTTCTTGCTTTCGATAGGAGTCTTTGGACCAGTAAAGCGTTCTATGTAACGCGCATTAGAAGCAACCAAGACTAACATAGAATACAATAGAGAAGCGGTAGAAAACGAGTCCAGGGACCCTTGCCGCACAGTGCGATTCGACGACAATCCTTCTAGCGAAGCAATCACAAATGCTGGCACCGACGAGTTTACTACAGCGATAGACGACTTGTGCCAAGCTATCAAACCAACTGTACAGCCCATGGATGATGCCAACACTTCCAAGCTTGGTTACTTGGAATCCAGGGCGAGGAGCAGGATTCACCTAAAACTAGACCCGGAGAACCAGATCCCCTTGCAAGACTATGAAATCGACTCCCTCGAGAGCTTTCTAAAAGCTACCCCACGGCGGGATGCTCGACTCAAAGTTGGCCGTGACCTGACCCTTGCGATTCTGAGCCTCGGAGCCTCTTCTTGGACTCCGGCCAAATGGACCGCGAAAGACCTGTTCCTCGTCCGAAATCCCGCAGCCCCAGTTCCGCAGCCCTATTTCAGACACGCCTCGCTCCGTGCTTCGCTCGGCAGCAACGAGCCCCGGTCAACGGCCACGGAAACTCGAGCTTCTCTCTTCGCACTCGGCGTGCTGCTCCTGGAGCTCGTCTTCAGGGACCAGTTGGAAAACCAACCGTTCCGCGCAGCGCTGGTGGGAGCAGATATGAAACCAACCGCGGCGACTGACCTGGCCACGGCCTTGATGTGGCAGCAGAAGGTGGAAGAAGAGCTGGGCTACGACCTTGCCGACGCGATCAAGCGCTGTCTCGTGTGCATGTTTGAGCAGGCAACGGCTCCGGATTTGAATAATTCCACCTTTGTTCAGGCTGTGTGGCAGCAAGTCGTAAAGCCAATAGACTCGTTCCTCACGGCTTGGAATAGGCATTGAACATAACTGGCTGGTGGACCTTGGCATAAATCATCCTGGGATGTCAGGCTGGCAGGAGCTGTTGGTTTAATCTGTGGGAACGAGTTGAAAAGCCTCGAAGTCCCAAGGACGACGAAGAATACAACGCTGTGATGCCAGAACTTGGAGTTTGCTTGAGCCGAGTATTTCGAGGCGGCTCTGGGGAGTTCCGCCAGAGCTTTTCTCTCCTGAACCCGAAATGGAATGTGGAAAAGAAATAACCACCTTTCCACGGTTCTGTAGGAACATGTCCCAAACTTAGCCCTGTATAGTACAGTTGACAATCGCTCTGCTGGTTATGGTCCTTGGCTGCATCATGATATAATTACGTAAGCGTTCTTTTTGGAGCTCTGGGAGCTTGGACCCGATCTGCAACCATCTCGCTATTCAGGTTCACCATCAACTGCCTTCTTCAGCTGAAGCTACAACACTCGCCTACGCGGAGGGGTCAACATGGCCGGTGAAAAGATCCCGTCCAACCAGCCGGAGAAGCTGAGCGATATTCTGAAGCAGGAGAAGCGCGACTATGACTGCACGCCATGTCGTCTCGTCGGCAAGCTCTTTCCTCCCCTCGTCGCCCTGGCTCCCGCTGACCGACGCTGTCTTGCTTGAACAGGAGGCACCGCATTCCTCGGTCTCGCCGGCTACAGCTACATCTCCGGCATGAGCCACCTCGAAAAGCAGCGTGCCGTGATCCTGAAGAGCAACTCGTGGTTGGGCATGCGCGGCCGTAAGATGGGTATCGGGGGTCTGTCGCTGGGTCTGGCCTACTTGGGGCTGTATAGGCTGTTCGCGTGATCGAATAGGAGGCACTGCAGGAGACATCAAGAATAATCTCTGCTCAACAACTATAATCAAGCGCCGCGATGCGCCATGGCACCGAGGCCAACGTGTGCCGAGCGCTTCGAGATTGCCCGCATGGGATGTCTTTGGGCCACCTGGGCTCTCTCGGAGTCGTGCAAGGATAAGAAAGCTGGTGACGAGCTGAAAGAGCTCTGTTGCTGCTGGGAGGCCGCCTCAAGAGCTGCGAGCACGACAAGCTCCGAGGAGCTGTCGTCAAAAACGGCCCGTTCGCCGGCTGCTCGCAGCTGGCTTTGCGATAAGATAAGCAGCATCTGGAAGCGAACTCAGGCTCATCCGAGCTGTGAGTGCTACCAGGAAACCTACAACTTGTAAATAATTGAAATAAGTCACCATCTAATCAACTTCAGAAAGTCGAGCTCGTATCAGAAAGCCCCTTGTCTTACAAGTCGTGTTGTCGTTTTGTGACGTCGTTTGATCTTGATTCGACGCCTTTCAGTCCTGCACTCAGAACCTCGAAATTTCAACGCTCACCTGGGGCGGCAAACGTCCACCTCAGAACTAGCTCATTGTTGCGAGACAAGCAAGACCCACGAACCCCCAGAACTCACGCCCTGTAATAGATCAGCGTTTTCAAGAAAGCTACGATATCAATCAACCCAAGGAGGCCACGGCTGATCGAGATCCCCAACCACATCTGAGCTGCGTCGCCAAGGGCGAACGCATCAACACCAAAGATGGCCATCACAATCATACAACCCAAACCCGTACCACGGTACACAAGACGCACATCATCAGCCGGGTCGGATTCAGACTCAGACGATGGCGGCGTGGACATCGAGGGCGACATCAAAATGGCCACGGGCCGGCCAGCAGCCAGCCACAGCGACATCGTCACGCCAGGCGAAGTGATCACCACCAACCCGCAGTGGATGCGCGGCCACGGCACCTACACGAGCGCGCAGGGCGGCGGCGGCGACGACGATGACAGCACGGCGATCGTGTCCTCGCTGGCGGGCGTCATCTCGCGCACCAACAAGCTCCTCTCGGTGCGGCCCCTGCGGGCGCGCTACACGCCCGAGGTGGGCGACCTGGTGGTGGGGCGCATCGTGGAGGTGCAGTCGAAGCGGTGGCGCGTGGACGTCGGGTCGGTGCAGCTGGCGGGCCTGCCGCTGTCGGCCATCAACCTGCCCGGCGGCATCCAGCGGCGGCGCACCGAGACGGACGAGCTGGCGATCCGGTCCTTCTTCGCCGAGGGCGACCTGCTCGTCGCCGAGGTGCAGCAGCTGTACGCCGACGGCGGCGCGGTGCTGCACACGCGGTCGCTGCGCTACGGGAAGCTGCGCAACGGGGTGTTCCTCGCGGTCGCGGGCACCGGGGGCGGGGGCGGGGTGGTGCGTAGCCGTAGGCAGGTCTGGACTATGGAGGTTGGCGCGCTGCAGTCTAAGATTGATGTCGTGCTGGGTGTCAATGGCTACGTGTGGATCAGCAAGCATGTCGAGGACCAGAGTCTGGCGGCCGGCGGGGGGTCTGCTGGTGGTGTTGGCGTGACAAACATGGAGGAGAGCGTCAGCCAGGCTGTGTACAGCAGCCAGAACGACTACATCGAGGTTGAGGTCATGAGGGAGATCACGCGGGTCAGGGGTGTTATCACAGCGCTGGTGGAGAATGGCCTGCGGGTGGATGAGGACATGATCATCAGGGGATACCAGGAGGCTGTGGAGATGGCGAGACTAGGCGACTCGGGCGAGGAGGATGTCTACCTGGGTGGGGAGAGAGGCCAGCAGCTGGCCGCGGCGTTGGTGCGAAGGTAGAGATGGCGATAGACATGCACGAATGGAATTCAATGTCATTACATTGGTGTAATTCTAATACCTGTCCCAGCCCCGGTCCAGGTCCCAGTCCCAACAACGCTGTAATATAGCCAGGCCAAAGAACGCCAACTCAGGGTATTTTTTACATGTCCCACAAACCTCTACATACCACCGCTCATTACGTCTCCCCTCGCCATGGCCCGTCTGAACATCTCAGCGAAGCCTTGTGTGCCGTGGCAGTCACTGGCATCCCGCTTCTCCATAGCCTTGGGCAGCCATCCAGTGATGCGCTCAATGCGATGCTGGTTCGAGGGGTGGGTCGACGCCCACTCTGGCACCTCGACGTCGCTCTGCTGGTGCATGCGGTCCATCCTCTGCCAGAAGGTGACGGCCTCGCGCGGGTCATAGCAAGCCTCAGCCATCATCATCAGCCCGATATAATCAGCCTCGCTCTCCTGCATCCGGCCCATGGGCCGCGAGAATAGCAGGCCCAGCAGGTCCCCGCCAAACAGCCAGCCCGCGACAAACATGAGCGGGGTGGCGGCCAGGAGCATGAGGGCGGAGCCGAGGAAGAAGGACTCCCCGATGGACTGCGATAGACGCTCACCAAAGTGCTTGGCGAGGTTGTGGGCAATTTCGTGGCCCAGGACGGCGGCGAGCTGGCTCTCGGTGCGGGCGAGCCCCAGGATACCGCTGTACACAAAGACCTTGCCCCCCGGCAGGACGAACGCATTAGCGGTGGAGCGGTCGTCAATGACGTGCACCTCCCATTCGACGCCGTCCTCGCTGTCGGCATCCACGCCGCTCACGGGAATGAGCCGCGCCATGACGCGGCGCACCATCAGCGTGCGCGGGTCCCAGTCGCCCAGGAAGCGCGCGCCGGAGCGCTCCATCTCGTAGATGAGGTGCCTGTACTGCATTTCCGACATCTGCCTGACCGTGTTCTCCGAGTAGCAGTTGAAGCGCCTGCGCCCGGACACGGGCACCACCTCGAGGTTGTAGAAGTAGAAGGCCACGGCGAGGGCGATGGAGACGACGATGACGGTGTGGGTGCGCGGTGAGCGCAGGATCGTCTTGGCGTTGCCCCTGACGAGGGGCTTCGCGTTGCGTAGGCGATGGTGGTACCACGGGTCACCTAGGTTCGGGTCGTAGTCGTATTCTGGTGCTTTTCGCGGGTCCATCTGTCGCAAGGACGTCGACGAGTGGGAGAAGGAGCGACATGAGAGGGCTGACGCGGGAGGACTCGGTCGGGGCAGACGCGTTGGTGTTTGGGGTGGTTTTGTGAGCATCGGCGGTGCTGCGCGACGAATATGGGCGGGCATGGTGCCTCTTGGGAGCATGCGGCTGGGCAGAGGCCACTTGAGGCATTGTCGCGATGCCATGACGGCAGCTCGGGTCGAGCTGCGCGCTGACGGATGAACTCGAGCTGCTGTCGACGCCGGTGCTATAGTTTGTTAGGACGGGCTTGGATATAGATACGTGATCACTGTGGCTGATCTGGAGAGCGACACGATGGTCAAGGGCAGTGTCGGCTTCATAGGCCGTGCATTGTGTGGCATAGTTGCTTTTGTTCGTGGCGGGCGCATCAATGTGGGATCGACAGCCCGGGGCAGCTATGGTGGGGTCCCTTATCTCCGTCCCGCCTGGTCAGCTCGCCTGAGGCAAGTAACGCCCTACCAAACACGGTCTCAGGCAGACTTCACGTCTCGAAAATAGTCCTGTCGTTTCTTGTTGATCTGAAGATCTTCCAAATTCAGTAGAAAAAGCCTTGGGAAAATTTTGAAAGACCTCCTATGAGGTATGTTGGGCGCATGCAGGAACAGCAATGAATTCATCGTAAGGAAGAATGTATCATTTCCGGCGTGCATCAAGCTCAGCAGCTGTCCAGGCCGCGGCAGCATCTGAAGAAACGATGAATTTCGGCGGCATTGACTCGTAAATTCCGCCGTGCCTGGGACGGCATGACGTCTTTGGGTTCAACCCCCCGAGGAACAGTGGCCCTCAACCCCTGGACCCTGTCCTCTCACTGCGTGGGACCCAGCGTGACGGTGACAGATGAGCCGAGGTCCATCGCCGGTCTACCCCAGATTCTCGGGTCTCGCCTCGTGCCGTTGCACGACCTCGCCCATTCAAGTCGGTGACATTTCCAATCATCCCACACCATCACCTTCACCCTCATCCATCGTACCACCACCCAACCAGCTCATCTCCTCAGTGTCTGAATCCGGTTCAACCCAATTCACTGCATCATTTCACAAGCTGTCAATATGTCGAACCAGTACACAGTAGCCGACGTCGCAAAGCACAAGGACGAGAGCAACGGCATGTGGATCATCGTCGACAATGGCGTGTACGACATCACAAGTGAGCAGTGTCCACAACGCCTCTGATTATGACCTCCGACAACCCTGCTAACACCTCTCAGACTTCCTCGATGAGCACCCAGGCGGCCCCAAGATCCTGAAGAGGATGGCCGGCAAGGACTCGTCCAAGCAGTTCTGGAAGTACCACAACGAGAAGGTCCTCGAGAAGTACGGCGACAAACTCAAGGTCGGCACGGTCAAGGACCAGGCCAAGCTGTGAGGTGGTTTTGGCAAGATAGCACTGAAGACTCATCTCTTAGACCTCGGTGGGATGGTGACTCTGGAGCATCGGCAGTATACAGCTAGATCCCGTTCGTTCCCTTTGGGGTATGGGGAGCAGGAGTGCCACAGCGATTCGGGCGTGGACATAGAGCTTACTCCGTCGGCGGTGAACTTTTTTTGGAAGCGACGTTATAAATCTACTGATCTACCTATTGTGCAGGATAGAAATGAGACCTTGTTTTCACAGTCACATTGAATCAATACTCAAGCATCCCTTCCTGCCTCCTCGATCAGCGTCTGAGAAAGCCATTCCGGCTGGCTGATGAATGGGGAGTGCCCCACGTCGCGTTTGATGACCTTGTCGATCCTATGCTGCCCACTGGCCTTCGCTGTGTCAACGAGGTACTGAGCGGCAGCCACGGTAGTGGGTTTGTCGCCCATGCACAAGATGTAAGTCGTGGGGATGACACGCCAGGCAGCATAAGTAGTCACGCTCCTACGGTGTTTGTCAGTTACTAGTCCTACAAAGTGGATTCTAAGCAAGATCAATCAGGGATATCCGTTTGTCTAAGTACCTCCGAAGAGCTATGGAGGTTGGAAAAAAAAAAAGGTCATCCAAAGTACGAGTGGTGTAAGTAAACACGGCTACGTACCGCTGGCGTCATCTTCGGGTGAGCCTTGAGCCACGACGTAGCGTCAGGTACGGACTCGCAGAGGCTCCGAGTTCGAGCTACCGGCTGGTGTGCTCCTGCACAATATGAAAACCCCTTGCAGCGACCATAGCTAGGCCAGGCACCACATGGTAAATGTTCATCCGTGTCTGGTCTATGTAAACCGGAAACAATGCTCGCAATTGACAGTAATCTTATAAGTTTTGTTTAGATATTATAGGGAATCCGCTGCAAGCTTGGGAAATCAGTACTTGAGGATTGCCAAATCTGCAGTCAGGTCACTTGGCCTTCAAGGTGCACGCAATGCGGACTGCTGGTAGTGTTGAGGCTTCAGTAGATGAATTTGTGGACACATCATTCATGGAAGAGCTGGAACTTTACAGATTTTCTATTGAGTCCAGGTTGTCATATTATGTCTATGAGAGGCCGTGAGGCCAACACATAGCCACAAGCCGGCGATGTCACAGTAGTAAATTTAGCATATGAAGCTCCGTGACACTTATCCTAGTGGATTATTTTAAGAAAGGTCTAATATAAAGAAATTGAGCCGGAAGACAAAAACGGTACTTAGGTATGTTTAATCTAATCCCCAGGCAGCTGCTACAATAGTGATCTGATGTATTCCCCTAGTACTATAATTTTCATGTTATCTTTCAGACTTGGTGTAAATGCATGGTCCCCTTTTCCCCTTCAGGACGGCCGGCCCGTTAAGTATCAGTCAACTGTATACTCCGCTACGGTGAAGATCAAGCTAGAGATGGGCTCTGTGGTAAGGTAGCAAAAGCGAGCGGAAAAGGTGATTTTAATAGTTCATGAACATCCCGACTTCCCAACTCCTCTCAAGACCGCGGGTGCGGCCTTGAGAAGTCGACAGCCTGCCGGACAGTAACTATAGAATCGAACGATAGCTCCAAGGGATCCCGCAGCCATCTTTCGACCAGGTATATTTATTATTTCCTCGACCAAGAGAAAATGTGGAACCATCTCAGCATTTTGGACCCTTGAGCATGCATCTGTACTCTCAGCAGCAATGGACGGAGTGAATGATGAAAGTAATACGGTGTCAAGGTGGCATCCCAGGTTGATTAACATGACTGCTCCTGGACAGTACAAGTCACTTTTGAAAAGTGAGGCGTCGTTGTGTCAGTTGTGTCGAGGGTATGTATGAGTCCCGAAGAATCAGTGCCAATTTAGACTGGAGCCGGAGAGCCTTGCCTGCCGGGAGAGCATGCCATTACGTTGACGCTGCCCCACCAACGTCAGCAGCTGTGCAGCGGCCCAAGTACATAGCTCCTACCATCAACAATATCGACAAGATGGACGGGGTGGTAGAGGCGTTGCACATCTACGATGAGCGCAACTCGCCTGTTCTGTCGCACATCTATACATCGAGACCGCTCTCCTCGGCCCACCTTCTCCCGCTCTACCTCGCCCACCCACAGCCGCGGCCGAACCTGATCTACCTCCCGAACACGAACCCGCCCACCCTCGTCTTCTCCCTCATCCACGCGAACCTCCTGTTTCTCCTGACCACCTCCGGCGAGGTCGAACCGCTTCTTATCCTCGAGTTCCTCCACCGCATAATAGATGCCTTCGAGGAGTTCCTCGGCGCCCCTCTGATATCCCACAAGATCGAGTCCAACTACGATGTCGTCGCGCAGCTGCTCACCGAGATGTGCGATGCCGGCACGGTCGCTACCACCGAGCCGAACGCCCTGCGAGACATCGTCGAGGTAGAAGGGTGGATGGGCAAGCTGCTGGGCAGCATCACCTTGCCGGGCCAAGTAAAGGACCTGAGCGCCTACGGCCGATCGCCCAGCCCCGCACTGGGCTCGCCGTCGCTGCTCCAGAACACGACGCCGTCGTTGCCGTGGAGGAGGGCCAATGTCAGGCATACGAGCAACGAGCTGTACGCCGATGTGGTGGAGACGCTCAACGTCACCCTCGCGCCGAGTGGGAGGCCGTTGGCCGCTTTCGCCAATGGCACCATCGCATTCACCAGCAAGGTCTCGGGGGTGCCAGACATCAACATGACACTCACGAGCCCGTCGGGCAAGCACAATCTCGGCAGCGTGATGGAACTTCCAGTATTCCACCCCTGCGTGAGACTGGCGAGATGGAAAGAACAGCCTGGGGTAATAAGCTTCATCCCACCAGACGGGAGGTTCATACTGGCGGGCTACGAGGTGGACTTGCTACCATTCTCTAGCGGCAAGAGTGGGAACTTGAGTTCAAGCAGCTTGAAGCTCCCGGTCAACATTGAGATGAAGACTGGTCTCGGGCCGGCGGGCTCAGACTTTGAAGTCAAGGTCTACATCAACAAGATATTTGGCGTCCCGACCAGCTCAGGTCCGTCCGGCAGGGGCGGCGGCAAAGGGGGGCCTGCTTCAACTTCGTTGGAAGACCTTGTAATCACAGTGCCGCTCCCAGAAGATGTCAGGAATCTCCCCGATGTCCGACCAACCAAGGGAGACGCAACCTACAACCCGGGCGATGGGGAGCTGCAATGGCACATACCAGCCAAGGAGCTAAATGCAGGGACAACATACTTCGGCTTAAAGTGCACCGTCACAGGGCCCTTGGCCGAGGGCGACGAGGAGGCACCGATGGACTACACCTACGAGGAGCCCTACCAAGCTGAGCCGACGGCAGCCGGGGCGAAGCTGGACAAGGCGGTCGGCGCAGGCTCAGAGCACGATCGCGACGCGAAGAGGGTCGCCCAGAACAAGATCCTCATGCCGAGCTCGGCGTCGGTGAGCTTCGCCGTGAAGGGCTGGCTGCCGAGTGGGATTAGGATAGAGAGCATCCTGTTGGATATCCGGAAGTGCAGAGGCCTGGGGGAGGGTGTCAAGCCGTACAAGGGAGTCAAGTACTTGACTGTCAGTAAGGGAGGCGTGGAGATACGGTGCTGAGTGCTACCTGATGTGTGTACATTGGCCACAATTCTACATGCAGTACGGGCACTTCAACCCGCGGCGCGAAGTCTCTTGTGACTGGGGTCGAGTGTACAGTCTGGGGCACCGCCACATGAATGAACTTCCTCCCTGTTCCCGTTCAGTCCGAATCTCCATCAGGTGATAAATATCAGCCTATGGGTGTAAGCAATAATCCTGAAAGTCTTGCGCAGCACCGTGGTTCTGTATGGGGTCATCCCCAGTCCCATCATGCACAGGGCGGGCTTACAATTACGGTGTGCTCTCATCTTGACGCCCCGTACTCGGAGAACTTGGTCAAGTAGATGTAACCTAGGAACGATGTTTTCTGGGTCATGGAAACAAAAGGAAAATTAACAGCATCCATTGAAAGGTGGTTTGTCACCTCCTCTGCAGCGGCAGACAGCAAGGCGGACGGCGAGGCGGTGCCCACGCTTTCTGCTAGAACATATTAAAAACCTTGTATGGCAGACCCTGGCCAGAGGCTTGCTGAGCCATGTCTGAAAGCGGTAGTCCCCCCTTGCACACCGGTCTCTGCAACCTGCAAGACAGAGTGGTTGTGGCTGGTCGCCCCTGCCTCGACACTGCCTCAGCCAATGTAGGGCACTGTGGCTTGCAGCAATGAGTCATAGGCTTCTGGCTGCTGGAAAACGGGCTCAATATGATGTTGGTGCTGTGATGTCTACTTGCCCGAGTACCTGCCTCTGGCTGGTCTCGCAATCTCGGCTGCGTCATGGCATATAAGTAGCCGAATAGATGGGATCTTCTTTATTGTAAAAAGTATGCTCTGTAACCACAAAACCTCCACAGATTGAAAGATATCCTTTCATCATACAACGAAAGTAAGAACAAGTCTCCGAGAATCATGCAGAAGCGGCGCCACTCGACCGATGCCCGGAGTCCAGTCGGCAAGCGAAGAAGAACATCAAAAATAGAGCGCAGCGAAACAGAATCGCTTTGTCCGCGATGTCGAAACATAGAAACGAAAGTTGCAGACAGAAACATCAGAACGAATCCCTACCCGAATCGCGAACGTCGAGGATGATCATGAAGAGCTTCTCAAGTCTGCTTGCCCGTTCTGTCGCCTCCTAGGATCTATCAAGGACCCAAGCTTGAACGGAAGTGCGAAAATCCTATACGTGTTCTCGGGCAACGCAATTTACGCCCACATTCGTGAGGCTACACTGGAGAGACACAACATACGATCGTCAATTCTGCTGGGATTCACTACAGGGCCTGTCACTCGATCAAATGGGCGGCAGGCAAGGGATTTTATTGGTGTTGTCGATCCAGAAGACGAACGACAACGCCCCGCCATTGGCCCTCGGCGCATTTTGAGGGACAGTATCGACTATTCCATGATCCAGGACTGGATTTCATTCTGCCAGATCAAACACAAGCGCCGCTGCGATACTTCCACCAGCGATATTGTTAAGAACATGCAGGTCTTAGACGTTGACAGCAAAAAGAGAGTTCCCAAGCCGGATAAATGTGAATACGTTGCTTTGTCTTATGTTTGGGGAACACAGACAGCTGTCTCCGAAAGTTTCTCTAAAATTGTGGAAGATAGCTTCGTTGTGACAAAGAAGCTAGGATATAAATATCTTTGGGTTGACAGACATGTATGTTTCACCAATGATGTCTATCCTCAAAATCCTAGCAGTAACTAAACGATTTTGCAGTGCATCGACCAAGACGACTACACCAACAAGCATGAACAAATCAGAGCTATGCACCTCATTTACGGAAATGCGGTGTTGACCCTGATCGCTGCTGCTGGCGAAAACTCTGAATATGGGCTTCCCGGCGTGGGCAGTCGAGAAAGGGAGGAGCAGAATAGTCTCTCTATCGGCAACAAACTTTATATTCGGACCTTTCCCCATGCATCACGGACTCTCGAGGCCAGCAAATGGGCGACGCGAGGCTGGACCTTCCAGGAGGGTCTGCTATCCAAGCGAAGGCTTATCTTCACAGACCATCAAGTGTCCTTCCAGTGCAACGGCATGCATTGCTCAGAGGCAATCCACTGGCCATACGAGCTGATGCACGCTCGTACGTCTGACCGCTTCTTCGAGAATATTCCTAATGCGCCTTTTGGTGGCATGACGCTGGATGAGAAGTATCACGACGAGGGCCGCGCGTACATGAAATTCATGAGGAGCCTTGCCGATTACACCGGGCGTTCCCTATCCTTCCCTTCAGACATTCTGAACGCATTTCTAGGCATTCTATCGAATTTTATGAGTCGCAAGAACCCGATTTATCACGTCTGGGGCGTGCCTGTTCTATTGACCCATAACGAATGGAGCTTTAAGCTCAACTGGAAGCACTCTCGGCCCTGCAAACGGCGCCCTGGATTTCCAAGTTGGTCATGGGCGGGTTGGACCGGACCAGTCTTGGGGATGGAGCCATTTCTTCTGGGAGGTAGAAACCATTTTGCCACATGGCTAGAGAAGGACAGTCGAGGTGATCAGGCCGAAACTGTGGATCTTCAGGACTTCGCTAAGAAACATGACATCTTTAGCGCGTACGCAACTTCGTCACCGTTTCTTCAGGTCACTATATCTGCTTTCGACCTGGAGTTCACTCATGTCACATGGTCGGGCTGCGAGTCGGCGATACAGGCTTATTACAGGAATAAGAATGCGGTCAGAAATTCGTTCGTCGATCCATTCAAAGAAGGACTCTATGCAAAGCTTCCAAGGAGGGGATACACAGAACTGTCTTATTTTTGGATTGACGACATAGACTTCGACACTTCTTCTTTGGGTGGGAACTCGCTAACGGGGATGCTATATGACGACAACCCTCGCACCACCAATATCACATTCATCGTACTCGTTCACCGCGAAGAAAACCGCTATGAGAGGCTTGGAAGTGTTCGCTTCAGTCCAACTGAAGTGTTGCCGATACCTGATGTCGCGTTTCGTTTAAATCATGGAGAGTTAAGCAAGATCCGGCCAGACATGCCAGGCTCCGCCGACGAGCCGGAGCTTCTCGTGTCGGAAGACCGGAGGAAAACACTCACCATCCGACTTGGCTAAGTTGTTTCGTCTTCAATCTGTACATATATATTGGCAAAGTAGCAGGTAGTTCCTTCATGGATGAGTGGATTGTTGAAACATGCGGTAAGGGGAAAGAAACACTATACCAATAATATATTATAATAGCTAGCCTCATATCCATGTTACTCACTGGAGCGAACTATTCAATCAATGAGGAAATAGCAATTGTCCAACTTAATTGTCATTGGACAAAGGCATCGTGGTTGCCCCGTACTTCCTTCTCGACTATGAATTCGGAACCAGAAATGTTCACAGACTTACAGTCAATCATCCTAGGGGAGAATTTGGACCGTTCGGATTTAGTCTTCAATGTTGCCTCTCACATAGTAACTCGTACTAGCCGAGATCATGATCAAGGTTGTATAGATACTGTTATGCATGTTATATAAGATTTTTCATGCGTCAAGTCAAGTCATACATCATCAGTATGCTTTCCACACGTCATCTGGAGCCCAGTAGTCTCAACAGAATGGTGCTCTGAATCACAACGACGATGCCACGGCAAAGGGCCATATTGGGTGGGATTTCTGAAACCCCTTTGTGTCTGTCTTGCACAGACAAAGATTGGCAATTTTTGAACCCCCAGATGGTCAGTCGGGAGTTCCAGCTATTCTTGAGTGGTCTCCAGATCAAGCCAATGCGCCGCTTCATCTGTTGGTCCCCGCAAGCTTCCATGGTACAGCCGGCCGATTTCAGGCCGAGTCCCCAATCCCACGGTCCGCCTCCATCGAGATGGCTATAGAGATTTATAGCTCCCAGACAAACAGTAATGTCTAGGTCATTCGTGATGCCCACAATGTCCGCGGTGGCGCTTTCATATTGACATCGCCTCGTTAGGAATGTATCCTTTGCTGCAGGTTCCTCTGATGTCTCTGCGCCTCGACTCTGCCCTTGTTCGGAACAAGCTAGTAGGACCGATAAAACGTGATCGTCGAAGACCCCATGTCGACGGGTCATCACGGGCCGCTGAAGTGTACATGTCGGGAGTTGGAAGCGGGTGCTGTTTGGTTGTCGCCGGTATCAGCGGACTCATTGGGTGTATCGGAAGCGACCGTTTTGGCATCCAAGTCGACAGCATTCATTTCCACGTCGCGCTTCACACTGCGAGGTCTTCTGGTCCGCCGCCGCCGCCGTGAACAGGGCGTGATGGCTTTCAGACCCTTGACCACTTTCTTCATGAGAGCCTTAACCCCAGGATGTTTGCATTAGCTTCATGGGGACAGTCCATCGGTGGGGACGATAACCTAGGATGGACACGAATGGCATCGAGGTAATATTGCTGCTAATAGACTCACCGTGTTTCTGTAAAGGTAGCACACATAGAATATGACACCCAGACCAGTAATGACAGCCCCTAGTACACCGAAGACAATCCCTGGTCGGCACATATATATAGTCTTATCCCCACATCGTCCGTTGTTGTAGTAGAACCTGGTCTCCCGTGCTTCGAGAGCAGTCGTCGTCGACGTAGCCTCCAATGATAGCGCCATGTTGACTTCTTAGGGGACTAGTAAGGCGGCCGTTGGAGAGTATTAGGCCTGCTCGCGAGGACAAGGAGCAATCGGGATATTAGACTGTCCGATCGTCTTCAGGCGCATTCACCTTGTCCCAGCTCAAATTTGCGAATTAGAAGGCAACGACAATCCAGTAGTCGCGTGTGAGATTGAGGTAACAAAAGAAAGACAGCACTGAGATTTGGTGCCCGGCAGAGCTCGGTCAGTAGTTCCGGGCCATGACTTTTAAGAGAGAAGCAGGAGTTCTCGGCGGCGCATGTTGTGCAACCACGAACAATTAAGACGGGGGCCTGTCGGTTCCAGGCAAGGCGCGGCTAAAGCAAACTGGTTGTCAACCTGGCTGCAAGAAACAGCCAGCGAGACATACACGCACATCCAATGGTACGACGTCAGCGGGACAGACAGATCCTTCGGGGCGGTGTCTTACTGCTGACGGTGACGTCCAGGCATTCCGACGCATCCGGGGGGCAGGCGGATGGGGCTGAAAACATTGAACTGCCAGTCGCCAGGGCACCGTAATATGTCAAATCAGCTTTATTGGCCTGTGGCTTATACGCTACTAATCCCACGATGCGCCAGACTTGGAGACGAGAACAAAGGCTGTCACCGATCATGAGCGGTCGAGAGTTGGAAATAACAACACACGCTCCGTGGCCCCGGGGGGGGGGGTTCATGGGTGCCTAGAAGCACATTTGGGGCTACAAAACTGCCCACTAGGCAGTTGGATTTCTCAGCCACCCAGAACGGCATTTTTGCCCTCATTCCCGAGACATTCCCACGTCTGTTGCCTTGCTGACTCATTGGCCACTGCAATTGGTATTGACTCTGTCCAAGAAGGCGGCCGGAGGAATTCCTTGCTGGGGTCGGCGGATCGTGAGCTGCACCATCGCTACTGCATGCCCAGGTGCCGAGCAAGCCATGGCAGGACATATGGATGAGCCCATCTGTGCCGTCACCTTCCTGGGCATGCAAAGATGGGCCGCTAAGGATCTAGGCATGGCGTTGGGGCCAGGGCCAAGAGCCAGCGGATCATCGGAGATCTGATGGTTCCGAGACGCCGTGGTAGCCGTGAATAGTCATATCGACTCATATCGGGCCCCTCCCTGGGGGACTGATGGGTGGAGGAAGCAACATATAGGACCGCCTCATGCAAGTGTTGGCACTTGGGTAGGCACAGATTTTGGGTTCGTATTGGTAAGCAACTCTCAAGGAAGGACACCAGGCACCGTTATTGCAGCTGTTCACGGGGAAACGGCCAACAATAGAACAAAAAACCGAAAAGCGACATAGCGATGATCTGAAGACCTTTCTTGATACATCGGAATTGCCAGTAAGTCTCCACGATATTCTAGTGATGCCAACTCCCCAGGCCGTCTCTTATTCAATGCCTCGAACTCCGAATAAATGATGTGAGATCATCCTGTTCGCGGCAACACAGCCAAGCGCTCTCCAGGACGGTGCCAGTGGTTACCCTCACGCTGCGGTTCCCGACCGAAAGCTTGACCTCTCCATGCGCCGTCCTTCAGTCCCCATTAGTTAGCACAAAGGACTCAAAGGTCTGGCCCGGCCCGATCTCCCCCAGCTCGCCCTCATCGACCCGCACGACCTCGCTCCACCCCCTGATCAACGCGCGCCAGTAGCACGCCTCAGCTGCAGGGCTGAAGTAGCCCCCGTCCGCGAACAAGCTGCGCTGCCGCCGCGCGATGCCCTCCGCTACGTCCGGGTGGCCTTCGAGCCAGCCGATCACGTCGTCCAGGTCCGACCAGTCCGGCTTCACGAACACGATGTTAGCCTCCTCGGGGCCGTAGCCCTCGCCCCACGACCTGCTCGTCATGGGCCCCGCCTCCCACGACCCCTCCAGCCCGGGCAGGGCGCTCGAGAACACCGGCCTCACCAGGTGTGTGGCGTGCTGCATCCAGCCGATGGGCGGCGTGATGACCACGCTCGCGCACATCTGCAGGAACTGGAAACGCCCGCTGTACGTGACGCCCTCCGTGTGCAGGATGTACCTGTACCTGCAGAAGTCCTCGATCGGGAGGCTGTTGCTGGCCGTCCGCTCGCCCTTGGCGTCCTTGCCGCCGTCCCACGCCAGCGCCTCGACGTCCGCCCACGGCTTGCCCTTGGCCGCCGCGAGCAGGTTCGCGCGCAGCCGCGGGTTGTGCACGCTGTTGAACCACGTCGTGCCGCGCCAGACCGCCTTTGGGATCTTGGACGCGAAGGTCGGGTGGAGGCTGGTCTCGATGTGCGCGATGGCCTCGGCTGCCCTGCCCATCGACCCGATGAATGGGAGCTTCCACGCCCAGAAGGAGAAGTGCGGCATCACGAACGTCCGCGCGTTGGCGTTGCCGTCGTCGAAGCCCGGTCGGGACTTCGGGTCCGCCTGTCTGGAGTAGGCCCAGGCCGTGCCGAAAGGTTGGTCCTGGAAGTTCAGCGCGAAGACCGTGTCCGGGGCGGGCTCGGACGGTGGCGCGGTCAGCAGGGCGCGGTGGATCTGGTGCAGCGATGCGGTGCGGGAGTTGAGCATCTCCCCCGAGAGCTCATTCTTGCGCTGAGACTTGAGGATGTGCAGCTGGCCAGATTTGATACGTCCCAGTACTGGTGCTGATTTAGGGGTGAGCGTGAAAGGTCCCTGTGAGACGACGTCCTGGATAGACCAGGTCAGGTTTGGGAATGCGGCCTCACATTGTGAGACTGTGAGGGAGAGATTGTTCAGCAGTTCTGGGGGATGAGGCCCGGCATTGGACTGCCGATGGGCAGCAGAGGGCGTCTCATGTTGACTCTTTTCGGGCACTTGGCCAGCCAAGAAGACGCAGTAGATCACGAAGACGAGCCCTGTGCAGCAAAGCATGTCTCGCAGTTTCCGCCGCTGCCTCGGCCTGATGGTTTTGTCGCCGATCATGGCTTGTTGCTCTCACATTTTGGGATCACTAAACAAGGTAGCTGCGCATCTCTTGTTTGCGCACGCCGTATGCAGTGAGAAAGGAAGTTGACAAGTCGCATGTTCAGTGGCCCACAATCATGAAGTTGAAGTTGAGGTCACCTGGCGTTTGGTGTTGCGGGGAACTAACCCCTGAATTAGACTCGGCGGGTGGTGCTCCGGGAGTGCCTGCAAGGTACGCGCCAGCTCGTCCCGCGGCTGTTTTGACAGGCCAACAACCTGACTGACAGTAACTGTTTGGATGCGACTGACAATAGCTTTCAGCTGCACTGAATCGAATGTGAAGAGTGTAATTTGCTTACACGGACCCATCGTCCTCGGAAACACAGCGTCTGGGTGAACAGGGTCCACAAGTCATGTTTCATCCTTTCAAAGTCATGAACCACCAATCATCTTACATGACCACCTCGAGTGGAAGAAACAGGTCTGACTCAACCTTATTTGTTTGGTGAAGAAGCTGTCAATCTCAGGAAGCGTGTGTTCCAGGATGCGCATGATCCCTCGTTATCGACGTTCATTCACGCCTGCCGTTTTTGAGTTCGTCTACGCGTAGCCTAGAGAGTCCCGCCGGCTCTTCCAAGTCCACCGAGGGACCCCAAGCTACATCCCCCGGTGTCTTGCTTTGCGCCGCGTAGCTCATGTCCAGGGGTTTTGTTGGTTCTTTGCTTTCCCAGTGCCGCGCCTCAGCGGGCACAGGCTGCCACCACGCCTCAGGGGGTCCAAGACGGCCATGCCAGGATGCACTGCAGAGTTCCCACAGCCGACTTGCTGCTCGTTTGTATGCGAAGCGCTCGTCCTCACCTGTGAATGCAGACGTGTTCACGAAGTCGACCTTCTGACCGAGGATACCGAAATCCGAGTCGATCTCGGCATGGATACTGGAGGTTTTGTTGGCAGAAGGAGATGGACCGTCGTTGTAGCTGGATATGTTGGGTCTGAACGGGGCCGCAGAGTCTTGATAGACTTCAGAGATGGTTTCGGAATAGGTCGCGTCCTCGTGCTCGCCTTCTTCGGGGGTGGTGGTTGTTTTCGCAGTAGAGGAGGAGCGGGTCATTGTAGTCAGTCCGGTTTTGGAGGACTTGCGCCGTTTTTGCTCTGGGAAGAAGAGATTGTCGGGGCCGACTTCGGCTCGAATAAGAACCTTGCAGCGAGCCTCGTACAGCGCATCCAGGAGTGTGATGAAGCGGCGTGCTTCATTCTTCATGGACACAGGCAGCACAGGCACGTTGTCGATGATCCATGTGTGATAGTTCGATGCCAGTGTGACATAATCGGCCGGTCCAAACTTATGTACCAATTCATTGAAATCCCAGTGTGTAAAACCTTGGTAGTGTCTGGGTACGTTGACTAGCCTCCCATACACTACCAGATTTGCCGGCTCCCATGGTATCGATGAAAGGAGCGGGTTGTTGACAGTCTTAAGTACCATCTGGTTCCAACTTTCGGGACTGTCTATCGTGAGTGCGTATTTTCGTGGTGTTGTCGAGTCACCAATCTCATCACGGATGAGCAAAAGATCCGAGTCCGGACCTTCCAGGACGGAGGAGGGATCTGTAGACCCAGGCGCTGTGTTTGCTTTCTGGTGCAGGCCAAGGTGCTCTTGTATGTCTCGCCGCCGCCAGTCCTGTGCACCTTCCATGTGCCAGAAGTCGCATCTCGCCTTCAAGACCTCCAAGAAGGCGGCAAAATCGCTCGTGCTCCCGAACAGCTCTCCTCTTTGCTTCTGAGTGCCCATGCCGAATAGGTTGCGGACCAGGCCACCTGTTGAGGGCGGTGGTGAACCATATGTGCCGGTAGCTTTTTCGAGCTCATCAGGCATGCGATTGGACGAGGCCACCAGCACGCCACCAAGCTGAAAGAAGGCAATAAATAAGTTGCTGAGAATCTTGCTTGCAGCTCTATCCGGGAGCTGAAACTCGTCCAAGAACAGAATGGGCGATGTTTCAATCATCTCCTTGGCCATCCACAACACTGACCATTGCTGGTCTTCACGAGCAATGCTAGGACGCGATGTTCGAAAGTGTTCAAGTCTTGCGAATGCGTAGAGCATAAACGTGTTGAAGTGCCACCGCCGCTTGCGGCTGGTGGGCAGACCATCTGCCAGGAGGTCTAATAACATGGACTTGCCAGTGCCGACCTCGCCTGAGAGGAACAGCCCTTTGGGAGAGTCGATATCGACGGCAGCCTCATGGCTCGTCAGAATACGTGTCAGGGACAGACTGTCTCGTGGTCCCTCGGTCGATCTGAAGAACTTGGCGAAAAGAGGGTTGCGCCTGATGGGGTGGCTTCTGACTGCCAGCTGCTCCGTCTCCTTTTCCCTGGCACCGCCGATAGACTCGGTTATTTGTCGGAGCTTTGTCCGGTACTCTGTGGACGGCTGATAGTCTTTCAACCGGAGGTAGAGCTTTTGCAGGTGATGAGCCAGGCGGTGCTGCGCAGCATCGGGGTGAAAGGTGCCGGTTGCAAGAAGAGCATTGTACTTCACGAGCGGGTCGGTGATGGTAACAGCCGTTCCGAGACGCTTCATTATTTCCAGTGCGTATGAAGAAACATATGCGCAAAGATACGCGAAAAGAAACGCAAGGACAAAAAAATATTCTATGACTTTCTAGTCTTCAGGTGGTGCATCCGGCCATTGACGGAACCTGGAGCGCTGGAGGTTCATTGAGAACTGATGGAGTCGCAAACCAGCATTGACTGAGTCGATATCGGAGGTGATGATGCAGTAGACTCGGGCCTGAGTCGACACTATCTGAGGATATCAGCCACAAGTGAGGCTCTGCAGGCCAAATGATGTCACGCGTTAGCGTCAGTTCCAAGGGCCAGGGGACAGACAAGAGCTTCAGCACTTGCACGTCCGGGCCCAGGAGCAGGGCAGCCTTGGCATAGGAACGACGAGGCATTGTCCGTTGAGTGCGTTCGAGTGCAAGACAAGGCTCACAATGTGCTTTCGACACGCGCGTTATGGAATCTGCTGCCGGCCAGCTTCGAGGTGGCTTTGTTTCATTGAGCTCTGCCAGCTCCAGCTCCCGCTCCAGAGCTGCATGCGTGGGTTCGCGTGGTTTGGAAGCTCCAAGGTAAAGTGAGTGAGTGAGTGGGGCTCTCATCCCTGCTGCGGTGTGAGTGAGTTACCACAGCATGCTCGGCGTTTCGAGTCTAGCGTTGTGGAAACGGGGCAAAGCTGACTGCTCCCCCCACCCCCTCGCCCAGCCCAGCACGGGCCAGTAGCAACTGGTGATTTTTTGACCCAGGTCAACACGGCCCAATCACCTCTGGCCGCCGCTCACCTTCGTTGCCCATTAGGACCGTCAGGACCACCCAAACCATCGCAAGAGTAGTGCCTGACCTGCAGCTCGAGGTTCTTCCCCTGCTGGCTTTGACCCTTACCCATCTTGGCCTGGCACTCTGGGGCCAGACAACAACATTTGGTGGTGAGCCATCTTGCAGCGTTGATTCTGCCGGTCCATCCAACCAAGAATTTACACAACATCTCGCCCGCGCGGCCCCCCATCCTCACCTGCATCAGCACCCTCGTCGTCCTGCACGCACGTACGCACACGCAGCGATCCATAACCCCCGCACCGTCATGGAATAGACCATCGCAGCCATCACATCTGCATCGACTTTGCCATCACGCGCGACCTCTTCCTCCTCATACCAACGCTCCTCGGCGACAGATCACCAGCGCGACCGCTCCGACCGACAGACTCCGGCCGCCCGGTACGCCACGAGCTGTAACACACATCCGCCCCGTTGTCCGCCGTCGCCATGTTCTCGCCAAACCAAAACAACCAGAGCGGTCCTGCCATGGCCACGCGAAGTCGACGGAGACAACGGCCTGTCAGCTCCGACAACAGCCTGACACAACAGCCAAAGGCCAAGCGGCAACGCCGTCCTCTGACCGATTCCACCTTTGTCAATCCGGACCCCCAAAATGCGCAGCCCCCGGAGATGCTCGAGGTCAAGAACGATAAGATCGCGAGACTGCCCTCCCATCCCGACGGCATCGAAAACGTCCAGACCTTGGCGACCAAATCTATGCGACGAGAGGTTGCTGTCAGGCCAAAGAAGCCTAAGCAGGCCGAGAGAACAAGCAAGAGCGATGGCAGCGTTGAACTGGTGCGTCAAGCTGAACTCATCATAGCATTCCAACACCTCGTCTCCCAGGGCGTCGCGAGTCGAGCCTCCACTAACCTCGAGTCTCTAAACAGGCAAGATCTAGCGCGTACACCGTGAGCAAGTTGATAGCCCTGCCGGATAGAATCCGCGCAGACTCTACAGGTGGGTACCTTGGGCTTCCATCATCCATTGTCCCGTACTGACTGGCCGCATCTAGGACGGCAACACGGTGCCATCGACACTTCCAACGGCTACGGCCTTTGCCTCACCCACACCCACGCCTTGGTCTGGCAATATGCCGGGTCCACGCCCTCGCCCGAGACGTTCGCTTTCACCCTTCCATACCCCTCAAAACATGCCACCGAACCTCTACCTCTTGGGTCGCTCGTATCAGCGGGGACCTCTACCGAAGAGCCCGGACTGGTGGTAGTAATGCCCGTCAGCGGCAGGGTTTCTTTTTGGGAGCACATCTCCAGCGCAGCGACTCTCGATTTCATCCGGCAACAAAGGAACGGCGTCGAGGACACAGTACCGGGACTATTTGGTGGAGAACACGTCGTCGATATCACAAAGGCCGATACCGCTGGATTCATCCTCTCGCTAAGCAGTGGACGACTAGCACACCTGAGCGTTCGAGACGGCCAGGGCAAGCCTTCGATATCTATCCAATTTCTCCAGGCTACATGGGGCCAGTCGTCCGGAGCCTGGCCAAGCGTCTTTGGCAGCATTCGCAACGCCATCAAGTCAGCTGTTTCACGAAGCGATATTGCGGCCGTGAGGGTCAACCCCTCCAGCAGACCTGGTCCTAAAAACGTCGTGGCAGCAACCAAGTCCGGCAGGCTCCACGCGTGGAGAGTCCAACGTGCTGGGCATCACGAGATCATCGCCAACATCGATGCACGTGAATCCATACTGACAGGCCTCCAATCAGTCCTACCCACCATCCAGAACAATGTGGACTTTGAGGTCATTGACTTCACATACGTACCAAGAGGCATTGAGGCGAAGTACACCGATGCAAGCCGACTGAGTCAGGCTCTCACTGTGGATGACGACTCCGTTCAGCATCTACTGCTCCTCGTATCTCTGAGCAACAAGCGCCAGTCACAATACGCTCTTGTCGAAGTTGTTCTTCAGGGCGAGACTCTGGATGTCGGGATGGTCAGGACAATCTCTTCGTACACCACACCTGTCAATCCTTCCGCTACCGCGCGGACTCGCCTCTGTCTGCCAAGACCAGGCCTGGTTGCTTTCGTCGTATTCGACCGTGCTGTTGTGATGGCGTCAATAGCAGCGCCGCCTGAAACACCAGACTCGCAATTACAAGGAGAGAACCACATCCTGCCAGCCACGTATGAAGATGTGGTCGATCTGCGGAATGAGGAATCACTCGAAATAGTTGGCTCAGGCGTGGAGGAGCCTCTGGGCCCGGGTCAGGAGCCTGAGGCTCCAAGATCTCACCGCGCCAAGATCAAGAATCCGACTGTATTGCTCATGATTCGCGGCGTGGGTGTTGTTCGAGTCGCCCTCACAGATGTCGACAAGTTTGCCAGCGAAAAGCCGCCTGAGGTGACTGCGAGAAACAAGTTGGACCAGGCAGTCATTTTTGGGCTCAAGGACGACAACCCGTTGGTCTTCGAGGGCCGGAGAGAGTTAGCATTCTCTGACGCGGAAATCGGCGAGGCGGCTTTAGATTTGTCAAACGATATCCTTGCCTCGAATACATCGGTCCTCACTGCCCTCCCAGCTTCGATAGAGCTAAACCTCCGACAGCGTGGCAGTTATCTCGACAAACTGATGTCACACTTGAACGCGCAAAAAGTGAAGCTCGATCGTCGGACTAAGTGGCACCTGCTTTTCAATGCCGAAAAACTGAACATGGCCCGAGAGCTGTGGAAGTTGCATGAGACATTCTTGGGCGAGAGACCAAACAACGACAGGAAGACTGTTGTCTCGGAAGTCATCGAGTGCATCGCCGAGGAAGACAAGAAGAACCCTGACCGCAACGTCGGAGAGCTCGACCGGGCTCGCACATGGTTCGTTAACGACACAGGACGAATGGAGATCTTTGTGCCCTGGACATATCAGATGATTAAGCACTATCACAAGGAGCATCTCGCGGATGATCCAGCTTTGACGCGCTTTCTTTACGAAGGCGTGCACGTGTTTTACGAAATTCTTCACGGGGCTCTTGAGTATCGCCAACGCAATCTCAACTTCTACGGTCTTGGGGCTGAGGATATTAAGAACGGCATCCTGTCCAAGCAGGCCGACTACCTTGGCCTGCCCGAATTCTGGACATCCACTGCTTTTGTCACCAACAACCTCTTCCGCCTAAATCAACTCTGCCAGATGTGGCTTGATACGTACTACCCACCTCAATCCGCACCTGGATCCCCATCATCGAGCCTTATCGAGTCCCTTCGGAACATGATGCCTAGTCTGGCTGACCAGCTCATTGTGACTCTGACCGAATCAGTTAGCTGGGCTGAACCGAACGGCGACGAAGAGGCCTTGATATTCGCCGAGAAATGCAAAGCGATCCTGGCCGACCTGAGCGATCTGATTCTGAAGCTCAAGGACTACGGGCTTTGGGATGACGCGCTTCGACTTGCTGAGAAATACGTCAGTGTCAGAGCCCTCGCGGAACTGGTTGTCGGTCAGATCAAGGAGCTACGCAGCCAAGCTAAAGTGCGCGGTCTTGAGGCTCGCAAGGCTGTTGAGATCAACAACAAACTCGAGGACAAGAAGCGACTCTTCACCGAGTATATGGATCGTTACGGCGCAAGCTTCGCATTTGAAGCGTACAGACTTTTGCTTGCTTATGGTGGCATTCAGCTGGTCCTAGAATTCGCCGGCTCTGATAAGAAAGGCTACGCCACTATGTTTCTTAGGAACGATGATCGCCTCGGCAAAATTTCTTGGATCAACGACATCGAGCGCGAGCACGACCTCGATTCAGCGGCCAAGACTCTCATCGGAGTGGGCCAGGCAGAAGATCAAGTGTGGAACAAGAAGATTGAGCTGAGCCTGGGTAAATTGACACTGCTGGCAGAAGGAGCTGGTGCTGAGGCTGAGGGGAACTCAGCTTTGGTCCGCAGCAAAGCAGCCAGGTGTGACAGTCAGCTGGCGCAGGTTGAAAAAGACCTCGAGATTGTGCGCATTCAAGACCAAATCTACCAGGTGCTGGTTCCAGCCTTTCAAGACGCTGTCGACGACGTTGCAGCCGCCGAGCTGGCCATGCAGACCTTCTCGCCCAAGATTCCGAAGAAGCATAAGGTGCTCTTGGATGACCTACAAGAAGATCTCTTCCAGCTTGTCACGCACAAGGCCATGCAGCCGCTGAGTCTCATCAATCTGCTAACCCTGATCCGCGTCGACGACTACGGCGTTGAGCCCGGTTTCTTGTTCTTCCAAGCACTTCGACTAGCTGAGCTCGGCCTAAAGGGCAAGCAGAGGGAGGATGCCAGGAGGCTCATCTGGAGACGGTGCTACGTCCGCGACGACTGGACCAAAGTCAACTACACAGAGAACATGAGTGACCAAGCCGTGCTCAGCAAGCTGGTCGAGACGCAGCCCTACTGCACCATGGTCGCATGCCATCGGCACCGTAAGTCCCGACGAGCCTTCCCGCTTCACTCTAGCCTGTCTATCAATTTACTGACAGCTCTTTCCAGACCTCAAGCAAGGTGACAGAGAATTCGACTACATGTTCTCTCCAGAGGCCTGCCAGGGTGTCTACACGGACCCCAACGTCGAAGTCCTTAGGTGGGACGACGACGACTCGAGCCAGCTGGAGAAGCGCGCCGACGCCATGCGGTGGGAGGACTTGCAGCTTAGGAAGTATGTCGAGAAGAACCAGCTCTCCCGCTGGGCCAAGGCGGCGTGGGAGTCGGCCAAGAGGGAGGTGATGGATGAACTGGACGTTGCGACCGCGAACGGCGCGAATGGCGGGCCCGTGGCACCTGTCAAGGTGAACGGGCAGAGCAACGGGCACGTGGTGCAGAGCGTCGAGGCGGACGACGATGAGGAATAGGTGGCAACTCCGTGTGGCCCGGCGCCACCGAGGGACGGAGCGCAGAGCCTTGGGTTTCGAGCCCCCCTTGGGCCTACGTAAGGAGGCTACTTCCCCTTTGTTTTACTCGGTCATCATACAGACAGACACGCAGCTCGGATACAAGGTTCCGGTCTGTTCTGCGGGCGTACGTGGCTTTGCTGTTTTCTTTATCCTTCTTGACTTTTTTTCTTATTACAAGGCCAAAAAAACAGGGACATGGCGGGCAAAGGGGTCTGGGCAAATAGGTGTACTACCGGTCCGTGTCTATATATCATTCATTCATTTGGATGCTTTCCGCTGCCCAGCTGACTTGGCGGCGTGGGTAATTATGGGAGACGGCAGATGTTTGGAGTCAAAAGCATAGCAAGAGCAGAACAGAACAGAACAGAGAACCTTCGTTAGGGTGGGCTTGGCCCACCTTTGTTTTTCATACTTGTGTGGTCTTTAGAAAATGCCTCCTCGTGACTGTAGTGGTCTTTTGCTCGGGTGTCAAAAATAACTTGTGGGAGTGAGACCTTTGGTCGGCTGGCAGTCACTGGGGTTGTGTTGCCTGACGGCACATAATTACGGTCCCACTCAAAATCTGCCGAGAAACCATTGTTGTATTTACACTCGGCATTTTCGACACGCAGTACCTAGGCCTTGAGGCTTCTGTTGTGCCTAGTTGTATCCCAGTCTGGCATTGGATTCACCGCAACACCCAAGGCGCACTCCTTATGGTCGTTGTGTTGGGCTTGACCATTGGTAGGGGGCGTCATTCGGTGAATCTGCTTTGCCTCAAGTGCCGCTTTTCCCAGTCTTCTTACTTGCACTGTTGTGGTTCAGATGTTGCAACTGGGTCCCCCCTAAAGGATAATGCTTAGATTTTCATCTTACTCCATCGACACTGTTGGGAAGTACGAAGGTAAAATGGGCTATGAACTTGAATCTTCTGTTGGATTGGTTGCTGGCAAACTCTATGGCAATGAGAGAGGGGGCACACGTACCGTACGTCTTTGAATAGGGTGCCTTCCAGGGCCTGTTCTGCACTCAGAACTTAGCTATACGCCCACTTCGAATACAAACAATCGCATATTTTCCAAACCCAATCGATCATGATGTCTTAGAAATGGTATTATGCTCTGTGTTTGAAAGCCTAAGATGCGTGTTTCCAGCGTTGATAGCTGATGCATAACGTGTCTAAACACCACAGGGAGCCTTCCATAGTCAAGGATCGAAAAAGTATGATGGCCTGTGCCGTTTTTTTTGTTTCGTCAGGCTGCAGCTCATCATTGAATCGGCTCCCGAACTCATACCAGATTATGGAAGTAGGCGTGATCTGGCGTGCCACCTTCCCCCAAGCATCCTCATCGTAGGGCTCCCCATCGGCCTTTTTGCGCATCTCGGCAACAGCATCCTGGTAATCAAAAATTTCCGGCCAATCCAACGGACTTTGCTGCAGGCCGCGTATCAGTATCTGGCTATTCCAGTCATGTGGTGAGGGATGAAGAGGGAAAATTGCGGGAAGAGTAGTATCTTGCAAGGGGTACACCAGTATGAGGTAGCTTTGGTGATTGGTTATGCCTTATGAGAGGCTTCACCCTGCCCAAAAGAAGAATCTGGAAAAGCGTAGAAGGCAGAGAGTAAAAGGTAGGATGCAGGACAAAAGGCAGGACGACACAAAATTCTCAAGCAAGGGGAGATGAGGAAGGCTCCTCCAGGGTAAAGATTATTGACTCACATCACAGCGAATGGGGCGTGGGGGTTTTTCTGGGATCTCCTGACGGTACTTGTAGATGTGAAACTCGGCCACACCACTGCATGGATCCCAGCGCCACTTGTTCTCAGTAGTGATTTGTATCGGAAGAGGGCAGCGCGCAGCATCTGGACTTCGTGACACGAGGAAATCCACAAGATCGTTGAACTGCTTCTCCCTTGACGGCGTAAGAGGTCTTGCTAGAGAGCCGTGTATATATATTCCGTTGCACTGTCCAGCCGCTCTCAGTGTTAAATTGTGTCCTCGTGAGTTTAGGTAGGCCCCTTTCGCCTAGCTTTCTAACCACGCCTGGTTCCGGCCGCAGAGGGAATGGGTTTGCTCACCTCTTCTTCGGTCTGCCCACGGTCAAAGAGCACCACGCCCCCAAATATTCGGAGTTCAGCCCAATACGCTGCCACATCTTCTAGTCTATTGGAAAATCTCTCCGAGTCCTTGTATAATGGAACGAAGAATAGGTTGGGCGGTCCACATCTGGTGATCTCCCGTCCACGCGGATTTTCCGGGAGGCGTGCGAGTCTTTCCGACCGCCAATCCGCCCACTCAGCATGCTTGTGTACTCCCTCGTCAAGCTGGTATAGATAGGCGGCGATGTCATGGCACGCGATCACGGCCAGTTCTAACAGTCGGAGCTTCCAGGCAATGGTGCCCAATTTGGTATCCTGGTAGGCCTGGAGTATCTACGTACTCAAGTTAGCTTCGCATTCCATGCGACTATAACATAGCTTTTTAGGATATGTAATCTCAACCTTAGGCGGGACTTCCAGGGACAGAATATCGAACTGTGAGCGGAAGCTGCGTGTCTTCTCCAGGACGCCAGGGCATAATTCCTCATGCTGCATCACTGGCAATCCCTCACGAAACCAGTGGTCTTCCGCATAGACGCTAGCAATTGGCATTCCATCGACGATCTGAGCATAAGTCTCTTCGGCGATTGTTGTTGAGAGGAGATTGTTCCGGGCCTGCTTTAGAGGTTCGAGATGCTCAGCATCCAGGTGGTGTTTGAGAGACATGTCGATACGTAGCAATTGCGAGACGACAGCATGTGCGGGAGGATGGGCTTTGTCGCTGGAGTCAAGATACCATGGAGCGCTGCGAATTGGAAGGAATGAGCCGATTGTAAGGAAGGAGAAGTGAGTAGTCAGTCATTCATTGCAGAGATTCAAGTTAGGACTGACAACACTCCAACAGCGCTCGCCGCTCATGGGACAGGGGTTCTGCGGTCCCAATAGATGTGGCCAAGGGTTTCCACAAAGACTTTCGTCTCCTTGCTGCATCCGCAATAGTGGAGTCTTTGCTTACAACAGTCTAGATTATAGTACCAAACCAAAACTAGGCAGCAGAGCACAAATATCATATATCCCGACAATGGCCAAGCCTTACAATCTCTGCTCGAGCGTCCGGCCCAGTCCCTGATCGAACCGTAAGATCTGATATCAAGCCAGAGTGATATCACATTCGCACTCAATCGCGTGCCTCTGACCATTGGAAGCCTCCTTGCTTGCTAAGGCAGATATTGGGAAGGCAGCATACGCTAGAAGGCTAGAGGTTGCCTCTTGTGTATAAATGCACCTCTGGTGAGACCAATACTGATCCGCCTCTGCCGTTAGCCCTTAATGTATTGGAATGATACCGAAGCTGTTGTCTCACATCTACCACCACTGGCACTAACGTGTAACTGGACGCTTACCACTGCGACTTCAAGGTCACTGGTGGGCGAATCCATACGAGTCGTGTTGAGGTAGATGTCAGTGACACTCCCACATCAATCATTGTCTTCCTCGTCCGTGTCAGACAAGCTGGCGTCTGGCACTCTATACTCCACGAAGTCGACCAGGACCTCCACGCCGACCTGCCTTCCCAGGCTGATGACAGCCTCGGCGTCGAGCTCATATTTAGACACCGGCCCATCCGAAACCTCCATCCAATGCTCAATAATAACTTGACGCAATCTGGGAGCGGTAGTCTCCTTGTCATTGAGGAGAGCCAGAATCTCGAGCTGCCATGTGCGCACGGGGAAGTGGGTGTAGACAAGGAGCTCCAGGCGCACGATAGAGGACGGGAGGCTGTCCGCCAGGCTGCGGCACGACTCGTCGCGGTTTTGCAAGAGCATTGCAAGGGGGATGGTCAGCTCCTCGAGCACCATGAACGACTTCAGGATTAGGAACGACTTTTCCGCGCGATTATTGGCCCAGCGAATTGTCAGACTTCTTAGAGAATGGCGCTGGTGCGAGAGAGCGTAGCAAAGTACTTGAACTGCGAGTAATAGTCTATGCGTATCTCCGTAATAGGTCGAATCGAAGGCCCATTCGTATGGTAGCGCAGCGTAAGAACTCAACGTGAGCTTCTCTAGTGCGCTTGGGAGTCTCAGGAGCGAGTCTATGGTGAAGCCATCGACAGTCACAAAGTCGAAGATCATCTCGGTCACTGCCGACTTGCCGGACCATTGTGACCTCTCACGTTCACTCAGGAGGAGGCAATGGTTGCCAGTTTTAAGTAGCGACGTGTAGAACGTGCGCATCTTTGGGAGCAACAAGAAAGGCAGTAGCAACCTCGGATCAAATGCGTCCGCAGGTCTATGGTCTCTCAGTATCAAGGAGAATTCCTGCAAGTTGCGCAGGACGGGCACCTTGGCCGCTGCCCACACGTCGTTGGGCTCTTGGAGCAAGGCGCGAAACAGCCACTCCCGACGAGTTTGCTCGGTCAAGCCTTCCTCTTCTGGGAAAGCCAGATCTATCTTCAGAGAACGCACATCTGACAGAAGGAACAATAGCATGGCACGAAACGTCGATGGGTGCAGACCGTGAGAGCCGAACCTTTCGGGACCAAGGCATCGCCAGATATCCTCCCTGGAGACTGGGCTGTCGCGTGAAACTAGACCGGCTACTGCCCCGGCGAGCTGGTCCGGATCCAGTGGCAGAAAAGCCATAAGGGTCGCTCTCGAACTTCTCGTCGTTTAAAGTGCTGAAAGATAGAAGGCGAACATGCTTCGTCAAGTGCGGGTAATGCAGAAGAAGTCCGAAGTGCTCGGCTTAAGCACACGGGTGTCCATAGTACAGGTCGGCGACCCTGTATAGAAATGGCTCGGCACACACTCGAAGTAGCCGACAGGTTGAGGCCAAGGCGAGTAGGCAGCGAATGTCGGGCCTGTGGTTGAGGATTAGCTCGTTCGCCTCGGCCTGGACGCTCTGGTAGAAGCCTTCCAGCCGGTGCGAACTGTGCACTCCATGATGGAACGAGTCGGCAACGACCCTGCCGAGGTTCTGTTCCCTGAATCGCTGCACGATGAGCGCTTCGAGCTGATCACGCTGGTGTCGTATGCTGATATTCGTATCGTTAAAAGCGTGCTCTACGTGATGTTATGACGGGAGGACGCAAAACGCCACACTCACTCTGAACGGCTGCCGCTACAACGAACAATTTGGACACCGCCAAAGGCGTTCAACGATGGGTGGCGTTGCAAGCCTTCATCCACAGCGTCCCCGGGTGGACACTTGAGCTCAACCGTCACAGTCTGGCCCAGGTTGTCTAGCTCCGCTGCGATGCAGACCTCCTCGACGATCAGTGTCAGAACCTCGGTCGACAGGTGTAAAAGTCCTGGCATTGTCGAGTTCGAGAACAGCGATGGTATGGGGCTTGTGGATGTCGAGGCTGCAGATACCAATCAAGTTGGAAACACTTTGATTGCAGCGAGACGAGCTCCATCCTTTGCACGCGTCAAGTTTAATCTGGAAGCAACGGCACAGACCAATGGCGATATGGGCGATTTTGGTGGCTCCTTGTTGCTTTTTTTCTTCTCATTCGCTCTCGTTCTCGCTGGCCTGCTTGCTGCGCGGCGAGCAGCCGACACCGCTCTTGCTTATTCCCAGATTGGCCCGATCAGATCCATCGTGCAGTTCCCCCTTCATCTTGCCGCTGTGGCGCCAAACCTCGCATGTCGTCTGGCAGCGCGGCTGGCGAGTGCGCGTACTTGGGGATGCAGCCCAATGGAAGCCATGCTACTTAGCCGCCAGTGGACGTCGGCCGGCCGCGGGCACGGCGCATCCCTGCGGCACTGCTAAGCGAGCCTCAGGTGCAATATATTATGCCTCGCTCACTGGGGATTTAGAAACTAATTGTCCGCCAAGCTGACGACAGTCAGCCCGAGCACGCACGCGGCTGCGTCAGGCAGGGCGGGGCATGCTGCAGCAGTCCACCGACACACGGGCTCATACATATTGGTCATCGTGGCCCGTGGGCGGTGGTGTTGCTGGTGATCGGTCACGAACGGACGGCAAGAGAGCGAGCGCATTGGCATTGATGCAATGTCAAGCTTCAAATCGAGGGCCCATCTCCTCGGAGGATCCCTGGGATCATCAAGATTACGGTTGCATCAAGCACGGCCAGCTGCTGGGAGGCAGCTGGGGTACTGCGGGTCCCGATTGGCAGGCCTTTTCTCCGACAGCCTGCCATTGTTGAATGAGCTCATCTGCGGGCAGAGTAGACTCGCACTTTCCCGCTCGATCGATGAGAGAATAAGACACACCGGGCAGAGAGAGAAGGAAGGGAAAAGGCGCCTGGGCAAGAAAAGATGCTGTGTGACGTGAGAAACAGGATGTGCGGCCAAGAGGCCCGCCCCGCTGGAAGACGGGCAATGCAGAAGCGGGTGCAGCCACATCACAGCACAGCACAGCACACCAAAGCACAGCACAACTGTCGCCTGGCAATTGCCGGCGATATGGATGCGTGTGAGTTGGTTGTTGATGTGTGCATGTGGCACGCCTGCACGCCTGGGGTCGTCTCGCTTGTCTCGTCTTGGTAGGCACGGTAGGGTGGTATCCATTTCCACCCCAACGCAGGGCCGGAAGTCGGCCAGGGCAGACGGCAAGAGGGCAGGGAGAAAAGGGTCATCAGCCTTCAGCCTATCCGCCTGCCGGCCCATCATCATGCCCGGCTGATCCTGCTAAATAAGGTGGTCGACGGCTCCTGGTCACGACGAGCGAGCTGCCCCATGAGAGGCCTTGATTCGCGTACTTGTTTGCGATGTGTATGAGCCGTGCCCTGTCGTCGCCGGACATTGAACCCAAAAGAGGCTTCCCGCCCCCATCAGCCGATCCGGCGGGCGTAGAAGGGGCCATGAAATTGTTCTATCAGATTCGGGCCGGTCGAGAGCCAGATTGTGCACCTGACCTCCTTGTTGATGTTGATGTTGATGCGAGATGGGCGACGTCGAACTGTTATGCACTCAGCACAGCATAGTCGTAGCGCTGACGAGAGTGGCGATCACGGCCTAGGGGCAAAGCTTATGTTGCTGGGCACTGCTGGCTGCTGGCGGCTTGCGACTTGGTGCTGGCTGCTGGCTGACTGACCGGGCGCCACTTCTGGCGAGTAGGGCTCCCAGATTGGGCGACAGGACCTGGCCATAGAAGGCGGGTGCATATGCAGACGGACGTGGAGTTGCATCTGCATCTTTATATAATCTGTACATAGTCTACCTAGACATACAGCCCAAACGGTACATTCGTCTGTGTAGTCTATCTGGTCGACATTGTCAGGACATCTGCACCAAAACACCGACTGCAAAGTAGAATACCGAACCAGGCAAGGCTGTATCATGGACGTTACATGACACCTCCGTACCACCTCCTTTTCCCCTGTGTCCCGGGCCCTGTCGTTCATTGTCGAGTTGAGGGATATTGGGAGACCACAGGTATGGAGTACTGGCTACATCTCACTCCCTTTTCCTCCTGCTCCTTGTCATTTTGCTGGGTTTGGGGACGAGCGGGAAGGCAGTGTTGAGCTCGAGCACTGCAAACACAAACAAATGGCCGACCATCTCTTAGCAACCTGCCAGCCAATGCCGACGCGTTGGGTGCTAGTGCGCGGGTGGGTTGCTGGCAAGCGGGCCCCCCTGTACCAAAGTATCTACACATCCCGACCCCCCCTTTGCAGCCCTGGGACCCCCCTGTCCCCTGTCCTCCCAACGCCAGTGGCCGGCCTACAGGCCCAAAAGGCTCCTAGGTACGACGCGGCCTGGCAGTGGGTGATTTGCCCCAACCTCTAGCACCCAGCCCCTACGCACTAGACAAGGTAGCCCTTACGGTAGGCCTTCTGCTGTAGGTGCGTCGTAGGTACTGTGAGGCCCGTTGAGGGCAGGGGGGTTTGTGCTTGAACCCACCCATGGCCCGACGGTTCTGCTCCTTTGCGGGTCGAGCCTTCCAAACTGTCCCCGCCTGAGCCAGGGCGTGCTTTCCTGTCAGCCTGTCGAATGGACCTAGCCTGCCCCGTTTTGCCCGTACCTGCCGTGTCGTGTTCTGTCGTGTCGTGTCTGTGGCCTGTCTCTGTCTCTCTCTCTTGTCCTGTTCGTTCGTTCGTTCGTTCGTTCGGTTCCTTGCAACTGCACTGCAACCAACCAAAGTGCCGCGGTCCCCTTCCCTCCTTTCCCTCTTCCTTCGGACTCTCTCCCTCTCTCCCCACAAGTCACGCCCGATTGACTTCAGCCCAGCAGCAGCAGCCAGCCCAGCCCAGCTCAGCCATTGGAAGCCCAGCCTGCTCAGCCAGCTCATCGGCCAGCTCAGCCAGCTCGACGCCAAGCCCAGCCAAGTTCGAGGCAACCTTCTTCACCTTCTCTGCCTCTTCTTCCTCAGCCAGAACGCAGGAGCAGGGGCCACGGTCAAGGTCAAGGTCAACTCCGAGCACCCCAAGACCTTGAAGGGACGGACATCCAGCGAGGCAAGGAATAGCGGCAGATAGTCGTCACTTATTAGACCTGTCCGCCTGCACTTGCCCATCCGCGCCACCTAGCCCAAACAGGCGACAATCCATTCCGCAACGCCTCTTTTTCCTGCTTGCCTTCTTGTTGCTCACTTGGTTGCTTCCTCGCCCGTCTCTCGACCGACCGACACAGCCCGTCCCCGCGAGACCCAGGACCTTTAGGACCCACGACCCGTCTTCGTTGAGGCCATTGCCTTGTCCTCCCTCCTGCCGCACACGACAATCCCTTTCTTTCTCGCCTTCACCAATTCTTCATTCCAGCCTATCGGTCTATGCCAGCATTCTAGAACCCCAGCCTGTACCTCCTACCCTTTCCCATTTCCAACGGCCGCCGGTACTTTGTATTCCTCGAGGGTACGAGCCTGGCTAGACGAGTGACCTACCGAGGTATCTCTAGCCGTCTGTACATCGGGCAATTCTCCTGGCCACAACCGATCGCCGGCAACGCCAGCTTCGCCTCCTGTCAGGTCCCCTCCCCTACCCCCAGAGCCTGGTCAGGTCGTTCGTTAGGCCCTGCTGAACCCCAAAAAAGGTGCGTACCGCGCGAACTGTGTGTGTGACTCGCGTGTCCCCCCCCCCGGTCCAGCCCATCGGCACCAAGCAATCAGCAGGCAATCCTCTCTTCCTACAGCCTCCCCAGCGCCCAGACTAAAGGTTTCCCCATTTGTTACCACACCATCTATCCATCTCCTGGCTCTGCTCATGCATTGCTCTGCTTTCCCATCTCCACATCCTTCAATTGTCGCCTTTCCGTTCCTTTCCCTTACCTCCCATGGCAATTGAGACCACGCCTCGCCGCCACTGAAGCCCCGTGCCGTCTTTTGTGTCCTTCGGTCGTCGGAAAATGAGCGGCGTTGCCTTGCTGACCGCCCCTTTTCGCTTCAACTAGGCCCTTCCGTCCCGGGCCCGCTGGTAATTACCCAGCCGAAAATCACCACTCGGCATCGGCCACCCCTTTCGACTCCATCTCTCGAACCATCCTTCATACCGTCACACGCCCTTCCTTGCGTCCGTAGAGGATAGGTCCTTCCGTCAAGATGGCCTCCTCCTCATCGAACGTCGTCGGTGTGCACTACAGAGTAGGGAAGAAGATTGGCGAGGGCTCCTTTGGTGTCATCTTTGAGGGAACAAACTTGTTGAACAACCAACAAGTTGCCATTAAATTTGTATGTTGCTCATGCGTCGCGAGGTAGTCGGCAGTTGGCTTGTCGCCCGCCTAGACAGCCCGGCACTAACTCTCGTGCGCCTTAGGAACCAAGGAAGAGCGATGCTCCTCAATTGCGAGATGAGTACAGGACGTACAAGATCCTCGTCGGGTGCCGTAAGTCATCTTGGTCTTGATCGCCAGCACGCAGACTAACTAACCCACCCGCGCAGCCGGCATTCCCAACGTGTACTACTTCGGTCAAGAGGGTCTTCACAACATTCTAGTCATCGACCTCCTAGGGCCGTCATTGGAGGACCTCTTCGACCACTGTGGGCGCAGATTCAGCTTGAAGACTGTCATCATGGTGGCAAAGCAAATGGTGAGCCGTTTCCAGCGGGCTATCCTTGGCTGGCATCTCGCGAGGCTTCGCTCTTGCCATATATTGACATCTCACTGTAGCTTTCTCGTGTCCAAACCATCCACGAAAAGAACCTCATCTACCGAGACATCAAACCCGACAACTTCCTGATCGGCAAGATACCTAGCAAGACTGAGAACGTTATCCATGTTGTCGACTTCGGGATGGCCAAGCAGTATAGGGACCCTAAGACGAAGCAACACATTCCCTACCGAGAACGGAAATCTCTATCTGGCACGGCACGGTATATGAGTATCAACACCCATCTTGGACGAGAACAATCGAGACGTGACGACCTCGAGGCCCTCGGTCATGTGTTCATGTACTTCCTTCGAGGAGGGCTGCCGTGGCAAGGTCTGAAAGCTGCGACTAACAAGCAGAAATACGAGAAGATCGGGGAGAAGAAGCAGACCACACCCATCAAGGACCTCTGTGAGGGCTTCCCCGCCCAGTTCGAGACGTACCTGTTCTACGTTCGCAACTTGGGCTTCGAGGACGCACCTGACTACGACTACCTGCGCGGCCTCTTCACCGAAGCTGCAAGGGAAAACAAGATCGACGAGTCGGACAACAAGTTCGATTGGGATGAACTCCTGCAAAGGGCCCAAACAAAGAAGGGCGAGTGGAACCGACCCGGCGCGCTGCACAACCCTGACCATAGACCAGGTCCCTCCAATATGGCCCTCCACGACACCTCGCGGGGCGGCAACACGACGCCTCACCTGTCCGACCCTCGGGCACGCCTGACGATGGACCGTTTAAATGCCGCGCAACCCCCTCCTCCCTCGCCGATCAAGCAGAGCCCAAAGGGAGACCGGCGAAACGCCCCAGACCGCTTGATGATGCAGAACCGAGCCGGAGCCGGGGGTCTCCGCGACATGGCAACCCCGACAGGTTCTACGCAGGCCCAATTCCAGGCCAGTACCCAGAACCTGCCCAAACCAATGAACTCGACGCAGGCGATGAACCAGCCGACGCCGACAACTACTGGAAGGCAGCCTGAGCCCCAGCAGCCGACCGGCTTCCAGAAATTCATGAAGGCCATCTGCTGTGGCTAGGTGCCCGGTTGTGACTGTTGTTCCTTTGGTCCGTCTCAGTCTGGAGCTCTACGATAATTGTAATCTGGGTCGCCTAATCCTGGGCGCAGACGATAATGAGGGCGCCCTCGCCTTTCTGGTTGCGGGGAATTGGTTCCGCAGGATGTTTAGACGGCCATCGAAGGAGGGGAATTCATCTTCGATACGTCCCGGATTTTCTCGGTTATAGAGCATACTCATGACTTTACGCTCGCTCATATCCCGGGTTTTCTCATATACGCATTTGAGACCTTGTGGTCCCTCCTAATCAATTTCCCACCTTACGAACGTGTATTCACCGAACCCCCGTTAAACCGACCGGCGTTACCGCGCGATCGAGCGCAGCTTCGAGGCCTGCCCATCTCAATTCCGACGCGGCTTACAGGGCACAATCCACGAGCGGACCCAGACACGAGCACAAAGCGACGAGAGCTTGGCCAGCGGCTTGGTGGTCTCACCGCTCAAGCCCATTCTCCACTGGCCGGCATTGGTAATCCCATTCCGACGCAATGCTTGTGTCATCATACGGCATGCACATGGTGTGCGAACACGGCGTCGGCAGTGTTTATCATCAAACCACAAGGCCTCTGCATTTTTGGCTTTGAAGAGGGCCTTATCACCTGTCTCCAGCTTTGCCATTGTATATCATACTTGGACAGCTTTTACGACACTACGAGGAGCGAAGTTCGTTGCAGCGACGGAGAGCTAGAGTGTAGAGGGAGTTCAGCCTCGGCGCAGGAGACATTCGATTGCGAGAGCGATTCGGCGGCCCCATCTCGTCGGTGATGAGGCTGAGCTTTGGGGTCTTTCTATTTCATTGCTGGCGGAGTCTGGACTAGCATAAGGAGTTGTTCCTTTAATACTGTTTTCTCTTCTCATTTTATTTCATCGATGCAGCAGTACAGGAGAGCAAAAGACGGAGGTGGTGGGCACATGAAGCAGGGAGCAGGGTGAGCGGAGGAGGAGGTGGGCTGTAGATGGGCAAAACAATAGGAATCTAAGGAAAGCATCGAAAATAACGGTCAAGATTCCCGTGCGTGCTGGAATCCAGATGTCGACCAGCATGAGAATTGTGACCCGTCGCGGTGAATTTGTCTCAGAAGACAGACTTCGACGGGCTGGCTGCGTCCGGCCGGCCGTGATGCAGCCGGACATGGCTGTGTTTGAGGCAGCCAAATGTCTCGGAAGCAACTTCTGAGCTCCCATCAAGGCTTGATTGCCACCGTTTGCTCCGGTTGGCTCGTAAATGACTCTTGCCAAGCTTGGCACAGCGAGCTTTCGAAACGGCAAAGGCCATCAGTAGTTTGTCCCAGATGATGGAAGAAAGGAAAAACCGCGTCTCGGGACGGTGGCTTGAACGTCAATCGTCAAGCCCAAGCACCCGGCTCCCAAGTCATACAGCGGTCCGAGTGCTGAGGCCAAGTACCTGGGTACCTGGACGGCTGGTCCCGCACTTCTCTATCAGGGGGACGGGGGCAAGGGGTGCCAGCGAGCTATGGCCGGGGGTCGCCTTGATTGAGCTTCCCGACTTGCAACATCTGGACTCTCCTTCATGTCTGCCGCGCGGGGACTCCACCGAACCCTCGACCACGACGATAGCCAGCCATGGCGACTGCGATACCCTCCATAGCCTGCCTAGGCGTCATAGGCCGGAATGTAAGTCCCACCAAGAACCAACCCCCCCCCCCTTTCTGCGAAGCGAGGAGGCATCGATCATCAAACTGACCCCAAGTAATTCCCACCACCACAGAACAACCCCCTCCACATCTCCATCTTCCCCTCCCACGACCCGGCCACGAACACCCTCAAGCCGATCCGCACGCCGCTGCAGTTCTCGCTGCTGCTGTCCTCGACGCTGGACATCTTCGACCTGCGCGCCAAGCACTCGGCCGTCGGAGGGGGCGGCGCGACCTCGGGCGGCGGCGGCGGCGCTGGGTCGCTGTCGGGCGACTACGGCCTGCTGCACGCCGTGGACGAGCGGCTCGCCGCGTACGGGTACGAGACCAACACGGGGGTCAAGTTCGTGGTGGTGGTGGACATGCGGGGGCGGCGCATCGACAGCGCGGCGCTGCACTCGTCCTCCTCCTCGACTTCGGGCGCCGCAGGAGTCGGCGGTAACAACACCTCGGAAGACGCGAAGGGATCCGGGGGTGGTGACGGCGGCGGCGGCGTCGGCGGTGGTGGGATCAGCGCGGCAGCGAGGAGGGGCGCGGCCGTCGTGGGGCTGCGCGAGGGCGACATGAAGCCCGTGTTCCGCGCCATGCAGACGGCGTACGTGCGGCTGCTGCAGAACCCCTTCTACGAGCCCGACGAGCACGCGCCGCTCACGGGCCACGGGGGCAAGAGGATCGTGTCGAGGCGGTTCGGGGCGGACATGCGGCGCATCGGGGAGGGGTGGACCGTTGGGGTTACGAGCCTGTGATGGGGAAAAGAGAAGGATAGAGAGAGATAGAGCACTGGGGGATGCTGCTTGTTTTTTGTGCATGGCCCCTGGTGTGTTGCCTTCTTTTTCTTTTCGTCGGCGTCGGTGGAGTATTTGTGCTCGGGGAGCTGGGTCCCCCAAGATCATGGGGAGCATCTATCCGGCTTGGGAGAGGATTGCGGAAGCATCGTCATGGCGTTATAGGGGTCATTAGAGGGGGACGGAATACCATGCTGTTACCATTCCAACATCTGGTCATTCAGTGACTCAGGAGAACCCTGAAATTTCGCTCCTCTGCCTCACAGCCCTCAGACCTGGATTTGCTCTTCCACCGTGATCCACGAAGCATAACCACTTCTCTTAGATCTTTGGAATACCTGTATCTTCTTTCTGTGTAAGATTCACGCTGCCATCACACAACTCTGCATCCGGAACGCGTGGGTACAGAATACCTCGGAACATTTGGCGCACCCTCTCCATAACAATTCCAACAGCAGTTACTGCACATAACTTTTCTGGACTCTGAGATGGTATGTTGTGTTTCTGCCATACGAGGCCGGCTTACCATATCGGGACAATGACATCTAATCCCTGAGAGTGCCCAGAGAGCTCATGGGCTGGATCTCACTCATGCTGTACACAGGTCTGCTGGCTTTCCTCCACCGGACTCGTTACGGGCCTCCTTACGTGCCTCAATTAGTAGGGCTCCTGCTTTTTTCTCTCTTCAAGAAATAGCACGAGCGATACAGAAGTCGGCATCTCCAAGAGGTTCTAAGCCCTCAGCACTGTGGTTCTCGGTGAATATCACCAAAGATTCGAGACGGTTATCCGGAGTAGCCTGCTGATTCTATGTTGTTAAAAGCAACTTGGACTAGACCTCACCCGGATTCTCTCGAGCCACAGAGGGCTTTTGCATATTTTCCCAGCGTATTTTGTTATGTTAGTGATACACACCCAGCCGGAGAGGTTGCTCGCTCGGTACTTGGCTCTATAGTGTCCTGTCTTCACGTTGAAAGATTTCTTCAGTGTTTGATTCAGAGAAGGAATGCTTCTCAGGCTTACATTCTATCCTACGAATGAATTTAGGACAGGGGCAACAATTGCATTTTTAAAACAGATGCTCTGGGCACAAGTCCAGCTGCTAAAAAGTATGGATCTCGCTGCTGATCCGTCCTATATCACCACCAATTCATGGCTTTGATGCAGATGACTCCATGGCTTCATCCTCTTCCCTGGCTAACAACTAATCGTCATCCCGGGTTGAATTATCTAGGCAGTAAAAAACAGAGGTCGAAACTCTTAATGCCATTCTGCCTGTAGGCTCAATATTGTTAGAATAAGTTCAGATTCAACAACATTTATGAATATTGAGAATGACATAGAGTTCGACAGCGGGGTGACTACCTTTTCATACAACCCGACTTGTTGTTCTATATGTTCAAGTAATAATTAGTATAACTAATGGCAGTTTGGTGATATAGACTTTTAACTTCAGAGTGTTCGAGTCAAGAACGTGGTTTGCATATGGTCTGAGCATGTGCAGTAGACACTAAGGAACCTTGAGTGTGGCGAACGGAACAAGTCGAAGCAACGAATCGACATAACTCAGAATCGAATACCGTGAATAAGCGATAGGTCCTAGAAGTATCTGAACTTCTTTTCTGTTACTTGCTGCTGATATGTTCCTTCATCTTCGGGCATTCACTCGAATCGTGTTTAATGAAGCGCCACACTCAGCCAGCAGCTTTTTGCAGTCAAGGCGACACTGCCGTCTCCTCTTGAGCATCACGATTGCTCAAGTCTGATCGACACAGAGACAGTCATCAGTAGCCATAACCACGCAGATGGTACTTTGCCTCTAGACTCTGCGACCAGAGGCAACATGGCAGCAGATGAACGGCAAGCCAAGAGAAGTGAACGGCGGCAATCCGCTAGGAACTCCCCAGAAGTGAGAAGAGAAGAGTGAAGGGTAAAGAGCAAACCAATCTCATCGCTCGTCCTGGCCGTCTGATTCATCTCACTTGCCAAACAAAGGGAGTTGTGACCAAGAAGGGATAGTGACATCGAACACTGTGTTCCATGGTTGTCAGAGACCACCAAGCCAAGTGATCACACTTACAACGTACAATGCAATTATATTGAGGCGGATATATTAATCGCTTGCCATATGCGCCATCCTCGCCCTACCCACCACAAAACTCCATGAAATCGCTGTTCCCAAAAAGAGCCCCCCAATATCCGCGCTGAGCCATCATACATACATAGAACCAAGACCTCCCCCCCCAAATGAAGCGGATAACAACAGACTATACACACGCAGTAGCGCGCACGCCAAGGGCTCAAGGTTCATCACCAATGATCCTCTCCTCTTCCTCGAGCAGGGGTCGGTCTCCTCGAGTCCCCTCAACATACCATGGATATCAGACGGGTCCGTGATCGCCCAGACCCCACCGCCCTTGACGGCGTCGGTGCCCCTCATGCCGACCTCCTTGCCGACGAGGTTCCGGCCGACCTTGCCGGGCCCGATGCCGATCCAGCGCCGCACCTTCTCGTGCTGGTCGACGTAGCGGATGCTGTCCCACCAGCGCACCGTCTCGAGGCACGAGCGGGCCAGCAGGTCCTTGAGCTCGGCCTTGGACCCAAAGGGCCGCGCCGAGACGTTGCTGATGCACTGCACCTTGCCCGGGAAGGTGACGATGTCGTCGGCCTCGCGGCCCGGGGCGCGGCTCTTGCCCGCGAGGAGGGAGCGCATCGTCGCCACGGCGGGCTTCATGAGCGGGCTGTGGAAGGGCGAGTCGCTGTTGAGGCGCACGGCGCGCGGGTCGTGGCCCAGGTACTGGCGCACGTGGGCGACGAGGGTCTTGATCTTGGCCATGTTGCCGCTGAGGACGATCTGGTTCTTGGAGTTGATGTTTGCGATGAGCACCTGCTCGATGGGCGGGACGTCGCTGTCGGCGCCGCTGTCGGCCTTGTCGCTGCTGGGGTAGGCGACAAAGTTCTCGACGGCGTCGATGAGCTGCGGCAGGTACTCGGGCTCGGTGACGATGGCGACCATGCCGTACTCGCCGCCGTACTCGCTGCGGGCGGCGGCTGTGGCGGCGGCCATGACCTCGGCGCGCTTCTGCACCAGGTGCAGGCTGTCCTCGAAGGTCAGGTACCCGCCCGCGACGAGGGCGGCGAACTCGCCCAGGCTGTGGCCCAGGGTGAAGTCGATGCGGGCGGCGACGTCAAAGCAGAACTCGACCTCGAGGATGCGCAGGATGAGGACAGAGGTGGCCATGATGGCGGGCTGGGCGTGGGGCGTGGCCGAGAGCTGCGAGTTGGGGCCCTCGCGGATGATGCGCGTCAGCGAGTAGCCCAGGACCGAGTCGATCTCGTCGATGATGGGGGCGGCGGTTCGCGGGAAGGCCTCGAGCCAGGGGTCGATCATGCCGACTTTCTGGACGCCTTGGCCTGGAGGACAACGACGACGGGTTAGCTTCGAGGCAAGTCAAGAGTTCAGTATAAGTCAGAAAGGCGCCCCGCACCTGGGAAGAACAAGGCCGTCTTGGGCCTCCTCGCATGGTCTGAAGCATGGCGTCGCTGTTGACGTTGGAGTTGGTGTTGCAGCTGCTGATGTCCTTTTCGTAACCGTACTCGACTGGCGATGGGCGTGATGACTGTCTGCTGAAGCATCGCATGCCGGGGCACGAGTCGTTGTGGTAAGCTCGAGGCACCGCGCCGGCCGAGGCCCGTCACCACTGCGCTCGTCATCGTTTCCTCTCCTCGCTCTTGCTCTTCCGCTTGTCCGTTCTACCTGTTCCAGTGATTGCTTCCGGATGATGCGCCTCGCCAGCTAGGGGGCAGCCAGGCTGGGGCGGCAGGATCCAGGCGCCGTCGTCACGGCATCAGAATATAAAGGCAGCAAGTCTTCCCTTGGTGCGAGTCAATTGCGAGGGACGGGAGAGCTAAGAGTCACAGCGGAGGGGCCGAAGCAGGAACGAGGTGAGGTGAGGCTCGGCTGATCAGCGTCATGGTTAGTGGGGATCGCAGTTCGGGGGCCCGCGCGGGACAACGGAAGGCAGGGGACAGCGGCCTTGAAATGTGGAGCATCAGCCCGCTGCCACACACAGCCGAGGTCCACCACAGCTCCGGGATGGCAGCGAGCGTTTTTTGTTTTGCATTTGCCGCCAGGGTTCTCTGCAGAGCTACCCTAACCTACCTGACCTGGACCAACACGCTAAGTTTACGGACACCAAGTTGACTTCCTTCGTGTGCTTCTCCAGAAAGACAGGAATTCAAACTGCGATCCAAGTTCGGATAACTTTCAAATAAAGAGGTTACTGGAGCAACGCGTATCTCACTTGTTTCCGTCTTACTCTTCTCATCCCGTCTCATCACCTACTTGAACAGCCCATTAGGTAAGTAGACAAGGTAGACTACTCATACGACTGCCACCATCCAAGCCTGTCTGATCAACACATTAGATAGACTATACTCCCCCATTTTCTCGCCTGTCAGCCTCCTGTCACGTCCCGTCCCATCCCGACTCATCGCATTCATCCCACCCCGAAAACATTCCACGGAGCCCTTTCCATCCGCCCGCCCACTGTCCATCCATTCTATACCTGTTTCCTTCTGTATAACCCTACCAGCATATATACCCCTCGTAAATGCCTTTTGCAACAGAAAGATAGCAGATGAAAAGAAACGCAAAGAGGGAGATAAATCGAAATCGCAAGCCCGACGTCCTCTCCTTCAGCCTCTCACACGATCACGCCATAGGAAATGACATTGAGACAGCAGGATGCCAGGGAGAGAGACCGATGATCGGAACGTAAACAAACGGCTTTTTTTCATAAAGGGCATTAAGTGGGTATCTTGGGCAAGCAAGAACAGCCGGGCAACAGTTCGAGTAAAACGCAGAGCCAAAAAAAAAAAAAAAAAAAAACCAAACCCAAAAATATCAAAAAGAAAATCAAAACCACATAGAAACAACACATGAGTGACGAAAGAGAACTGGGGACAGCCCTCCCGTTTCCCCTCCATCATCCCATCCCGTACAATAAATCAATCAATCAATCAATCATCCATTATCGTCTTCGCCCAGGTGCGACGCCAGCCCGCGCTTGCTCTCTCTATGCTCTCTCGCTCTCTCTCTCGCGTTCTCTCTCTTCTCATGCGTACATTGAGGCGATGCCCCTCCTGACCTTGGCAGGGCTTCCGGCGACGATAACGTGCGAGGGTTGTGACTGTAGACACAATCAGTCAGTTATCATAACCATCACAGCATGACCGAGGAATGTGAGAGAGGCAGATAGTAGAGGAGAAAAGAAGAAAAAGACAAAAAAACATACCTTGGTCACAAGACTCCCCGCGCCCACCGTCGTGCCCTGGCCGATCCTCACCCCGCCGAGGATGGTCACCGACCCGCCGATGAAGACGTCGTCCTCGATGACGATGCTCTTGCCCGTGCACGCCCCGCGCGCCCCGTTGCGCCGCCGCGGGTCCGTCGTCATGGTCGTCGTGTAGAAGCTGACGTTGGGCCCGATGACCACGTTGTTGCCGATGGTCAGCTCGCACGCGTCCAGCACCGTGCAGTTGCGCCCCACCATCGTGTTCTTGCCGATCGACACGTTGTACCCGTAGTCGCACGTGAAGGGCGCCTCCACCACCACGTTCTCGCCCACCCGCCCCGTATGCGTCACCGGGCTCGACTGCGTCGGCGACAGCTGGATCGGGTCCCGCGGCATCAGGATCTCCCGGAACAGCCGCGCACGCTCGGCCGGCGACACCCCATTGTTCGGGTTCGTGCTGTTGTTGAACCGCCAGCACGCCGCGCTGCAACGCTCCCGCTCCAGCACGAGCTCCTTCTCGAACGGGTAGAAGGGCCGCCCCGCGATCATCTCGTCCTTCTCCCGTCGCCCGGCGTTGTTGCCCATGCTGCCGCTGCCGCTGCTGCCCGGTCCGCCGCTACCCGGCACCCCGCCTGCTGCGCCGCCTGCGCCGCTCGTCGGCGGTACTATCGGTGAGGGGAACTGCGAGGTGTGCGACAGCGCGAGCTGCGCTGTCGTCTGCGGGTTCGCACCGGACTGCGATGTCGCGATCGGGCTGTTGGTGCGCGTCGCGTGCATGATGTTGATGTGCGGCAGCGTCGTGCTCTGTGGCGTCAGGTCGGGCTCGGTCCGGGTGAGGTCGTGCAGCGGCGGCACGCGCTGGTACTCCTTGGGCCCTCGCTCCGGGAATGGCACCGGCGCGGCGCTGACGGGCGTCGGGAAGACGTTGGCCGGCGTGTTGGGGTACGCCGAGGACAGTGCCGACAGCTTCTCGTTGGGGTCCATCACGGAGGCGGTCGGCAGGGTCGAGGCCGTGAGCCTGTCGTCGTCGGTGAGTACGGGGCGCCCCTGAGGGGGTTCGATCCGCAGCGGCTGGCCTCGGTAGGACGGTAGGGGTTCACGTTTCCCCTGCTGGTGCGGGAACACGGCCGGTTGCGGCATCCCGTACGCCCCTGGCGGCACGTAGTTGGGGTCCTTGGACTCGATCTGGATGGTCTGCACCTTGCTCTCGGGTTTGGGCCACGTCCCCCGTTGCGGAGGATATCCAGCGCAGACAAAGCCGCCCCTCAGACAGTTGCTGCCTATGCAAGACTCAGTGTTTGGTCTCCAACGACTCGACATACAGAAATCACACTCACACTCTGGCTTGGCCTCATCGCACTTCTTCTTTCTCTTTCGACACGTCAGGCAGCCCGTCTTTGTCCGGTTGCTGAAGTTTCGTTTCCTTTTCTTCGGGTCCGACTGGATCACGCCGTCTCTCCTCTGCTCTGGGGTGTATTGTCCAGAGTAAGACATCGACATGTCATCGCCGTCCGGGCTGGTCTGTGGGTAGTCCTCCGTGGCCCTCCGCAAGGCGTCTCCGATTTGCTCCTCGGTGTTTGCCGAATCTGGCGCCGCCGAGGGTGGCTGACTATAGGGATCCCGGTCATCCCGTCTCTCATGGGGAGAGTACCATGAGTCCCGGTCCCGCTCACGGTCCGTCTCACGTCCACGCTCCCGCCCTTCGTCGCCGTACGATCGGTAATGCCGTCCTCGTGCGTCACGCTCGTATGGATCCCGCTCCCTTGGTTCCGAGTCCTGTGATCGTTCCAGACGGGCGTCCTCTTGTTGCCTCTCGGCCTGCGTAGGTGCTTCTCTCCGGGGTGATTCGGTAGAGCTTGACCTCTTGCGCTTGTGTGAGCTCTCCATGTCCGCATACTTCGCTGGAGAGTACGGCTGTCTGTCATGGCCTGGGCCGCCTTGGGCCCAGCCGTCGCGCTCCCTATGGCTGGTGGTGGCGTCACTTGAGGACTGCTGTTTGGGTGCCTGATCTGAGTTCTGTGCAGGTCCGCTGGTTCGCTCCGAGGAGCCTGCACGCTTTGCAGCGGAATCCCCATTGGCATTGGCAGCCTTTGGTGAGCCAGCCCCATTCATGGCTGTGAAGGTAGTCATTTTCATTCAAGATGACGACAAGCTGTGCGCATGCCCTCGGCGCAATTTGTGGTGGCCCCGCAGGATGGCAGTGCCGAAAATCTCGTGAAACCGGCGCGCTGCAAGAGTGAATATGCTGGACCCTGTAAAAACTTTCGTCGTTGTGTCCCGAGACTGATCGAGATGTCACCTGCGACAGCTAGGAAAGATGGTGCCGAGGATGCTTCGGCCGCGGTGTGAGCGGGGCCCACGAAGCGGTCGGTAGAGGCGACAGTTTGGTGCTAGATGACCAGATTAAAGGACAGACCTGGGAAGCCCCGTCGATGGACCTCGTCCTCACTGAGGCGGGCGCGCTGCGTGCTTGCTGAGACGATTGAGCCGGCAAGTCTCGAAAATACGTCGTTCTGCCCGGAGCCCACTTCCTCGCCGCCCAAGTTTTAAGCGCCGGGGGTCGTTCCTCAACCCACGAGCCGAGGCCGCCTGCTCGTCCAAAGATCGTAAGATGCTGGGATCTGGGATCAGGTCTCACGAGAAGGAAATTCTAAATGCAATGAGGCCCAGGAAAGGTCTGTGTGTGTGTGTGCGCGCGCAAGAGTGATCGACAGGAGCCGACGTCCTGGTGGTAAACCCAAAGGGTGGAATGAGGAATAAGAGGCTTTGCGATCGTCTCGTGTGAGATGAGAATCTCGGATGAATTAGCGCGACTAATGTGTGATCAGCATGAAGGATTGGCCGTCTCGGAGGTTCAACAGAAAGGCGCGGGGGTTGTTCTGTAGTGTGGAGAAGAAGAGAATGGACAGGGGGGGAGGCGTCAAGGGCGCGGTAGTACTGTGCTGTACCGTGCTGTACTGTACTTTGTACCGCAGGGTCGAACGGGCGATGTGCAGGAGACGCTCGAGCGTGGGAGGTCTGGCGGCACCATGAAAAACAACTATGCCGGACAAAGAATAGACGCTGGACGTACCTCCTAGGGTCGTCACCCAAGGTTACTTCGACTTCCGTGTCGATCGGCACCTGCGGCCGCTCAAGCTACGTATGTGGTACTGGTCTCGGTGAGACCTGTACAAGAGTAGAGCCGACGGTGATTCGATGCAATTTGCTTTGCTTTGCTTTCTGACAGATGGTCAAGACGCGAAGCCCGGAGTCCTGTGGACTGTTAGAATGACCGTGTCGTGTAGTGGGCAGAAGCGCGGAATGGCAGGCACTACAGTAGCAATAGCTTCAGCACTTGGACTGAGGCTGATGTGATTTCTGACCCTAGGGTCTCATCCAACGTTGATTGAACGGTGCTACACAGTAGACGCAGGACTAGACCGGGGGTGATTGCGCGGGTGAGGCACGAAGTCATCTCCGTATCTGCATCAAAAACCTGCACAGCCGCCGACCCTGACTCTTGACACGCCGCTCGGGAGCTTGGGCTAGGCGCAACGAGATGGGGCCTGGGGGGGCACATGGGAAGGGGAAATCGGGAGAGGAAAGGTGATAAGAAATCCGGATGACACGTCAGAGGCACAGACACAATGCACTGCACCACAATGGGGAAGACGGTTTCGTCAACTCCGCTGGCTACCACCATCCGCGCATGCCATGCACGGATATAATAGTGAGCAATTGGGGAGGGTGAGTGGTCGGGACGAGTATGCATACAGGGGATGGCTGCAGAGTGTGATCGGGATTGCGTACTTGACTGTGGGTGCAACTCGCCCAGCCAAATAGCAAAGGCCGGCCGAGCAAGGCTCGCCATGACAAGTTGGGCATGCTGCAGAGACTAAAAGGGAGTTGTTGGATGGTGGCACTTGAGAAAACGGCTGTGAACCTACCGGAAATAAATGATGAGCACTCTGGGGCTCGGGCTCGTTCCCGTTTGGGCGCCCCAAGTCTGTCTGGATTCGAACAGGCGACCGTCGGTCTTTGAGCAAGCAGCTGCCAGTCTGCAGATGGACGGCTAGAAGTGCCGGGCGATGTCCGATAGGAGGTGGACTGAGAACCTTGTCGTCGCCACAGCCCCTCGTTGCTGCGGTACTGTCTCTCGACGTTTCGACTTGGTTTGGTATGCGTCGCTTTTTTTTCTTGGGACCGAAGCTTGTTGCCGAGCGTCTGCTGCGCTTGACTTCCGCAACTCAAAAGTGGTTGGCGTGAGGTGGTGCTTTAGAGATGCCCTGCGGGGGAGAAGCGCCGTGAACGGTCTAAAAGCTCAGATGATTTTGGGTGCTGTGGTAGGATGCGGGCGCGCTTGGGGAGCTTCAGCTTTTTGACGCTGACGCGCGTTACGCCGGCTGGTCTGGTTGCGGGCTGAACCGGTTCTCGCTTCCCTGACCGGATTAATCGCAGTGCAGTACGAGCTGTCAACGATTATGAGCTGGCGCTGCACCAGATATCCTGCCCTCCACAATACATCAAATAGCCTTTTTCGATCTTGTGGTGTTTGCCCTGCAGGTCTTTGCCCACTCGCCCTGCAGCTGGGCCGTGAAAGTTTGATAGGTTGACGCAAGGGCGGCACAGCTTGCAAGTTTCCTGCTTGCTCAAAGGGGCGCGCCGGCGCGGAGGCTGAGTGTGCGCCCAGATATAATGGGGCAGAAATTGTGATGTTTCCTCTCTGTCCTCTCCAGGGCAGCTGCGAGCGCAGCGCACCAGAGGGTTGGCTTGCTCCTTGTCGCTCTGCGCGATTTGACTACTCGAGGGGTCCTGCTCACGATGCAGGGGATGGGCCGTGGCGGAGTCGCGAGGTGAGGTCAGATCAGACGGTAGATGCAGGTCCGCAGACAAGCTATGAAGGGGTCGGAAAGTTGAAGCGATGACACAGGACCTCAACAGAAAGTGGGATGCGGACCCAGCGCTTGTTAAGGCTGTGGCACGGCTTCAGTCAGCCACTCAGACAAGGCCAAACTTTTGTGTTTGATGAAGGCCCAAGTCTCAGGGCCGGGCCAAATCCGTCAGAACGACCAGGCTGGGAAGATGGGTGCGGGATACGAATCGAAGAATTGTTCTGTAGCATGGGCTAGTCGATCAATCACCAAAACTAGGGAGTCCTCGGCAGTAATCTCGTCTCATCGCAACGAGGCCCTGAAGTCAGTAAGAGCACATGCCATGCAAGGTGCCATCGTGGCCCGAGGCGACCAGGTGAGGAGCTGGGTTTATTAGCGAGCGGGTACATGGTGACGCTGGTACCGGTACATGTCGCCAGTTTCGATACCCGCAGGGCATCGCTAAGCCCGGACCGGCTCCAATATTGGGCGGCATGGCGCTTGTCGTCAGGGCGGTCTGATGTACCTGCTACGGGCCGCTGGACATGGGTACAAGAGCCCTGCAAAGATGACTGTTGGCTGCAACTTCTCAGGCATTTCCATCGACGGACGACACCCCCGGACCTCCAGAGACATCCTTCAGCACCTCAACATAGACCTATTTAGACCGCCTGTGAAGTCGTTCGTGCTAAAACAAAGACACGGGCTGGTTACTTGATAGCGGCATGGGCTGCCGCCCTTCCCTGGACCCGACTCCCATGCTATGGCGGCCAGGACCAGGACGGACAGGGACGGAAGGATGCCAGGGGGGCCGACAGGGCCTATCCCTTGTCGCTAATCGCAGCCGCGGGCGGATGATAATCCCTCCCCATTGATGCTGACATATATGCCCAAGTCTCGAAACCAAGCTTCAAGGGTGGTAAGCGACACCCGGGGCGCTGACTGGCTGGACTGGCCGCTGTCGCCGTGACGGGTCTTTCGAAGCCGGCGACAGGCTGCCTGTGCCGTCAGTAGCACAAAACCATACCGGCCGCATCATCATCCCAACTGTGTGGTGTTCCCTCATGGCCGCGGCCGGAACCTAAAAGGTGCTGGGGCACACTAAGAAGAGGCGCTCTTTAGGCACCTCTGCGGCACAGCACACCCACCAACCGGCCTGTTGGTCCAGCAAGCGATGTCATGGTGCCAAAAGCGCTGCCCCGCTATGCTCTCACAAGCCGAACAGTGAGGAGGGCCTGCAGCTTCCGTCTGTACGCAATATCGACCTGCATGCATCGGGAGCCGGTCGGCTTGTACTGCTGATCTGGGCCATGGGGAATCGCGCGGTTGCTGACATGTTTATAGCAACCCACAGATTCATGACGCCTGTGCTGTACATTACAATGTCGCATGGATGTGATTTGCAGAAATTGCCCATGGCTTCGTCTTATATGACCTTCCTGATGCGGCAACCCTTCAAGAACAGAGTTGCACACCAGAAACGAGGCAGTCGACAGATGCTTGTCCAAGCAAGTGGGCCCTGATGACTGACCCGCGCTCTACTAGGCTACACGCGCTTGCCTCACGTTGATGAGACCGCCGGGGACAAGGAATGCTTGTGAACCGCAAGGTTCAGCCTCGCTCGATTCAGTGTTCTTGCCGCGACGTTGGGTGGCCCTCTGGGATCTGAGGAGGCTTGCGGTACCAGATGGGCTGCCTCACCCTTTTCGTGCCCCACCGGCGCAGCGGGGTTTGTGGTCGATGAAACTTCAGAGCCAGGTGTCATTTCGCGAGGCTGGAGTGCCCCCGGCCGGTTGGGTCATAAAAGGCCCGTCATAGTGTTTGGCCGCCACAAACGTGACGACGGGCACTTTCGTGGCCCGCTTGACCCGAACAAGGCCACGAGCCTGACATGCCGTCTTGTCCGGTTTAGGTGAAAATATGAACGGCGTGCGAGTGGGGTCTCAACCACCCGTAACATCGTAAATAGTAACATAAATGCCCCTGTCGTGGTGGCAGACAGCGGCTTATGTCCTGCGATTGGAGGGGATAGGCCGCTGCATGGGGGGCGCGTTCGACCCTGGGCTACATTCTGGCACCGAAAGTTACCTGGGAAGTCTGTCAATCATAGCTCCCTCTCAAGGCAGATGCGTCACAGACGCCGAGAGCCAATGCCAGTGGAAGCAATGGTGTGTGGCCTGGATGCGCAAAAGGGAATGCACAAGCGGCAACCAATGGCACGCCCACGACAGGGACTGCCAAAGTTTCTATCGATTAGCGCGGGCAGGGCAAGTCTCAGCGCCCGGCGCAATTGATAAATGCCCGCGGCGGTAGAAAGCTTCCAGACGAGCCGAGTAGTATGAAGACCTCGACCAGGCGAGACCATGCTCACTGATAATTTGCGCGAGCTCCTGATTGTTGCAGAGAGCTCGTATTGCTGGACTGGACAGCCGCTCGAACGCGGCTGTGCAGCGATTTGTATCATTGCAATACCCGCTCCTAGAAGCGAGCGGCGGACGTCGGCAAATCCAGCCAAGACGCGCCTAAGCCGGCTTGACTAGCGGATGACGGCGCAGCCCCTTCACTATCATCTGGCCTGGCAGAAGCTGAGTGGTGGGTTACCTGAGATGCCTTGCGCCGTCGGCTTGTTGATTCAAGTATCAGCTTGGTGCGTTCTCGTTGTTGCTGATGGTGACATCGTCGTATGTGGCGAAGGCGTATGGGCCAGATGAGCAGAGTAGGGCGCCAAGTAACCAGTTCCAGACTTGCCAGAGCCTATTGTTCACGGACGGAAGTCTGTGTCTGGCGTGCCACCCCGGCCTGGATGGAACAGCTGAAAGGGTGATATTTTTAGCAGCTAACCCTCGACCCCATCTCCGAGGGACTGGCAACCAAGCCTTTTGCCGCTCTGCTCCGCCTTGCCTTGCCCGAGATCAAACATGAGCTGGGCATCGTGAGAAGGCGTGGTGCTGGTGTTCTCGGTACTAAACAGGTGCGTGCCAGGAGTAGACAAATTCCGCAGAAGAGGCTGCAAAGCGGACACGCCTGCACGCGGATGGCCTCGATGTGATGAAATTGAAGTGTCCCTGTGGCCATGATTGGCTGGGTCAATACACCATCCTGGCCTATGACAGGGCCTGAAAGTAGTAAAATAGCTGAAAGGGACCTGTGCGCCAAGCTCCATGGAGATAGAACTGGAAGTTGGAGGGCAGCGAGGGTGTGGTACCAATCTTAGAACTGTAACACTCTACAACCGGGGGCATGTCCCGCGAGGAACGAGGGAAACTGTTGCTCTGGCGTTCGATGTGATGACATCCGGCTGCATTGCAGGCGCACCCGCGTTAGTGCAAAGCTGACGAGTCGCTTATCGCGATCCGCGAAGGTCCCGTTGGCGGTCACGCAGGTGAGCGACTCCATCGTCAACCTTTAATACCATTCTCCGTCAAGTGTGACGAAAACCATGCACGAATGACTAAGGGCGCGATCCGCTTACGCAAATCGACTCTGTACTGTATACGGCGTGGGATGGGCAGAACTGACCACCCACCCATCGTCGTCCACATGTCGCATGGCACGTCGTGTGCGCGCCCTCGCAGATTTGGCAATAGAGCCCGAGGGCAGACACGATACGCTTCAATCGCAACTTGGTTGCATTGTCCAGGCCTGGCCTAGCCCAGTCCGTTTCGAACGAAGTGAGTGAGCAGGCCGCCAACACTCATCGCAACACTGGCCTGCAGCCTTGAGCTGTTGAACCTAGGCCGTGTCCTTTATATCTCCGCTCGCTTGCAGGTCTCGAGGCTGGTTCACGGCACAGCTTCTGTCTGCATGCAAATAGCCCTGAGCCTTGGGAGGGGCATATCGCAGGCCACTGTCACATTAGTCCTCTGTGAGTTCTGGGAATTGTTGGCGATCAAGGCCCACCGTGAGACCGTGGGACCGATGGGGTCGCGGCGTATGGTGCTTCCTGGCTGAGCTTCTGGCCAGTGTGACAATGCCTGCCATTCACAATTGCACGCCGCAAGCCACCGACATGCTGCCTCCCTCACAGAGTAAGCGGGTCCGCTGGTGGGTGATCGGGTCGTTGGCCGCTCGCTCGCTCGCAAGGACGGGGAGGCCGCGGCAGAGGTCGGGATTTGACTTCCCCATCAGGCGCCGGTGAAACTAGACAAGCGAAGGCGCGGCGCAGCGCGGAAACGTGATCCGCGCAGGAATAAGGTACCTCGGCTTGGTACTTTTAACAACACACCACAAAAAGGCATCCTGGCAGATTCCCAGGCGTCGAGAGGCAGGAAAGCTCTGTGCGTCAAGCGATATCGACACCAGAACAAGACGCCTGGGACGCATGGCTGGCATGTAGCCTCCCTCTCCCTGCCCCCGCTGGATCCGCTAGTACCAAGGTTCGACGAGGAACAACGGTCCCATGCGCCTGTGAGGTATTGTAACGTGACCACAAGCGTCGTTGTTGGCCATTGAATGTGGAGCCAGCCAGCCAGTGAAGTAGCCGTCGTCACCGAATGATCTGTCGGAGTCGAATTAGACGACAAGGGTTTGAGGAGTCCCAAGCGGTTGGTTGAGGGCAAATGGCGTCCGCCGGTCGACAGAGTCCTGGGCAAAAAGTGTGTCTTTGTCAAGACCATCTGGCTGCTCACCGCCGTCTTGGGGCAAAAGGATCATTTTGAACAAGCTTTGGACAGTCTGTACCAAACGAAGGGCCCTCTTCCTGCAGCTGCTTTGCCGACCATGTTGGAGGGACAGCCCAAGCGGACGGCGTCTGGTTTCATTGGGCCCAGTGACGGGAAGGAAGCCAACAAGAAAGCCACCTCCGAGCCATTGGGAATCTGGGCAAGCCCCAAAGACATGGTGGCTATGGGGATGGTGTTGCGTTGGTGTTGGTCGGGTCGAACTTTGAACGTGCAGCAGCCTGGTCACCGCCGAGAGCGAGCTGTGTTGCTGTTCTCCCACTGACCTCCTCGTTCCTTCCGAGCACGATGCCCCAGAACGCGGCACCCTAACCCTAAGACAGCTTTCCCAGTAAGGGGAGGGGGGGTTTCCACGTTCACACCGACTCGACTTCTAGGTTACGAACGTCGTTGCCCACTTCGGGGCTTTCCTTGCCAGCATCACAAGCACTGTTCAGTATAAATCAGGTCTGTCAAAAAGTTTCAAACAAGATTCCGATTCCTCGCTGACCCATGTCCAGACCCTCTCACGCGCTCACCGCGCTGCGAGCAAGCAGAACTCCTGAGCAATCAGCGGGCTCCAAATAGCCGCCCACCAGTCAGTCTGCGACGTGTAAGCGCCGTCCAGATTTCTCACAACCTCACGACTTCCAGAAGAGCTCTGGAAGGCTCCAAGGGCCACCAAAAATAGGCCCACCGACGTCTTCTCAGTCCACATGACTGGTCATCGTTCATCTGTGGTTGAGATCTCTTGAGGGCAAGCGCCCGGGGTCCCCCTATTTTTGGTCGTTGGCCCCTCCGAGGCTGTCCCATCGCCCAGCTTCAAGGCAAGATCTCGAGATGCAGGTGCGCATGCATCGCACATGGGAACCTGTCGGGAAGACCAAGGGTGGCTGTTGTAAGGCAGGACGAGGCGCCGGTGATGTCAGACACCGCCAGTGTGTTCGTTGGGTGCGTTCACGGCGCAGGGACACTGCAGATGGGATGCGATGGCATCGCGGTGTGGGTGGCGCCGGCGTCACGCTGGGAAGGCTCCCCCGTGCCTCTTCCATGGTGTTCACCCGACGACTAGTGCTGAAGGAACAAGAAGCCTTGTTGGACCTGCGCGTCTGTCGTCGTCGCCGTCGGGACCGCGTCGGCGGGTGGTCGGCCGCCCTACACACCCATACGCACCCCACGGGCGGTTAATGTGTGCTCTAGATCTACCATCCCGCCGGTTTGCTGCAATGCAGGGCAATATGGTGCCTGTCACATCTGCCCCATTGGTGTACCTGACAGATCACCCGCCAGGATGTGGCCTGGACATCGCAAAGGGTCCTCTGGTAATGTCGAGAACAACCAACATCACCAGCGACCGCGACTACCGGCATGAGACAAGATACGGGACCCTTGGGAAAGGGGGAACGATCTATTTTAGGAGGCGGGTAACCTGCATCTTGCACGCGCTGTCTAGAGTCCTAGACGCAGGTGCGTTGCTAAAATAAGGCGATGCGGCTGCACGAGGTAACTTGTCTATCACGACGACAACCTATCAAGCCCTCCTCGACAACGGTGGTCTACACCTCAAAACCCGCACCATCCCAGCCAGATACCCGCCTGTGGACACTGGAATATTCCAGGCCATTGGGAGCTGCAGAAAGTTTTGCAGATAAGACGCCCACTAGTCGCCCAGCCCGCCTTGTTTGCTGGCCAACCGACCTGGAACCTATGGCACATCTCCGATCACACAAGCGCCCGGGGCTCCCGTGGCTGTCAATCTGCCCAGTTTGATGTCTGCAGAGCCGCACGCGGTACACTCATGTATACGTCTTGTACCGGTACGAAAGGCTTCTTGTCAAGACCAGTCAAGGTACGTTACGATGTGAAGATGCCTCGTTTCGACAGCCTTGCGTCCGATCCCTTACCCCTTGGCAAGAAACGAGCATGGGGCAGATCACGGTGATCATCGAAGAGATCGGTGGTCACTTTGCATGGTCCTCTCATAGTGGTCTAAGAATAGATGCTTTCATTCCAATGAATGTGACTGACATCTCCAGATGGATGACTCCTAGCTGTGCCTAGACCCCATCGTCACACGGCCAACATCGAGAACTAGGATGGTCTTGATCTCATTTGATGTATTGGACAAAAGTACCGCTGTCCCTGGTCCTATCTCCTAGACTGTCTATCGCGCCACCGGGAGCGAATCTTGCACCCTCAGCAAGTCCGTGTGAACCATTGGCAGTTGTCTATAACTGCAACGTGGTAGAATTATCTCATTAATCCATCGTGTAACGTGGCCTCCAACGATGGGAGCAACGACCAAAAAACCCGCGGCATCGATGTGCTGACCGCATCTTCAACCATCACTTCCTCTGTCTCTTGGCGCTCTTGTCAGACGTCGTGCTGAGGACACTCGCACTGCGCTTGTTCCCAGAAGCGCCGCCGCCGCCGCTGCTGCCTGGTCTGCCGCCTTCCTCCTCCTTGACGACTGGAGTATCAGCCTCATCACCAACTGCAGCCGCACTGTCACCATTCGCAACGGGCGCATCTGCTGTCTGTTGTGCGTCAGCGCCGGCATCAGCCGATGTGCTGGCCGGTTCTCCGTTGGTCTTTGGAGGCTTGTCCTCGGATGCGGCTTCCGGCTTGGTCTCGGCGGGACCTTCGTCGGCCTTCTTGTCTTGAGTAGGATCTTCGTTGGCGCCATCGAGGCCAAGTACAACCCGGGCCTTGGCCCGTTCGGCCTTCTTAGCTTCTTCGATTTTGATTTCGCCGTCCAGCTTGTCCCGCATCTTCCTAAGGTCCACCAGGCCGGTCACTGCAAGTACGAGCTTCTCGTACTCCGCCACCACGGCTGCAGTCGGCATGTTGAGACGCACGGGTATGTCGAGCTCGGTGAGAACATTTTGGATCCGTTGCTGCTGTTGACCGCTCTTGTGCGAGAATATCTTGTTGACCCGCTCATACCTAAAGGTCGGGCCTGACCCTAGACGTTCATGCGTTGAGACACCGTAGATCTGTTCCTCCTGCTCATTGAGCTTGCGCCGCTCTGGCGGTGGTTGGCCCTTCTTGTTGCCTGCTGGTGTTGGCTTCTCAGCGCCAATGGACTCGCGAACTCCAGCTGAAGGCGCGGCAGTGCTTTCACGCCGGCTCGGGGGCGCTTCAGATGTCGCACTGGCAGGCTGGCCGTTGGGAGGAGCAGGGACAGCGGGGCTTGTGCCCTCCGGTCCGGTTATAGGCTTGCGCTTCTTGGCCTGGCTCATATTTTGCAGTGTACCCAGGAGATTCGTAAGACCTGCGCTGCCCTTGAAAGCATTGATGTCTTGATCGGAGTGTGGGTATTCGAGCCTCTGGTAGAGCTCCTTGCGCTCCTCGTTGAACCTCTCCTGGCGTGCCATTATGCGTTTGACCTCGATGAGTAGCGATTCTTCCTCCTTGGCTTCCTCCTTGGAACGAGACATCGAGTTCAACGCAAACTTCTTTCGCTCCCTCTCCTGCTCCGGCTTGAAGTTGACCATGGTTTGATGCAGATCCCACTCAGGTTGGGTCATGTACTGAATGGCCTTCTGCAACTCCATCATCTTGGCTGCGACCTCGTAGTACCGGGCTTTGAGATCCTCCATGTCCCTGGGCTTGACCGCAGGTACTACGGCTGAGTTCGATCCGTTCGTATCCGTACCCTCGGGTGCTGTTGGGCTGAAGTCGTATCTGTCCCATATAACAGGCCAGCGCAAGTCGTAATCTCTCACCAACTCCATCAAATACGTGGTCTCATCTTTTGTCCAGTCGTCGCTTTGCAGCTTCGCACTGTATTGCTCGTCGTTGTATTCGGGTATCTGCACCTTGACGTTGAACTTTGCGAATGCCGAGTCCTCGATCGACTCCTCGGTTCTGTTACCCTCCTCTGCATTCTCCTTGTTCGCTCCCTCTGTAGAGTCGCCGTCAGCAGGGTCACCAGGCTGGCCCGGCTCCGTTTTCCGCTTCCAATGTCGCAGGATGAGGCCTTGATCAGAGCGCGCAGAGTTCCTAAACTGCTTGAGCTCCCATTTCGCGGCCGGTTTGCGATTAGCGAATCGGCGCTTCTTGTAGAGAGAAACCTCTGGGACGATTGCGATGGGGTTGTCGCCGCCGAGGTTCTGGACTTCTCTTGCTAAGCCTTTGAGATTGTGTCGTGGTGCTGCAGTCTTCTGTTTCTTGGACGGTCGCGGGGTGAGGTCGTCGAAAGGAAGATTGAGGACATCGCGAACGTCGTTGGATGCCATGATGGAAGAAGTGGATGGTCAGGCCTTGGGTATCAAGCAGGTAAGGAAGGGATGGAGTCAATTAAGAAGACATGGAGGATGGGAAACGATGTGGACGATGGCAAAACACGCCGAATCGATGAAATTTGATGGGAATTTGATGGTGGTTCTGATGACGGAATGCAGAACACTTCGGCGAGATCCACGTTCAAATCGCGGTAGTGAGTCGCGCCCCTCCAGCCCAAAAGATCTATTCCGACGGCCAAAAGTTAGCAGAGCGAAGCACGGATCGGCTGGCGGTGCTTGCAGTGTGTCTCTAGCCGCTTCTGGTAATCAAACAGTGTAGTTGCCGGCCGAGAGAGCTCTGGGTAGCTGGGCGGCGACAGCACCCCGGCTGGGATTTGCAGGAACGTGGCTCTTTTGGCACCCAGCTCCCAAGCTAGTGAATGTCTGAACCTGTGCGCGTGTCAAGCTTGACACCAACATACAACCCACATCGACGACCTTGCCCCCGAACTCGATCTCCCGAAGACCGATCAACGACCCATTGATTGTCGGGCACGGAGAAGCGCTTGGCGAACGGCCTGCGAGGATATCAAAACAGACCAAACGGAGCAGCCAACACGATGAGAGCCTTCGTCCCTCTGCTGGGCTTGAGTTCCCTGGCCCAAGTCTCCCAGGCGCTCTACTTCTTCCTCGACGGCACTACGCAGAAGTGCTTCTACGAGGAACTCCCCAAGGACACCTTAGTGGTCGGGCACTACACAGCCGAGGAGTTCGATGACCAAAGGAACGCGTGGTGGAAGCACGATGGCATCAGCATCTTTATCACTGTTGATGTATGTCAATTGGTGGCCGGAGAGTTGAATGCTCTGCGCTGACACATTATTCACTAGGAACTATTCGACAACAACCACAGAATAGTGTCGCAAAAGGGTGGCGCCGGCGGGCGCTACACCTTCACCGCGCACGAGGCCGGCGACCACAAGATTTGCTTCACTCCATCCTCCGACAGTGGCAAGACCGGCTGGCTCAGCACTTCGAACCCCAACGGTGGCATCAAGTTGACCCTCGACATGACCATTGGAGAGTCGAGCGCGATCGAGAGCTCGGACAAAGACAAGCTGCAGGATATCCAGTCAAGGATCAAGGACCTCAACTCACGACTGCAGGACATTCGAAGGGAACAGGTCTTCCAAAGGGTATGGTTATCACAGCTTGCCTCAGGTTATCAAAAACCGAGCCCAGAAGACTGACTAGCATAATAGGAACGAGAAGCTGAATTCCGAGACCAATCCGAGGCTACAAACTCCCGTGTCGTTCGATGGATGATGATCCAGCTGGTGATCCTGGGAGGAACGTGTGCCTGGCAGCTGTCCCATCTGCGGTCGTTCTTCATCAAGCAGAAGCTCACTTGAGGCAACTTTAACCCGATTTCTGACGGAGCGAAACGGAAGACATGGGTTCACATGTGAAATGTGGTTAGGAAAAGCATGTCTCATGACAGGGCGTTCAGCTACCGGTTTATTAATGGAAATGTTATACAACGAACTGCGCCAACGAGCAGACACTGGTCTTGCGAGCCCAGGTGCAATGCGCGTGCGAGTGGCTCGAGCTCCATTGACGGAAATCGCCCGACGGCGCGGCATATCAAGCTTGTGGATCAATGTGCTATGCAAGACATCAATACCGGGCTAGGATTATTTCGACTGGGAGGTGGCCGGCCTGCGAAACATGAGACATATACATGTACACTGCTGCATCCCGAAACCAAAATCCGGGCTTCCTGGAGCGCAACATTGGCACACGACCTCCCTTTTAATAGTATGGCCTGAATACCACATCCACTGCCTTTCCAGCCACACCAGTAATCATACCGCAAACAACTGCTTGTGTCACAAGACGGCACAAGCCGAAATCCCCAAAGATCTGCCGATTTTTGTTTGGGTCCAGATTAGAGAGCAGCCGGGCCGGCCGTAAAATCCGAAGCCAAGTTAGAATTCCCCGAACGCCGATTTGTGAACCCCCTGGTTTTCTTCCCGACTGATCCTATCTCATCTCCACCATCTCCGGCGCGGGCATTGAGCGACCGCTACTCTTCTGGGAAAGTATACTTAACAGGCTCGAGACCCTGTCCCGCCCTGGCTCATGTTCGCAGATACCCTTTGACACATTTTGCCAGCAAATGTCAAGCCATGCCCAACAACGGCGACACATCCAATTACACGTCTGTGTTCCGCCTGACGCCATTGGGTGACCCCCATCGCAAGGTGATCAAGCGCAACCGACAGGTCGTCTCGTGCGTGCCATGCCGCACTCGGAAACTGAAGTGCGACCGCCAGCAGCCATGCACTTCCTGCGTGAAGAGGAGCGATGCCGTCTCATGCAGGTTCTTTGGAGCCTCGGGCGCCGCTAGCGTGGGGGGCCATTCTCCGTCTGTGCCTCGGAAGCAAATGCAGATCAGGCTGCAGCAGTTGGAGGACCTCGTCAATGGGATGATCACGGAGTCTGGTGATTCGGCAGCCAAGGATACGAGAGGCGCGACACCCTCGACAGAGGGACCGCAGCTGGCCGTGTCGGCCTCGAGTCGCGATGAAGCCGTGTCGCCGGGGCAGTCCTCGACTCAGGAACAGCTGGGCAGTGAGGCTAGCAACGTGCGATACGCTGGGGGCACTAGTTATGCCGCTGTTCTTGAGTGTATTCACAATCTCCAGGAGATCGTTGACGAGGACGCCCCTGACTACTTGTCGGCAAGTTCCCAGCATTTGTCGCTACCTGGAAGTCAGCATGAGGCCCGGGAAGGGCAACAACAACAGGAGCCTGTTCCTGCTCAGTCTTACGGATCTGCAACACCACTTACGGCGCAACAGATCATGGACTGCTTGCCGTCAAGAGCAGAGTGCGATAAAATCCTCACATCCTACTTCCAACAGGTCTGTATGTACGACCTTTCTTTTCTGTCGCGCACAAGGCCTCCACCCGGAGACCCATTTAGAATTCTCGGCCTTGGGCTTCGTCACAGTGTTAATTCATCGTAGACATCATCCCGATGGTCATACACTCTGGCCAGTTTCAGCGAGCATACGAAGCCTTCTGGAAAGAACCCAACAGTACCAGTCGGCTATGGATAAGCACGCTGTTCTCTCTTTTATCGACCGCTGTCTTTCAACAAGCCTCGAAAGCTGCCGGCTGTGAGGGCCTGGGCGAAGCGGGGATTCAAGATGCAGAAGCTAAAGAAAGGATTAAATTATACAGCAGCATGGCATATCGTTGTCTTGTCGCTGGTGACCATCTTCTAGGCAAGCCGTATTCTGTTGAGGCTGCGCTCCTGTTTGTCATGCACCTCGTCCTGCAGAAGCGGGACACCGACCCGATGTGCTGGCATACCTTTGGCACTGCCATTCGGCTGGCCCAGCGAATGCGTTATCACCGAGATCCATCCTACCTGAATCGAAACATCAACATGAAGATATCACCCTTTGACGCTGAAATGCGCCGGAGGACTTGGTTCACGCTTGAATGGTTGGATATCTCCTTTGGATTTCTACTCGGAATTCCACCCGTCGTCCACGGCGAAGATGTTGATACACAGCTTCCTTCAAACCTTCGCGACGAAGAATTCAACGAGCACAGCAAATCATTACCACCATCAAGGCCAGCCTCAGACTTTACACCAGTTCTGTCGTATATTTTCTACGCCAGACAGATGCAAATTCTTCGCCGGATCGTCAGGCAGGCCATAGCTATCGCTCAGCCCTCTTATGGCGACGTAATCAGCCTCGATGCCGATCTGCGTAGCCTGCACGATGATGTACCACCTAACCTTCGGTACAGGCCGATACGGGAAAGCAGTTTCGCTGATGCCCCTGACATAATAGTGTGCCGCATGATGCTTGAGATTATGCACCTTAAAGGCATGTGTGTGCTTCATAGGCGCTATCTGACCCTGGGGAGGGAAAATGCTGTCTATGATCGGTCAAGAGAAGCATGCCGTGATGCGTCGCTAAAGTTGCTAGATTTGCATGCTGAGTTTGATCAGCAGAGCGGTGATGGAGGGAGATTGTACGAAAAGAGGTACATGGTGACGAATGCTGGCCTCCATGTTTTCCTCTTAGCGGCTATGTGTCTTTGCCTTGACCTGATGGCAAGCTCTGGAAACAGGTAAGTTGGGTGACTCAACGTTGGGGGACATATCACTGATCATAATGTGACTCCTAGTAAACAACCATTCCACGATCGTGTGGTCTCTGCCCTGAAGCGGGCACGCACAATATGGGGTCAAACGGCCAACGCCTCCAAGGAATCGGCTCACGCAACAAAGGTTCTCGATACTATCCTCACTAAAGTCTCACCACCCGAAAGAGTTTTAAACCCACAGAACGACGACAACAACCGCTATCATGCGGCCGCAGCTGCGCCAGCCTCGGCGAAGAGCCCTCATTCAGGTTCACCTTCCGAGCAACCTCACACGCCAGCGTCTAGCTGGTCAGCAGTAAACAATAAGACCCCTTCAACAGGCACAGCAGTAGCCAGAAGAGGCTTTTCCGTGGCATGGGACTTTGGAATGGACGCTTTCCATACCGAGCGCACGAAGAAGCGAGACTCGGATGGTCCGATAGACATGACCGTGAACGGTGACATTGACTGGGTAAGACTTGCGCCACCTACGACATTTCCCCTCATATCTGTAAGTCATGGAGCTGACCCGGATATGCCAGAATGAACTCGATTCGTTTATCCTGGATCGGGAGCAAATTGGAAGCACTACTGCCACATCACCCGTGCCTCCAGCTGCGGACGAAAATCCCAGGGAAGGATGGCCCTATATCGAGCGTGGTGGCAGGAGAGCCAGGGAGAACTGGCCTTACCCGCAGTATGATCACAATGACGGATCTACTGGATCGGGCACCATGAGTTTCCGCACTTGGGGGAGGGGCGGGACGACTTTAGGCGGCTTTGGTTTTCCTTGAAGACCCTCTCGTTGCGTAGCCTGACGGTGAAGTGCCGTCAAATCGATCCCACGGTGGAGACCAAACCAAGCGAGATAGATGAGGTCCACTATGACGGACCTCCCAAAAGCATAAGTTATTTAATTGTATATATGTACAAGCTCAGCATGGTGTGACAATGCGTGAGATATCTATGTACATCACCTGCAACATTTACTTTAAATGCTCAAGCTGCAGAAATGTGGGAACTAAAGAAATCCACCAAGTCAAAAATGCTCCTTTTGTAGTACCTCGTCAACAAACCATCCGTGCGGTTCACAGTCTGCAGGCCATACTGGTTCTCATAGCTCCCAAACTCATTGTTATCAGCAAAACTCCACGCCAGGGCCCCAATGACGTTGACGCCGTCCTCGTGGACGCTCTCCAGCGCCTCAGCCAGTAAGTCCAAGTAGTACAGCGAGCGCTCCAGGTCCTGCCGCTGGTCTTCGAGGGCGCGCGCGTACTCGCCGTAGACGGGGTACCCGAACTCGGTGACCATGATCCCCCCCGCGGGGCGGAACGTGTTCCACACGTACCCCAGCTGCTGGCGCACGTACTGCGGCGCGACGTACGAGTAGGCGTTGGACCGCGTGCCCATGGCCCAGCCGTTGAGCTGGGTGTTGGACAGCGCCGCGCAGGTCGGGAAGAGCGGGTCCGACGTGTTGGCCGCGCAGGCTGCGATCCCGCCCGGGGCGGGGCTGGCGAACTGGGAGATGTAGGCGTCGATGGCGTAGAAGTCGCTCGTGCCGTTTATGTATGCGATCTCGTCGTCCGATAGAGCTCGGAGGTTGACGCCTGACGTGTTGCGGACGACTTCTGGGTATTGCTCGCCTAGATATAGTGGGTTTGACATTATGCCGAGCTGGAAATCTTGATAGCGGTTGGCCGCCTCTACATCATCAGGGTTGGAGGGGTCCAAATGGAGAGCCAGTGTGCTGGAAATCTTTGTGGAGATTCGGCCTGTGCCGTTGAGCGTCTCCTTGTACCAATGGTAAACATCGGCATGTGCTAGGAGGATGTTCGGCAGAGCAGGATAACCGAAGAAGTAGCCCACCAGATTGGGCTCGTTGAATGTGATCCAGACCGGGACGCGGTCGGCGAAGCGCGTCATGACTTGTTTGGCGTAGTAGAGGAAATGCTCCCGAAGCGATTCCTCGAGGGATATCAGGACTGGGTTATCGATATGCATAAGCGTAACTATGGGCGTGACGCCGTACTCAAGACATGTGCTAATAACGTCCTCGTAGTGATCAAGAGCTTGGGTGTTGACAGGAGAATCCGCAACGCCAAAAGGCACGACACGGCTCCACGAAATCGAGAACGAGTAATACGGAACCCCGATAGCTGCCAACCGTGCTATATCCTGTTTGTAAAGAAAGTAGTTCATGTCTGCAGTGTTGGAATCGTTCCCGCTGGTAGGATTGTCAGTTGCTCCGAAAGTGTCGAGCTGACCAGGCCCACGGCCCTCGAGCTGAAGACCGCCCTCGATCTGCCACGCGCTCCCAGCAAGGCCCCAGACGAAGTCGTGTGGAAACTGAGACACATTCTGTGCAACTGCGGGTGCGTTATACAGAGCTGGTGGGAATACAAGCTCGCTGGTAGCAACTGGCGTCGGAGAAACTGTCGTTGTAAAGGGCGGCTCAGTCGTGTATGTGTAATTGTCCCACAGGGCTACATAAGCACTCTGACCGTAGATTCCATCGTCGGTATAAGTGGCGTTCCGATCAAATGAGTAGGTTGTATAGGTTATGTTGGCTGGTAGCAATGTGGAAGCGTCACTAAACGAAGGCGCATAAGGGGTTGCATAAGTGACAGGGGACGGTAGAGGTGTTGGGTATCGATCCGAGGTCATCTGTGTATATGCAAAAGAGCTATAGCTGAAGGTTGATGCAGTAGGATCTGGCGCCAGCTGAGCAGCATATGACATGGTCACAAGTCCAGCCAAGGCAAGCCGCAGGATGTAGGTACACATCTTGATGTTGGTATGTCTCCCCTGTCAGAACAGAAGGATAGTTAGGAAGGCGAAGTGGTAATGAGAGTAAAGACAGCAGCATGTGGGGAACAAAGACAAATGAACCGGAACAATAACAAGACAATTTAACGATAATATAATCTATCTCCAGCTAA